>CM046727.1:2189301-3389301 GCA_025584915.1 Monochamus saltuarius
TAAATAACTATTTCCTTCCTAAATTAATGAAATACGCCCATTGTATCGTTTCAAGTGTAAGTTTTACGTATTTTTTTTGGGTAATTGCAAATGTATTTAAGATATGTTTTAGTAGCTATTGTTATTGTTATATAATACTTCAATTGTTAAACAACATTAATATCTTATAGTGGCTGTGTATCGGCAACCAGTCATACAAGTATAAGTAATCATGGCTGCCAAGCGGATGTTTTGTAGTTGGTTTAAGGAATGCGATATTGTGTTAATTATCGAATCTTTTTTTACCATTTTTTATTTAATTAAATCCCCGATAAGTCAATTATTAATCAAAATCAAACGCTTTTACTCTTTGTTGTAATGGAGCTTTTATGTACGTAAGTGTTACTTGAGCTTTTCAGTAAAAATAACCTAATCGCACTTTTGATATATGGGCATTTAAAGTTCTTCTAGCAATCTGCCTACCTTATCAGAAAGAAGATGTGAATGTAGCGGCCTCGCTATCGATTCTGATGTTCCTTCTCTATGTAAAATGCCGTCATATTGTATGGTATTCTCCTTACGCCTTCGATATCTTTTCCATAATATTCTGTAATGAAAATAAGTTAAAAATCTACGAATAAAAAAGAAAGAAAATTAAGAAGCACATTCTATAAAGTTAATTTTTTTCTAATACACAAGATAATATTGAGTGGACTGCATTAATTTAGCTTATATATCTTTTGGGAATAATACTTTTTTCTACAGGGTGGTATTTTTAAGATGCATGTCTTAGAATCTCGTAATCTAAATAATTTATGAAAACAAAAACAAAACTTTTTGGAGCTTTAAAGCAATTTAAAACTAGTTTATACAAACCTTAAGCCAAATGCTGTCAAAAGGATGACAATCAGAGGTAAAAGAGTAGCGATGCAAGCCAGGAATACAGTTTGAAGGTCGTTGAGTCCTACAAAATAAAGAAATTGTGTGATATATTTTTTCTAATTGATGCAACAACTATTGCAGTTTTCTTCAAAAACATAACTAATAAAGGACAAATCAGCTGAATCGTTTGAAATGACGTTATACAAACAATTCTCCAAAGAATAATCGTAAATATGTATCAAGAAACTTTCCTTGGCAGCCAAATCATGGCTTACATAAACGTTATCCTCTATATACAAGAACTTATGGCTCGATTTGATCTTAAAGTTGTAATTATATGTTCCGCCATAGGAAATATTCCAAACTATCTGCAATAAATACAAACTTCTAACGTTAACCCGAGTCCATTCCCTCGCTCCCCCTTCCGCAGGAATAAATATTGCAGGAAAGTGAATTCGAATTCCTGCTAATACGAGTCGGAATTATAGTAGATGTATGGAACTTCGCGAAAACATACGTCTTTCCATATTAGCAATTTTAAATCTTGCACGACACAGACTCTAAGGAATCAAATGATTTTTTATTTTGATAATGAAACGGTTGGAGAATTTGCAGCATGGATATTTTATACAGCGTGTTCCGCATAAGAACTGACACAGAGCACCCTATATAAACAACTCTACCATATTTGTTTAATTTTCATTTTGTGTGTACAGTATTGTATTTGTGTAAAATTTCCTGTTGTTTAGTATTCTTATACACGCTTTGCTAGAATACCAATATGTGAAGTAGCACTTGCCGCTGTAGAATATGTGGCAAAGGTCGGATCTTGCGTTGGTGAATTTTTTCTCAAAGCACCACCAAATCCAATCTAATTGCAAATTGAGCGGGTTCGGGGCGAATGGGGATGTGCCGACTAAAAAATATTTATTGCCTAGGTCCTGAGTTTAATTTGGCACGTCCAGAATGTACCGGCCTCCCACATTACAGCGTAAAAATCGAACGTGTGGAAATCAGCTTTTTCTCATTAGGGCCATAATGGCGTTCGTTAAAAATGCAAATCCCAATCTATAAAGAACAGATTGCCTATACATTTTTAAATATTTTTTAATTAAATGTAAGGTGCACGTTATTCGTTCCTATCTGCTTGCTGTATTTGTTTCCGGAGGTAGGAATTCAGGTATTCACTTTGAGAAAGTCAGGGCCAGCTCCAGCCCATTTACTCCGTTACAAAATGTCACTAGTGCATGATAAAGATTTATTTTTTTATCCATTGTTTATAGTTAAAGTTACAGAAACTAATATACTCGCGGCAAGATCAGACGGCTTACGTCACGGCTGTCGTTACACAATAATTGTCAACGTAATCGATTATTTGGCCGCGTTAAAAACATCTATATAGAGTTTTATTATTCTCGGTTGTAGTTTCTTAAATATTTTGATGAAAATGTAAGTCGTCTGAATAATTCTTACCGCAAGTATATTACCAGTGTACAACAAAATAAATAAACAATAACAAAGTGTAGGATGATTCTTACCCGATACGCATAAACTTGAGAAATTTTAGCCAAGGACAAATAATAACAAATAGTGAAAAAAAAAATAGTAAGTGTTCATTGACTGTAGAAATACACACGAAATAATACCTAGTCTAAAAACAATTGTTTTAATGCCTACAATTTTGAAATACAATTACATATCATCAACATAAATATAGCAATGTAAGATCAACAGTAATGCCATTTAAATTAATATAAATAATAAGATTCTCAATATTGACCCTTGAGGCACACCAGATGAAGCCAGTAATTAATCAAACTTAAAACCGCGATTTATTACAGTTCTCTGCGGGTCAGATATGAAGTTCAAAAATAGTGATAGTCTTTGACGAGACAAATTCTTTTGAAAATGACTTACCTGTCTCACCTTCATCGTCGATGTAGTATCCGGTACCATTGTAAAACAACTCCTTAATTGACTTTTGGGTAGTTTGGTTCATTGATAGGGGCGCTGGCGTCGTAACGTTCACCCCCACCTTCCCGATTTCTTGAAAAGGTGATCCAATCCGAACTGCTGTCATATTGAACACCTCGATTTGGCTGGAGTTGTGGGGTTGCATCTTGGTCTACGGAATGGTTGATTCGCTTGGTTTGCGCTGCTTCGTAAATTTTGTATGATAGTGTAAAGCCTAAAACAGTCAGAGTAGGTAGAGTAGAGAAAATTCTCTCATTTTGCACGATATAAAGGACACACTTTAACACTGTGGCTTGGGTATTATAATAGTAGAATCCACAAATTAGTGGTGGCTCACCAGGTGACGTAGGAGGCTACGTCACTAGGTGACCTGGTAAAATTGTTTTTAATCTAACAAAAAGTTTGTAATTTATTTTGAAATATTTAAACATGTCTTTTGTTATAATAATTTATCAAAATCAGCAGATACGAAAAAAATAGGATAATTATTACACATATTATATAAAACGTAGGGCGCCGAATACCTGTTCAAAAGAAACATTACCTTCAGAGTCAAAGGTCAAGATGTATAACTGAATTTATATTTATATCAGTTAAAATCCATTGCAATTCATCGGCGTAATTTATGACGGTTGCTGCGGCAACGGGGCCGCCTATAGCTAACTAGAATTAGCGGGTACTGAAGAGGTCGAGAGTTGCTTTGCCTGTGCATACATTGTAATTTTATGTGTTTTAGTCGAGCCCAGCCCGGTAGACCGTATATTATATTCGTAGAGAGGATTGGCACCCTCTCTGTGGGTATGGTAGGGTGGAATAATGTTAGCTTGGGTCAATGTGAGAGATTGATGCCGGTTGATATTTGACTACCCCCCTAATTAATGAGGTTTTCCAGGTTTTCCTCATTCCTGCACTGAATAGTGGTTAGGACCTACCAACGTAAGTCGTTCCTGGGCGCAAATGCGGCCTGCTTAATAATAATATGCCGCCCCCTCTCCCGCACAAGTCTACGACTTCTGGGCTAATCCCTGTGATTAGAATGAGGGGTAGAGATATTATTATTATTATTATTATTAACACACAACTCTAAACTTCTGCCAAATGTGTAAAAGTCACAAAAATAATTGTATTACATCCATTATTTTTAGGAGAAACTCATTTTTGCCAATTTCGAGGCGTTAGATAATAAAAATGATAAAGTTATTTCCAAATTTAAAGTTTTCATCTTGTATTATCAATGACCCAAGGTCGAAAATAATAGGAAGACTAATTCGAATACGGGAGGTGAGGGTTGCAGGGGACATGATTATCTAGGTGTGCCACTTGAGAAGCACACAAAATTGGCAAAAATAAGTTGACGTCGAGTAAACCTAGCACATTAACAGTTTACTTTAAATGTCCCCCCGTGTCATCCACTACGCACTTATGCCAACCTGATGCGCACTCCGCTGATATCACACTTTCACACTTAAGCCTTGTTCTCATGGACGCGAAATTCAAGTTTTTCACGAATTTTGCAACTTTTGTTTTCATTACATATTATATATACAAATATTCGCAAATTCCGCATTCATGAGGACAAAAGAGTTTAGAATACATTGCACTATATACACACACTATCCACTATTGATTACTAGCACTATCATTATAACGGTCACACATTAACACTTATTATAACATATCGTACCGTCTTTCGAATGATCTTCATGTATCCATGTTTTGCAAAATTTAATAAATTGTACGATTTTTTGATATTTATTTGAAATAGTTTCTTCGCCATATCACTATTTCGTCTTTTGCTATCGATATACTCTTTCGATTATTTTTATACTGAAATTCACATATCATAATTCAAAGGTCACGCATAATTCGTAAAAGCACCCTTCTATATATTCTAGACAAAGATTCATTTTGTAAGATATAGCAACCTAATTTTTTTTGTCGATAGTTCATTTTTAAAATACTATCTTCTCACTATTTTCCGTTCCGCAGTTATTGCCTTCTTTGTCACTTTTTATTGCACTATACGGACATTCTTGTTAATGAACTACATATTTCAACATCACTTACACTCACATTTTGACCTCGCGCCCTAATCCCTTCATACATGTCATCATCCGACATTCCTCACTTGTTAATTAAGGCTTTTACGAGTTTGAGAATACGCTGTAGAGCTGGAACTGTTCTACATTCTTAGGAGCACAAGATCATTAATAAACTAATTGCATTCATAATTAAATCAGTGGAAAGATATACCCGAAATTTTACCAGCTCGAAAGATATACCCGCCCATGATAGCGCTGGAAATTAACAGGTGGATCTGTCGATTCGTCACAACCAATAGAAGGCTAACTTCTCCGATCTGGTGCATGCGTATTTGCTGTAGCAGAAACTGTGCAATCCTGTATGCTCTCACTGATATGCGGCACACGATGCTGTAGGAAAAATATACGGGTTGCATGTATGTTTCTTTATGTCGACTGTTAGAAATTGTGAGCGGGTTTATAATATGAGTCACGGTCTAGATTTTCGGCGGATGGATATAGTCAGCTATCAAATTTATGAGTGTAAAATAGTATGGTACGATTTGCTTCAGTGTTTTTTATGGTTTCTCCTTTTCCTTTAAGAGACCAAGGACGGCAATGCATTAATTATAGTGTCATAACTCTTTTTCGCTGAAAATGTGCTGACTGATAGCACCGCCTTGTGTCTTAATGTCGGACCTAGGGAATAATTTGCGAAATGTCGGGATAAATATGATAAATGGGCCGGAATTCCGCAGACCAAGAAAGCGATGTAATGTATAAGGGGCAATAAAAGAAATTAATGAGAGAGCGCAAATTCGCTGGCTTCTGCGTAAAATTGTAATGCTAGTCGGGAGCTTTGGGCACTTAAAAGATGCTCGGTCAGGTTTGATGCTTTGCAAAATAGTTCAAAACTAAAAAATAATATGCAACAGATAACTGTGATTTCATCTTAAGTAGAGGTTAGAAATTCAGGGGTGTATTCTGTGGCCCAAAATAAGGTTTGTTTGTTGTACAGGGTGAGTCAGAAAGAACAGGTCAACACTATGCTGGAGATACTAGCCGCCAAAATATTATGTTTGATCTCATCTTGCGTTCTACGAATGTCGCTGGTTTCATAAATACAGGGTGTTCAAGGTTTAAGTCTTATTTTAAAATTTCACAATAATTGAGAAAGTATTGATAACATGACTTTGTGAATTGGAACTGTTGGGTTTCTTTGCATGAGAATTCAAACCCTGTATTCTTTTAACTAGCAGCATTCGTATAAGGCATGATGAGCTCAATCATTTATATTTTATACCATCTATAAGTAATTATTAATAAAAAAGTTTCCAAATAATTATAATTCTGTAGAACTCATATTTGGAACAGTCCCAGCCTGCTTGCCTCAATACTTTAAAAAATCACGAGTCGCCACTGTAATAACCCTCTGAAGGAAATTACTGGAATCTAACAAAGATTGATGAGTCGCGATGAACTGATAAGTTTCTAATCTATCATACTAAACATTGTCCAAAAATTGCAATCCATAGCTTAGTCTTTGCGAGTAAATGTTAGTGATCAGATACAGGCTATACAAAGAAACTTGATTAGTAGTCTCGACAAAAATTTTGTATAATTTTTGAAGGATAATTAATATTTAATCACCTATTGACCTGAAACCAACTATACCCCTCACTACTTAATATTTAATGTTGGTACAAAACAGTGTTGGACTTATTTTTGTATCTGTTTTGAGTCTGTATGTACAACGTGTGTCAGTTTTCTATGATCAAACTTCAGAAGCCGTTAGAATATCAAAAAGCAATGAAAAGCAACAAAAATTGTTTGTCAACTATGACGTTTCCTATTATTTTCATCATGAAACTGCCATGGTAGATTGTCAGAAGCTCAAAACAAATTTATTAACACCACATAATAATGAAAGTAGCAATAATGTTTGTAGTGTTTCACTGTTTTACAAAATTTGTCAAAAGCTGAGATTTTCCCGCCATAAACAATTAAAACAACTTGCAAAAATCCGTGAATTTCGCGTCCATGAGAACAAAAGTTAAGTGTGATATCCGCGGTGAGCGCATCAGGTATGTGTTAGTGGATGGTGGTGGGCCATCGCTGCACAGTGGCTCAAAGGGCAACAGTGACACCCAAATTACTGTACCCCCCTTAGGGTTGGGCCGTTTGAGATGATTTTTTTTTTAAATGTTCGTCATAAAATTCTCTATCGATCCCTCTTTCTCAATTTTCGCTGTCGGTCTTTATTTTCGTGGAATTTGACTCCAAAATGGGTTTGCATGGAAAAACTAGATTTTTCGCACAAAAATTACTCTACGGAACACGAAATTGAGATTTTGCCGGACTTTTTTATAGGGGAATGCTCGTCTTGGAAATCCCTACAAGACTGTCCACTTAGATTTCGGGGAGAAATTTTCCGTTGCTCTTAAAATGGCCACAATCATTCAAAAATTTTCACATATCATAAATCGTTCTACTGAAAATTTGGAAAGTATTGGAAAAAATCTCATCTCACAAAAATTATTTGTACCTACACATTCAAGGAATCCGCAAAAATTTTTTCAGAATTTTTGGACACATTTTTGGACATTCACCAAAATGGCCACATACAGAGATTTTCCGAATTTTCCCGTAATTATGAAAAAGGTCCATAAATGATTTTGGAAATTCCATTTTATGACAAAAGTGGCCATTTTGGATACAATAGTTCTTTGTTAATGAGAAATGATAGATTTGTCCTGGAACTGTTCGGATGGAAATGTATGAAAACGACTCAAACGGCCCAATCCTAAATTTGGGTGGCCCAGTGGCGCTTTGAGCCACTATGCGCCGTCCAACAGGATGGCATTCTAATTTGTAGATGATGGCACGGGGGGGGGGGACATTTAAAGTAAACTGTTAATGTCATTTTTATTATCTAACGCCTTGAAATTGGCAAAAACTATTCACCATTTCTACTAAAAGTAATGGATGTTATGTCACAGCTTAAAGAAGAAGCTTGTTCTTTAAGCTGTGGTTATGTAATGCAATTATTTTTGTCATTTTGTATATTTTTTATATCTGCCTTCAAATTTAATACGCCTATGAAATGTTGCTCCTCGCACGCTTCACCCGTCGCGCTTGTCCACAAGCTAGCGATTAGTCACTCTCTACATTTTCGGCCGTTGAGTATATTAGATTGCGAAATGAAAATTTGCATGACTGTTTATGAGTACGAAACATTTTTGCAGAATGTAGTATCCCGGTTTTTTCATCTGAATCTGAATTTGCAATCCCCTCTTAGCCCCTATCTTTCCCACCATCGTATCGTATAATCAAGAAAAAGCCATTCAACACCCACTTAACGAAGTGCAGAATAAACAGGCCCACACAGAATGTAATTTCTGAACTCGTGTAGGCCAAATCTGCCCTTCGCCCTCTGGGATGCAGGCAAATGCGGAGCGGGTGGCAACAGAGGGGCAGTATCTCCAGGATTGCCGTGAATTCTAAGGGAAATGGACCTATTTAGGATAGATTACTTGAGTGTCGACGCTACACAGTAACTCGGCCGAACGCAATTATGGGACAAGGGTGGCTTTTTCTTTAAAGTTTCCTGGGCATATAAACATTTACGACGAATATACAGTGTTTCAGCTTTCAACGATCAAACTTTAGAAGTTGGTAGAATATCAAACGGCACGGAAAGAAAAAAACTCTTATGTGAAAAATGTCAAATACCGAGTTTTTTCTACAAATATTAGTGTTGGCAATCGCTTTTTCTTGTTCTTCCTTTGGTCTCACAAAACAAAACAATACTAGGTTATGTATAACCCCACGTTTCGGTTATCTAGTATTCAACTGTTTGTTTTATTGGCGCCATATTCTTATCTTTCTGCACTAAATTTCAGTTCTTTCTGTTGAGAAATAATGACACTAGATGGCATTTTCAAAAATCTCTAATTTCATTTTTTCACAGTATTTCAGCAACGGTATCAGATGTCTTGAATCTGTTTGGTTTACATGGTCATGAAACGGCACAATTTATTTCTAATTTGAGCAAACTTGTTAAATTTACGGAGATGCCAGTGATGAGCCATGAAAAACACACTACCCTGTATATGAAAATGGCAATTTTTCCACTGTCTACTCTACAGGGTCTCAGAAAGAATGGGAATGGGAATACTAAGCTGAATATATTAGACACCAAAATATTGTGTTTTCTTACCATGACTCTGAAAATTGGTAATATTGGGTCTTTCAGTGCGAAAATTAAGAATTTGAAGCTTTGTTTGACGTTGCGCCTAGAGGGCGCTAATTTCACCGTATTATTTAGGTATACCCGCGTCAAGAATTCAGATGGCTTACGTCATACGAACAAATGAATAATTCATTATATTTTCATCAAAATATTTAAGAAACTGCAACTGAGAGTAATAAAACTATATACTACACTAAATGTTTGCATTATATGTTGCACTAAATTGCAAAAAATTGTTGTTTTTAACGCAACCAAATATCGAAAATTACGTTGACAATAAAAACAATTGCCTAATGTCAACCATGACGTAAGACGTCTGAATTCTTGACGCGTGTATATATCAAAATAAATATTTTTTATACGTTAAGCTATGCTTAAAATAAGATAAAATCTACAAGCCGTTTAAAAAGAGTCAGAAAATATACTATCTACGTTATAAAAATTTATTTTGAACTTTTCGCTAAATACTACAAACTGTTATTATAAGAAAACAATTAACTAATCAAACTCAACATAATATGATATTTTCCAGCTAGTTGCAAAATTCGATACTATAAAATTGTCAAATTCAAATGAAATCTAAGAAAATCAAGTAGAACCAATAAAATCAACAAAATTATGCGAAATCAAGTGAAGTCAGTAAAATCAAGTAAATTCATATTAAATCTGAAGAAATATACAACTTTTGTATCATTTCTGTATCTTTTCGAGTTTAAATTATCCTGCCTTAAAAATAACCACCCTTTATATTTATGAGTTACAGGTTTCTGCTCGTTCTGAAGTACCTACACTTTTCGCATTTATTAAATAAACAGAAACTTTAAAAGTTTCAGTACATAAAGTGAATCTAAACACTTTTAAGCATCCCATTTGTCAACGATGACTTTAAAGAGACCCGAGAGCTAACAAATCCTCCTTTGGCTCTTTCTTCCAGCTCACGTTACGTATTTGTTCTGGTTCGCCACTTCCCTTTTCTCATCTATAGTCCTGTTTTGTTACAAAACAAAGTCAAAGATAAAACTCCGGCCGACTGGTACGTCAGAGGGGCGAAAAAGGGTTGCTTTTATTTGTAGAACGCCGACGGAATTTGCATGCACGTATTTTACATATTGACAAATTCGTTTGGGTGCTCGTTATTGACGGCAACCGTTAGAAACTTAGTAAAAACTTATAATACCATTGGGACACTCCCAGGACATGAATATTTTGAAAAAGTAGTCGAAGGCGAGAGATATACAGTTTCAAAAATAATTGTAGAAAATTAAATTTAATCTATTTTCTGAAGTACACACATCTTACACGTCAAAAAATGGTTGCTTATAATACGAATGGTTACTTAACAATAAGCAACAAAAAATATTTCAAAATGTATATCAGGTGTGAGAAATTAGCTTGATCTAGGGTAAAGCTCACTTTAATCTGTTTTATGAGTTTATTTTCTAATTTCTGAATGAAAAATATGATTACTTGATGTTTTTTTACATACAAAAGGTTCTCAGGCTACATTGTTCTCGAGTAACATCGATTTGAAAATTTTATAACATGCTCTAAAATGTAACTATCATTAGATATCAGCATAAAGTTTTCAGTGTACCATGAAAAAATGCAAGTTTGTGACAGATAACAGCAATGTCAATTATAAGAATATGAAAAGAATAAAAGTTTTTAGTATACTTTTATGTAGGATATACACTGAAAGAAAAATTTCCGGATATTTTTTATGTTCGTTGCTATGGTAACGTTTTTTTTATTAAACATATGTGTTATTTGAATTGTGAAAATGGACGGTTTATTAAATTGACATTTAGTTCTTGGTTTTATAAATACACATCCAAACTAAGTTAGTTAGTAAGTAGTAAAATTAATCAAAACATCCAACGAAGAAGGATAAAAAAATAAGTAATCTGTAAAGCTGTTTAAACTAAATTGTTCGTGATACAGCTTACTCAGTATTTATGTGGTTTCTTGTTTGCTAAGTTTGTGAAAACATCATATATCGCTCTAACAAATGTTCGGTAATAGTGTTGGTTACCTGTGTAACACAGTTATTAACTGATTTTTTATAGTCCTAAATTAAAATTATCACCAATACATGTCTGGTAATCCTAATCTAACAAAAAAATAAAGTTAGAAAGCAGTGATTTTACCTTTAGCTCGGCTGGAATACTTTTTGTCTCTGAGGAACTGCCAAAAATGGTCTTAATTCGTTAGTAAATTGCCGTATTGCTTTTACTAAATCTAAATATGTTTTTTAGTTTTTCATCAGGTTTTTCAAATATTTCATTTTATTTTTTTATATTAATATAGTAAATAGCATTTGTGGTCCTACTCTCTATTTGTTGTGACAATTGCAGACATTTTTGTCTTGTAACATCATTTTGAGACGTTTATTTTTTGTGACACTTGTTGCTTTCTTCTGTCAGAATATTTTACTACACGTAATATTGTGTAACGTTGATTTTTAAGTAACAAGAAAGAATATATCTAAAGTAATACGAAATATATCTATAAATTACTATTTTGCTGTATTTGTTGCTAAATGCGAGTTAAAAGCGGCCCCTTAGCAGGTCCCTGAGGGATCCTTAAATGCTAATGTGGAAAATAAATAAATGCTATTGTATTGCGAAAAAATCACTATCAGAACTGTATTTTGTACATTAAAACTTATTATGTAAAGAATTTGTCAACCTCACGTTCTTATACAGAAATGAACAGGTTATTGTCTAACATTTTTAAGCGGGGAAAAAGCATGAATTACTGTCAAAATCTAAATCTCTGTACAAAATACTCACTTACATTTTTTATCGTTAATTACCTTACCAAAGCGAGGTGCGTGCACCAACCCTTACATGCACAACAAAAACAACGCGAAATATCTGAAACTTACTTTCTCCGGTTGGCACAGATCCGGGTAAGGCGCGACCATCACACAGTCTGGTACCCCTGCGTCACTATTTACCCCATTGCTGTCCCGTCTCGGACCAGACTTCTTGGAAAATAAGAAAGGAGTTGAATTGTATCAGACGCGGAGCTTTCAGAGTCGACACACCTCGACGTTACTGTTGGGGATGCTGAGAGGGATGCTCGTGTTTTGTGCGGCGTCGCGGTTCGCCATTGATTCCGGGACGCGCACAGGACAGGCCTCGAGAAATTTTCAGTATGCAGTAAAAAATATCGTATTCAAGTACAGGATATCTCAAACTCGAAATTTAAATACAATTTGGAATACGTTGGAATGCTTTTATAATGTTGTGCTCATTTTGGGTTTATAATTGCTGTATAAACTTCCTTACAATGTTTTTGTGGCTTATTCTGTTTTATAAGATTTGTCAAAAACGTTTTTGCAGCTTTTATAAAATACTAAATTGTTGGTTGGGTGCTATTACCTAGTAATAAAACAAACTATTACTAAAATATGCTTTAATACTTCAACGATTCGCTTTTATGTAGCAAAGATTTTATCTTAAAACTATCATGCAAGAGAAAAATACTGCTGTCTTCTCTTATTCTAGCAGCCCTACAAGTGCCTAATAAACTACCGGTGCTGTGGTTTTTGATTTTTAGCTTCTCTTCCAACTTGGGATCCCTTATCTTGATCCCAGCACTTTCTTCTTTAGGCGTGTATCTCTGAATCGTCTCGTTCTTCGAACTAAAACCGGCCTGAGCTCTTAGATTTGGTTGGGGAAGGGTATTGGACCACTTCTTGGCATGTCCTTTCCTGGATTTTGCCGTCTGGATGTTACGAATCATTTCGCACAGTTCTTTGCGGTCTTCTTGGGGTAGATTGGTGGCCACTTCTTGGAAAACCTGAAATTTTTTGTAGATAAAACCCATTAATCAAATTGAATTCTCAAAGCATGACTTACATTTAACCTTTGCATTGATTTTAAGGCTTCTAATATATCCCCTTCGCCTCTGTGCTCGCCTCTTCGATGTCTACTTCTAAAAATTAAGGTAAGAGGACTGCATTCCTTCAAACGATCATGCTGTGGGACTATATCGTCGTCGTCATGAAGTGTCCCTGTAAAGTTTTCAAAACACTATTATCCTTCCTTATTTTATTTAAAGAAAGACTAATAACTTACTTTCCTTCAAAAGTGTACTAAAGTAGCTTCTACTAGGCAGAGTCAGCTCCTTTCGATGTTCCTGCTTTTCAACTGGTGCTCCCAAAGTTTTACAGCCACTCTCTATTTCTTTCTTTGGTTGTGCGGGTAGAGACAAGATATGTCTATATACCTGTCCCCTACCCGGCAAAAACACCACTCTCAGCGTCTTATCTTCAACCATACTGAACATAACCTTAGCCCAACAAGAATTTTTGTCAACGCAGTCGGTAAGACCCTGAGCAGGGGTGGTTTTCCCCGAGTTTACTTGTTCTGCAAATTTGCCCAGGGCTGTTAATTCATCCTTGCTGGTTCTCCCTTTGATGGAGTCAATGTGCCAGGATATGGCGTGTGAGGTGGTGAAGAGGTAATTAAGGTACGGTCTTAGTATGGGAGCCAAGTACCTCTTGTTTTGGTCCATAGCTCTATATAACCATTTCAGTATAACTTTGACCAAGACTAGATCATCTTCGAAGTTCAAATGTTGTAATTCCGGATCCTTTCTCATTATATCGACCAATTTTGAAGTACAAGTATTGTAGTTGCTTTTTATCTTGAGTTTATTTTTCACGATGTTAGGATGGGTCTGTGTGGATAAGTATTGGTCTCTTGCTTGGTCCATTATGGTTACTAGTATAAATATTACGTCTTCTAATGGGTGTTCTTGTTCGTTTTGCATAGAGTGGGCTTCACTTTCCATCACGGTGTAGTCTACCTGAAATGAAATGTATACTGAGGAATATATATTCTTTGAATGTTGATGTGGTTACCTGCACAACATGCTGTTTGACGATCAGCATTTTTTGCAACAACAACCCGATGTATTCTAATTGCCTCAAAGTATACTGCGTGTACGCTATTTCTAGTCTATTCTTTGATCCAGCGAAGCAGAATCTTCGGCCTCTGGTACCTGGAGGTGGTAGCAATCCATCCACCATGCCTTTCCATTTGTACAGAAGGGCCAGTTCGCTTTCGTGAGCCAGGATGGATTTGTTGAAGTCTTCATTCCCTAAAAACTATCATGTAGTAATTTGTGTTGAATCAAAGTTATTGATTTACCTTTGGTCGACATTAGAGATTCATCAAAACACCTAAGCATAGCTCCTTTGATATAACCCGCCTCGATACGGAAATCCTCTTCGGATAAATGACCAGGGTGTACTAGTAGGTTCGACCTTTTAAAGAAGTAGTTGGGCTGCCTCTCCTCTAAAAGTCTCAGAACGACCTTGTCCAGAAGTTTCAATACAAGTGCCGATAAGTACATCGGCGACCAATTTATCATATCTGAGACTGGACTCCTGGAGTTCTCCTCTAGTTCTTCAAATAGTACAGTTGTCAGGATGTAGTTATTTAAGATTTTGTAAGAGATCTAAACAGGTTTCAATCGGTGAGATATTACATACTAAATAATAGATTACCTGTTGCTTTCCTACGCTCCTCGATCTATCGATGTCCTCTAGCACACTAAAAAGGACATCTAGGACTGTTCTAACTGTACTGTTAGGACCGTAGTGATTGCGAAGTACGTACTCTGCCGCAGGAACTCGAATTTGCCATGCAGAAGACTGAACTCCGTACCCAACTAAGTACATGCCCTGGAATAAATGTTTTCGTGACACTAACACGACTCGAGTTTAAACTTACCGTCAGAGATGCTTGATGATATAGTAAACAATCGGAATGACCTAGGGATATCCTGGACGGAAAGTCAGTCGAAGATGGCCACGCGTCAATTCCTATGGCTACAAGGATTCGCACGTCTATGGATATGCTCGATAAAGCTGGGGATAGGAATTCTACCCTTAACCTTATTCCACCAGGTTCGTCCACTATGGCCAGTCTGAAGTCTCTTGGATCAGGGAATCTTGGAACGTTGCCACCTGAAGAAATAACGTTTACTTATTTTAAACACTTGATGAAACCACATTTTACCTGGTCCATAGTATACGTGTTGTTGTGGAGGTATTTTGAGTATGTTGTGCAGAGTAACACTATCTACCACTTTGCCTGGTATACCGCAAAGCACAGATTCATCCACGTGGAGGGGCGAGTTAGGCACGTCCTTTGAAGCTGCCAGAGCTAGGAGTTCCACCAACCTCGCTTGTACTTTATCCCTATAAAATTTAAGAAACATTCAGCAACGTCCGACAAATATCGGTTCTCAAAACTTACCTACGTAAATATCCACTAGAGTTTGTGTAATCTCCCCATACTTTGAAGGACGACGTGTGCAATCTCATCCTGGCATACGCCGCAGGATAGTCAGAATCAGTCTCTATAATAGAGTATTTCGGTCTGACGTCGGTTTCATAGATGTTTGGTGTTGACAGACAATCGAGTCTTACCATATATTTTAGCTTGTTAGACTTGGACTGGAATTTGAGAAAGATATGAAAGCTTTTGAAAGCCAGCACATAAAATATATCTCTATCAGCAATGCGTACGAGGTTTGAGCAAGAAGTTCAAGGACTGTGTTACACTCTTCAGCTAGTTCTCGATAGTTAATCAATGATGACAGTACAAGTTCGGGTCGCTCAACATGACATCGTCGGTCCATGTTAACGGTCGTCCAAAAAAATTGTTATTGACTGGTTACTGACCTTCCTTAAACTTTTTCAACTCGTGGTACTTGGCATTTTGTATCATTTGAATAGTGGCTGTGAACGATTTGCCCAATTTCACACAGAACTTGATTCTAATTGCTACTTTTCAATGGAATTCATCACAAAATCACCAAACACACAAAAGTGCATTTAGAAAAACAACAGTTAATAAGCAGCTGTTAATAGTGGTGTTAGATTCGACATTGCTGCCAATTGCACGATGCTAAGATGATTCGTTGTCGCGTAATTCCAACAGTAGTGAAACTTTTAGCACAAACCTCGTACAACACCGCTTTCTTATTGATATAAACCTAATATGTGCTTTTGAAGCAAACATTTTTAAACATCTAGATACTATATTTACATTACTACGTTGATTGTTGTCGCATATTAAATATTTCGAGGCGAATCTGGAATCCAGCATTCCTGCTCCACATATTAGCCTTTGAACCAGTCGTTCAGTCACAGACCTTGCTAGCAGCCATTGTTTTTCTGAAGAAAAAAAAATAGTCACTTTATTTGAAGATTTTGAAATTGAAGTCAGTCTTGAATGCGAAGCTTATATAAGGTTTTTCAGAAAGATATGAGCATAATGTTTAGAGTCAATTCTACAGTAAAAAGTAAGAAGAAAGTTTATACTCGTATATACATGGGTTTGCAAGGTTTAGGCATTTTTTCATATAAGTCGTAGATTTCATAGTAAAGAATCAACACTATATTATTTACAAAAATCAACAACTATATTTTGAAACCAAAGCTTTTACGTACCCATGTTTACCTAAACATTTTTTAAAATTTTATACTAGAAGCTTTAAAGTTTCCTCATATCTTTTTGAAACACCTTGCATAATCAGTGGTTTTTATACAATTTTTCATAAGTAATGGGTCATAGATCACCTGGTAATAATTTGAACGAAAATATTAAGAATATTCTTATATGTATGACTGTAATATTAATAGAGATACAAGGGGTTGAAGTAAAACATATTTTTAAGAAAATTTCTAATAACGTTTACAGTTGTTGATGTATTTATTTTAGACTTGGTGTCGATAAGTTTTTTGGGGCACCAAATTTAAATTTATAATATCACTTTTGAGCAGTCTTATTGCTATAGATAGAACACTATAACAATTTACCTTTAAAAATATACATTTCAATGGTATTACATTATTTCCCATTCTAATTTTGAGTAAACCTTCATTGGGTGGTTTCTGTTGATGTGGGGCGGTATATGAAACGATAGATACAATTTCGGAGCATACGCAATCTAGTTACAATGGCTTAAGCCTACCCAGTAAACACATATACGTTAGAAAAACGTTTATAATGTCCATGCAACGTTTGAAAAAAGCGTGTCTTTTTTACGTACAATCAACTTAAAAATGTCGCGGTTTTACACGTTTCTGGTAACCAAAGTACAAACGTTTAATATTAGTAAATGTGGAACGATCATTTTCAGTATTAATAAGCTTTAAGTTTTACGTTTAATAGTGACATTTTATTAAGGTTTTTAACTGACGTAAATTAAACCTTGTTATTTTAATGTCCAAAAATATGTTTTAGAGACGTGTTTTTTAACGTATTTAGAACGTTGTTTTTGTATCATTCTGGTGGCATTGTACAAGGTTGGTCCAGAATTACGTACCATAAATGCTAGATTAGATAGTACGTTAAAAATAAGGGTATTATATATATTTCAAGACTAAATAATAAGGGACATTTAATCCTGTAAAACCGCGAAATAAAAACCACTTCTTTAAATATATATAACACTTAACTAACTATAACAGTTTTATAATGAATTTACTTTTTTTAGGTTTTAGTACAATTAATTTTATGTTACCACTTTATTCCATCCCTTAAGATTAAAGCGTTGTTTTGAGTGGTAAGTATTTTTGTGAAATACATAATTTCAAATTAAAAAAAATACTTACTATCCAAAACTAGGTACCCCTTAATCATAAGTGATTGAATAAGTGGTAATAAAAATTAATTATCCTAATATCATATACTTCCCATGAACCCATTATTCAATAGTATCTGAAAGATATTTAAAAAAATGATTTTTATTTGTTCCCAAAGAAGGTTGTATCTCTCTTATTATTCAGTTTTGAACAAAAATTTAAGAAAAATATTACCCTTATTTTTTAACGTGCCATATGCTCTAGTATTTACGATACATTTTGGACCACCCTGTATTAAATAAGTAATTATCAGGCAATTAAAATAATATAAATAAAAATCTTGTTCCTATTAATAATTATTATCGATATTCCAATAGTGTGGCTCGAATGTTGAACTCACTATATGCCTATTAAAAAATATCAATAACTATTGCTTAATTTCAAATTTAGGTAGGTAATAATAAATAATTGGTTTTAATATTAGTAATAGTTTATTAAATAAATAATAATACGTACATAATACAAAGTATAAAAATACCAAAATAATATATCTTATTTATGCTACGGATTGGAACCTAAAAACAATGAAATTAGGTCTGATAAGTACCTACATTGGATAATATTGATTATTTAAAGAAAGTCTAAACTTTAAACATGTCTAAGTTTAATCTATTATAGTTATTAATATAATAATAATGCTAATCATAATAACCCAATATACATTTAATATGACCACGAAGGAGATAGTCAAGAAAGGAAATAAAAAGGTTTAAATCATTCTCAATAATGATTAGAAATATATCACTGTATCTTAAATTTTAATATAAAGTAAAAAAATTACCAAGTCGTAATAAATGTTACCCATTTTACAAAGTAATTTAACGTAGGCATGTACGAGTACAAAATTCACGTGCCTACTTTTATTAATTTTGTCATCGCCTTTGTAAGTATTTTGAAACATAAGTAGGAAAAGATATACTTAGTGGAATAAATTTAGATTCCATTATATAATTATTTGTAACATGCAATGTAAAAAAACCTAATACTTTTATATTAATAAAATAAAATTTAATACTTATAGATGTACTTACCAAAATAAAATAGGGAAATATTTCATGGATCACGGTAGATACGTACAATGATGAATATACAACTGACAAACTTTTATAAGAAATAACTCGAAATGGTATGTGTGTAACACGTGATCTTTATCTACCAATAAGATCATTAAATTCGTACATAACGTTTAACGACATTATAATTGACACGTGTAATAATAAACGGCAATTCCTTATTTCAACGAATGATTAAAACGTATAATACACGTTTGAATTATACTGTTTTTTAACACTTGTGAGGTTTATTAAAAAATAATTATTATCAAGTTATTTGTATATTTAAGTACCTATATATTCTTAATGCAATATCTTTTTATTAAATTATATTGTAAAAAATTTACTTTGGATTGGTAAATATTGATTTATGCAAAACGTTTATGATACGTTTAGTAAGCATTACTAATGCCTGTTACTCCAAAACGTTACAAACACGTTTTTGTTCAATGTAAATATATTAATCAGTTGACACAGACGTTTCATAAAGGTTTAAATAAATACGTTTTATTTAAATATTTTAAATAACGTTCATTTAACGTTACAAAGAGTTCGTTAACATTTTTGGTTAAAAATATACGTATTTTAAACGTTATGTTAGACCGTTACTTTTCTAACCATAAAATAATGGTTGATTTTGTAACGTAACACGAATTATCAACCAATGGTACGTTGAAAATACGTTTAAATAACGTACGTGTGTTTACTGGGTATAGCGCCAATTCCGGACCGCATCATAACAAATATATCACTGGTCTCATTAATCTGGTGCCATCAAGCGAGCGTTGACATAAAATAGGTCTAGCATGAGTAAGCACCAGTCGATTGTTTAATTCAAAATATAAATATTTCCAGATTAATCCTAGTTGGCCGCATCTGCGTGTTACATAGTCGTATATGTCGACGTTGTTACATATATTCGGAGATTCATCTTCTTTATGAAATAGAGGAAACGTGGTGGCATGACTGAATATTTATTGTTAAGGGGTGCTGTTTCTCGGATGATATGAAAAGGATGGACGGTCCTGTCATCATAAGCACGTAACACTTATAAGTGTATCGTAGTCATAAGCACAAGCGTGTGTACCAGGCCAAAGAATATAAAAATAGTTGCAGTTCTGAATTTAAGAAATAAGAAACTGCTTCATAAAAAGCAAATACTTAGTATAATAAGGGAATGTAGGTGAACGATTTTGATTTGTATTTATCTAGACAGGTTATCAGTTATTATTGTTTTGTTGGTTCCCGTGGTTTTTTAATTGTTAGGTATATGAATTGTTGTATGTATTTTATACATACGTAATACTCCCATGCTGAATAAAAGTTCTATGAACAGAAAACAAATAGAAATAATCGTTGGTCTGAAACATGACCTGGTTGGTATTTTCTGTCTCAATCTTTTCTGGCGTGCAATATGGTCGTGCTATCCGACATGGAATCTCGTGATCCACAAAAATCGTTTAGTTACACCAGACCAAATAATTACCGAGGCGCCTAAAATTGCTTTGCGTGTTAGTAGATAGTTTTATATGGTTTCTTTATCAGTGGTGAAGTTCGGTAACGTATTATAGGTACGTATCTGATCACATGAAATTTCAGCTTCGTACTGCGATTTACAAAGGAATTTTAAGTAAATTTGTTAACATTCCAAATATGACGAAAACTGCCAAAATAGTAGGATTTACAAATATACCCAAAAGTAGTAATATCAACTCTAACAATGCTTATATGGGTTGAATGACTACCTATTTCAATTAACAGGATAGTCACTCAAATATTGCTCCCCCCTTTTTCTTCGTTATTATTCGAGATACGAATAAGTTTGTAGGTATGAAAGTTGTAGCATATATATCACAAAACATTTATATCGCATGTCTGATATGTCATTCTAACTTTTGCTTTATTAAATGAAACATCCTGTATAGGTCCTATTAGAAATACCGTCAACTGAACTTTTCAAAAATTGTATTATGCAGGTTATTTATCTTTTCCTGTTTTGGAGATATAACATGTTAATATGCAATATCATATCACATATTTCAAGAAATAAAAATATGAAATGATGTAATAGATTTTGGTTAGATTAGAACCCCCAAAGCTACTGAGTTTTTACATTATTTTTAAGTATTTTCCCGAAATCCATTAAAATAAATAAATATTTATATCTAAATTTACAACGAACTTATTCATTTGCTACTAAATTTTAAATCACTAATATCTGAAAACAATGAAAATGGAGATTGGCCATCCTGTATAATATATATTTGAAAAGTTCAGTTGACGTCCAATGGCGTAATACAGGATATTACATTAAAAAAAATACACAAAAGTGAGACCTACATCTCAGAAATGCGCTATTCAATTATTTTTGTGATATATGCTTAAAAAAAATTAAACATTTCTACAACTTCCTACACCTTGGGGTGCGGGGCGCGATTACCCTGTATACAAGAGAGGAAAAATACAGAATGTTTAATTTGAAATAGAAAAGTTATAGCTGTTTAAAGCTGTCAAAATGTAACAGCAAGAATCACACGTTTGGTATAATATTTTTAAATTTGCGGTCTCGTCAATCCAAAGCTCTTAGCTACAGCTACATATATTAAGGGAAAATGTTATATATACTAACATTATTTTCACCTGATCTACTCATTCCTTTCGTAGGTGAATGTGGGGTACCTTGTATAACACTTGACAATATTAGTGTTCTATAAAGTGCAATTTACGTAAATTGCTAATTTCTACATAATGACTACGCAAATTCTCTATGTTCTGTAACAGATTATGTCACAATTCTTACCTGATTCCGGCGCCAGATTCCTCTCCAGCCTCTTGCCGAAGATATAATTGAGATTCTGCAGCTGCTCGGGGCAGAACCTGAGCTTAGCGTTGGGCAGCACCAGCTCCTCCAGCTTCCTGACCTTGCCGCCCTTACTTTCCCCGCTGCCCCTCCTTCTCCTCTCGAACATCTCCAATTTTCCGGACACCATGAGCAGAAAGAGCCTCCGCTAAAGGCACATCACCTCACGCCGTCCGCCGCGCTTTTGCAACGCAGAAAAAAAAATAAATTGGCGAATTATTGTCTCAATGACGGGTAATTAAAAAATAAACCGTCTGCCGCGGACCGCCGGCAAGCACTTGCCCATGCCGACCAATTGAAATCGAACCCAGTGGCATCAGTCGATCGAGGTTCGTGTTTTCCAGTAATCCGCTGGTGAAGTGTCGTTATTATTGCCCCCACTTTACTTCCTATGTAACTTCATTACGACCGGAAGGCCCTTTGTCGATCTCCATCGTGATTTCAATGCGGCTGATGGTGATTAGTTAGTTGTCGCAGGTTTTGGTTTTGTGGAAAATAGCACGCGTTACGCTATGGCTGGTCTATAAGGTGGCCCAGAAACTTTGGTGGTCACTTAACATTGCCAACAAACCCCAGTACTATGCGCGTGACATCGTATTACTGGTCACAAGTGAATAGAAATGAAACACTTCATCTGTTATTTCGTTCACCACGATAATTGCACTCTAGTACGATCCTGGATGTAGCAGTCATTAGCGCTTACATGTAACTAGCTACACAAACAGATAGATATTACGGGATGGCAAAAGGATTTTGACTTTTGGATGAGTGTCCAAGGAAAAAAACAAACAAATAAAATAGATATTTAAAAAGTCGTAATTTTATTCATTTATTTTGGTAGTGAAAGAATTACTTGAGACAGCAATTGTTATTTTAAAAGTAAAATGATGTTTTCTTTATTTGAACTTTTACTTTACTTTAGGGTAATAGTAAAATGTCAGACCACATGATATTTGCATAGATTTGTCTATAACAGTGTAAACTCGACTAACCTAAATAAAATTGCTCAAAAAGAGGTTTTTTAAACCCATACTTCGATTGCTGACCGCACAGTATATGACGAGTTCCGAAGTGATTTAAGGAATGCTAAACGCAATACGCCAGACATGATCGTAATCTACATGTTACACAAAGTAACACTGGCGTCCATATTTTACGTTATATCTTACATAAACCTTCATTTTTTACGAAACAAAACACTTTAGGGTTTGTTTTTACTATTTCGCTCATATGTAGGCACATTGGTTTTTTTATCACATAACATAACACATTTATAATATAATTGATAATTGCCGATATTACTATTTATCGTTAGAACGCGACAGTGGACACTGTACGGTTTTTATATTACAGGGTGTAATACACCACACAGTCGTAATCATTAGAAACAATCCAGTGCAAGAGTCAGTAACATAATGAAAACTCGTCCATCATTTTGAAAATGAATTTTGAGCGAAGGATTGTAAAAATTGCATAGATATATTTTGTGAAAACCAGGCTTAATTCAATGGAATGTAATCGATCAAATTATAGAAGTGTTGGTTTATCTTTATGCAATCTTTTTATATAAAAAAAAATATATGAACATCTTTTATCACTAAAGGTCACTTTTGTATAAAGAGAGATAAGTTTAAACATTTAATAGCTAACCTATTGTTATGCCTTAGTGAATAATTACAAAAAAAACCGTGTTCAGATAACTAGTCATTTTCAAGTATAAACCGATTTCGTACAATGCATAAGCAAGAAGTGGAATCGGCATCAGTCAAAATCAGCTGCAGTTCGTCAGTGCTATTTATGGTGGTTGCAATGACAACGAGGACGCGTATAGGTGATCAGAATTAGCGGATGTGCTACTATAAAATTAGTATAAGTTGTTTGTGTCAGCAGTTGTGTTTTCTGTTTTATGATTCCGTTTGTCTTTTGTTAGAAATACCATTACAAGTTTTTCTTGCCCAAAAAGAGTTGAACCTTTTCTGCGTAATTCAGAAACCAGGCAAAAATTTCAAATAAGACGGGACTATTAAATAAACCTTATATTTAAAAAGTAAATGGCTTTGTTAGCTTGTTTTATATCAAATAAAACATTCTCGCGAAGTATTAATTATCTTCCCGTTTCATCAGTAGTTGACCGCACAGTCTGACGAGTTCTGAAGTGATTTAAGGAATGATAAGTTAGCCACTACCACTTATCTCAACGATCTTCTTGAGTATAAAATTGTCACTTTTTAGTAATATAAATACCAGCTATTAACAAATTGTAAACAATAATATTTATTCTTAACTAATTCTGAATTACTGCATAATAGCAAAAACCAAACCGTGATGATCCCTAATAAAATTGTATAAAAAGAAATTTAACGTTTATAATACCTATATTTAAAAAAAATATTATGGATCTGCATGCCTATTTTAAATGTTTCAGCTTCATTTTCGCCTATACAGTTTTATGTCTATTTCCGCACATGCCGACCCAATAATTTGTTTGCAAGCGGGCCGGAAGCTGCTCTACACCGGTAATGTTCGACGATAACCCATTCATCATGGTAAAGAGCAGACCAATTATGGTGCATTTGCGATTTATTAGTGTCACATGTTATTCAAATTAATTGCATTACGTTATTTTATAACGTGTGTCTCGCAAAATACCGATACAAAGGTCCATTTATCTATAAAATTATAGTATATTATTTAAGGAGCATATAATGACTTGAATTTCAGTCATCATATACAAATACAATTCTATACTTTGTTCACGACTATCCAAGTAGTAGTATAGTAACGGAAACCATATAGCAAAAATAACTCCAATTTATGTTAGCATAGTTGTAAGCAGATAATCTTCACCACCAAGTGGTTTCTACATTTTACATTGGATCAAAATTTCTACTAAAGTTGCTACTACCTTCAAAATCCACTATGGAGCAACCTTTACATAATAGTGATTTTTGAAAACTTTTTACTGAAAAAATTATACATTGTTTTAACATTCATAACATGAACATGATACATAACATACAATTCAAAACTGTCAAAACACCCTACTCTCAGGTTTGACATTCGTCATTAACTTGATAAATATAAAAAAGCAAATAAAACTTTATTTTGTAAACTTCTATCATTCCGAAAAATGTTCGGGTTCCATGCTGCCACACTGAAGAATTTATATTTGGTGACAGAAGTGTGAATAATCATTAATCACAAGTGAATAATGATTAATCACTTTTATAGTGCGTACCTACATCATTGTACTTGAGGAAACTGACGCATAATATACATGTTTCCAAAACTAGTTTTTCCAGGAATCAGAACAAAATAGATAATACAATTACACTCGAATCTGTAGATTAGATGTAATTTGTATTGTGGGAATAGCATTTAGTTCGTTAATTACTTTTTTAATTAGGCAAATTGCTTGGCTTATACTGCTTATTCAACACTTTTTATGTGTATGCATATGGGTCAAGGATACTGATGTTTATTTGGTCCTTCTAATTCTAATGTCTAATGTCGTTGAAGACAGATGTTTGGTAGATACTGACTCCAAGTCTTACAAACTGAAAAATGTGTTATAATAGAATTAATATCGTTCTTATAAGTAATTTAAATAAGTGAGTTCCTTCAAATAAATAATAGAGGACGTAAAAATATGTAATTTTCATTAAGCAGCACTGTCTAGTGTTATTTTATTTGGAAATGTCTTATACAAATCAAAAATTCGCAAATGTATAGTAGTTCTTACTGAAAAGTCCTTGAAAAATTGTTTAATACTAGAGATTTTGATTACTAAACGATGCGACTAGTCACATATTATTTAAGTAAATTGTCAAATGCTTTCGAGTAGTCATTTATTTTTGTGGGATAGGTTCTAAGAATTTTCATTTAATCTTATTTTTCTTGGCAAATCATTACACAGCTAATTTGACTGAGGCATGTTTTGTTTTTCAATGCGTTTAAAGTGTTTTCCGTAATTTTTAAAAGATTGCAGATGCTATGGAAAAAGTAAGATTGAAATACTGAAACAAAAAGCACATTGACTCAGCATCGCTGGTTTCTTTCATTTAATACATTTGGCGTTGGAAGTTTCGTTTTGCGGTTGGTTGCGTTATCAAATATCCAAGAACAGGGTGGGTTTTAGTGGATTTCGCATCTTTTGATGTTCTATCTAAATTCCATGCTCCTTTCCATGATAATTGAATTGTTTTTCCAAGAAATACACATTAAATGTAATCCCGACAGCGTATTAAGACATCATTATTAACTAAATCATGCAAGACGCATCAAAACAGATCATAAAAATTCTTATTTATAATTAGTAATTATTATATCCTATCCCAAGGCTATCGGTCACACAATTTTTCGCCAGTTTCGTTTGTTTTGTTTTGTTTTAAAGCCTGCCAAATAGCTACTAATAATTAATGACACTATGCCACGTTAGCTAGATCAGTGCCAAAGTCCATTCAATACGGAACAAGCAGATTGAATGTGTTGGTAAACACCTATATTCGTACGTCGATCAAATGAAAACTCATCCGATCACACGATCCATACAGGAAAAGGGCGCGATCACGCGTATCAATTGGATTTATTTGTGATCCAAATCGTTATCGTTATTTGGTAATAACATCAATTACGCTCAATTTGTTGCATCGATGTTGCGAAGTGTTTTCTTGGTTGCAGAAACTAGCTTGTGGAAATTTTGAAATGTCGTGTTTTTAGTAATATGTTACTTGTATGATGATCTAATTAGTGACTCAATTGACGAGGAGAGGAAGAAAGGCGAGAAATAAAGCTTTCGGATGTGTGTCCGCTTTTGAGACATCATATAATAAATTTGGTTATGCATTTGAATCATATTTAATAGTTATTTATTGTATAAGTGTTTTACGTAGCATTTTATCCACGGAAGAGTGTTTAAACACAGGAACGTAGTTCGAGCGTTAAATATTCTTAAATGGAAGGCAATTAAAACACGAATGCAATACAACATTTTATCCATAATTACATCACAATCATATTTGTGTAGTCAGAATTATTGGAATTCAATTAAACAAAATTCGCACTTTATATTCGCATATTTCTTAGTACTCTATGAAACACGAACTTGAAATTGCAAGGAAAATCCAAGGAATATATCCGTAAAACTTGTGCACCTTCTTCACAAACTTCGGCAGATGTTATGCGTTCTGAAAATGATGGCAACAATGCTACAAAAGTTTGCTAAAATATTGTTAATAGTCGTGGACAAAGTATAGTATCATTGCATATAATTGTTGTAATTCACTGAGCTGATTTACGACACCACCATCGTGAACTACAGCTATCATTATACAGGGTTTGAAAACGGTGATGGTCCATCGAGCGACAAAGTAAAGTATAGAAATCAGTGCGATAGACAATGATAGCAATAGGAAGACGTTTTATAAATTAGAATAACATCTGAGCAGTCACTCCCCCTTTTATTTGTTTTGAATGACAAAACGGGCGGTGATTATTTAGATTTTAAAACATCAATATAGTCACTTTGTCGCTCTCATGTAATGGCAGGTGGACCATCGCCATTTTCCAACCTTGTATGCTCGTTAAATCATATATATATGTTAAATCATATACTAGTATGTACTTATGTTTGTCTATGTATTAACTATTATTTTCAATAAACGAATATATTCATGTAAACAAATACTGTGTCAAAATATGGCCTTGCTCTATATTTTGAACTGGTTTCCTTCTCGATCTTATCAAATCGCACTTCATTTAAATAAACTGTTGACTTAAACAAATTACATTTATGTATTTTACAATTTTGGCGTACATTAGTGACCCAGTTGATTAAAATACGGATTATTCTTCGATTGTGTATGTATGAGCTTAAAATTAGCACCGGTAAATTATTTCTGTACACAAAATAGATGTGCCAGTTTTATATTTGCATTTAAATTCATTTTTTAACATATTTCAAACTGAAAATGTGATAGAATATTAAGAAATGTTCTTGGTAATACATAAATACGAATTTTCCTTTTCATTTCTATATCTTTAGTCTTTAAGTTAAGACACTATTTTTTTTTGCAACCACAGTAATAAATTATAGTTTAAGTAAATACCGTAAATAACTTTCCATAAGCTGGCCAATATACAGGAAACATGTGATATGATCCAGATAAAAGTGTGGCAACATAAAATAAGTATTCTAGTAATAAATAAACTGAGGTCATATCTAATTAATATCTGAGATGTCGATGTCAGTCTTACTTACCACAGTTAGCTAACTGCCTATATTTAAAAAAATGTGTCATATAACAAATTAAATTGCTTAACTGCATTACATTACAGTACACAAGTTTAAAAATCATTTTTATAATGAAGTTATACTTGAAAATGTACATAAGTTTTTAATTGATGCATATTTTGGGTCAATTTATCTTGCTTTCAATTTTTAAATCAATAACATTTTGAAAATCCTTCTTAAACAATTTATTTTTAAATAATAAATAATTCAAGACTTCGTCTGTATTACTGGTTGCCTATAAGTAAGGGCAAGTTTCACTGGACCTTGATCGGACATCATTTGAAAATACCAGGCGTAATTTCGCAGTCATGTGAGCACCGAATCAGCTGTGTTGTGTTAATTAAAAATTGTTTACATCTTATTATTAACTTCGTGCGTCGCGTTTCTGTTTGGTAAACTGCCCTATCCGCGTGATACGATCGCGCGCCGCGAGATGACGCCGGTGGCGCTGTCAGTTTTGTAATGGATCATCTGGGGGAAAGCTGGTCGCCTTTCGTCTGTCTGCGAGAGTCGTGTGCTGTGTGAATCGCTGTGGGACAATGAAAACGGCCTAAATTACCGTGTGTTAGTGTCTACTCCAAAACTTTTGAGTAAAAATGAGCTTGTGATGTGCTGGTTTATTAGTGTTATATAATGCACTCTCTATTAATCACTGGACGATTGTTATCACGAGCAATTTGGAATGGAATCGCGAACATTTCATCTGCCTCAGATCCCAATATTCAAAGAAAAACTGACCCGTATTTAGTATCTGCCGTCTGTGGCTTTTCAAAGGAGAGAAAAATCCAAAGACTGATCAAAGGACAGTTCGGCGACGATGCCTGGTTCGCGGCAAAATATAAATCCGCCGATGTATTGGGTGAGTGTCGAGGAAACCTAACCTAACCTTTGAACGCATGACGTTCTTCTTTATATTTTTAAAAACACTTGCATAATAATAATAAGCCTGACTCGCTAAGGCTCTTATTTTTAGATGTTGTTTCATAACTTTTCATTAGCTTGTGTAATGAGGAAAATTCATATAGCCTTGACATTGTGTTTATTTTTTTAAGCTTGCATTTAATTCGACGTGCACATAAAAGTTTGCTTACATTTAACTCCATACCTAAATACTTACCCATTTTATGTTTGCATATATTTATTGCAGTCCAGATCTTTTTTTATGAATTTTTCAGGTTAGGTTTGTATATGTATTTAAAATGCAGGTGTAATAATTCACATGCATATATTAACAATATAATGCAATACCTAAAACATTACCTAATGTTTACGGTTTTTTGATTTAATTACGAAATCATATTTTTTTATTCAAGATTAGCTTCCGAGAATTAGCAAGAAATATTGAAGTCGCGTGATGATAATTCGTATCTTTTAAATAACGATAAAAACAAATAATATAATTTGCGCTTTACCTAGATATTCAGTTTTTGGAGATACAGAATACAACAGAATAATATGGCCTTGTTCTAGTTTATTTTTTAATAACAAATGACAGAAGTAATAAAAATAACTGTACTTAACAGGTTTACGAAATGTAATTTCCCTTGACAAGCAGAATTAGTTTTCCTTTCATCTCGTGAAAATTGAATGATAAACAAAACAATCGTTTCGATTACCAGGAAGCTGTATATCTTTACGGAAAGAAAACGTAAATTGTCATTAATGAAATACCTAAATGTGCGTTTTATTTGAAAAAAATAGCCGTGAAGTTAAATGACTTCAATTAAGGACAAGGAAGTGATGGTATTCTGAGAACTGATGCAAAAAATAAATTGCTAATAGTATTCTGCTTGTAGTACATTCAAATGTCCTGTCATAGTGGCATTCCAAAATCTCTTTCAGGATTGCTGTTACTATTTTACAGATGTGAAATCAGCATCTGCATCTGCAAATCTAAGTAGGTAGTACTATAATTGATAAAGTCGTGGTCATACAAACAACACGATAATGTATACAATTTCTTGATATTACCTAGTTTAAAGGCTATTCAGAGCGATAAAATGAAATAGTTTCTTAGTAACTAGAAACTATGGATCGTAAGGGATCAAAGTAAAAAAAAATAAACTGAACAATAATGATTTATGTTGGCAGAATGTTGGAAATGAAAAATTAAGTGATTAGCTGTTCTGTCATTTTCAATGGCATTGTATTAAAATGAATTGTTTAAAGTAATATGATAATTTCGAGAAATTTTAATTATTGTTGTTAATGTACACAACTTTATCAATTATGGTTCTACATAGATATAGGGATATGATGGATTTCACACCATGCTATAATTTATAGCATGGTGTAATGCATTACACGTACATTATCAATTGACTTATTATGCAGTTTTTAGCACTTACGTACTTCGAATAAAAGAAAATGTAACTAAGCGAAAATGTAAGGCGAGAATATTGTATTACAGCTCCTATTACAGTTAATGTGTATCTAATGAATATATGTAATTAAAAATAATTTAAAACTATAGTCAACAACGCATTTACTAATCTAAGGAATTCCTCTTACGTTACCAGGGAAAACATTTTTACCAAATCATCGGTCGTTCATTACCTTAATGAATATCTGTAACTAATTTGAATGTATAATTTAAAAAGCAATTAAAGTTAAACAACACTAATCGAGGACAGGAAAAGTGATTTGGCCCGTGGTGTAGAATTGTCGCAAGAAAATAGATATGTTTTTATATCGAATATATCTAGTCATTGACGTAAATATTTGTCAAAAATGTCTTAAAGGGTTTAGAAGTTATGAATTTTAAATTGATTTTTTGTATCAGCTTTAGAAATCCTATATCAAGAAAACGATTCTTGGACCCTATGCTTGTTTAATAAAATTACCTTGATTTTAACTATTGAATACGCCCTTGGATTTTGTGCACGCAATTAGGACACACACTGTATAATAAAACTCATAACATTATCTTCCTACTTAGTAATTTTTGTAAAGCTGTTTCCGAAGCTATTTCTTAATGAAGCAATGGGGAAAACAAATAAATGAAGAAAACATAAATTTGGACAAACAACTAACAAATTGTTTTTTTTTTAAGAACAGCGCCATGTGCGACAATTCTGACGATATATCTCGAAAATATGAGGTAATTCACTGTTTTGCAACGTACTAGGAATTGGCATAATAATTGAACAAAGTCCAAGTATTCTCAGATAAACTACATATCAAATATTTAATGTTTTTATATCATGTCATTGTTTATCAATGAAAATATAAAAATAGTAAATGTTGAGTACTAATTTAGTAACAAAATTTTAATAAAATTCAAGATTGTATTTCTGTACAGTAAAAGGTAGAACTGTAGAGCAAGAATAGACGCCAAAATATTGCTATGTGTTCTATTAATTATGCGACAGTTTGCACTTTCTTTGTATAAAAGCGGTAAGTAGTTATTTTTTATGGCAAATATTATCAACAGTAGTGGTTTTTATGAATCAATGCAGTGATTTCAGGGAATGAAAATGGATTTCCCCAGATAAGACTTATTTTACCAGCAACCATTGCATTACTTGCTTAATGTAAATGTTAAATAAAACATAGGCGCGCAATTTGTGGGGAGGGACTGTACTAGACCTCAAATAATGTCAATGATATCGTTTTTTTATATTGACCTTAAAAATGGTTGTAGAATATTTTACTTCGATTTCATTTTTATGTACATCATTTGAGTTGAGCGAATAACCACAACTGACCTTTAATTTACCGCGAACTGCTACTTACTTGGAAAATTACAGTAAAGTGAAGAAGGCGAATAGAAATAATGGGATAGCCTTGGTGCTAGAGATACTACTAGACAATGAAATAAATTCCAAACTATACATATAATATAAACTAGATGGATATATAGATTTTACGTTAAGGACAATTTGAAACGCGATCTATTCTTGGTCTAATGTCATTGGTACACGCCTTGACTTGTGCCTTTGTTTTAGCTTGAAGAAAAAATGAATTTGATGGATAGTTAAGTTTAGTTATTTTTTAATTTGCCTGGTTTTCGAATTAAAAAAAAATCTCAGGACTTCCAGTGACAATTACTTCTGAAATTGTTTGAACTTCATAGAATGCAGTAGTGTAAAACCTCGCCCTTAAGTGTCTTTAATTGTTGCCAAGTCAATAAATTTAACCTTTTATAGTGAATGGCGACCAATGCCATATTTTCATTGTCAATTTGTCAGTTGCTATATGAATAAGCAATAACTGCTGACTATTACAGTTAAATCTGTTATCAATGTGTGTGGTTGACGATTTCCGTAATCGTTGTTTCAATTGTTATGCTATTGTTGTACAGGGGACCCAAAAAAAGTCCAGTATGCGTAGACAGATTGATTTAATTCTAAAAGTTTTATTTTGGCGATAGTATGCAAAGTGTAGCCAAAAGTATACGGCGGAAACTAGAGGTCAGAATGGATTCTTCGAGCCTAATTTAGCTAAATACCAAAAACAACCCCAATATTTTATATTTAATGAAATAAAAACTTTCTTCTTTCTTGCCGCAACTATAGCAAAGCGATTTTTGCACCACATTTTGTTGTTCATCGAGTACTTTCTGATTGTGTGTAGTTTTTTTCTTCAAAAATGAAAAATTGTCCATTCAACTTATACTTACAGTCAGTTAACTATTTGTACAATAAATGAAGAAAACACATTTTTTTTACGAGTTACACATGATTCTTTTAATGGTGTTATACATTTAGTAACTACATCAAGTAGCTTCAAAAATATTGGGCCAAAGAGAGATCAATATAAATACAAAATCAGCCCTTCTCCATCATTGACAAAATGTTTTTGAAAGTTTACTTCGAAACATCTATTTTGAAGACTGCAACGAGTTTGGCGTCTGAACAATTCATTAAAAAAAACTGTCTTGAGTCTTTCTGTTTTTGTTTTGGGACACCCTGTGTACACATACCAGTTAAATCCGCAATTAAAGCTGTAATGCGAACATAAAATCTGGTTTCCTTGGACCAATGACTGTCGGGAAGTATTGAATAAAAATTAATAACTAGTTTGTTGAATTTAAAGCGATTTTCTATTATTCCTAATAACTACATCAACTGTCCAAAGTCCACTGTCGCAGTTGGCCGCGGCCAAACGTACCTGCCTGCGACGCTCTAAAAACTTTCTCGTACCGATAAAATGCCAATTAATAATTCATAAAGGCAAATCGATCAGTGTGAACGTATTGAAAACTTGCTTATTTATTTCAGAATTAAACAGGTCATGTTTCACTAGAGGTTCTGGTACAGATGCGGACAATAAAAAGTGTCCAGAGCGTAATCTGCAGGATTTCATTACATACTTTGGTTTAAACGCGATTAAACGGTTTAGGTTGGAAAGTTTTTTGTCCACGGCTGTATTTATGTCATATTAACAATCATGTATATGTATATTAACATTCATTGATTACAGTTTGGTTTTGATGAAATGCGTTTAATTTAAGTACGGTTTTTAACTTTTCTGCTTTGTTCGCGGTCTTCATTATTTGTCAGTGAAAATATAGCGACTGCGTTTATTTCGTTATAAAAAAAGTGTCGTCGCGGTAATAGTTATAAAAGTAATAATAGTGTATCTTTTAATGAGGCAAGAAAATCCAACTAGGCGTAATGTTTATTATTACAGGAACGGGGTCGTTTAAAATTAGAACAATAAAGATATTTAAAAAATGTTCTGGCAATAACATCGTTTATTTCTAAGCACGCAATTTTCTACTTATTTTTTCATTATTGCGATTTCACCGATCAAAATAGTAAATTCTATGAGAAATTTAGATCTGCGTAGGGTGTTTTACAGCCGTTTATACTTATGTGTTTCTATGAAAGCTGTTCGAAGTTGTCTCCATTCACTCGCAAGCAAGTGTGGTTCCGTCGAATCTAATTTTCAGCAGGATACATTGATATTGTCAGCTTCGGCACGGTATACCTCATATTTTAAACACTCATATAAAGAAATCTATATGATTTAGACCTGGAGATCGCGGGGGTCAAGGCACTAGTCTGATTCAACGTATACCGTGTTAGTTGATCCAAAAACTTCCAAACAAGAGGCCGCTCGTGAGTTTTGTCTTGCTCTTGTTTCTGTACACGTACCATTTTTAGTAAAATAATACTTTTCAGAACACATCGTTAACTGAGATCACTGTTATTGTCTTTGATAAGTACAGGGTGATTGTAAAATATGTAGCCAAACTTATACGACGAAAACTACAAGTCAGACTCCTTAAGGGTGCGTTTTGCTGTCTAGATAAATTACGTTCAATATATTTTGACCTCTAGTTTCCACCCCGTATATGATGCTTATTTTAACAGTAATAAAAATATAGTAAATGTTTCTAAATTAGTTACAGAAATAAATCACGATTGGAGCAAGTAACTTTCCTTACCTACACCGAGTTTATTTGCAAAATGTTAAAATTTCATTTTCGATGTGTATAGGTAGTCCAAAGATAGAATTAGTATGCACAAGAAGTCCTTGTCGATACTGTTAACAAACTGAATGAGTTCGTGTGCGGATTGTCATATTTGTCAGAATAGGCATTGTTAAAAACGCTACGCTTTCTTGTTTGTCTCGTTATGAATATAATTGATCTCTGCATTGTCATGCTCTACAAAAAAAAAGGTAATAACGGATTTAATTGTTGAGATATATACAGGGTGTTTCAAAAAGGCATGACAATATTACTACTGTAATTTTTTTAAAGAACAATATATTCTCTGTTTTGCGCAATCTTGTCACAATTTTGATCCCAGTGGTTATCCCCTCGGAAATTTCCTTGTTGACTTTACCACAGTTTTTTTTAAGGACGCTTTCACAGTACTTATTTTTCTTTATCCTGTTTTAAAATATTTGAACTTGGTCATAATTAACCTCGTATATTTTCAGTCAGTAAGTCATACCAATTTAAGTTTTCCTCCATAGCTGTATTCAGTTTAGATCAGTTCATTGTTGTGTTTTTATTTGATTTCTCCGTACATATATGTATTGTGTTTTTCCTAAAACATATACCTTATTATTATAACCAACTATAACCCCCATGCCTCCGTCCTATACTTTAAAATATTTAATTTCCGAAACCATTGTGTTAAAAATCCTCTATCTAATCCTCAATTTTATTTGAATGAAAAAAAAAACGCATTTCCTAGTGATAAAAACGGTTTCAGCTCGGGATTTTTTCGTCCTCTGTTGACCTCCCGCGTGCCAAATGGTAATTTTAACATCATTTCAGAATGTAATTCACTCATTTTAGAAGGAAATCGATGATATTTCGCCGGCGTGTTTATTTTTGATCCAGTAAATATATTTACGTAATTATGAACTTTAAATAACTGATTATTCCGAGCAACAGACTTAACAAATTGATTGTCATTATTTACTTGCCTAATATTTATTTATTCACTGATTAAGGTTAGAATGAAAAACAAGTCAGTATACTTAATACTACTTTTTTGCGAATGTTTAGTAATTATTCCATCTCTAGTAATGTGCCTATGTCTGAGGTTAATATGTTAGATGTCACAACGCCGCACGCAATAATACAGGCTGTATCACTTTTAACTACGAATAATTTCATCGACGTTCTTAGTTTACTTCTGCAGATTTTCCCGGAATCCAGTGCCGAACTGTTAGGCGTAGCAACGGCGCGCGGTTGCGGGAATTGCAGATGTGCGAGGAGTTGCGGCCAATTAGTGTAATGTGTTTTTTCATTTCTTTCGCAGGCGTGGCCGACGGCGTGGGAGGGTGGAGAGCGTACGGCATCGATCCCGGGGAATTTTCCCTACACCTGATGAAGACTTGCGAACGTCTGGTGAAGTTGGGCCGATTTACGCCGACCAACCCCTCGGATCTCCTAGCGAAAAGTTATTATGAGCTGCTACACCACAAGAAAGCTATTCTAGGTAAGCGAGTGGGATTTTCAAACACCGAAATTAAAAAAATGTCTTATTTAGTTTTAAGGGTGATTCAGTTTTTAATGAACAAGCTTCCATGGCAGCAGAACTTTGAAAATTAATGTACTTGGTTGTAAAAGATATGAGGCTTTATGATTTTGAGAACGAAAACAGAGAGTTTTTCGAAACGGCAATAATACGGAAGTGCGCGATAGTGATGTGATTTTTGTTATTTTTTACTTATCTGCTTTTTTCAGTGTGACATTTTTTGGTTTGGCAAACTTTGTTTCAAAAATAACCCTTGACTGTTCCGTTTGGCGCAAGGGCTTATTTAATTAATCTTTATTATTGTTTCAGAAGTGTGGCAAAAACCCAATAAAACTAAAGAAAAACTCACATTAGTTTTCAAAGTTTTTACTGACCCTCGAAATTTGTTCGTGAATCGCCCTGTATACCACGTTACATCTAGCTTGCGGGTATTACGAGCTGAAAATTATTTTTTTGGTCTTTTTATAACCTTTTCTTGCATTTCATAACGTTACAACATAATTACATTAGAAAGTACGTACAGTTATACACTGTATCAGATGAAAAAACGTCCGTTGGGTAATGAAACCGTCCTCGCTTCATTAACTATCGACCCAGGAGACGAAAATAGTATGTTTTTCTTTAATACGTACCAAACACATACGACAGGGTTTGCCTGACACCCATGTTTCTGTCGGGAGACATTATAATCCTTTTTGTAAGGCCACACGTTCTTTAAATCCCTGACAGCAGGGTCGTTTTGCATTTTTTGTATTTAAATTTTCATCATCCCACCTCAATTTAACATTTAATTAATCAAAATATATATATATGTATTATCCTATACAAGGTGTCCGAAATATTAGTGCCTTTATTGTACTGTGTGAAAAATTGTCAAACAAAACATAATTTTTGTTTTTTTTTTCTTAGCAACGATAATAGAAATAGGTTTTGAATATTTGGCTACACCTACCATGTTGGACGTTTCTAATAAAAATAATAATAATTATTATTAGACATTTACTATTTTTGTTACTATTATTGCTCTATTATAATAGTTTAATTAATAAATTGCCTTTTTTCTGGCATAGGTTCTTAGATTTGATGGTCTACATACAGACATACGGTCTAATGATAAAACTTAATATTTCGCATTTAATTTCAAATGCATTATGGCCTTGACGTGCCTCGGGCGAAATTTGTAGAGATTTTGAAATTTTTCGGACGTGATTTTCAACTAAAATAATTTACTTCTTGGAAATCTGTTTTCGTTTACCAAGCTTATAGGCACGTTTGGTATTTGTTTTCAAATCAACATTAGCTCTGAAATTGTCAATCTCTGGACAACCTTCCACGTGTCCATTCCATCGTTTCCGCTTACCAAAAGTAAATAGAAGTAAAAAAACTTTAGAAAATATCGACCTAAAGGTCACCGTATTTCTCGCCGTAAAATGGTCAGGGATGTATTTAGATACAGAAATCTTGCAAAATTAAACATGCAGTACTACATGTTTAAAGTACTACGTTTAAATTTTCCTTACATAAAAAATAATTTTTAAAAAGCGATTATAATACATTATTTTACTATTCTAATCCAATATTTTAACGATTATACTTTTAAATAAAAGTTAACAGTCTTCTATGTAAATTTATGTTATCACAATATTGGTATCTTCACTTCTCAAATTAAGTGTATGTTTTGTGTGAAATCAAAAAAATTGTAGAATCAATGGAAACTGTAAAATCATTCAAATCACATGAAATCTTGTGATAACACAGAAATCTGCGAAATCAGCAAAATCACGTATCAATTGAGCAACTAATTTCATTTGGTACCTATATTTGTCATCTGTCAGACGTTTTTTTAATATTATGTTGATTGTGTGTTTTTTCTAAAATTCTATTTTGTAAGTTTGTAAGCTTTTATGTGCTTTATAAATAATGGATCACCAATATCTGAAAAAAAATCATCTATATGCACTTTTGCAAGATCGCGTTATCAACCACCTAATTCTATAAAACTATCCAATCCAAACATCAAATACAAAACATCAGTAAAATACCTAGGTTTAATACTAGATAAAAAGTTAAACTGGAAAGACCATATAAATTTGATATGCAAAAGAGGCGAAAATGCACTCAATATTCTTTGCACTTTTAGCCACAGGAAATGGGGAGCTGATCCCAATATGTCTTCTATTCTATAGATCACTAATTGGGTCCATCTGTGGCTATGGTTGTATCTTTTACGGGACAGCTAATCGGATGCACACAAAAAATTGAACAACTGAAAAATAAAGGACTTCGACTATCCATTGGTTACCTTAGAAGTACTCGGATTAATGTCATGAAATCAGAACGCATTGAACCACCATTGCATCTCAGAAGAGAAATGTTGAGCGATACTTCTTGTAAAACACATATCCAGAAATAGTGAATTAATCACCGAAATTCATTACAGAACAGGTACTGGCATCATAAGAAATTACCTCAACTAGTAGAGAGTTACATATGGATTTCTCAGTTCAATGAAGAAATATATAATTCGTTTAAATGATCCTGTTTTAGTATTGACTACTGCATTTATGATAATATACCGAAAATAACATTTATGGACTTTCAAGATAATGAATATATAAACAACATCACTTTCCAAACGCACCTGGTCACTAGATGGCAACATGTGGAGCAGCATGTGCAGTTTACCATGATTTAGATAAAGTTTCCATGCACTTTAGACTCCCTTCAAAAGCCACGATTGCACTAGTAGCTACCAAAGAAGCAATAAAATATTGTCAAAATTACGAACTAAATCGTCATTACGTCATATTCACGGACAGTAAAAGTGCTACACAAGCGATCCAAAATTGCAATCCATCATCAAAAACAACCCATCTCATTATTGATATTATTAAAATGTACAACAATTTACGAATTCTAAATAAAAATCTTGAAATAATTTGGATAATAGGTCACGCAGGAATCGCGCAAAATGAATTCGTAGATAGACTAGCTAAAGAGGCATCTTTAATCAGAGATTCTATCCCTGAATTTAAAATTCCATCATCGGACATCAAGAAAATTATCACGGAAAAACTAAAGAACAGCTGGAATAAATATTATATTGACTACGCAGCAGGAGAGGGTTACAAGAGACAACATGGGATAAGGAAAAAAACAGTGTTCACAACAGAAAGTAATAGCTAATACGTACTATTTACCGTTTGAGAAGTTTCCATTGTTTATGCGGGAAATACAAATATAAAATGAAACTTAAAGATAATCCTTACTGTGCCTGTGGAGAAATAGACCACTTACAACATTGCTATGGAATGTTCAATAAAGAAATCTCAGGTAGACGATCTATTTACCAAACTAATTGATATTAAACCTATCTTGCCTACTAACATTTCTATCATTAGCGAAAATAGATGTATACAAAATCGTATATAATTGTATAATTAAGAACAACATAAAATTGTAAGAAAAGTTATAAATGAAAATAAAACAAAAATACCCGCAAAATTAAAAAACTGTCCGAAAAAAAAAAACAAAAGTAAATTTAAAAAAAATGAGCAGACAATGTACAAAGTGTGGCTATTTGGCGATGAACCAGTGCCATTTTAACTCACACACACACATAGGTATACCTATTATGATAAATGGTAATAATGATTTTTTCTCGTCTAAGCACAAGCCGATATTCAATTGTTTTTCAAGGCATACTTAAGTAATTTATTTAATGAGCATCAATACGGTGTCAAATATCGTGATACTGACGCAGTAAATAGCGATAAAAAGGGGAATTTATATTACTAGATGCCTTGTGATATTTACCGACGAAAATGCAATAAATTAGTAACGAAAATTTATTAATAGGCACCGGTTCAGTCAGGTATCTAAATCCCCACTCGGATAATACCGGCCGTATCCCGTTAAGCCTTAACCTACGCTAATTCTAATATTATTCCGGGTTTTCTTTTTTATTCTTCTGTTTGCTCGTCTCGGCGCTCTCACATGACCGCGCGACGTCACCAGTCGCAGTAAATCACGTTCCGGCTCTCGTAATGTGCGCTAATTCGCGCACGGTCACGCGAAAGTTGTCCCGTGATTTTCTCTATTACCGGTGTTACCGATTTAGCGTCGTGTTTTTGCCAAAAGCGCGTTTACGGAAAACAACGGGTTAAGTCCACTTATTGCACTTATCTAACCTTCCGAGGTGGAGTTGGCTGCGAAGGGTTCGCGAGACAAACGGGATTTTCGGTTTTTTTTAGATTTTAATGTAAAGGGTCGCAGTAAGTCGTGACGTAAATCCAGAGTCGAGTTGTCTCGTGACGCTGTGTTCTGTAAATGGTGTTTATTAAATTTATTCTCACAGTAAAGAGAAATTTTAATACAACAATCTCCACTTTATTAATACATTTTTCCCACTGAATTCTTTTAATTTCGTCACAGCATATGTAGATAGAACAGCAATTTCACTTCGCTGTTGGCACTTTGAACTAAATTCAGGCATCTGGGGTGACCTCGAAATGCGATTACAAAAATCGCTTCCGAGAGAAATAAAAAGTCGGAAAAGCGTATTCAACCTGATAAAAATTTGCGTTATACTATATGTTTAAAATTTTATTCACATTATGTAACAATTATAGTTGTGATGGATTTTTATAATGTTGCACTAGGCTAGACATATGAATAATAGAGACCTTAGCAAATAACAAGAATGTTATCTCATGCGAACTGCGAGTATTCAAAAGTACCGAAGTAAAACGAATCTATAATGACAGAAAGCGGTCTAACTAACAAATTTTTTGGTACAAAAATCTTTCAAAATACGTTTTATTTTTTTTTTTAATTTAACTAGATGTAAATATTGTAATAACATAAACTTACATAGTTCTGCGTATAAGATTGTTCACTTTTGTTTATAAGTATGTGAAAATAATTGTTAAAATGTGCTTTTTAAAAAGTTATTACTTTATTTGAGGAGAATTTAAATAATAAAAGTTGATAAATTTTATTTTTGAGTTTTCTGTCCCTACAAGACACCACAGATTTGATCATTTTACGGCGAGAAATACGGCGACCTTAATGACAATATGTTATAAAAGTATTGTTAGTATAAGTATATAATTACAGTTTAAATATTTCGCTTTCTTCGGCAATTTTTCATAACAAAAAGGATAAAGGTCATTGAAGATTGCTGAATTGTCATTATTTGCAAATACAGTTATATAATGTACATTTCCCAGTTAAACACCTTGTATAAGTGCCCTTACAGTGTTGATGAATAGTTGCATAGATTTAATAAAAAAGCAAAGTCAACGAAATTTACCTACGATTTTTAGAAACTCAAAAATGTCCAGAAAAAAAGGGATATTTTCAAACTCCATATGGATTTTTTTTATCCACCTGACAACACTGTACCAATGCATTTCGACTCAAGTGATCCTGCTGGTCTATCTATGATGTAATTCCGTCCTCGCAAAATGAGATATATTTTCTATTTCATTTCCTTTAAAACTTTTCCATAAGAAAACAATTTTTATCCAGACAGGTGAAATCATTTTTTGACTCTAATTCTATTATTAATAACATTATCTCTAGATAATCTGTATTATATATGAGTGTATGTTTTATAATTTCAATAATTTATCAGTTATTAAACTATCGTGCCGTTTGTCATTTTATTGTCATAAATAATGGTAGGATGTCGTACTTTCGCTATTATTCGCAATAATATAACTTTTTTTATTGCGGATAAATATAGTGCAATTTGAAAGCGCTGTTTAACGAATCTTGTGTAATTTGTTTTCTTGTCAAGCCCAATTGAATACCAATTTGTAATAACGACGAATGTTTGTATTTGGCATATGAAATATATTATTTCTCTTGCGTTGTTCTATTCTGGGAAGTATTTTTGACATTTCGGTATACCAGCGTCGTTGCGGGTTATTTACGTATGCGTTTTGTAACTACAGACGTTCCACAGTATTTTATTGACCTTTTGTGGGTCAAACATTGAGATTTCACTTTATGAAAAGGGGACAATTAAAAATGTCCGAATTTCCAGGCAGCAGTACGGCATGCGTGGTCCTCCTCAACAAGGAAAACAGCACCCTGTACACAGCCAACATCGGCGATAGCGGCTTCATGGTGGTGAGAAGAGGCCGCGTGATCCACCGTTCCGAGGAGCAGCAGCACTACTTCAACACCCCCTTCCAGCTGTCGCTGCCGCCTCCCGGATACCAGCAGGACGTGCTCAGCGATAGACCCGACGCCGCCATCACCGACAACTTCCCCGTGGAGGACGGCGACGTCATCCTGGTGGCCACCGACGGCGTGTTCGACAACCTGCCCCAGAACCTCATCGTCAACGAGCTGGTGAAAGTAAGTCGCCCCCAAGAAATTTTTGTATGGTCTAGTTCTCATGTAAGAAAAAATAGGGATACTTTTTTTTAATATAAAATAACACTATCGATTATTAAGCTCCACGAACCGCCACTGCGTTCCGAGTAGAATTGTGCGCGCCAAAACTTGGCGGTGACCTCAGCGATTTGCCCCTATCAGATTTTGGATCATACCTAATGTTTATTTTCATATTCGACGAGCGTATATCATGTGCATCCTCGCCTCTCATGGGCCCTGCATCTATTTTGGAGGCTGACCCAAAAATATTCGACATTGAACTTAAGGAATAAAAAAAAGTTATATTAGATCGAGATTCGCTTAGACATTCCATCGAAAATCTGCGTTCTTATCGTATTTTGCATCACGCGCGTCATGCCTAGTCCACTGACGCTTACTTAGGTATATCGAGATGCTTACTAATTTGTAAATAATTACCGACGATGTTCTAATCATTATATTTTGTACTGTAACGTGTAGATAAGTGAAAAATGTGCATCAGAGTTGTACAGGGCGATGTTGGCGTATGGTTCAATGTCCTCGCCTGCTCTAAAACTTGTCAGAATTTCTAAAATAAATTAATTGTGGATTTGGAATATTAACCAAATACTTTTTGGTTGTCACAGTTCATCAGCAACCAATCTTTTGTTTGCACTTTAAGGTTTTCAGATAGGAAAAATCTGCAGGTAATTGAAAAATATTATTAAATACTCATACGATTCCCTTCAACTATTTCTACTTTAGCGCATAAAAATACAACTTAAACTTTACTATTTTCTTTGTTTTTAATTTGTGAAACTCACATCTGGGCACATATTTGCTTACTGCTTATCGTGTTCTTGAAGTCATTAATGTGGCCAGAAAAATTGTGGCCCTGATATTGAGCCTTAGGGAACTTCCAAATTTTAGGGCAGTTTTTATTTTTTATTTGAAATTCGTTGTAGTTCCACTTACTGTAACATAAACAGAAAATAATTATAGACACCAGTTGTTGTTTTTCAACTGTTACAGCGGAGATACAAAAAAAAATGTGCGCTTATCGACGGTGAAACTGCCAGAAGTTATTTCTAGAGGAAATTTATGTTTACAATTATATTAGTTTTTCTAAAAATAATAGACAGCATGACACAGATTTTATAAGTTGGAACAAGACGTTGTCTAGAGCTTTTATTAAGTTGCGACCTTGCGCCAATGCCCAGTCTAACATTGATAACAACACTTTATTTTTGGTCAAAACGATAGAACAAAAATCCTTTAGTAGTTTTTGATTGAATTTTATTTTTCTCATAATTTAGAAATAAAAAATGTATTGGTTAGGTATTTATAATGAAAATTTATAGATATTTGCTCTCTAGATTCATATTTTAAGTCGTAGATATTTTCGAATGGCTGCTAATATTGTTTTTAGAATTTAATTCGATAATTTTGATAATAAGGTCAGAATTATGTTGAGAGGCTTTACTATGGGATTAATTTCTTCATATGTCGTTAAACAAAGTGATACTTTGGTCAAATCTTTAGAATACGGACCCACATTTTGGCTCCAATTTGTAAAAATAGAGGAAATAATGACGAGTCTGTTTTATTGTATCGGTTTTATTGCATACAGAGTGAGTTTAATGCCGATTTATGATTTTATTACGGGAATGAATTATATTGGCTTTATAAAATCTGTAAATTGTGGACGGATTGTGCAAACTTTGGTAATAGAGATTAAAAAGGTCAGGTTCAAGTAAAAAATTAATGGTCATAATTGTTTGTTTAACTTCCTTTATAGGTAATTTTTAATTAAAAGTCTTTAATTATATTTCATTCAGTAGTTATTTACATAGGTAGAGATTTTTTTATTTGAAACAAATTAATAAAAAAATAACGAATGTAAGGTGAATCCTAATTAGGGTTTTTCTTTAACATGACATAGACTTCAAAAAAAACTAAGCAAATTTCCCAAGCAATGTTTTTTGAAAATATAAGAAATAATAATTGCAATATGTGGGTATTTCTATCTGTTAATGCAACTATTCACTGTGTTAATTTTAATCGTAAACACCAAACCTTTAATATAACATAAAAATCACATGGGTTTAGATTTGGCAATCTCGCAGGCCATCTCATTGGTCTATTTCAACATGTTGGAAATTGATAATTTAAGTTCTGTAAAGAAAAAAAGGTCCAATAAGCACACCGTTAACAAGATATCTGTTTTTATTTGTTATTAGAATAAATTTAGTAGAATTTCCATTGTGGGCAGTTTCCCATAAAAGCCACACACAATTGTTCTTTTTGAAGACGGTCTTGTAGCATCAACGCTTGATCTTGTTGGACATGATTGGGTTGAAATTGTTTTCATTGAAAATTCTCCACGCTGTCGTTTGAGACGCATCTACTTGCTCTACATATTTCTGGTACTGGTTATTGGAGCTTCCTGAACGATAGCTGAAACATGTACCTCAATCTGTGCAATTTTAGATAGCCTAGGTCCTCCGATATGTTCACCATGATTTGCTTTTAGATTCCTGGTCTGTCGAGGTCCTCTCAACAAGGTAAATAAATCTTGAGGCTGCAGGATGAACACACAACCAAAAACGCCGTATAATCGCGAAGCAGAGGTGGTGTTATGGTGTAAACGTTCAACATATCAACGAAGTTGTTATTAGAGTGGTTATAGGCCATGGTTAAATACTTAATCCTGTCAAAATACATGTCGAATCAAAAATTCTAATTACTTCGGGCGTAAATTGAAAATAAGACAAACAACAACAAAAATTGATGAACATTTATGTTTTGACATTGTTACGATGTTGATAATTTCTTGTGGGGCTTATTATTTCCTCTTACGTTGAATTTATGGTATGTTTTATACAGGAATGTAATTTAACCTTTTTTTCATTAATAATTTCATCCGTTCATATTTTGGTTGGTTTAGAGATTTTGAAAGAACTTTATTTGAAGAATTTGCTTAGTTTTTTTTTGAGGTCAACATCCTGTTAAAAGAAAACCTCTGCTCAAGATTTACCTTGTTAGTAAAAAATGGCTATATTCATTTAATGTGATGTAATGTGTTTTAAAAAATTGTACTGAATTATATTTAAAGAAGTACAGTACAGATATATAAGGATATACAGAGTGTTACAGAATGATGTACAGTTTATAGTCCTCACTAGAAGAATATGCGATTTAACACGATTTTCTGATTTTTCGACGATATTATGTAATCTTCTGTCAAAACGTTACTTTTTCTCTACAAATTGGTCCGTTTCGACCAGCTCCATCATTTATGTTGTTTTTATTTCAGGTTCAAGGAGAAAGGTGTGCTAGTCGCCTCCAAATGGTAGCCAATTCGATAGCGTGGATGGCCAGGAATCTCTCGTTCGATGAGACCTTTATTTCACCCTTTGCTGAAAGTGCTTTTGCTAACGGTATTAATACAATAGGTGAGTCGAGATCCGTAAAAAGTAACACCCAACGTAGGTAGCGGACGGAACGTTGAACCGGAAATTTTTAATTGAAAGTAACAAAAAAATTAATTACTTGCGAGGTCATTTACCGTACTAATCAAGAGTTGGTTCCACAAAAACTGCTAGGAGAGCCCCCGATGAGTTTTTCCTGCCTGTAAACCTATATTTTTTTGCCCTAGAATAGCACCGTAATATTAAACCGACTAAAACTAGATTTAATAAACATATTAAATTAGTTCAACAACTACCCACTCCAGATAAGTTAATGATTCAGCAATTATGAAGTGGTTTTCACAAGTTTCAATTTCCTAGAATTGTAGGGGACACAGTAGTTGATAATTCCTGCGTTTATGAATTTTACGTGGGGTGTACAGTTGTAGACAATAAAAAGTTTTCCTATAAAACCGCTTGTGGTCCTTTGTAAAATGTTTTATTAGTTGTGTTATTTAAATATGGTTAAATGTATAAGATGCTTTTTTTTGTCCACCGCTGTATTTTTGGAGAAAAAGATGAATAAATGTTGCTGTAATACTAAAACAACTACAACGTTAGGGATATGGAAATCTTAGTGTTTTTTAATGATTCTTACACTTATGCAAACTCCTTTAAACGGTAAACATTCAGGGGGATATTTTTTTGTCCACAGCTGTACGATTGCAGACAAAAAAAAGTGTAAACTACGAAACTAGAGAAAGAACTGATAAAGTTTTACTACTGATGTTTGTATTGCAATTTAAGATACATGTTAGGAAGTATTAAATATTTTTGTTTAAAATTGTAATGCTGAAAGCCAGATTTGGACAAAAAAGTTGGTTTTCAGCTTGTAACCAGGAAATCACTGCTTTAAAAGTATTAAATTTGAAATAACATGCAGTATATACAAGTCTCTATTTTTATTAGTTTCGTTATTGAAACTTTAAATGTTTTATGTTGGAAACTTTTTTTTGTCCATAGCTGTATGATTTAGAACAAAAAAAAGGTTTAACTTGATACAGTTTCAGTCCTGCTATTTTTGTGTTCTAATGGAAAATAATTGTGAGGAAATATTAAGGATGTAACGTTCAAAACTGTTCACACTAAAGAAAAGTTTAAATAAAAATGTGGATGTGGTTTGCTAAAAAAATATTTGTTTGAAATCTCAATATTTTTTTATGATTCTGTTCAAACAAAATCAAATTCCGTACTTGCTTTTTGCAGTTTTCTTTGTATTTGTTCAAATCAATTTTTCCATTAGTTTCTTTACCTAAAACCCCAATGATTTTAAGTTGAAAACATTATTTTTACACACAGCACACAAGTGTGATTTTGAATAAAAGTCATAAAATTATGCCATTACTACTTGTACTTGCATTCCAGAGGAAATGAAATTAGGATTAAATATTAAAGAATTTTTTAAAATCCCATAGTCTAAATAGATGTTTTAAATCGGGAAGAAAATCCTTTTGTCCAAAGCTGATTTTAGGCAATCAAAATATTTAATGTGATAAAAGTTTTGCTACTGTTAATTCCATTCCAGTGGAAAAGAAATTATGAGGGAATATTAATCATCTTTTTTTTAAATCGAATAAAGTTCCATTACAAAATGTATTAAAAAATTAGGACACATTACAGTATTTTTTTTATATAATTATCTGAATGATTCTTAGATTCACATGAACTTTTTTTTTAGTGTAGGTAGCTTCTCACTACTATTTGCTCTAATATTAATTCTCCAGTTTTTATTTTCTATTCATTCGCAAGGAAAAAAAGCAAGACAGTATTTATGACGAGTGTAGCCTGTTTTTATAAAGAGTCAACGTTTAATGAATGGTAAATAAACACTTTCTACTGGAACAATCTTTTTAAGATAAATTTTTGTTAGGGAAACCCCCAACGTTTTCAATCGGAGAACTTTTTTATTTACATGATTTTAGGCAAAAAAATTGTTAATGTGAAAGTTTTGCTATTGTTAATTGCGTTTCAATGGAAAAGAAGTTATGAGGGAATATTAAACAGTTTTTTAAAATCATTCTATTACAAAATGTTTTAAAAAAAAATAGCGTTATTTTTTATAACAGTATTTTTGTATATAATGAACTCTGAATGATTTCTTAGATTAAAATGAACTTTTTTTTTAGTGTAGATAGCTTCTTACTACAATTTGCTACAATATTAATTCTCCAGTTTTTATTTTCCGTTAATTCTCAAGGAAAAAATCAAAGACAGTTTTTATAACGCGTGTACCTAGCCTGTTTTTGTATAAAAAGAATCAACGTTTAACGCATGGTAAATTAAGAACGTTCCGTTCGTGCTGCTTTGCGGAAAATTAACCACAGTGTCGCCTTGTTACGCTTCATGGATCAACTAGCTTGCATCGATGTTGTAGACAGTTGTCTCTGATTTTTCTGTAAAAATAAACGTTTTGTCGACGGCGTTGTAAATAGATATGTATTTGTTTTCAGGTGGGAAGCCCGACGACATCACTGTTATACTAGCAACGGTTGCAATATGAAGCCTTAGAACACGTAGGTAGCCAAAATGTACAATGCGCTCACGAGCACAAACATTAAACTAAACCGTTCGTAATAGTTGTTCGAAGTTTCATTGTTTCGATTCAATTTTTGCGTTGATCTTTCGGTATTTATCGATCGATGAAAAATTTAATGTTTGGATTGTGTCCAGCTGTTTTTAATTGTTGCCAGACGTTTTGTTATCGGCAATGATTAAAAAAGTGTTTTTAAAAGAGTTTTATCACTTACTTTTTTTGCAATCAATGAATATTTTTCTCAAGTCGATATTGTTGTAATAGCCGAAGAAATAACCAAGGATATATTTGGTACGTTTTTTTAAAAACGAGGGTTATTCGATCGAAATTATTGAAGTTAAAATTTGATCAGACATTTTTTTAAGGTTCTCAAGTAGCAATGATGAGTTTTGAGATTATATTAAAATAAATAATTCCAATCAATGTTTGGATTGTTTTCCAGTTGTTTGTATACGTTGCCTGACGTGTTTTGTTATCGACATTGATAAAAAAGTGTTTTCAAAACGGTTTTATCACTTTTCCTTTTTGTGATCTATGAAAATTTTTCTCAAGTCGATATTGTCACAATAACCGACGAAATAACCAAGAATATATAGTTGCGGTAAGAATTCAGACTTACGTCATACGAACAAATAAATAATTTGTTACATTTTCATAAAAATATTGTTACGAAAACCTTTTTAGTTTGTTAATTATGTTTGTGTTTGCATTCTGGGTCGTATTTCATTGGGTTCTTGACACGTTCTCGAGACCATGGAAATTTTGAGAACCCTAAAAATGTAAATAAGCGGATCGATTCAGAAGCCGAACGCGAAGTCAAAAACGTCAAAGTAAAGATTTGACAGTTGAGGATTATTTGAAGTATATTTGTCGTAATCAAGAAGTGACAATAAAGTTTACGCGGTGTAGAACTAACTACATCTATCGGCCGTTCGCTACTCCATGCCGGACTGAAAATGTCACAGGCACGAAGCGTTCTACATGCAGTAGACACCATTGAAAGCTGTCGACCTTTATCGCGATCGGCGAGAAACGATATTTTGCAAACACGGAATTCCAGGAAACAACTACTCTGCGGGCTAATGCCCCGACCAGCATTGAATTACACCTGGAAAACCTATAACAACAGCTAGAGTCATTCGTCAGAAACCCACCAGACATATACCGGTTTCGAGCTTATTAGCTCTCATCAGTATGCCATAGGTGAGGTATCTGACGAATAATCCTAGCTGCTTTCGTCTGTCTAACCCGACAGAAGGGACCATGAGTACGCGGTGTAGAACTAACTACATCTATCGGCCGCTCGCTACTCCATGCCGGACTGAAAATGTCACAGGCACGAAGCGTTCTACATGCAGTAGACACCATTGAAAGCTGTCGACCTTTATCCTGTGACATTTTCAGTCCGGCATGGAGTAGCGAACGGCCGATAGATGTAGTTAGTTCTACACCGCGTACTCATAGTCCCTTCTGTCGGGTTAGACAGACGAAAGCAGCTAGGATTATTCGTCGGATACCTCACCTCTGGCATACTGATGAGCTAATAAGCTCGAAACCGGTATATGTCTGGTGGGCGTCTGACGAATGACTCTAGCTGTTGCTATAGGTTTTCCAGGTGTAATTCAATGCTGGTCGGGGCATTAGCCCGCAGAGTAGTTGTTTCCTGGAATTCCGTGTTGACAATAAAATTTGTTTTTTCTACGTATTTCAAGTCAACGTTGAGGTTACAATATTTAAGAAGTGAAAAACTAAATGTTTGCACTTGATATTGCATTAAATTGCAAACAAAATTATTGTTTTTAACAAGACAAACTATCGAAAATTATGTTGACAGCAAAACAATTGCGTGACGTCAACATAACTCGTTTGAATTTTTGCCTCAACTGTATATGGTACACTGTTTTTTTTTTCAGTTTTATAAAAACTCGGATTATTTCATCAAAATTATTGCAATTAAAATTGGTCTAAACATTTTTTTGAACGTTCTTAAGTTGGAATGATGAATTTTTGTCAGTGTATTAATATAAAATATTTTGTTCGATGTTTGGATGGTTTTCTAGCTGTTTTTATACGTTACTTGACATTTTGTTATCGGCAACAACAAAAAAAGTGTTTTAAATGGTTTTATCACTTTGCATTTTGCCATCCATAAAAAATGTGTATAGAACGATATTTTTCCAAATTTGGAGAAGCAAACGTAAATTCATTGATAAAAAATTTCTGAAATTTCAGTTTTAGGAAATTTTATCAATACGTTCAAATACATAGAATCTTGCGATTGACATGCTTGTCAAATTTTTAAGTATTTTCGACGTCGATTAATGAAGTTTTGTTGAAATTTTTCTAAATAAAACTAAACCTACTATTAAATAAAAGAGATGTTTGTTTAACTAGATTTTCGTCTTTCAGTGCTTAAACCTACCTTGGCAGGCAACAAACACCACGACAACATAGAAAGGCTTCCTCAGCGCACATTTTTTTTTTATTTTTTGGGAAAAATATATGAACCGTTTATTTTGTGTATAAGAAATGCTTACAGAATGTTTTTTATCTTCGGAACTGTGCTAAGTTGGTACTCTGTTAGTACGGTCTGTTTATTTTATAATTAAAAAAAGAACAAACAAAAAAATTCAAAAAAAAAAATTAAAGCAAAATTTTACGTTGACACCGATTTTATTTAAATTACTTGTCTTGTACTGCAAGAAACAGACCGTATTAAACAGCAGTGAGCAAAAATTCTTCAACTAGTAAATGTTTTTTTATTATATATTCCTTTTAGTAACGTTTTGATTCCTCCTCAAAGTAATTTAATTTTGTATAGTACGTTATCTGAAGATCGGAACATGAAGTTTTCACGGGACATTCAAAGCGTCACCCTTTTTCAAGGTGATCGCGATTTGCCAGTGACTAAAATGTCGATTACTAGTTCTAGTTGACTGGTTGAAGCAACAGTGCCGTGAAAATTCCATGTTCTGCCGAAGACTGTCGTTGAGTGTGTTTAAACAAACCCGGAAGTCCCGCCTTCGACGAGCCTCGACGGAATTAGACAAATTTATCAGCGGGTGCCCGTCGAGACTGACCGTCGAAGCGTGCACTTCCGGGTGAAAGGTGATTGTAAAAACCAAATGATTCGTCGACCTAATATTTAGGTTTTAAAAAGTTGCGTTTAATCCTCGATGTATACTCAACAGAACACTTGTTTCTTTGCAGTTTTTTTTTTTAGTTAAATAAAAATAGTTGTTATCGAGTGATTTCTTTTTCCTGCAACTTGTCCTCTTGCACATCCGCAAACTGGTAGGTTGTGTAGAAATAACACGTTATAATGAAGCGGTTTTCACATTCCAAAAATGACAAAAATAATTGCATTACATCCATTATTTTTAGTAGAAACTGTGATATAACAGTTTTTGCCAATTTCAAGGCGTTACATAAAAAATTTATAAGAATTATTCTAAAAGTTTCAAGTTTTTAAGAGTGACTAATTCACAACACAGAGATGAGTACGGAAAATACGGGTGGCATGATTACCTAAGCGTGCCACTTGAAAAGAGTTAAAGCACAAAAAATTATCAAAAATGAGTTGACATCGGCTGAACCTAGCACATTAACAATTTACTTTAAATGTGCCACCTGTGTCATCCTCTACAAATTAGAATGCCGTCCTTTTGGACGGCGATTGCCCACCACCTACCTGATGCGCACTCCGCAGATATCGCACTTAAGCCTTGTCCTCATGGACGCGAAATTCACGGATTTTTGCAACTTCTGTTTTAATTTTCTATGACGGGAAAATCTCTTCTATCAGTATACTCTTCGATTTTATTTATACGGACTAAGTTTCATCTGGTAAGATATAGCATTAGAATTTATTTTTAGAAAACTCATTTTAAAAATACAATCTTCCTTCCGCGAGTTTCCATCATTTTCCGTTTCACATTTGTACTTCTTTACCACTTTTTTTATTTGCACACATGCTGTATTCATGTACAATTTTGTTAATGAAATACATAGTTCAACATCACTTACACTCACATTTTGACCTCGCGCCCTAATCCCTTCATACATGTCTTCATCCGACATTCCTCACTTGTTAATTAAGGCTTTTACGAGTTTGAGAATACGCTGTAGAGCTGGAACCGTTCTACATTCTTAGGAGCACAAGATCATTAATAAAATTAATTACATTCATATTAAATTAGCGAAAAGATATACCTGAAATTTTGCTCGCCCGAAAGATATACCGGCACATGATAGCGCTGGAAATGAAACGGATCTGACAATTCGTTGCAGCCAATGAAAAGCTGCAGCACATGCGTACTTATGACAGCGGAAGCTGTGTAATCGGGTGTGCTCTCAGAGATATGCGGCACAAGATTTTATAGGAAAAAATATATATTTATAGGGAAATATACACAACAGAACACTTTTTTCTTTGCAGGTTTTTCTTTAGGTAAATAAAAATAGTTGCTGTCAAGTAATTTCCTGGGACTTGTCCTCTTGCACACTGCATAGAAGTCACTTTTTATAATGAAACTTTATTAAATATTTCCCATACAAATCATATATTATATATATAGAAAACAAAAAAACTATATCGTACATCTGCAAACGATTATCACAAAATAAATGGGAACCTTTCTCTATATTTAAATATAAATATTCCAAAATTATAAGTATGAACATAAAACTTTTCCACTTAATGTATCTAAGTCAGTATTAACCCCTCCCCCCCCCCCCAAAAAAAAATCCCCACTTTACTACCGGCTGGTAAGAAAATTATCATTGCCGATCGTTAGCGTCTGGTTGCTGCTGCTGATTGTCGGCCTCGCCTTCTCCCGCCTGATTCTCCTGCTCCGCGTTGTTCTGATTGCCCCACTCGAACCCCCCGGGACGCTCTTCAGGTAATCTCTGGTAATCGACATCTTCGGGTGCCGGGTCGCACAACGTCTTCCTGCGATGGACAAATGTTTACATAATATAGTTACTCAACCACATGGCAGTACTCTTAAAATCTGTCATCGTCTATAGCATAAATAAGGATGACTTGGATTTTAAAAGAGTGCCGTCACTTATTATTTTTACTCCATAAGTTTAATTAGTTGGTTAAATATTATTATAGAAGGTGTCCGGAAATCATGAACCAAAAATTGAGGAGATAATTCTAGACCGAAAATGAATGCTACCTCTTTCTATAACAATCTTTCCAAAACTGATTAACGAAGTTACAGGGTGTAAAAGTTAAAATTTTATTTTCGATATCTATAAATCTTCTTAAGAAATCCAAATATTTACATAAAATTTGTAAATCGGGGGTTTTTACGGACGAGAAATCCAAATATGTTTCTAATTTTGACGTCACTAGTAGAGCGTGCCACTTGTGGCACGCCATGTTTCTTTTAAATAACACAACTTTTTTGCATCTTAATGTATCCATGTGACTATCGAAACAATTGATTCTCCTACCTGTTTTATTTGAAAAAGGTATACCTTGCTCGGTAGGCGTAACCATTTTTGAAATAATCCTATTTGAAATGCTCAGTGCACCGAGTAAAAACTGTTATCGTTTCAGGTAAAATGCCTGTTCTGCTGGAAATACAGCAAAATGTTACTTGAAAAAGTTGTTCAGAATCTCAAGAAGATCGGCAAGGTTTGATAAAACCATTTTTCAACAAAGCACAAAGATTTTATCAAAGCAGGCTGATTTTTTAAATATTTTGCACATCTCCATAATTTACTGTTCTGAACGCTCAAGTAACGTTTTGCTGTATTTTTAGTAGAAAAGACACTTTAATTGAAACGATAACAGTTTTCAATCGATGCACTGAATATTTCAAATAAGAGTATTTCGAAAACTGTTACTTACTCCTAACGACTTCAATAAGGTATACCTTTTTCAGATATCACAGATAGGAGAATCGATTGTTTCAATAGTCAGATGGATACACTAAGCAGCAAAAAAGTTCTGTATGTGCCATAAATGGTGCCCCTTTACTAGTGACATCAAAATTAGAAACATATTTGAATTTCTCATCTGAAAAAACCCCCGATTTACAAATACCGAAAATAAAATTTTAACTTTAACACCCTGTAACTCCGTTAATAATCAGTTTTAGAAAAATTGTTATAGAAAGAGGTTGCATTTATTTTCGGTCTACAATTATCCCCTGAATTTTTTGCTCATCATTTCCGGACACCCTGTATATAGGGTTAACTATAGCTGAGTACAAATATTTTATGAGGATAGAGAAAAATAAAAAATTACGTAATTGTCCTTTAAAAAATTTCTAAAATTATAAAACAAATATTATTTTTTTAAACTATAAAACCCCTATTAATCGACAGCCATGGCTGCTCGCCAGACAAGAATTTAAATTTCACATACCTCAAAGAGAATAATGCAGCATTGTGTTGACATAATCACCACTGCATTCCCTTCTGTTAATAAATTGTGGTAATCAGAAATTTGTACTGCTCACATTTCTAATTTCTTTGTTCTCTAAAAATTTGTTACTTCAACAACACTCTATTTTGGTGTTATGACAATCAAAATGCCAGACATTATCCTGCATCTTAGCTATGCAACCATCAACATCAATTTCATGTCAGTAATCAACTATATAAATTTTATTATTGTCATTTCCCGAGCATGTAGTAATAATTTTTGTTCCTAATGATATTAACAAGGAAGTAGGTTTATCACCTATCTTTTAATTTCATTCATGAGTTACGTTAAGGTCGCCGTATTTCTCGCCGTAAAATGATCCAATTTGTGGTTTTTAGGTACTGAAACCTTGAAAAATAAAACAGAGCAAAAGTAATATCAAAAATAAAATTGCTGATGTTTTGTTTATCCGCTTTTACTATTTAAACTCTCCTCAAATAATATAATACCTTTTAAAATGCATTTGTCTGACACATTATTTCGCTATTCTTACCTCACATTTTAACAATTATTTTCACATACTTATAAACAAAAGTGAACAATCTTATATGCAGAACTATGCAATTTAAAAAAATACATATTTTGAAAGATTTCACTACCTAAAAATTTGTTGGATAAATCGCTTTCTGACGTTATATATTGATTTTACTGTTATTTGCTAAACTCTATCTTATTCAGTTCTTAAATGTCTAAAATTACTTGTATTTGTACAAAACACTATTTGAAAAATACGGCGCCCTTAAACATTTTATCTAATTTGAAGGTAAATGCTCAAAAATTATAGTAAACTTCATTTAAGAATCAAATTAAATTTGTTGTTAAATGTTGCAACAATATTAAAATTTGGTGTCATTCCAAAATGTCTTGAAGAACTTCTTTCTTTTCTTGCAGTTTTTCTTGTAAACGGCAGAGTGTTACCAAACAAAATTTGTTTGGGCTGATTAAGCTTGAAATTAAGATACAATAAGGAATCGATAACAAAACGATGCTGGGCAATGTGGCGCTCCAAGTTTATTCTCACAAGTATACCATTTTTTTACAGATATTGAAAAAACTTTTTAAACAAAGTTAAGTAGTTTTAAAGGTATTACAAAGACAACGCGATTTAGCAGGCAATGCTTGCACCAAGTGGTGGTCTTTTAAACTGTTATAAATGTAAGAAACATTTATTTGAAAAAAATAAGCTTGAAATGAACATTTCTTTCAAGATCCGTAAAAAAGGTGCGCTTGTAAGAAAAAAAAATTGAAACGTCACGTCCAGCATGGTGTTGTTGTATACCTTACTTTCGAGTCTTAGTCAGCTCAAACACATTTTGTTTGGCAACACCCACTTTGCTTTAGCCGCTTAACAAGAAAAATGCATTTCCCATGATAAAAAAATCATCCTGTACAATACAATATATATTTTTTAATTCAAACAAAATTTTAAGTGATCTCTCTCCATTTTTTAATCATGAAAGAGTGTATAAATAAATATTTCAAGCTATTACCCATAAAACTGAAATACTCACAGTAAAGATGGCGTTTTTAATATCTTAAAACCTCCTCTTTGGTTTGGAAAAACGTCTTCTAAGAAATAGTAGATATGCCCAACTGCGATCCCCATCAAATCCACATATACCGCATTACCCAGCAGAACTGAGAACGCCAGCAAGATCCAAGGTAGGTAAGGCGCCTGTAATTACGCAAATCTCTTTCTATGCACTATTTCAACAAAACTTCATCTACTTGGGAATGTTAAATTTAAAAAAATGTTTAACCCTTCATTATTTTGATAGTTCATATCAAAACTAAAAATTGTTAGTACTTACTTGGAAATTTAAAAGTCCAAAGAAATTCATCCTAACATAAGGATTTCTTCTCGACCACACGTACACTAACATTATAGTAAACGCTTGACCTAAAAATATAAGATTTACAAAAAATGCGAAGGCCTGTGAATCGTTAAGAAAAATTAGACGTATATTTGAAACATTTAGCTTTTTTGCATATTTTGAAAGGATACAATCATGCACACTGCGCCAAACATAAACATCAGTACGAAATCGGCAGTTCTATTCCTAAACGACCCCTCTTCCAGCATTCGGCAATATCTGTAGGTGAATATCATGTTGAAGAAAAAGTTGAAGCCAAACGTTCCAAAAAACAGGAATGTTGTCACTAGCCTCCATACTTGGCCTTGTTTTATGATCAGAATCGGGTTGAAATACAACTGGAACGGGGAGGCCAGCTCCAATTGCTGCAAGTAAATTTTGAATGGTCATTATTCCGTTGTACACATGGAAAAAGACGTGTAGTAATAAAAACAATAACTGCTCGTGTTACATCCTTATCTCTAGAAAACGGCTGGGTTTTTAATGACTACCTAAAAAGCTAATTGCTTAATTTAATCTTACTACTTACAACTGCTAAAGTTGTTATAACACATGCAGTGGTATAAGCCCTGGTCACAGGGGGCATATTCAAATACTCATTTCGCAGATTTTGATACGCCATTTCGCTCTGATCCGTTGCAAATTGATATATCACGACATTATAACTGAGAATTGCGAAAATTTGCTAGAGTTCACACTTGTTTTGGCCACATCAGTATATTTACTTATCGTATTCTCGACCTGAAGTAGCATACAAAAATCTGACAAATGACAAACTTACATGACAGATGGGTGTTACAGGGATTTTCAACTCCCTTGTGTTGTCGACCCTGTCCTGTCAGTTGTTGATTCTAAAGGGAATCATACACGTCTGGAAATAACATCTTAGCAATTAAAGTAGATACTACATTATAGAATTTTACAAATTGTGTGAGGATTTACTGTTCGGCTCTTAATTTCGGTAATTATTTACATTAGCGTAAAACTATCCAATATTAACAAAATAATTCCAACCCCTCTAGCTTCGAGGGTGCTGATCACGAATCTGAAGTCAGATTTCGGCGCTCACATGTAGTTTTCGAAAAAAAAAATTTCAAAATAATAACCTCTATTTATACACTACAGTAGGTTGAAATTGCAATGTAATGTATACATAGAGGTTACAATTTTGAAAAAATTTTTTTCGAAAAATACATGCGTGCGCCGAAATCGGACTTCAGATTTGTGATCAGCACTTTGTTAAGATTGGACAGTTGTAAATAATTACCTTTAATTTTTATGTGCGTTGATAAGCATTTTAGAGCTTTTGCCCTTATGACTGATGTGGAACACTACATCTGACATACTAATTACTGTCTCTTTTTACAGGATTAACAAGTTTTCTATTGTTTGAGGAGAAGATTAAACCAGGTCAGCCGCCTAACAGACAGGTATAAGAAATGTTGCTGTGTTCCCGTATTTTCGTAAATGAGGCTATCCTATATTTTGTTCTTTCAATAAATTAAACGTATCTAATTGTACAGTGTTATTTATTAAATATTTATTAAAAATAATGTAAATTACCATTTCTGACTATTAATAAAATTGTTCAATATTGTGTCTTCTTTTATTTACCTTATACACATAATTTTCTCAGTCCAACTTCATTGGCAATAAAGGGGAGATAAAGCTTCCCTTCATCTTTCAACTATAGACAATAGAAAATTTCTGTTAATATCGGAATGAAAACATTCAGTAAGCACTAAAATAACGTAATTTCGTAGTTATTTGTCCGCCAATAGATGGCGCCACAAATATCTCACCGACACAGGTTGAACGTGAAATCACTAGGTGGCTACATAATATTTTATAAATTAGTAACTCCATTGCTAAAGGGAGGGTATATTTCATTTTTTTAACAAAAAAATTAAACATTCTATTTTTCTATCAAGACAGTCTTATAAACCAAAAACAACAAGACAGTCTTATAAACCAAAAACAATCATTAACATTATTTAACACAGTAATAAATTCTTGTCGACTATTTGAGACGCCTCGCATTAAGATTGTTGCCGCCGCGGTCCCCGGATGGTGCCCGCTCCGAGCCCCGACCCCGCCGCCGCGGTCCCCGGATGGTGCCCGCTCCGAGCCCCGACCCCGCCGCCGCGGTCCCCGGATGGTGCCCGCTCCGAGCCCCGACCCCGCCGCCGCGGTCCCCGGATGGTGCCCGCTCCGAGCCCCGACCCCGCCGCCGCGGTCCCCGGATGGTGCCCGCTCCGAGCCCGGACCCCGCCGCCGCGGTCCCCGGATGGTGCCCGCTCCGAGCCCGACCCGCCGCCGCGGTCCCCGGAAGGGGCCCGCCCGAGCCCGACCCGCCGCCGCGGTCCCCGGATGGGGCCCGCCCGAGCCCGACCCGCCGCCGCGGTCCCCGGATGGGGCCCGCCCGAGCCCGACCCGCCGCCGCGGTCCCCGGAAGGGGCCCGCCTGAGCCCGACCCGCCGCCGCGGTCCCCGGATGGGGCCCGCCCGAGCCCGACCCGCCGCCGCGGTCCCCGGATGGGGCCCGCCCGAGCCCGACCCGCCGCCGCGGTCCCCGGATGGGGCCCGCCCGAGCCCGACCGCCGCCCCTATACAAAATAACCTTATACCTCATAACATTCCGTCATAGTTCCAGTGGTGATATATAAGTGCTGCCATCTGTTGCACAAAATTCGACTGAGATTAATGAATATTTTTTACAGAAAAAAAAGCATGACTAGAACAAAAATTTTCAGTACCCCTCAAAATGCGTTCAAAGCTACGAATAACAAAAAAATGTGTAAATCAATACGTTTTCACAGTAGGTTAAAAAACATTTAAATTTTACATTTTCTTCAATTACGTTGATTTGAGCAACAACAAAAATATACTCCTAGCCCCAGACGATATAAAATAACACCTAGGCACTAGGAACATACATCTTCGAATGTTGCTCATGCAGAACAGTATCCACCAAAGAGTTTCTGAAAAAGAAAAGGAAATTTTTAACAGGATATTTTCTAAGTGATATCTAAGTGGTATAGTTGCGGCAAGAATTTAGACGATAATCATTTTTTGTAATTTAGTGCTATATATAGTGCAAACATTTAGTGTATATTTTTACTATTCGCAGTTGCAGTTTCTTAAATATTTTGATTAAAATATATTGAATCACTCATTTGTTCGCATGACAAGTCATCTGAATTGTTGGCACAACTTTACATGACCTCCTAGTTCCAATTTAAAATGACATACGTTGTATGATAGAATTTTTATTTTTTTTAAATATAGTATCTACAGACTATTACACAAGTGTATACAAATAATTCAAAGACAGCTTTATTGACAAATTTTAAGGGGGTCTGTAACTTTTTAGGGGAAGCTTCAATTACAACAAAATCTATATGAAAGACCCCAAAGACAATTTGTAATAAGTGGGTGTGGCGGTGAACAATAATCCAACAAATTGGTTTTATATGTGTAGGTGTAGTAAAAATTGTCGGTATTATTTAGTATTTTTGCAAGCTTTAGTGCTTTCTACTACTGGTTTCATATCACTTCTGTTTATTATCTTTTCAGAATAAAACAGGTACTTTTATATAGTGAAGTCAGATAGCAAAATTTTATAAATGCCTCATTCTACACCACAAATGGTAACAGCAAATACATAACATGTTATTTGGAAACGGAATGAAGCGCTGAATACAATAAATGCATGGAAATCGTATACAGATGCGAATAAAAGCACGAACGGAATCTGACGTAACAGGTCTACGCTGTGGCGGCGGCCGTTTTGTGGGAGCGTGACCAGACAAAAATTTTTAAATACCGTTTTTAGGTTTATCTTTCCACGAAATTGTCTAGAACAAACACCATTTCGATTTCTTCTGCACACATTGCGAATATAATGGATTTTCCCCATTTTTTGCAAATTTTTCGTGACGCTGGAATATTTTGCAGCACTTTTTGTCTAACTGAAACGTCTCAGACGTGACAGGTCGCGACAAATTTTAATACTTTACGGGTTTTTGGCAAACCCGCGGCTTCTCGCCCTGCGCCCCCGCGACCCTCTGGAGATGACAGCCACTCCGACTATGGCGCCGCCCCGATCCGCGTCCGTTCAGTGCTCGGCGTGGTTTCGTCCTGTTCACACGTACTGCCTCTCCCAGATCTCTCTTCTCACCCACCACCCGACCACCGAATCTGCCACCCCCTCGTTAGTCCCAGCAGCACAATGAAGACTTCTTCTTTCTCCCTTAGGGTGATGCGGAGGGTAAGCTGCCTCGCTGTTGGATGTCCGTGTGCTTCACACAACGCTTTTGCCAAAAAAAAATAAAAAAAAAATAATAACAAATACAGTGCATCCTGTTTTCTGTGTCTTTTTCTATTTCTTTATTTCTTTCTTTCTGCCAAAACTAGCTTTCAATGTACCCTAGGGGCAAAAAATTGTATATACACTGAGAAATGTGTTCCTTCGAAAAGTGACCAGGAAGTCGTCGAATATACTGTATATAAGTAAAAGTAGTACGTGAATTAGTTGCCATGTAACACATCACCCACTGCTACATATTTTGCTTCTTCTACGCAAACGAGAACCGTGCTTGTGACAAATAAATAATAAAATTTATATATTTTTTTTCCTACTTTAGATTAAAAACAATCTCTGAAACAGGTCAATTAGTATATTATAGAAATTGTAATTTTTTTCTGGATATTTTCTGTTTTATGAACTTATAGAGCAAATTTTTAAATACGACGCTGTATATTGTATAGTATAAATAAACCGCATCTTTCTAAAGTGGATTCAAGCGATATAGGACATCATGAGCAGGCGTATTGTGTTCATTAACGTTAAAAAAATGATTCTAGGTTTGGAGAAAATGTCGAAAAGATTTATAGCTCAGTACAATATGGCTAAAAAAATAGATTTAACCAACAGTTATAAATACAATTACTTGAAAATGACAAGCCAATTTCCTAAAAATTTTTAGGTACTTATTACTTAGTATTGAACAAAAAATTGAAATCAAATTATAACAAGTGGTGTAGATATGAGGGGTCTACAATAACTCTTTGAGAAAAATATTTGATACATCACTGAATAGGGTAAAAAAACATACGATTTTTGGAATGTCGATTCTCTTTACTACATAGAAGGACTCGTCAGACGTTTTTACTTAGAATTATTTTTATGACAACTATACATTGAATGTAAAATTAAACAAATACAGGGTGAGTTAGAAAGAATGGGTCAACACTAAGCTAGATATACTAGACACCAAAATATTATGTTCGAGGCCATCATGCCTTATACGAATGTAGCTGGTTTAAGAAATACAGGGTGTTAAAGGTTTAAATTTTATTCTGAAATTTCTCAAAAATTGAGAAAGTTTTGATAGCATGACTGAAAATTCGTAATGTTGGTGTTGGTAGTGTTTTTTTGGTGTGAGAATTACAAATTTGAATATTTTTTTGACGTTACTCCTAGTGGGCGCTATAGTTTCATCGTCTTATTTAGGTAAATCAAAAAAATTTTTTTTAATTGTTGTACTATGCTTAAAAAAGTTAAAAATCTAAAAGAACGTTCAGTTCTACATAAAAATATACTCTTGTTTAGGTCGCCTAACTTTATCTTTGAGTTATTTGTATTTAAGTGTCAATGCATTTTGTAGTGATTTTCTTTCAGGCGCTGATATTGCTATTTCTTTTCTAAATAGGCTTGTGTCAATAAATATTAGCGCATTTTGCGTGCGTGTGATTTATTATTCGTGCAATTATTGAGAAATGTCAGAATAAACTATAAACCTTGAACACCATGTATTCCTTGAATCAACGACATTCGTATAAGTCATTATATGGACTAAAACATAACATTTTGGTGTCTATTATTTCTAGCTCAGTGTTGATCCATTCTTTCTGACTCACCCTGTATAGTTGCGGCAAGAACTTCATGTCATACGGACAAATAAATAATACATTATATTTTCATCAAAATATGTAAGAATTTTCTAAACTACTGATTTTTACATACACAAATAGACACAATTCTACGATTTTGAAAGACAGTTCGTTTGTGTAAACGCGAGGGACGACAGAAAGAAAAATGTACCCTCTAAACATGACTACGACTTTAGTATCACACTTTTACGCAGCAGTTCAGATCGTTTTTATCTTTTCTCCCAAGGCGCGCTTCATCAAATAATTTAAAACTTCCAACGGTCTAATATATACGGACCATTTAAGGAACAATTATGGTCTTTGCGACGTCTCCATCCACGTCAGGCCGTCTTTATTAGTAGCAGGTGGGTCGTAAAATATAAAGCACACCCATTTCGTCGCATTCATGCCACCCGTAGGAAGTTTCTCTGTTTAGGCGAGACTGTTTGCTCGAGGACAATGTACGACATCTCGATCTACAATGCCTCTATTCTCCGAACAAACTTACAACTGCTAACTGCAGCACGGTCCCAACGTAATGAACAAGCCAAGTGGAACCGCTCTGAAATGTAAATTTGTTTAGAGAAGTAATGAATGGGTCTAAAGCGTTGCGTTAATAGAGTCACTGTGAAAATACGGATGAAAATGAAGTACTAGATGAGTGGTTCACGCCCTTTTTTAAATTTAACGATCAAGCTTTATTTTTTAAACTTAAAGGCTGGCGCGCCAGAATTGAAGAAAACACAAAATCACAATACAAACACGACAGTTTCAGTAAAGACAAATTATACAGGGTGTTTACAGAATGATGCTAAGAAAATCTAGGGGCAGGTTATATGTTTAAAAATAAGAACAACGTTTACATAAATATAGGTCCGAAAATGCCTCGTTTTCGAGACAGAGGTTGTTTAAAATTTTCTGTCTTAAATACTATAGTCTTTTTTTCTCGAAAACCGATCTAGATATTGAGATGAGATTTGGTACACAACAGCATATAGTGAAGGACTACTTTTACGTGTATAAATGTCTCTTGTAATATACTAGCAACAGTGGCGTTCGTGCCGTTAAATTACAAATTTTTAGCAAACAAAAATTGTACGCTACTGATTTTTGGAGAAATGGGTATCTTAAAGCCAAGTTAATTCTGCTTATAAAGTGTCAGTGATCGATCATTACAACAGACCAACTTTGGAATGCTAATTAAAAAACAATAATCTAGGTGACATGTATTAGTTTGTCAGTTAAAAAATAATAATAATACAAAGTGTCGAGTAACTTGTTATTGAGGTGTTTAAGTTAATTTTTAATACATTTTTACATGGTGAATTATTCTTTTGAAGAATTGGTCGACATACATTTTAAGTATGGAAAAGCAATCGGAAATTGGAATGAAGCAAGGCGTCCCTATGAAGATGCATTCCCTGGCCGCCAATTATCTTATGCAAACACTTTTTTGAATGTTCATAGACGTTTGAGGAAAATGAGAAAACTAACAGGAAATTTTGTAGATTCTGGGACGCAAAGCATTGTACGAACAGTAGAATATCACGAAAAAATCCAAGAAACACTTTATAATCAAAATTAAGTTGGCCTTAAGAGAGTTATACCAATTTGTCCAAAAATCAGTGGCGTACATTTTTCTTGCTAAAACTGAGTATTTAATGGCACAAACGGCACTGATGCTAGTATATTACAAGATAAATTACGTAAAAGTAGCCTTCACTATACACTGTTGTGTACCAAATCTCTTCTCAATATCTTGATTGGTTTTCGAGAAATGAAGTCTATAGTATTTAAAACAGAACATTTTAAACAACCTCTACGGTGCTAATCCAAATAATGAAGCACATATCTATTTTTCGACGTTGCAATTACCTAAAATACCGACCATTATTGACAACAGGTATGATACCGAGTACATGAGCTCACTGGGGTTGAGAATGTTGACATTTGATTCTATTCCCGTTCCAAACTTGCTAGTTTTCTCTCATATCCCTCCTAGGCCGTAATTACAGAACTATTCGGGTCGGACGGTCGATGGCAGGGTATTGAGAGTACGTCCGGTTGCAAAGGGCGGATTGTACACAGAAATCGTCAGTCTTTGTCCAATTGATTGGAATATTTGTAAAAAATCTACAGATAGTAGAGGGAGGGGAAGGGGGCAGGAGGAGTTAGCCTAGCAACGAGCTGTATTGATCACCGAGTTGAGAGAAAAGCCCTTTTTAACGAAGTGATATCACTAAATCCGTTATATAACTCAATAACAGGATGCTACTGCCTTTTAGATGCCCTAAAATATACAAGGTGTCGGTAAATAGAGTGAAAAATGCACGCATGCGACCGAAAATGCTTAGTAAAAAATTGCACCGTGATGAACTACCAAAACACACTTCAATTACACCAATATAGTTGATCAGATACAAAAATGAAAATTAACAAAGACATAGGCTTAACTAGCATCCAATTTTTGAGGGAATGTTCCAAAAATTATACTGTACGTCAGTAGAAATCATTATATATATATAGAACGCCAAAAGAGATACCGAAATAGTTAACGTATGGAGAAAACGCGAGTCTTGCAATATTGCAATAGCTTTTATGAGTTGGTTGCACTAATGGAGTAGGTTCACACTAATGAGCGGGAATTTCAAAATACGAACATTTTACGTCTAATTCGTAGTAACATATGGTCCAATTACAAACATTCCGTTATGCTGGGACTGAAATGCAGTATAACCAACAGATTACATTAAGTTTTCCCTAGACGGCTGCTTTCCAAGCTTCTCTGAATATTTTTGAGTGTCTAATGTAAAGGCTTCTGGCGTTTTATATATTTTACGATTTCTATGAGTGGTGCTAATAAATAAATTACAATATACCGTTCTGAATATACATGTTTTGCAAAATTAGATCAGACCCAAATAAAGACTATTTTTTCTGCTTAATTTATGACGTAAATCATTTGGTTTACTAATTTATTTCATCATCATTTTGAGACTGTATATACACAGTTTTTAACAAAATTTGTTCACTCACTAACTGACCAAGGTTTGTTCACTTTTTTCTATCTTATTTATTGAAACCGTTTAGTGAAAAGTTTTTTATTTATTAACCAGATGCTTTTTGTGACACTCACTAACTGACCAAGGTTTGTTCACTTTTTTCTATCTTATTTATTGAAACCGTTTAGTGAAAAGTTTTTTATTTATTAACCAGATGCTTTTTCGTGACAGTTATATACATAGTGTTAAACAAAATCGCACAGGTTCAAAATCAGCGCGGGCGAAATTGCAATAGGATCACCAAGGTGATGACGATGACGATGAAATTTGAAGATAATGATGATGTAAAGATTAAAGATGATGACGATGAGAATGACAAAGATGAGGATAAGGAGGATGATGAGGACAATGGTGATGGTATGAGGATGATGACGATAACGAACACAAGAACGATTGAGTTTTCCAACACTGCACAGTGGTGATGTGGGGGGTAATGGAAAATTTTTCATTTCAAAATATTGCTCCGCAACATTTTGGAGCAAAATAATTTATTTTTCTGACAGCTTTAAAGATCTATTTCCACATTTCGTTTTGGGAAAACACTCATTAGAGCTAAAAATATTCGTAATATAACATTCTTTTTGTGTCGCCGCGTTAGTTAGTTACAGCTCTGATCGTTTTATAGTTCTGTAAACCATCTAAAAGTCCATAAACTGGCGCAAAAGTGATTCGTTAGAGCAAGTATGAAGCCCGTTTCCCCATTTACTTAATAACTACCGGTTACTTAATGGATTAATGGACGCGGAGCAGCCAGGCATTTTTCCGTTCTATCTTGGCAGCCTTGCAAGCATTCATCTGTTTTTAATTAAGGCGAACAATGCCGGTGCAGTCTCAGCGCTTACTTCGCTTCGTGGTGAAAACAATGACGACGTTTTTGTTCCTTTTTAGGTAATTAACTTAAATTTCGAAATCTGGGTTGTAATTAGGAGGTTTATTGTAAATGAAACACGAAGTTTATCATTTACTACTGAATATGCTTACATAAGTAGTCTAGAAGGGTCCATATGAATACAAATTTAGTTATTTATTTTTTTTGTGTCGAGGTACGTGTCCAAACAGGAAAGTGGGGTTAGATTTTGGCCAATGGTGAGCTACGAAAAATGCACCACCCTGTATAAAGCAAGCATTTCATATATCTATGAATGTTAACTACTTTAGAAAAAGTATCTTATCAATAATATAATGTAGACATTGTAAGTTTTATATATAATGCCACGGCTACCGCTGATCATTAAAACAGTGGCGTACGTAATCATAAGGTTCTATTTTTACGGTTTTTCCCTGCCGAATAACGTAATTTGAAAACCAATCTCGCCACCGAGAAACATGAAGTGGACGGTAACTTATCCTTGTCTCTGAAACGAACTTTAATGAAAAGTCAAGGAGGAACTTCCGCCACCATTGAAAGGTCAGAGTTCAAGATCAAGAGCGGCGAATTTGTCTGTTTTGGACATTTCGACGTTAGTATTTCGACGACGTATCATGCCGTTGGGTGTACTTTGTGTCTTGGTTTCTCAGATACTCAATGATCAGTCGCATGCTGCCAGAGAAACAAAACATTGTACTGTATTGAAAATTAACTTATAACTAATGTAGAGGAAAAATATTTAAAATGAATATATGTAATAAATGACTGAAAGTTATTCACAATCTTTAAAATTGTTTTTAATGCAATGCTGTACTGTATTATTTTTATTTTATATACAGAGTGATTGGGAATAAATGCGTCATGAAGAATTGAGTGATGCAAGTATTTACATTAGTTTTTCAAATATCAAAAGTGGTTTACGGGTTTAGCAACTCGCAGTTGATGGGTAGGTACCGTTTTAATTTATGGTGAAGTGAAAATGCTTTAGCAGAACGATTTCCCGACAAACATGTGCCAAATGCACAACTTTTACAACGATGTGCAGTGAGTGCAAGTGTATGCAAACGCTGGCATGACACGGGAAATTTGCAACCGAATCGTGAAAGAGATGGAGGTCCAGGGCGTCCACGGCGTATTGCAGCAGTATGGCGTATCATACACGAAGCTCAATTATATCCGTATTATGTACAGCATGTCCAAGCATTAATACCAAGGGATTGGACGAGGCGGACCGGTACTATAGCCGCCACGATCTCCTGACTTTAAAACATTTGGACTTCTTTTTGTGGGGAAATGGACACTATTGATGATTTACGCAAACGTATCACAGCTGCTGCTAATAACTTACGAGTTAAGAAAAGTAGAAACATTTCTGTTAGTTTGTAAAAACTGGGTAAGACAAGCACAACATTTTGACGTTGTAACATTAGATATGTCAAACTATTTTATTAATTAAAACCTCAAATTAATTCTATTAATAATATCGTTGAATTTGCTGTACCTATACAATATGTTATAAAATGTTATTTTCTAAATAACAAACAATATAATCCAAAAGTCGCAGTACTAATAATTACATTTATGAAAAATAGCATCATCTCATTATCTAATATTATTAGTTTTATTTTAAATATCTGATTATACGCATATGTAATTTTTATTTTAATTTTAATTGTTATTTAGAAATTATATTTTATCAATAAGCATTATTACATGGTATTTGCGAATAATACTGTTGTCTTTCATTTTCGTGTCATGTGAAATATTTAGAGTTAATTTCAGCATTCTTAGTGATCGCAATTTGATATTCATTCGACCTTTCTGGCAAATAGGTATGTGGAACTTTTTAGGTATAATTTTGGTAATCAGTTAATTACGAGCCTTTTTGAAACACGACTAGCGTTTAAAAGTTTTTCCGGGCTGGCTGAAACTTCCACTGCACCGTAATCGAATAAAGGACGACGCAAGGACTCCCCCTGGCGGTGGAAGATCTAATTCTGTCCTGATGAATCCATTGATGGAATTTGGGGCAACTCGGGCACATCCTTTGACGGACGGGCCGTGGTCTGATAATTCTCCGGCCCAGGGTATCTGGGTAGACCAAATTTCAATGTTTGGTGGAAGGATAAGCGAGAGCGACGTGCTGGTGGGATTAGGAGACGTGATTGTACCACAATCGCACTTAGACAGAGGGTAGATTTAATTGGAAAATTTTTAAAGTGATTTCCTTGACAGCGAGCATCAAGGATATACAGGATATCCGGAAACATGTGGGAAATCTCTCGGGTACAGAAAGAACATGAAAAAATAAGATGAAGTTCCTATATTTTTTTTCCTACAGGCCCTACCTACGGAGATACGTGTTCCTGAAGGGCGCTGCTGGAAATCGGTTTTTCTTGAATAAGTTTTTAACTCAATATAATTTAATACAAAATTAATGTGATGGACACTTAGTAACGACCTCTTAAAATAGTGTTTTTGAAACATATTTAGCTTTTTCAGTTTACCAGGGGCTAAGCTAATTTTTAACACACTCCTACGTGTTTTAGAATAGAGAGAGTAAAATTCCAAGCCGCCAACGCATGTTCTTTCTTTAAATTTCTCTAAGTTTATCACGTATTTCCAAAATCATCTCGTCGATGTATTCCACCACACGTCTCTACTCGACGAACTGGTCGATACGCTCCCAAGGATTTTCAACTTTGCAAAAATGCACATGCAAGAAAGATTTTTGATTTAAAGTTTCATTTACACTTTGCATTAAACGATTTTACGCGAAAATAGTACGTAATCCACACTAGTTATGTCAAAAGTTCGCTATATATAGAGTGATTCAAAACTCAAAATGTTGTAATTTTTTTTTGTAAAACCCTTATAGTTTAAAAGTAAAAAAATATTGAAGTTGTATCGTCAACCTTCACATATAATATGCTTATATAGCAGATATTTTTTTTACATCTAAATGAAATTTTGCGTTTCGGGAGGGTGGGAACCCTTAAAAATCTGCTGCAAATTACAACTACCTATATCAAATTCTCCGACAGCCAAGGGGGAGTAGAAGGTACTTTTAATTAAGAGCACAGCCTTGGGAATAAACTTGATTATTTGGAAGTGCCATCAGTGCCCGTGAATAATTAGTTCCCTCCTACATACCTATGCAAGTTTTGGGTCGTCCCTGTTCGAATAAGGATTGGGTAGCAGGCGTCGCCAGGGTATAGCAACCCTATACAGGATGGTCTTGTTACAAATGCGAAAAATTCAAGGAATAACAATTTGATTTTGCTGTATAAACACTGAACTAACTGAACAACAAAAGTTGAAAGTCTCAATCAAGACAAATAGTGACATTTTAGGGGTGTAGTCAGTAAACATTTTTTATAGTAAGAAGATTTTAATCAGCGATTTATTCAAGCAAGAATCTTTAATTGTATTAAGTAGCTAAAACGCGACTAAAATACAAATTTAATACAATGTTTTATCCACAATCACAAGCTCAAGTAACACACAAGACCAAACACGCTGATTGCTATGGTGGCTTGTGTATTATTTCATTTAATTTTGTTCGAGAATCTGGTGGGAATAGAAGACATCAAGTGTATTTCTCTTATTTCTCAAGAAATATACTTATGGAAGCTGAAGAAGCACACCGAGGTTATTACCAGGAAAGGCAAAAGAACTTTATGGAAAAGAATCTGTTCTGTCGTGCTATTTTTTTTTTATATCAACGCGGTTTCATCAATGAGGACAAAATATTTCATGACTTAAAAGACTGCTTTATGCACATTACGATATACATACCAAAATATGGTAGATTAACGGTTTTCCTGAAAAAAATGTATCTGCAGGATATAAAACAAGCGTGTTGGATGGAAAACACATCGAAGCATTTCTAACAATACCTGCCAATATAGAGTTTCTGATGATAAATTGTTCAACAAATTTAAATAATTTGTATTAATTATTCTTTGACTTTTAGTAACGATGAAATGAGACTTCTCTATTTTACTATTGAAATAAGCTCATTTTTATATCTAGTGAGTTAGATGTAGGTTTTTATGGCTCTAAAGAGATAAAATGTGAATTATAGGGCGATTGTGGGTGAATATTGTTTTTTTTTATGTTCTGTTGTTTTCTGCCTTCGATATTGGACCAATAAATTTGTGGTGTTTTTAGGTACAGAAATCTCGAAAAATAAAACATGTAGAAAGTAATATTAAAAATAAAATTCTTGATGTTTTGTTCATCCACTTTTACTATTTAAATTATCCTCAAACAAAGTAACTTTTAAAAAGCGTGTGTATACTTACTTAAACAATCTAATATGCAGAACTATGTAAGTTTATGTTATTAAAATATTTATATCTACAGTTAAATTAAAAAAAATATACGTATTTTGAAAGATTTCTGTACCTAAAAATTTGTTGGTTAGACCGCTTTCTGTCGTTACATACTCGTTTTACTTGGGTATCTTTGAATATTCGCAGATGGCATGAGATCACATTCCTGCCATTTGCTAAATTTTTTGTCCTATTTGCATTTGTAGAAAAAACTATTTAAAAAATACTCTTAATGTGCATTGAATCTACACCACAATATAATTAAAAATACAGGGTGTGCCAATATTTCGGAAATGAAGAAATTTATTTTAATTCCGGAACAGGAGTTATTAGGTCCCTCGAATAGCTTCAAATTGCAATGTTAGTTTTTATCTTTCTGTACAGATGGCGTGGCGATACTAAAATTTTTATTCCTGGAACGTTGTATAGCGTTTAGTCTAAAAGACGTTAAATTTTGAGTGTTTTTTGTAATTCAATGTTGTTCCCAATATTTACTTGTTTTCGAGACATGTCAACATCAATTGCATATTGAAAATAAGTAAATTTACAACAAATTTTATGTAACAAAAAATACTCAAAAGTTAACGATCTTTCAGATGAATCGCATTTCCACGTTCTAGGAATCAAAACAATTTTTAGTATCGCCACACCATCTTTACAAAAAGAGTGAAACTAACATTTCAAACTGCAATTTGAAGCTATTCGGAGGACCTAACAACTGTTGTGTTAAATGGCACATCCTGTATACATTCCGAGATTAAAACTAGTACAAACTTTCAATTTAAGTGATATCAAGTAACCCAGAACAGCTAGATTACAAAAATAAAAGTTACCCTTGCTCTAAAAGTTGGTTAAAACGTGCCATACACCTACAGATAATCTTGACAGTTCCACGTGGTCACGTTTAAGCTTAAGAAACATTTTCCCATGAAATTTCTCGTCAAAAATTACAAATAACCCAACCCCCAAAGCTCGTGATTAATTAACGAGAACACTTAAAGTGGGCTCATAAATTCCGACACATCGTCTCACCTTACACTCATAACTTACCCACTCATTCTTATTCGCGTCAGTAGCCCGTAAAGTTGACGCTGGAAATTTATAGCACTATTAATAATGATTAGAAAATTGCGCTGAACCTGGAATTTTCCGAGACTATGTCAGGTTTGAAATGATGTGGTAATGCATGGATCTGCAGTTAATCCCACGTCTGGTCTGGTTTAATTTGGAAAGTTTGTGTCTAGTAGGCAGTTTTTGTACAGACAAAAGAAAAACACCATGGAAATTTAGATCCCATCCTATCATCACATACTTTTAAGTTAGGTACAGAAATTCATTTCAGATTACAGGTTTTTAAATATTGGAAATCTGAAAAGCAACCCACTGTCAAAAACAATTGCTTTTCATTTAGAAGTTGGAAGTTAAGCAAATTCGGCTGTAAATTTTCACTACACTGTATGTAAAATTAAACAGTTTTTTAAATATCTGTAACAAATGATATCTCTTTTAAAAATCAACACTTCGGCTTGCATAATGTAAAAAAATAAAAAAATTTGAATAACGCTATCGAAAAGCAATGTTTTTGATAGAACTGAAACATCTCGAAGAGCATTAAAGATAGATATAAGGAAGTTGGATAAAAGTCCTCTAATTTTGCGCGTAAAATCTATATATGCAAAAATATACAGGGTGTTCCGTTAAAATAAGCAAGTAGCTGGTGACTTCCGGTATAATTAGAAGTGCTAAGCGAATGGCATTACTAAATTTTTAAAACTGAAATCAAAGTAGTCTGAATTATTCTAATGGACCGTCACCGTACAACAGCCTGTATATGATCAATACTAAATGCAAAAATCTAATAAGCAACAACCCAAACTGACGGTTTTTGTTTCAAAAACAAAATATAAACTTGATCCACGTTTTATATCTACTACGTAGGCGTTGTATCTTATGTTTTATGTGGGATAACTTGTGGAATTTCGGAGGATTGATGAATGGAGTGGGATTTTTAGCGCGCCTAGAGGGCATTACCATTAATCTTAGTTTCGGCGGGGCCTCGCGTGGCGAACAAAAGGATGCGAAGGGGGGTGGGGAAACGTTTCATTTCATGAATGAGAGCCTGCGTCGCATAACTGTGTAAATATTGGCTTACACGCTAGTTTTTATTGAATATTGAAGCTTTCGTTTGTAATATTTTACCGATTTTGGTTCAGTCGCCTGTCGTTACGTTTTTGGAGCGGGTCGAGTCGGTGATGATGGCAAAATTAATGTTATTGATGTTTCTACAGGGCGTATTTAAATAAGAAAGACTCCTTGATAAGAGACTTTAAAATAATAAATCTGGGTAACTTAAAACCTTAGACTTAAAAAAGGTACTCTTGTTTATTGTCGATAAAATGAACCGTAATTTAAAAGTTATTCAAGAAAAACCGATTTCCAGCGGCGTCCTTCAGGGACACATATCTCCGTAGGCACGGCCTGTAGGAAAAAAAATTATACGAACTTCTCTTATATTTTCATGTTCTATCTGCACCCGAGAATTTTCCCAAATTTTCCCAGACAAACTGTATAATAGAAAATAAAGATATTATGATGTAGAAAGTAAGCAATCTATAAAAATTGTTGTGCATACATAAAATATATCATGTAGACATATATTGAGCCTATTTTTTTTAATTAATGCAAACTTGTTTCATTGCATGTAGAGCCTGCTCCCTGGAGGTGGTTACGGTTACATAAACAGTTTCAAGGCGTGTGAGCTTGACACACAAACCTGCAATTTTTCTCCGTGTTACGAGCTATTATAATTCTGCTCGTGCCAATTTTTTAACAGCCTGATATTTATCATGCCATATTAAAATGAACGCTAAACGTTTTATAACATTTCGTGCAAACAAACGCGAACAATACTCGAATTAAAATTACAATTTTTCTATGGTTCGTTTTATCAAAACTAACTTTTTAATTTAAATCGGTACATCAAAACGAATATGACAAAATAAATTTGTTGAACAATTAACTCTATTGTTATTTTCACCATCTAGGATAGCTGTACAGCATCATTAACCTGCTTGATGAAAATAAGCAGGCTCAATATAGCTCCCTGTGGCATGTAAATATTTGAATAGTGCCTATTTAGGGTAATGAATGAAAAGTAGACGTTGTCACAGCATAACAATTGAAATGTCAATGTAATGTTAGCTACGACTATGCTGATAAATGTGAAGAATCATTAACAATGTGATTGAAGCTCCAAAATCTTCATTATTTGTTATATTCAATTTAAAATAATCGATGTTAAAGATATTTCACATTAACAGAATACATGTGAAATAATCGGGCCTAAAAATGTCCTTGTGGCTCACCCAATCCAAAATACAGTTTTACTTGTATTTAATCTATAGATTAAATTAATTAAAAACAAATATGGCTGAGATCGTAGACGGTTGAACAGCCTCCTCAGAATGTTCCGAGCGATAAAGAAGAGAATTAATGAACATAAAACCGAAACAGCCACATTTAAACACAATAGTCCGTCGTCTTGAGCAACAATGCCATGATTAAATAACTGCTAAGTCGTTACTTTGACTTCGGAAATTAAGTTTATTCCTCTAGAATTTCTATACCGTTTTAATTCGCAATCCAACTCGCAAGTCTTACGTACAAATGGCTGAATTAACTTTTGGCTTTTGATTCAAAACTCAGCCGTTTAACCGCTAGTTGGAAAGCAGGTCGCGATTTGTGCCTGAAAAAGTTATCAGAGCGTGACTGGCCGTAGTGGCCGTGGATGGACGCTCGATACCTTTTTGTTAAGGGTAACAACTGCATAACGGGTTTTTCATTTTAACGACGCTGCCGATGGCTTTAAATTTTGCTTTGTAGGTCGGAACGACGGATTCGAGGGTTGTTTACTCGAACTGATAGGTGTTTTTGCTTACGTTTGCGACATTCGGCGATCTATCGGGGTGTTTTTGAAATAGAAACGTGTAGGTACTCACACAAAATTTCCATACGAATCGATTACTTCAATTTCTTTGTTATCCAGGCTTGTTGTGACCCTCGCTACATCACGTCTATGACTTCTGAAATAAATAAAAAAAATACTTAAGTACAGAGTTCTTGGATATAAAAAACTAGATATAAAAAAAATGTGAAACACAAAAGTTTCTTGATTAAAGGTTTAGAATTTTAATACATGCGTTTGCTACCAACTAAATTTGGAGATATTATCCACTTTATCTTTAATATTTAAACTAGTACGCAACAGTAAGTAAATGGACCAAAGGGTTAACGGCTTTTTGATTTTGGCAATTAAGCTAAAATATGCCAGCACAATAGTTTCAGAAACAGCTTTCTGAACACCCATTTGCGAGCATCAACTCTTGAAAACATCATAAACTTTATCGTACCTTGCACGACTCTTCTTGAGTAACAAATCTTTTTCCAAATTTTCAGCAGCTTTCTCAGTTGAAGAGGAGTTCAAATAATTACTTCTGAATCGCTTTGCCATCAAAAAAATTTCTCACGTAATTATTTTTGTTATAAAAACCGTCACTTGCATTTAAAAGGTATGGTTGTAAATAAAATAGTATATAAACTTCGGTGAAAAGTTTCCTTCTTGTCTCGAGAAATAGTTCAAGCCATTCTTTTCTCTCGACAAGAATGAAATACTTTCCATCTCAGTATCTAATATACCATTTTTCACATGTACTGATCGAGATGAAAAATGGCAAATTTCCTTCGCTTTGTTTGGGTCACCCTGTAGGCCTTCCGCGAAGACTTTTCAATTCCAATTTTATAATAAGCTGGCCGTTTATGCCGCCTCATCGTAGGTGGAATTTTCCTAACGGTTGCTCTAGCACCGCTTTTCCACCAAACGGCAACTTATTAAATTCGTACGTCGCCACAAATGAATTCCGTCCCGCTTGTTTTTGTTGCCCTTGTTTGGGATCGCGCGGAAAGAGGGCTCTTACGTGAAACGGCCACTTACGCATTCGGTAATTGAAGGACTACACGGCAAATTTGAAAGTTTTCAGAAGGGGAGTGGGATCGAATGGGACCCACCACCCTTCTATTCCACGTCGAGGTTAATGTAAGCAATTTTTTTTTAAAAATGTCAGAGGGTGTCCCAAATTGGGTGCGCCAAACTTCTCAAAAAAAAAGGTCCCATACACACAGGGTGGTCATTAGTACGAGATACTTGGTGATAAAACATCTCAAAAACGAGAAAAAGCTCCTATACAGAGTGAGTCACTGATAATAGCTTAAGGGCAGATTGTTAAGGTCAGAATAAAGTGATTGAGCCCAACATGCATTGTTCAATTATTGCTCATTTCAATTCTACAGGATGTTAAATTTGAAAAAATGTTTTCGATTATTTGCTATATTTTAAGAATGTATTGTTTTGAAAATTTAAAAATTAAAAAAATCTTATCTTTGACATCTTATTTGAAATCTTGTTTTTGATCGTAGAATCTACTGCTAAAGTATCGCACACTAATCATTATAGGTCTTTTCCCTTCCTAATATTTCACAAAATATCATCCTCAACAGATGGAGCCACATAAAACCAGTTAATACGCACGTACATTTATAAATTAACTAAAATACCTACACGTTTTTCTAAAATAAATAAATAAGCAACAAATTTTATAAATAATAATTATCTGAAAATTTGTAGTATCATACGACTTTAAGGGCTCACAATTCTTCAGTTTTGATAGACATAGAAACTTTGCCGCACATTTTTTCGCTGCTGGCAGAATTATCTACTATCGTTTTAATTACATAATACTTTACCCTAATACGCTATTTTTAGAAACTAATTAGCCCGAGTGAGGCCAATTAATCAATTTAATTGGAAGAAATATTAATTCCTATTAAACCAGCGTTAATATAGCCACATAAAAACAGCCATCAAATATAAGCACCTAGCCCCTTAATTTGGCCGAATCGACGAATAACTAAAATAAATATACGCAAGATGGCAGCTCTAGGATTTACGACGGTCGGGATGGATTTTGGGTGTCTTGATGGCCGTAAATCATCCGGGAAATTCGCGTTAGTTACGATATTTTACAGATATTGCCTTTCATTTATCCCTCTGTTTTGGGACCGACGATTTCCAGTCCCGACAAAAGGGGAAAATTATGATATTCTAACAAACAAATGAGAAAATGAATTATACATATAGAGCGTCTTTAAAACGGTCTATAGTTTTACCACATACTTATTGATAAAAATTGAAAAACAAATAAATTGGTAATAACTGTAAATACTGCTTACTGTCTCGTTAAATTAGAATCAGGCGATGAAATACGAGGCAGGCAAAGATGGAAGATGTAAAGGAAACCATACGGTTATAGTGAGCTTAGCGGAACGAGGGCTGTATGAGTTTGTAGGGTCTATCTTGGTCCATCAAAGGCCAATAACGTCTACGATGTTAGTGGCTGCAACTTGTCCTAGTTGCGCGAAGTTATGTAAGCCCTGACCCATACTTCGCAAGACAATCGTCCGCCTAGCTGCACCGCATTTAGGAGCAGACCCGGACTGACAATTGCATGCCATCCGCGAAACGAGCAGTCATAAATGTTTTCGGCGCCCCCTCGTCCTCCTCTCTATCCTAATTAAACGAATCAATAGGGCGGAGAACAGCCAGACGATGCAAAATGTAATAAATTGTCACAGCATGTATCCGGATTCGCATTGTCACGAATGGATTACGAGTAATAAGTTTGAAAATGAGGTCGAGCTCTGTACGACGTCCGGATATTGTTGGGGTTCGTATTTTTGTTGGAATGGCTTTATGACGAGAGATAAGTAGGTCGACTATTTTTATTTTTGACTATCCCACTTTCACCCCCAAGCGAGGGTAAGCATCATCCCAAAATATTTAAATGGCATTGGGGGTTGAGTAATATTTATTTTGAAAGCTCTAACAATTCTCTTTACAACAAACTTTAAATTTTATATTGTCCTTAATCTAAAATCGACGGGTCTGAGCGTTTTTCTACAATCTTTACGCAGTTTCTGAAAATGGCTCTGTTTCGTTTTCATCTGGCCACCCTGTATATATACACGGAAACACATCCTCAAAATTCATACAGCTCATTTTCCATATTTAATATAGATTTTAGGTACTTTCACAAGGAATATTTCCCTAGTGAAATCACAAGCACTTTTTCCCTCATCGAAAAAAAACTAAAACTCCTAAAAGCATCGAACTCTTCCTGTTCAGTTTCACGCAATTAGTGCCACCTCGATCCCTTCATTTCTTCGGCGAAGGTCCTGTTTAGCCCTTCAATTCTTCTCGTAAACTCCCTCACCAAATACTTAATTGACTTGAAAGCGCTCCCCGAAGAAAATCGAGCTAGGCAAAAAAAACAGTTAATGGAAAGAAGTACGTTTCAGACTCCGTACCCTTCGGCTGCCGGAGTAAACGTGCTTTCAGGGCGCTCCGAGAGTATCTTCCGGGACTTCCACCTACCTAATCGTCCGTGAACGCTGGCTTGCAAATTGCACCGCAGAACGTGGGGTATAATAGCCGACGTCCATTAGTTTTATTGCACCGAGGCAGTATTGTTGGCCTATGATTTAGTGGTGCATTTTACCTAGATGTAATGGTGCAGTATCATCACTCGAACGCATTAGATTTATGACGGCAGTATATGGAATATGATCGTTCCCATAAATGGAACTTTATACAGGGTCATTTTCAAATTGAGGCACGCAGAACTACTATACGGGGTGACTCAAATTAGAAAGGAGTTGTGTTAAGATCTTTATTGTTTTACTAATAATAACGCTTTTTAAAGTACACGTTTTTATTTTAAACACTACATTACAGTTTCAGTCCACCTTCTATCACAGAATACAACAATATTTAATAATAACAGAACACCATAATCCACAGAACACCAGTTGCCTATTGAACGGTGTGAAGGCAGCAGCCGGGCGCTACGGAATCACGCGAATGATCATAGACGTTCGTCGAGATAGAACACGGTTAACATTTAGCATATTTTTTAAATATCCCAAATAAAACATTTATTTTTGTAATTTTCTCAATTTGAACGTAATATGATAATGAATATTAATTGCGAAGGAAACAAAATGAGAAAAAATTAAAGCATAAGAAGTTTGCGTTTTAAATTTGGTTAAAGCTGGAACTCAAACAATACATAAAGCCGGGTACTCACATGCGAACTGCAACTGTAACTGCAACCGTTGCTGTATTAAGATCGCCGTGATTGTATGCTTGTAACCACTTCTCGCGAACCTCTCGATCCGCAGTGTTCGCAGAAAGTTCGTGTCGCAATGTCGATACCGAGAGAAATGATTAGCAGTGCTGCATTTATTTTAATAGATGCCTTAATTGAGGAGAAACGTAATCAAAGATTGTGGCGCCATGCAATCTACGAAGGGAGAAGTGGATCTGGATATATTTTTTGAATCCCATATTACAGGCATGTTTTTGTAATTTTCAATCAATGAGAAAACCTTTTCCTCATCCCACGAACTCATGTTTTTGTTTGGTTGCGCGACTAAGGAGCGTACACACATACGAACCTCCTGATCGACGTCCACGAACCAACTGCAAATCTCTTTGTGCCGACAACTGGCGGCTCGCTGCGAACGGCTCGAAGGATGCTCGAGAACTTGGTTCGCAACGCGTCTGCACTAAGCAAATTTGGTTGCAGTAACGGTTGCAGTTACAGTTGCAGTTCGCATGTGAGTACCCGGCTTAACAAATACACTTGTAGTTCGTGCAACATGAGGGCGCGACAACTTTTACAACAAATCTTCGAACCCAGTGGCATCAACTCGCAAGCCGTCAGAGGGGTGCAAATTGAGGTAAATTAAATATTAGTAACTTCTAAAATGGAAACCCGTCAATAACAGGCTGGAACTCGGTAGGTAATTACTTTATAAAATTATCAATTTTTTTATACCAGTGGCATCCACTCGCAAGGCGTCGGAAGGGTGGAAATTGGGACAAATTGAATATTAAGAACTTCTAAAATGGAAACCCGTCATTTTAACAGGCTGAAACTCAATAGGTAATTCCTTCAAAAAATTATCAATTTTTTGTTACCAGTGGCATCCACTCGCAAGGCGTCGGAAGGGTGGAAATTGGGACAAATTGAATATTAAGAATTTCTAAAATGGAAACCCGTCATTTTAACAGGCTGAAACTCGGTACATAATTACTTTATAAAATTATCAATTTTTCGATACCAGTGGCATCCACTCGCAAGCCGTCGGAAGAGTAGAAATTGGAATAAATTGAATATTAAGAATTTCTAAAATGGAAACCCGTCATTTTAACAGGCTGAAACTCAATAGGTAATTACTTTATAAAATTATCAATTTTTTGATACCAGTGGCATCCACTCGCAAGCCGTCGGAAGGGTGGAAATAGGGATAAATTGAATATTAAGAATTTCTAAAATGGAAACCCGTCATTTTAACAGGCTGAAACTCGGTAGGTAATTACTTTATAAAATTATCAATTTTTTTATACCAGTGGCATCCACTCGCAAGCCGTCGGAAGGGTGGAAATTGAGGTTAATTAAATATTAAGAATTTCTAAAATGGAAACCCGTCATTTTAACAGGCTGAAACTCGGTAGGTAATTACTTTATAAAATTATCAATTTTTTGATACCAGTGGCATCCACTCGCAAGCCGTCGGAAGGGTGGAAATTGGGACAAATTGAATATTAAGAATTTCTAAAATGGAAATCCGTCATTTTAACAGGCTAAAACTCGGTAGGTAATTACTTTATAAAATTATCAATTTTTTGATACCAGTGGCATCCACTCGCAAGCCGTCGGAAGGGTGGAAATTGAGGTTAATTGAATATTAAGAATTTCTAAAATGGAGACCCGTCATTTTAACAGGCTGAAACTCGGTAGGTAATTACTTTATAAAATTATCAATTTTTTGATACCAGTGGCATCCACTCGCAAGCCGTCGGAAGGGTGGAAATAGGGATAAATTGAATATTAAGAATTTCTAAAATGGAAACCCGTCATTTTAACAGGCTGAAACTCGGTAAGTAATTACTTTATAAAATTATCAATTTTTTGATACCAGTGGCATCCACTCGCAAGCCGTCGGAAGGGTGGAAATTGGGATAAATTGAATATTAAGAATTACTAAAATGGAAACACGTCATTTTAACAGGCTGAAACTCAATAGGTAATTACTTTATAAAATTATCAATTTTTTGATACCAGTGGCATCCACTCGTAAGCCGTCGGAAGGGTGGAAATAGGGATAAATTGAATATTAAGAATTTCTAAAATGGAAACCCGTCATTTTAACAGGCTGAAACTCGGTAGATAATTACTTTATAAAATTATCAATTTTTTTATACCAGTGGCATCCACTCGCAAGCCGTCGGAAGGGTGGAAATTGGGATAAATTGAATATTAAGAATTTCTAAAATGGAAACCCGTCATTTTAACAGGCTGAAACTCAATAGGTAATTACTTTATAAAATTATCAATTTTTTGATACCAGTGGCATCCACTCGCAAGCCGTCGGAAGGGTGGAAATAGGGATAAATTGAATATTAAGAATTTCTAAAATGGAAACCCGTCATTTTAACAGGCTGAAACTCGGTAGGTAATTACTTTATAAAATTATCAATTTTTTTATACCAGTGGCATCCACTCGCAAGCCGTCGGAAGAGTAGAAATTGGGATAAATTGAATATCAAGAATTTCTAAAATGGAAACCCGTCATTTTAACAGGCTGAAACTCAATAGGTAATTACTTTATAAAATTATCAATTTTATGATACCAGTGGCATCCACTCGCAAGCCGTCGGAAGGGTGGAAATAGGGATAAATTGAATATTAAGAATTTCTAAAATGGAAACCCGTCATTTTAACAGGCTGAAACTCGGTAGGTAATTACTTTATAAAATTATCAATTTTTTTATACCAGTGGCATCCACTCGCAAGCCGTCGGAAGGGTGGAAATTGAAGTTAATTGAATATTAAGAATTTCTAAAATGGAGACCCGTCATTTTAACAGGCTGAAACTCGGTAGGTAATTACTTTATAAAATTATCAATTTTTTTATACCAGTGGCATCTACTCGCAAGCCGTCGGAAAGGTGGAAATTGAGGTTAATTAAATATTAAGAATTTCTAAAATGGAAACCCGTCATTTTAACAGGCTGAAACTTGGTAGATAATTACTTTATAAAATTATCAATTTTGTGATACCAGTGGCATACACTCGCAAGCCGTCGGAGGGATGGAAATTGGGGTGCATTGAATATTAGAAATATCTAACCCCAATATCTACGCCTCCGACGGATTGCTAGTGGATGAAACTGATAAGGTTGTTCTTGACCTAAAACAAAAATCAACAAACATTTTCACAGATTCAACATTTCCTAACTTTGTTTTTATTCTTCTAAGACGAATTTAATATTCTAAGGATGGAACTGGAGAGTGCCCTGATAATCTTCCATTAAATTATAAGTAATTAAAAAGTTAGTAATGGTTCAGTAAAATGACGTAGGGTCTTCCCTGTGAAAATGTAGACGACAGAATTTTGCTATGTTTATCTATTAACAAAGTATTCAAAATGTTTTCAACAACATCAGATTACGAACTTAGTTTTGTGCGTGCGAAAATGGACATCACGTGTGATTTGAAAAATATTTATTTATTTTGCTTGATTGATTGAATTTTGTTTTACGTCAACAACAACTAGATATTTTATGTAAATTATTTGTTTAATGTTATGGGTTATTCTTCAAATAAAATAGTAGTGTTACGTATTGATGTATTCGTAATTTTATTCTACATCCGCTACTTCAAAATCCAATATGACGCCCATAAAAAACATAAATGTTGCATAATCGAAACTAGTATAGTCGAAGAAATTTTCTCATGATGAAATTCCATTTCTCATATATTATTACCTCCCAATGCCAAATTTCAGCTCTAGATAGACATTTTCTAAAGTCATTATTTTCAATTTTTTTGAGCCACTCTGTATATTTTACGGTTTCCAAGAATGGCGAGCTATGAATGGACCACCCTGCATATATATTTTTTAAAGAAATTCAAATATAAAGAAGGAACAGGCCTTCAACGTTTATAACAACAATTTTAATTCAGGTCTTGTCTTTTAGAGTACAAAAACGAAAATAATGACGTTTTTATTCACTATAGTACGCTGTCAGTTTTAAGCGTGTTGTGACATCACATCAATTGTTCTAAATTAGACGTGTTTATGTAGTTGTTATCTTTGTGGAATATTTGTCCCCAAATTGTTGTGTACAAAGGGTCTTGCTTATGACAATATAATGAACTAGTGGATATGATATCAACTTGGGAGATTATAGCAAAATGTCACGGCAGCATCAAGATGATACAGCAAATGTTCCCTATTCGCTTCGCTCTCTACCTCGGGGATTTTTAAAAGTGGCTTAAGGGGTATGGATTCTATATAAATGGTTGCATCTGCGTATATACGAGGCACAGAATAAGAGTTGATAGGGTACAAAAAAAAAACAACGGGAAATGTGTTATAGTTGAGTGTTGTGTTAGTTTCCTACAGTCACTATTTCCTTCTAAACACTTTTGATAAGGCGAAACAAGTTTTTACAAACTCTTCTCATAACATTCTATTGTTTAGGATTGTAGTAAGTATAACAACATTTTTCACTACGATTGAAAGAAATTGTCCACTGTAGAAAAACGAAGTAGGTACCTTTTTTCCTGTGTTTTAGATGTATTTTACAATAACACTCTTGAAAATTTCATAATTGCAAGAAGTGGCTCTATTAAATCTCAAACTGATAAATATGTGAAACAATTGTAAAAGTTCAACTGTAACACAATGTATCTTTTAAGGTATTTTTGTTTGCAGGTAAGGATGGTAAATCGTCAAAAATGCGCAATTAATAAAATAACCTACATTTTTGTTATACCCTATAAAATGTACACGAAAATATTTTGTCCACTGAAAATTATGAATTATATAACAATATTTTTCTGTTTCATAGTACATTCTAACGTTCCTCGAATACACTCATCATTTACAGTCCAGCTTTTAGGTGATATCCTCTTAGATCGACGCAGGTCGTGATGTACGAAGCGGTCAGGGCCTACTCAAGAAAATTGAAACCATTTGTTTCCCCCGCAGGCCGGACGAAGTCCGACGCTTTTACGCAATAGAAGCAAGCCTGTCGGCTGCAATTTCGATTAAATTTTGAGATATATGGACTTAAGGGTTCACCCTATCGACGTTTTTGAGATAAAGGCACGAGTAAATATAAAAAAATGTATTCCATATTCCACTTATTTAAGAAAAAAACTTTCTTTAAGTAAAATTGCTGTATCAGTCACATTAGATCGATTAGAATCTGAAGATGCCGTTTAATCTTAAAAAAGAAAGAACGTAATTATATGACGCTCGGTATCTACTAGCAAATATCGCGGTTGCACCGCCATTATACAAAGTGCAAATACGCTTCCCAGATCAATGTTACGTGTCTCAAAAGCGTAGTCCTTGCCGTCCCGCTCTAATCCCCACTTTTGATCCTGGATCCTGATGTCTCCTTGGTGACAGGACTTGCATAAGAGCGACCAGTCTGCAACGTGTATACAGTCGGCCGAGCACAAATTCCCGGGCAAATTCGTATTACGAAGAGAAAATGCTATCAAGAAAAGTGTAAAATAGAACACTATATCATAAATTTAAAAAAATTATTTGTAATTCGATTGTTGCATAAGTGCGCAGCGTTTTTTAAATTTAACTTTTATTTTTATATAATTAACAAAATGCATAAAATAATCAAGGATATATTATTCTCTTTTATTGTTCCAGCAGTTTTTTTTTTGTAAATTTAAGCGATTACTAACAAAATGTAGGTAAATTTAAAAATCGTCAAATGTTTAGATTTTAATATTTTAAACATAAATCATTAATAAATAAAATAAAATGAACTGGCCCAAGGTTGGATCAATGGTGTACACCATAACTACTTTAAAAGTATGAGACATTTCATAAATTAATGCATTCATAACACAAAATCAAAGAACAATTCTTTTCGTATTCTTAATCAAGGATATTCTATTCTATTCTCGTCTATTGTTCCAACAGTTCCTTTGTAAATTTAAGTGATTACTAACGAAATGTATATTTAAAAATATTTTACTTAATTTGTCAAATGATTAGATTTTAATATAAAATATAAATCATTAATAAATAAAATAAAATGGACTGACCCAAGTCTGGATCATTGGGGTACACCAGAAGTACTTTAAAAGTATGAGATATACGCAACAAACCCACTTACATGCATAAAATGTTTATTATGACCTACAACCATTCCAAAAGTTGGTGCATTCATAACACAAAATCAACGAACTAAATTTTTGTCTTATTTTTTGGGATAAAAGTTCGACCTATATAATAAATTTCTCTGTCCCTATTCGTCTATCAGGGTATCACATTTAAATGGATACGTACTTCAAGTGCGAAATGTTCAATTGTAGACAACAAATATCTCTCATATTTTTATGTTTTGTCTTAATTCTCTATTATGTCCCAAAGAGTGTAAATCTTTTTTTAAACACCCTGTATTATTAATACCGCGTACCAAAGACACAATATGAAAAATCTAAAATTACAAACTCAAATGACCAAGTTATACTTCAGTAATACACTATCCTACAAAGTCATTAAAAACCATCCCACCTCAAACCATCGCGATAAAACACTCATTTCTATTGTACCCCGCCCCGTGTCGACGTAAAAAGACCTTTTACGGTCCAAACACCGCCACTGTAACCTGTGAATGCCCTTTTAATTAAACGCCACGATTGGCCGTCAAACTCCATCGAGTACATTCTCCGGTCGCCGATTATATCCCCAGGAAATAGCCGATGACTTCCTGTTGATGTTTCCAGACTGACAAAACGGCAGTAATTCATCGAACGGGGTCTTTCATACCTTTCCTGAAAGCTACCGGGGAGAGGGGTGCCAAAACAAAAAGCCCGGCATCTGAAGGTGTTCGGAAAGTTTTCGAAAGGGGGTTGTTATTCTCCATGTGTGGAACGTTGTTGGAATACTTATATTTGCTACGGGACTAGATGTTTGAAAAATAAATGTAAAAAGACTAGGAAGTGAGAATTTAAATACGCTTTCAGTACATCAACTTGGAGAAATTAGGTTTTCTATTCTTGATTGAAGGTGATATAAGAATAATGATATCTCTACCCCTCATTCTACTGACGAGGAATAGCCCAGAAGTCGAAGACCTGTGCGAGAGAGGGAGCGGCATATTATTATTAAGCAGGTCGTACTTGCGCCCAAGAACGACTTACATTGGTAGTCCTTAACCACCATTCAATGCAGGAATGAGGCAAACCTGGAAAACCTCATCAATTAGGGGGGTAGTCGAATGTCGACCGGTGTCAATCTCTGGTTTTTTTTTGTTCAAAGAAAAAACTACGCATAGGGGTATTTTTTATTTGTTTTCCATAGCATGAGTTGAAATTTGCATTAGTTAATTTAAAAAAAAACTTAATATTTTGCAGAATAATTACGAAATTGCACCTTGAATTATTTTATAGGTGTCACACATTTTAATTACGATATTTTCTTTTATAACAAAACATTTTTATTTAACATCTAAAGAACTGCAGCTTCAATTTTCTTTTTTAAAAAATGCAAAATCTAGTTATGAGAAGGGTCACTGTATCTGTCTGTGTCCTTCCTAGCTAACATCATTAAAGCTAGTAACGGACGGTGAGTTATAATATATATCTGATATATTACAAAAATATCGCTATTTTTATTTATTTAACATCTAAAGAACTGCAGCTTCAATTTTCTTTTTCTAAAAATGCAAAATCTAGTTATGAGAAGGATGTTGTTGTTTTTCTTATAGGGAAAGTCTAAGATATACAAAGGTTTTATTTATTTGAAACAAAAAACGTGTCTCTATGGAATGGCAGTCACATTTACAATAATATCTCCAGACGTTACCAAAAATATATCTGACACTGCTGTTCTGAATAATTGAAATAGATCCAAATACGTTGGTTTTCACTTTAAATCTTCCGATATGAGTGTTAAGAGCCCATCGGATCGCGCCTAGCTGTGATTGATGTTTATTTAATGCGACTATTTTAACGCTGAAAGCATAGGGAGCAGACGACGCGCTCCATATTTCCGCTTTTCCGGTTCCTTTTTTGAAGAGAGCTTTTCCGGTCACGAAATTTTTTTGGCATAGAACAAACTGTACAACAAATTAAATACAAGATGTGTAAAATCAGACGAGTTATTAAAAGGATTCTACACTGCAAACAGTTATAAAACATACAACAATTATCCTGCGCGTAAATCAATATGTGTAAAATGTTCGTGTCAATAGTAAAATGTGTTAAAATTCCTAGTTCCGTGTTAACTTAACACATTTACGTCTCCCGTGTTCCTACTTCTGACGGTTGTGCAACTTCAGTACACTAGCAGTAGCACACAGCACACCGTTTTGAACAAAGAAACTTTTAAGTAAGTCCTTAACTATAATAAATATTGCTGATTGTTGCATTAAGTTAAGTAGGACATCCATGTTGCATTATTTTTATTTTCTTGTTTATGATTTACTAGAATGTTATTTGTTTTTGTAATCTGTATTAGAAGATGTTAGAAACTATGTAAAAGTTACACATTTGTTATATTAACACACTGAATTGTGTTAAACATACTTAACACACTACGACATATAGAGAAATGTATAAAAAGTATACACAATCCAGAGTGCCTCTAGATTAATACAGCATTGATTTCTTTTGTGTTAAAATGTGGTTTTTTTACCGTATTTCTTTTAAATATACATTTATAATCGTAAAAACCTCCTTCACAAAAATGTTACAATATGGTCTTATGGTCTCTATTTATATATAGGATCGGTCAGTGGTCGCGCGGTTTAAGGCGTCAGTACTTGAATCGAGGTGACTGGATCGCTGTGGGTTCGACCTCTGCAGCCGGTAGACCGTATATAAGCTATATTCGTGGAGAGATTGGCACCCTCTCTGCGGGTATGGTAGGGTGGAAGAATGTTGGCTTGGGTCAATGTGAGAGATTGATACCGGTTGACATTTGACTACCCCCTAATTAATGAGGTTTTCCAGGTTTCCCTCATTCCTGCACTGAATGGTGGTTAGGGCCTACCAACGTAAGTCGTTCCTAGGCGCAAATGCGGCCTGCTTAATAATAATACGCCGCCCCCTCTCTAGCACAAGTCTTCGACTTCTGGGCTAATCCTCGTGATTAGAATGAGGGGTAGATATATTATTATTATTATTATACCAACGTCACTGTAAATATACACACAAATCGCTTAAATTCATTTAAAAACCTGAACAAAGATCTAAATTTACTATATCAATTTCATGTATAGGCATCATAAGGAAAATTTTAGCAACAGATGTTCCTTGTTCAGAGTAACCTGTACGATAAAATCCCGTATTGTGAGACAAGACTTCATATCAGTGCTCACTATGATTGGCCCCCGGCAAAATTACTAATTATATTTGTATAGGAACGGCAGAATACAAAGCTGATTAATATGAACTCTAAGGGACGGATTTAAAACGTTTTAAAAAATTGTGGATCCGGTTTACATAACTTAAATCTAGAAGGGGATAAAGAAGGTTGAACACGTTGTGAAAAATTAACACAAAATTAAACTTCAAATTAAAAGCAACGTTTCATACATGTCAAAAACATTTTCATATGATAGTAAATAGTATAAATGACTTACGCAATTTATTTAGGAACACATTATTGTTTTTCCTATTACTTTTACTACTAGATATTTGGATTGTAATTCCACTTATAACACCTGACTAAAAATTAACGAAAAAATGGAATAAAGATTATTAGTTGTTTTGACATTAGTTAGAATCGTTTATATTTGTTTGTTTATTGTTGTAGTGAGAGTAATATGTAAAACAATTATTTCCAATTACTAAAACACAACGTTATGTCTACCGTTTCATTCTAAAACTGTAATATAAACTTAACCTTTCCTCACTTTCTAGAAACATTGACTATGCTTTACAACACCTTATCGCTACTGCCAATATCTAACGACAAAATAGTACTAACACATTAAATTGCAATTTTTTACTAAACATTTGAAGAAAATAGCAATTACTTTAAATTTGTTGAGCTTATCTAGTAAAATTTTATCCTAAAACGCAGCCAATTAATTCAGCTACGATCTGTATTTTTGCAATGAGAATAATACGTATCCTTAACCTATTTCTTTTATATTGAAACTGTTTTATTTTTGTTTTTCTTTCACCTTTTTCCCTGTACCGATTGTGAAGATAATACCGTAGAACCGAGCAAAAGAAACACCAAAAATATAAATAACGAAAGCTTCGAACTCCAATTGTTATGCTGGCTGTATCGCAAAACCGAGATTTCGAATTGCCTTGGCACTAAAACAACTTGGGAGACATCATATTTCTTATTAGCACCGACAGAGGCAGATTGTCTGACAAAATACATAAGTTCGCCAGATACCCAGCGCTTGAATGTGCTCCACAAGTTGGATAATCTCGGTGTTTATCTAAATCGTTGAGGGTGGACGATTCCCTACGATATCCTCCCCCACCCCGACATATGTATAAGCGTAAACCACTCCCAAGATTCTCTTGGGACAAACGATATTTCCAATGGAGATTTTAATAGACATTGCGGCTCTATTTCTTTCATATAATAGCCATAAAATGGTTTTTATAATAAAATATTACATTTTGTTTTTATTTTTTATATATACTATACAGGGTGTTCTGAAAGTCCATAAGGAAACTCCGGGAGGTGAATCTACGGATTAAAATAATAACAGTATGTAATGATTTTTTTCGAATTGTCAATTGTTTGCAAGTTACAGCTTTCAGAACACCCTGTATTATAAACTTGGGCTTCAAAATGGTTAAAAAGTTATAAAAAATATTCCATGCATATTGACCACTCCATATGAGACAGTGACGTACAGCACGACATATCGTTGCATGAATGATGATTTTCGTGATATTTGTTCCATTTTATTCGATACAACAATGAATATTTATTTATTCCGCCTGAAAGTTTCGAATTAGCAGCATAAATTAATTTACACCCTCAAATAATTTGCGATAAATGCCTATATTTGATCAACGTGAAATACGTTAAACAAAATTCATCAGCGCATTAACACACTTCATACCCGTTAAATTATTTAATGTTATTTCCATAATAAAATGAAGGTTGGATATATTCGAAAGGTTTAAAATTTCGCACTGGATAAATTACTCGAAAAATAAAATGACAGAAAAAACACACTAGAATATCAAAGATTTATAAAAGTGGAAAACACAGGAGGATTCAGAACCTGTATCTAAAAAAAATTGGGAATAGATGCGTCATGAAAAATGGAGTCAATATCGTAATTTTTTGTAAAATCCTTACAGTTTTCGAGAAACAAATTATTGAAGTTCTAGTAGTTTCAACTTTTACATCGCTGGGCTACTGTAGTTTCTAGCCAGGCGATTTCAAATATCCGATTACTTATCGCGTTAACTTTTTTGTGATGCAAGTATTTAGTATTAGTTTTTCAAATATCAAAAATGACTTACGTCTATAGCAACTCGCATCTAGTGGATATCGTTTTAATTTATGGTGAAGTGAAAATGTTTTAGCAAAACAATATCCCGATAAACATGTTACAAATGCAGCTACTTTTACAAGTAGTGCAAACGCTGGCGTGACACGGGAAATTTGCAACCAAATCATGGAAGAGGTGGAAGTTCAGGGCGTCTACAGCATATTGCAGCAGTGTGGCGTATCATACAAAAGATTCAATTATATCCGTACCATGTACAGTATGTCCAAGCATTAATACCAAGGGATTGGGCGAGGAGAACCGGTACCATGCTCGTCATATGGACTTATTTTTGTGGCGATGACCTACAAGACCAAAAGGGACAAGAAGCAGAAACATTTGTGTTAGTTTGTAGAAACGGGGTAAGACGGGCCCAAAATGTTGTTGTAATATCAGGTATGTCAAACTATTTTACCAATTAATACCACAAATTAATCTATTAATAATTAATAACAATGTAATTTCCTTTTTTCCTTGGGAATTTCTTTCAATTTTTTGTCCGGTCGCCGATTATACGCCTTATCAGGTTTTCCAGTGCCGTGCGGAAGTGTATTTTTAAATAATTTTTGAACTGCTCCTTTTGATTTTATTTTTATAAAATTGTATTTGTGAGAGTCCCCTGTACATTAAAAAAATGTTTTTAGATAAGTTCTATTTATTGAAAACTGTAAATACGTCTTTCTTAAAAAACAAAAAATAAGTAAAATGTAACTACGCCATTGAATAGACAATAATTGCACAAAAAAGGAATTGATTCTTTTATAAACAATAGTATAAAGATAGTAGTACTCCTTGAGCCACCTAACATTCTAAAGTCAAAATACAACGATATATATTTTTTTAACTTAGGTATTCAGTATCCACTTTATACCTTTTTTTGTAAACGCTATATTCATGAAAACAGCCTCCACCATTTTTCGAGACACTAATATCTTAAACAAACGCAACATTTTTACGTTTTTTTAATGAAATCGTAGAATGATGACACAGTATAAGTTTTTTCTGCTTCTCGGCGTACGCCTCTGTGAAACTCTTTATTTTATCAGTGCAGAAAACTACTTGCCCAAACGGCATACGTACAAAATCAATAGACTAGAATAGTCTAGTCCGCTACCACATTCGAATGGCACTAGGGTAGAGCGCATCTCTTTTCTAATAGATGTCGCGGGGTGTACTAACAAGGATGGAGTAAACAGGAAATCCAATAACTGACCCCGTTGGAACTTGCTACGGCGTTTCCAACGGATACGTGGGAGTCCCTCAATCAGGATTGGTTAATAATAAGGTTCCGTGTTTTCCTAAGGGCCTAAGTAAATCTTGGTACAGATTTTTTGAAAAGCCTCCGTCGAATAACAAAGGAATTAATCGTTTACTTGTGCGGAAGTCAAAGCATTCATTAAAAAATGATGTTTGCAGAAATAACAGAACCCTTCCGACTTGTGATGATCAATGTTTGATGAAAATTAAAACAAACCGTTTGTTAAGTTACGTGGGATATAATAAATTGCAGGAGAATTTTTAGAATGTTAAATTAACATCAGCGCATTCGCCAAAACATAGACTAACAAAAGTACCTAAATATTTAATTTCATATTAACCGAGTAATTTCAGTTAACGAATCTCTTTTATCTTTAATTAATTGGTTGATTACTACCTTTTTGACTGATTTTAAAAGAAATTGAGTGGAGAGCCAAATAAAATGAAAATAACTCATTTTATAAATATTTTCATCTATACAGACCTATTTAAATAGAACGATTATTACTCTGGATGCAGCCATTTTCGAGTTATTGGCAAGTTTTAAAATTTTTTGACACATACGGGATCGGGATCGGTCAGTGGTCGCGCGGTTTAAGGCGTCAGTACTTGAATCGAGGTGACTAGATCGCTGTGGGTTCGACCCCCGCAGTCGGTAGACCGTATATAAGCTATATTCGTGGAGAGATTGGCACCCTCTCTGCGGGTATGGTAGGGTGGAATAATGTTGGCTTGGGTCAATGTGAGAGATTGATACCGGTTGACATTTGACTACCCCCCTAATTAATGAGGTTTTCCAGGTTTCCCTCATTCCTGCACTGAATGGTGGTTAGGGCCTACCAACGTAAGTCGTTCCTGGGCGCAAATGCGGCCTGCTTAATAATAATATGCCGCCCCCTCTCCCGCACAAGTCTTCGACTTCTGGGCTAATCCTCGTGATTAGAATGAGGGGTAGAGATATTATTATTATTATTATTATACATCGTATGGCAAAAAATACTGTATTTCATCGAAACACTTTTGGGAAATGTTATAAACTAAATACATTTCTTTTGGAAACCGTTCACTGAACGTGAGAATCATATACAGTGTCCGAAAAATTTACTCAAATTTCGACATCTAAAATTTTGAAAAACTCGATAAACTCAATTGGAAACTCCAATTTTTTATGTCATTAATGAATTCTGCATTACAAAATTGAATAGAAACATATACTATCCTATACGTAAAATTGATAATTTGCAATTTTTATAAAATGATAAATATATTTTCAAAGCTAACAATATAAAACAAATGCAAACTGTATTCATTTAATAAAACAAATACCTATGTTTTAATGTTGTTTCTATACATTTGTCGATGAATTTTCTGTGTGTTTGGATTAAAATGCTCTCAACTCTGCTAATATCCAGCCTACGCCTGTTCGATTCATTGAAAAACATCCACAGGCAAAAACAAATTGTTCATTATTGGACTCTGCACACGCCAATATACGCAGGCATAATATAAAAGTAGATTGTTAAATTAAATATATTAACAATTTTATTAAACCTGCATAAATCTACATATTTTAAAATTAATATTTGCATAGAAGCTTCCAATAATTATTAATTCATACGAGATTTTTATCATATTTCTTTAGTCTCAGTTAGTGTTGGCTGAGACAGAAACCTTGCAAAAAAGATTGTGTCTTGCAACACAAGAGGGTACATATAATAAAGGTACAAGGTGAAGAAAATATTTTGCACAGTTGAAAATGAACCGCAAATAAGAACTAAACGAATCTACTATATCCATATCACAATAGAAAAAATTCAAGAGCTATTGCCTCAAGATTTGGATCGACAACTGACCTTTTGCGAGTTAATTTTGCATCAGGATATTCATTTTCACAATAAAATTTTGTTCACAACTTTAATGAATATTCCGATGTAAACATCTATGCTCATAGTCAAAGAAGACCGACAGTAAACCTAAATCATGTACCAAATTTGGTAATTTCAAGTTAAAGTGTGTGCAACTTTGTGTATACGAGTAGGTATGTTTGGTTAAACTGCCTGTTGGTTCTTATGCGGAAATCCTGTAAAAGTATAACATATATGTTACACAAGTAACCAATATTTTACTGTAAATTAAAGTATTCAATAATGTATAGTTATAAAAATAGAAGTGACAGTTTTTTTAACAAACAAAGACCCACAACAGTAATTTGTTATACGGCATTTCCATTTCGTGAAGAGACTATCCGAGTATTTACCTCCGCATAAACAAAGCAAAATTTAGCTCCGCCAAAAGGATACAAACCCAATTTTAGTCGAGGCCGTACAAACGAATTGGATTTGCTCAAACAACCCTTACGATTAAATTCATGGCCAACAAGATTTTCCCGTTAATGATTCTTTGATATTCCCTGTTTGTGTTGCTTTCGAATCGGTCCTGTGAAAATCCGGCAGAAAGGTAGGCGTACGAACGCCGGAATTAAGAAGAGACCGGAGGGATTTAATTTTAAAAGTCGTTTAATTACAGGCGGTAATTGATTACGCCGAGAGGCGTCGGGGCGGCTCAAATTTCCAGTTAAATTTCGTTTTCAGTTGCGAACGTTCGCATCACTGAAAAAACAAAGCCTATTTTGTGCATTCAATTTCGTAAAACGTAGGCCTACGTTAAAGCGTTCCGCTTCACTTACCTACCACTAGGTATGGTTATTCTAAAATGTGGAGTCAAATTGAACGAAACGTACACTGAGAAAACTGTTTGCAAACATTTAATATACGGCGCACTTGAATTAATTATTAAATAGTGCTTTTTGTACACTGATAAAAATGATTGTAAATTACACGTTGTAACATGTATACATAATACATAATAAAACACACAAAAATACATAATAACGTTACAAAATTACATTTCATGTGTACAGGGTGGGCAAACTTTGATGTTTCTACAGGCCGTGGCCACCTAAGGTTTGTATTAAAAAAAACAGCTTTAGGTTATAACTCAAATATTAATAAAGTTACAAAAAAATAGGCATTCTACTCAAAAAAGTGTCTGATGAACGTATTCATTATTTTTTTCTAAGTTACAGACATGTATTGAAAAGTGGAAAATTTGAAATTTTATTTTGACCATTAATTTTCTCTTGAGAAAAGAGATCGAGAGTAGGGGGTCATTTTTTTCCATCTCCTATAGTTAACGAGATATAAAAACATCGAATTTGCACACCTTGTACAAAAACACTACTTTCACCATAAAAAAATGCATGTTCATAACTAATAATTTTCCATTACAGTATTATAATTTGTATTATGCTTTATACATATTGTACATCAGTAAAAATTGTAATCAACATATAAACATCTGTTTCAATAGTTGGTTTCTTTCAGTGTATTTTTGACATAAAATATTTTTTCTCTGTATATGGAGCGGACAGATCAATGCTTTTTTTCAAAAAACGAATTATTTTCACATCTAAAAACCCATGTTAAAAGGAAAAATATTTTTTCAGTCGCTTTCAGCGCTTGAATTGCTTTGAAGTTAAACTATTCTGACACCATATTGCATTCGCGTGTTACAACTCATTTACAGTGTTAAGCCCGAGCAATCCGGGTGCCTTTTACCGATTCAAGTTTAAATGGATTTTGAGCTGGGATCTAACTTAATGTTGCAGACATATCTCCACCAAACTATGTGGAAAGGGACTGTAAAAGGAGAAATTCGTTGTCCCTATCACAGCTTTTATCTGGAGAATGTGTACCCTTGTCAAAACTTACATTAGGAAATAATTACACTTTTTCGAATGTTCGGGCAAGAAAAATGTGCGAGGATGTTCCCAATATCTTTTCTAATGGTTTCGGATTAACGTGGAGAATATAAAATTTCGGACGAATGTGAATAAATGTTAAATTACTTGTGCTTCAGCCCACATCATCAGGTGACCTTTGGTGCTGAAATTTAGAACGAATATCACCTATTTAAATAATTCTGAAGATGTTTGACTCGGATTCATGAAATTTGGGTGGCGATATAAATATTCCCTAAATTGGTATATCAGTTTGTCTATTATGTTACAGATTTAAATTAAGAATAGTTACACATTATTTCTGAAACTATAATTTTTTTACTGTATTAGAAAGGTTTTTAAGCTAATATAAATCAAATCTCCTACAATTCCCATCAATCAAAAGTAAAAGTTAGATATTTATAGAGTATTTTCATTAAACCAGGTTAGTAAATTTAGATAGATTAATTTCTTTAGATAATTATTGAATAGAGCTTTGTCTGTGGAACTGTTCATTACCATACCTAGATGTTTGGTATCAGATAACATACAAGTGACTTCATTATTGGGAATTGTAGGAGATTTGATTTATATTAGCTTAAAATACCTTTCTACCTTTCTAATTTATGGTGAAGTGAAAATGCTTTAGCAGAACTATTTGCCAGTAAACATGTGCCAAATGCAGCTACTTTTACCGCGGTGTGCAGTGAGTGCAAGTGTAGTGCAACGCGAGATGACACAAATTTGATATCGAGTCGTGGAAGATATGGAGGTTTAGGGCATCCACGGCGCATTGCAGTACTCTTGTGTATCACACACGCAGTTCATCAGTTATATCTGTACCATATAGCATGTCCAAGTTTTAATAGCAAGGGATTGGATGAGGAGCACCAATATCACGGCCACCATGATCTCCTGGCCTAAATTATTTATACTTCTTTTTGTGGGGATATATAAAAAATGAGGTATACGAGTATCTAACCAAATGGACATTATTGATGATTTACGCAAACGTATCATAGCTGCTGCCAATAACTTATGAGTTCAAAACGGACAAGAAGCAGAAACATTTGTGTTAGTTTGTAGAAATTGGGTAAAACGGGCTCAAAATTGTGTTGTCCCAAAAACCAGAAATTAATTCTATTAATAGTTAATGAGTAATTTAATTTGCTGTATAAAATAGGTGTTATAAAATGTAATTTATTTATTTCCTTGAGAATTACTTTCAACTTTTTTATCGGGTCGCCGATTAGGCTTTGCCTTATCAGTACAATTTTTAATTTTTTCTTCCCTACTTTCTGTAGATTTTTTCATGTTTTTCACTAGTTAGAGAGTGACCTAAACCATTAAATAAGTAAGTAACATACATACATTTTGTCCAGAATATTTAATATAATAAAAGACGAAAGCAACTCAATTTAGATTGACATTGGCGACTTCGCCAAAATAAAGTATCTTATATGACTACCTCATAATTTCATATTAGGACGATAGCCTTACTGTTACTATTAAAATATGTGTGCTAGTCAAGGGCAAGATTTGCTGTATTGCTAATTGTGAAAATATTTTTTACTTCCGGAAATATCAAAAGTAGTCGTCAACTTTCTCACGTCAATGCCTATGTCCATTTTTACCAAACTTTTGCAGTGATATATATCTGTAAAGACGTTAGGAACAGTTTGACGATCCAGTTCGATTTCCATACCCTCTCACACCCGTCGAGAACAAAACGAGATCCATTCCCTACCTGACATTTTCTCGGGACACCATCACGGGATAAGAATCGGAGATCCGACGACATTATCTCTTGACGTAGGGCACTGGAGACAGGTATTAGAATGGAAAGTGTGCCCCTAACAGAGGGATGAATTTCTGAACCCAATATCCCGCCTTATTTAGTTAAAAAAAAAAACAGATTAAGGAATATAGCGGGCTGAATGTGGATTCGCATTGTATTAGTTTTATGGAAATGCCGAAATTTCATTAAGGGGTTATTTCGGAAAGGATATGATAATGCCGCATGCTTTTATTGGATATGCGAGGTTATTAAATTAAATTGTCTCGGGGAAAATGAGATGTTCTAGAGGGCAACTTAAACAAAAAGGCTTTATAAAAATACTTTTTTGTCTCTAAAAAAATTTTTTTCATGGAAATAAATTATTTGTTCATTGTTTTGAAAAAGCAAAAATACGTTACTTTGTGTAAAGAAAGCATTTCTTTAAATTAAAAAACATTATTTCCTTTTCCATGATACACTTCTGGTGTTGATTTGATTATAATCTATGATAAAACAATATTTGTACCTTTCAAAGATTTTTTTTCCATTAAATATCTGCTTTTTTAAGTCAACAACTTATTGCTCAGAAGCTTCATAAAACAACTGCGCTAATGCCTCGACCAGCTCCGGTTTCGAGCTTATTAGCTCTTATTAGTACGCGACAGTTAACTGACGACTAACCCTGGCTACTCATGTCTCTTATTAAACCCTACATACTTAAGTACGCGAAATATAGCACAGCTGCATCTATAGCGGGCACCTATTAACAATTATTTTTTGTTTATAGAAAACAATTTTTCCTTTCAAACAAATACTTCTTTCGACGATACGACTATATTAGGAAATTCAGTTTTTTTTTTAATTTACGGTTCTTCAAAAGAATTTATAATTTAATAAAACTTAATTTAAAAAACATGCATTTTGAATTAAATAAACGCATTATTTGATTCGAAATGCACAATTAAAAATTTTGAATGAAAAATTTTTTTTTTATTTTAAACCGTTATTTTTATACAGATTTGAACAAATTCTTTAGGGAAATAAAAGAAATATATTTATTTGCAAATGTTTATGAAAACCTAAATACGGAGAGAATAAAACGCACAAAATGAATCATTTTATACAGCATTATAATAAAATTCTCAAAAACTGATATATATCAGCATTAGAGTTGAGAAATTAACAACAAATTCAAATATGTTTCCAACCACAATTTCTTTATTTGTTCTGTTTACGCTCCACTATCCCTTACTTTCCAAACACTACGTAAAATACGGACCGTTAGTCAAACGAAGTTCCCAATTTTTTAGAGAATAATTAACATATTCGCTGTATTTGGACAGGCGTGCGTGTTCCGTAATTGAATCAATTTCTCACGTAGTGTACGTACCCATCGAGAGCCGAAGCGAAATGGGATTTCGCTTCGATTATGCTCATACAGTAATTTCTTAAGTATGACAAATTGCTTTGCAAATAATAACTCAAAGAGGATGTACGTAAATTAGTATGCTTTCGTAGATATATTTCATATTCTACAATCTACTCAGTAAATACATACATATTTTAAACTTATTACCAATGTGTCATTGATTAGTTAATAAAAAGTGCTACGTTACACGTTTAAATATTTTGGACTATAGTTTTCCATAAAGTCAATGCATTTTTCTATTAAATTTTAAAATATTCAAACGCTAATTTCTTCAAATTTTTGTCATTAACACCATAATTTTTCATGATGTATATGTAGAATGACTCGCTCTTTCAAATGGCATGGTCAAAATTGGAAGTTGCCATTTATTCGTTACTATTCGAAAGCGCTGTATACAATTCTTATAAAATTCAGAAAAAAATATGTACAAACGTTTCTACACGCCGTGCGTATTAAAATTCTCTATCAAGACACCCCGCTGGGTCAAATTATTATCAGATATAGAGACCTAAAGACCCGGCACTGGGAACTCATTTCCAGCTAATATTTACCGACGCTTCGAATTTTATTACATCGAAATATCCTCGGAGTTTTATTTAATGACAAATTCCGATTTGCGAAATGATACCCTTGTTCGCGATCCTGACAAAAAGAGCCAATTTAGCGTATTTTCAATTGGTAGGGCAAACCCCGCAGTGCCGTATGATGTGTCCGCTTTCCCCGTTTTCCGATACGTACGATTGTAATTGTGTAAAAGGTTTGGGCACAGCACGTTTGGTATATACACAGGAAAATATCCGCTGTTCTTTTTTTTCCAGGACAAACACAGAACGTACCAGTAAAATGTTTTCAGGATGAAATATGTAAAATTAATTTTATCGACTTTCTTCTACAATTTTCACATACACACAACGTTATTTTTAAATTATATACATTTAGAAATTATAGTTTTTTCGATACTGAAAAAAGTTATTTCAGTAAAAACTATAATAAATTAGGATACAAAAACAACCCTGCAGTTTAAATTTGTACTATAATTAGTGCATACTATGTTAAAGTACTGAGTGAGTCTACTAAATTAAATAAATGACACTGTACATGGCAATGTGAAGGACAACGCCTCGCAACATTTTTTTTACCAGTCGAATACTTTTAACCACGTTTTTATGGATATGATATTAAAACACCTCTGCGATCAAACTTAATTGAGCATAATATACTTAAAGCATGCTTATAAGCGACGGTGAAAATTATTTTGCATGGGTGACATTACTTTAAGTATCATATCTGCTAATTGTTGGTTTGAATAAAGCATTTTTAATAAAACAATGCCAAATTTGACTTAGTCAGTGTATTGTAAACAGTTAAATAAGTAGGGTGATCCAGTGTCGGCATAAGCTACACGAAGCAATTATTAATGTTCTTAAACACGTAGCACTTCATACCAACAAAATGTAAAACTGTGTTACGAAATTACACAGTAAAGTACAACCGAACCATGATGGTTAAGCAAAAGCGCCTTTAACGTGATTTGTTTTCTGTATCAGTATTAATGAAGTAAACAATAGAAGAATTGATAAAAATCCTTCAAACCGTAACGTACTGTAACGTGCGACAACATTACAATCCATTACCTGTTATGCATCGACATGTGTGTTAGCCTGATGTTTGTGAATGTACGTAAACAAAATGATACATTTTAGTAAACATAAGGTGCATGACATGTTACTTATGGACAAAATTCTCTGGCTATGTGACTTTTGTACGGTGAAAATTTTTCGCAAGCAATGGCAGTCATTTTGAACACTTATTATAACTTCATGCTATATTGCGAGAAGAACCTTACACGGTAACTATGTTTATGGGTATTGGTGGTTATTATGTAGACATATCTATGGTAGGTGTGCGACGTCGTCATACATTCAAAACCTGTGTGTGGCGGCCATATAAAGGAAATGTTAAGTCAATTATGTTTTGTTTGACACAATTTCTCATACAACAAAATAAAAGCAGTCATATTTCGGACATCCTGCGTTTTCATCTACAATGTCAGACGAATTGACATTGTCGAGGAAGATGCAATAACAATTAAACAATTTCTTAAATGTGTGAATCAGTTTGTAGTTGTATTTGTAAAGTGATTACACATATATGAAAGAAGAGTACCTAACCTAACATTTAACGTGGTGCACCCTGTACCTTAATGTTATTATTCCGGTGACTTATTATGAAGGATGCGTAATCCCGTTCGGTAGTTTCCCAATCAATCAAGCGGGCCGTGACACGGAAGAGACGCTTCCTCCCGTATGGCTTTAATAATGGACGACGTATCCATAAGAACGGAACGTCTGGCGAAAGAGACAAATAGCGAACAGGGTGAAAAGGATGCGGAGAAAGGGGGGCGGTTCGGCTGCGACTGCCCTGACATGCGGCTCATAACATTTTCTCCGGGGACAAGGACTTTTCTGCAAGGCTGGAGACTTCCGGACAGCTCCCGGTTCGAATTTGAATAAAATATGGGGGCGGGAATTTGTTGTTGCCGTCGTACGGGGTGCGTCGTGAAAGTATGCAGAAAATGAGGTTTCCACATAAAATATTGTTAACATTCTGCTCCCCCTCTTTTCCTTTTTATCTATAAGTATAGCAAAAATAGTACAGTCCAACGTCTTAGCAAATTTTCTTGCGCTAAGAAAAAAAATATACAGGGTGACTAATAATATTAAAATTATAAATTCTTGATGGTTGTTAAATAATAATAATAAAACCTTTTGTTTATAATCTTCTATCTTTGTCACTGATACAGTGGGTTTATTTTTAATTATTAGTCAGCGTAAAAACTCGGTACAATTTATCAAACAGCAAAATAACATTCTGTAGATTCAATGGATTGCAATTATTTTTATTTTTTGATTATGCATCTTTTACATAGACAGATTAATCTCGTCGTTTGAAATTACAAATAGAGCAAGAGTATTTGCCTGGCAGCATCATGGAGCTTCTAACAACGAATATTTACCGAGCTCACCAGCTGATAACTAGTTTATCTGTAAAGTAAAGGGTCTTTATCATCCAAACGAACCTCTTCCTATTCTCGTTCGCACTTCGCCTTCCTCTATTCGCGACAGTCCTTTTTGATGAACCCGAAAAATCAATAAGCACGGGATTATTATTGGGGAGCACTCTTAGAGATCTACACCGAGAAAAATGTTTCCTGCTACATTTTAAAGAAATATAAAAATATTTCAATAAAATTACCTATTTAAAATGAAATTTTCCACGTCATTATAACCAGAACACTTCGTATAACACTTACAGTTAAATGTTTGATGATTTTAATTTAAAAAATACAATTTCGAATTTAATGTTTCTTTCGACATACAAAAGTAAATGTGACTGAAAAAGCAAAAAAACATATTTCTTGGATATATTTAACTGTAGTTTCGATTTTGCGTTGTTGCAAATGCTCGCAGCTTTATTATCAACCCCCGTACACCCCGATACTCCGTTTCTCTGGAAGTTTTTAATAAAGAATCCCGTAATATCTTCTTCCCTCGGGGGGATGTTCGCATTTGCAGCATTCCGAATACGCGCCGTCAAGTTTTGAAGGAGATGTAACCCACATCAGGATATATTAAGTACTCTCTCATGTAGCGACGTCGGAGTTCGGATAGACGCAAACAAATTTCCAACTTCGCAAACAAAATCGGGAAAATTAACGTCCGGGGATTGGGATTATGAAAAAAGTTATCGGAAGAGCGCAATAATTTTTTTTGGATGTGCCTTTAATTCAGTTTCAAACATACCTTCTAAGAATAGCTTGGCAGAACTTCTGCATATACTATAGATACATTTTTATGCATAAAAATTATCGTCGACTTTCCACGAACACTGCGATAAACTACATCACATCACCTTATTTATTACGTTGCTTCCGCCAACCTTTTTCCGGAAGACACATTAGAGCAAGATGTTTTAGGAGTTGAAACGGCATATAGACATTAATGACTCAACATGCCAGGCGTGGAGTAAGTAATTTCTTAATGGAGTTGTAGATTTATTGTTTCATAAAACTTTGAAAACAATATTGTAAAGTAATTAAAATAAAACAATTGTTTAAAGAACATTTGCTTGCGTTGTCCGCAACCAGTAATACACAAGCGTACCGCCTTATACGGAAGTCATTTAAAAAGTGCGACACTTTACTAGAATAATTTTGAATGAAAATAGTTTCGCAAAACTTCCAAAGGCAATAAATAAATCTACGGAATCAGTTCAAAAGACTAGGCTTTAAACTGTATAACTTTTCCCTTCGCAAAATGTAAAACTGTTGACAAGGACAGAGGGAACGGCAGTTGGACTTATTGCATTCTAAGAACAAAACCTTTTAAAAGTTTTAATGGCCGCTTTGAGAATTTCAGGAAAGTAGAAACGACAGAAGGGGAGTGGTTAATATTTTATCAAAAAAAGGGAAAGAATTCGGCTAAACCAAATCATTACAATTAAAAACTTCGGAAATATTTTCGCGCTGTCCGTTGACACATTATTTACTTATGCTTCAGACAAAAAACGACTTTCTTTGCGTTTTTCTATAGTCTGCAGTTTTAGAGTTATTTGACGTCATCACCAATATTAACAATCACAGTGCGGTTCCGAATCTGTTTTACAATGAAAACAAATGTACGATAAAAGACTAAATTTTGTAACAAAGTTGTTCGGCTATTCTACTGAAGATTCTTCCATATTGCAAGTATGATTTTTATTATTTTTCCGGATAGCACGATATTTACCGCATTCCATCAGATGCAGTTAGGTTTATAACCTCAGATATCAACAATACATCGACGCCGACGTTTTATGCGCGAACTGTACGTCGAGCCTCGAGGTTCTTAGTGCATTAGCTTTATTGATAATGAAATTTTATTTGCGGCAAAGCGTGTAGCCGGCAGCTGCAAGTGTTTTCAAGAATTTTAGTGCGGAATATTATTTCTGTTATTGGCGGCAGTAAAACTGCGGACATTGTTAGTTTTATAACAGTTCAATTTTATGTAAAGAAGTATGAGTTATTTTTCGAAGTTATGAAATATGGTACCTTTATATTGTTCCGCGTAAATTTTAGAATGGAGGTGGAAAACAATTCTACGTCAACTAGTTGTCCAAATTTTTAGTCAATTTTTGACTTTCTTAAGGTCTCATTAGAATTTAATACCACAAAAAAGGCAAATGTAACCGTGTATACTCGTATTAGGTACATGTAGGTATATTTTTTCTACCAAAAATTCATAATTTATTTTTTTTTAATTAAATTACCCCATAGAAGTGTTAATCAAAACTGTTATTTTACTTGTCTTAACTAAAAACGTTATAAAATTTGCATATAAATGTGGCTTAATGATAAAATTGTGCTAACAATGTAATTTAAATGCACAAAAAAGAAATTGTTATGTTATAAGTTACATAAATTGCTCAAAATGTCCACCATTTTCTGTATACAGAAAATGAAAATTCACTGCGTCTAATACCTTGTAAAAACCAAGTTATATATTTATTTATTAATAATGTTATTGCACAAATGTTGGCGTATTTTGGCTGGCATAAAATAGAGAAATTCCTTTAGCATACTCCAAATGAAAGATTCATGTTTGTTTAGGTCTGGGGTTCACGGTAATTACTTGTTGTCAAAGTGGAGTGGTAAATTCATAGCCAAATACATATTTGAGTTTTTGATGATTCTAATACTTTTTTCTTGGAAACGAAAATTATTATGAATATATCAAACTTTCATCAGATTCGATATTTTGGCGAATGCGCTGATGTCAATAAAGATTTTCAAATTACAAGTAAATTTTTCTTATATTCTGACTATCCTAATACATACATATATCAAAATCTGCTGAAATAAAGTATTTTTAATGTCGCTTCACAGTACTACCAACATTTAAAATAATATAACTTCAATTGAGTTAATATTAAGTCTTTATAAGGTCACCGTATTTCTCGCCGTAAAATTATCAAATTTGTAATGTCCTTCAAGTACAGAAATTTAGGAAAATAAAACACGTCCTACAAAAGTAATATTAAAAATAAAATTATTGATGTTTTGTGTACCCATTTTTACTATTTAAATTCTCTTCAAATAATATAATAACTTTTAAAATGCATTTCTATGACGCATTATTTTGCTATTCTAACTTCACATTTTAACAATTATTTTTACATATTTATAAACAAAAGTGAACGATCTTATATGCAGAACTATGTAAGTTTATACTACAACAACATCTGCAGTTGAATTTAAAAAAAAAATAGTATTTTGAAAGATTTAGGTACCTAAAAATTTGTTAGCCCGATTTCTGTCGTTATATATTAGTTTTACTTCGATATTTTTGAATATTCGCAGGTGGTATGAAATAATATTCCTGTTATATGCTAAACTCTCTATATTATTCAGTTCTTTGAATGTCTAAAATATTACTTTTATTAGCAGAAAACACTATTTCACGAATATAGCGTCGTTAAGAACTAAAAAGTCAAAAAAAATCTAAGCAACTTAGAAAAAATATCTCTTACCTCTGTCAATTATACAAGTTTTGCCAAAGGTATTAAGATTAAAGGCTGCCAAGTCATTTAGAATAAGAAAAAAATATTTTTAACGTTTATGTTACATCATTTCATTTTCTACTACTTTATACACGTATTGCACGCTAAGAAAATCATATACAGCATTATCACACCCCGCACAATTCCTCGAAAAAATCAATAGCCTTAAATTAACATCAATTATTAAATATTATGAGATACCAAACGAAGCCGTCATATTTTCTAACGTAACGTCCAAAAAGAAAATGGTTTAGTTCCAGGAAATAAAAATATAAAATAAATTTGTTACAGTTCGGTCTTACGTTAATATGGATCCTGCGTATGGACTTCCTAGCTCGCTTGAATAGAATAATCGTGGAAAAAAGTGATGTTACCGATAACTAAAACCTTTTTTTTGCTTAGGAACCAGATAATTTAGTGTCATACAATAATTTGTCCCTTTTTACGTGATATCGCAATTTATCTCTGGCTTAAGTTACATCCTTACACGAGTTTCTAAATCAACCCCTTAGATATATACGTCGAACGAAATTTCAACCTTTCATCTGCAGAAATATCGAAGTCCTAGAAACTAATTAATTTCGGTGAAAAGGCTTATCTCCATGGCCAAAAATAAAACAAGAAAGAAGCCCTTGAATGGGCTCCAGTAAGAGGATTTCATTCAATACTCTGCTGGCACCGCGAAAGAAAACTTCGAGCTGGATATTGCGAAAGTTTCGTAGAGTATATTGCACGAAACCCATCTCTCGCCCTAGATGGTGGTAATAAATGGGGAGTATTGTTAAAAATCGATTAGGAACAGGCGCAAGATGTAATCACTAGCAAGTATCGTTTTGCGAATATTATATAATATTTGGGCGAAAATGCGACCTGCTTAATAATAATTTGCGGTACCCTCTCTCGTACAAGTCTTCGGCTTCTGGGCTAATCCTCGTGAGTAGAATGAGGGGTAGAGTTATATTATTATTTTCTTCGATTTGTATGCACTTGCTAAGTTGATAAGGTTTTGAAGCAAATACATCTGATTGGAGAGGAATTAAAAACTATCTACTGTACAGGGTAGTCAGTAAATCATGGCCCAGGGAGACATACTAATTTTTAACCACTCTGCGAACTAATAAGTATTTTGTAATCTAAACTGCGCCTCGAAAGTAAAAATGTTTGAAAGATTTTACAAAAAATAAATTACTTATTTGACAAAACATGCGTTTGGGTCTCGACGTCACGATTGAGCGCGGCGACCCAGATATTCGCGCGTGGGTAACACCTCGACTAGTATAGACACCTTGGAGGTCCTGCGAACGAAATTTGGTGAACCGAACCGACTCAACAGGGCCTTCGTTACACCTCCGTGCCGAAGAAGGTCCTCGACTCCGTCCTCCGGCGCGCGTCCACGTTATCCTGCCGTGTGTTCGGCAGTCCTGCCGTGACTCGCGAATCGTTAAGTGCCTCGACCTGGCCACGTGCTGAGGATGACGCCTCGATACGCGCGGCCCTCAGCATAGTGACTCTCGCGAGCTGTGCTGTGTGCGTAAGGTTTGATTTTCTCTGACGTTGATCTCGAATTGTATCACTTATCCCAAATAAAACTTTAAAAAAATAATAATAATAATTTTAGGCGCAGGAAATTGAATCTCCTTCCGCTTCTAAAATCAGAATACAGTGTGCTCCCGAATGGGGTACCGCACTTTAAGTAAACTTTTTTTTTTGTTGATTTTTTTGAGAAGTCATTCTTCAACACGGGTCATTTATTCGATTATGGTGGAGCTTCCCTATTTTTTTTTTAATAAATCAGGATTGTTGAAATAATTTCTAGCTCTACGATATTATTATCATTACTTAAATTTTTAATGTGTAGGGCATTGAGAAAGTCATACTTAACTGTTTTAATTAAATTTAAAATAGTTCAATTATTTTTTTACGGGTAATAAATCTTCGCCCATTTTTGACATTTCGAATAACTTTATTGCATAAAGATTTTAACAAAAACAAAAATTACATTTTCAAATTTTTTAAACATCCTCTATGTGAATTAATTACATGTGTCTGATTACTGTTCATGGTTTCCCAAGTTAAGCAAAACTTTCCATGAAAAACATTTTTTTTTGAAAAACAAAAAATATTTTCAGAATGCGGTATCCCATCCGGGCACACATTGTATGAAAAAGCAAAATGCCTGTCTTTAACAATGAACCTTAAAAATTTGAGATTTTCTTTAATAATGTCTTGCTATTAACGTTATTAGGAATAACAAGTTTTTGAGAATTTTTTTCAAAAATTGTAGTTTTACAGGCTCTTTTCACTGTAAATGTAATGGATAGATATAGTTAATAAGTAAATTTACAGCAGTAATATTTTATATATATTTTCAAAATATGCTATTTTCATAAGATACAAATTTTCTAACGACATACATAATTATTTATTTTCTGTGCATATCAAATATAAAGGTATATATACTTTAAATATAAATTACACATTTTATTTAAATTAAAAAACCTTGCTGCTATTTTTCTCTTATCTTGAAAATATTGTTCAAAATAATTTTAGTATCTAGCTATATAATAATAAATTACTACGAAATTATTGTGATTTTTGTCAAATTTCTAGATATATATATTAATTCTACACCAGTGTGTCTTAACGATTATGTTAAGACACACTGATGTGGACTATTCAAAACTGTTTTATTCACAAATTGATGAGAGATTGATGTTCACGAGATTCCCTTTAAAGTTGTGTTAATATATTTTGTTGACATTTACATCCATGACTAATATGATGCAATTTTAACGCAAAACCAAAAAAATACAAATAATAAACCAAATAAGTCTACATCCAGGAGAAAAAATCTAAATTTGCACAACTTGAAGCACAAACATGCAGTGCGTTCGCCAATTGAAATTGGAAAAATGCAATAAGAAAAATGCGACACTTGGTATACTATTATAAAACTGCTATTAAATACAAAAAATGCAGCACTAAGATTTCTAGGTACCTATATCAGAAATTATGTCTAAATGTAATATGAAATACATTTAGAGGTACTTATATTGTTGTCAAACGTCATTTTTTGAAATGTCAAAAACAACTGAGTTTAGCTATAAGTACATGTTTTCGATTCAATAGTCTGTTGGAGCAAGGAATTCAAATTTTATTGGTCGCATATTTCTGACAGTTTGGAAGTATTCTGGATTCCTTGCTTGAACAGACCTCATATTTCATGCTCTTTCCAAAAATGCAATAATATACAGGGTGTTCAATTTAAAACAAGAAAGTTAATGAGTAGATACCTGAAAAATTATCTTTCATATCAATTTTCAAATCTGCATCCCCCTTGGTTCTCTATATACCTATTTTTAGTCTAAGATGGTCGTGAATGATCCTGTGTAACATAAACTATACACAATCAATAATTAAAGTGTCAGTCAAACCCACAATGCCTTTCCCCTAAATCCACACCCGCATCTCCGAAACCCGAATTATCCCCCGTTAATCCCACCGCAGCTGTTGGAAATCTAGTGCCCCACTCGCCCCTCGCAACCCTCTTCCTCCAGTAACATCAATTGCTGGCGGCCACCACCTAGTTCTCCAAATCGTAGGTTAAGATCGATAGTTCGTACTTTCCGACAAAATAAACACGTTTAAGGTGTCACAATTTCCTATGGAAGTGGAGTCGAGCTAGCAATTAAATATTGGTTAGAGCACACGGTGCCTCGCTCCAGGAGGTTCGGTAGAATACGTTGCTCGGCGCTGAAATTGTCCTAAAAGTACGCTCGCCGCAGTAAACGAGAAAAAAAAATATGACGAACAAATAATTTCGCCAGTACATAAAACATAAATCGATTCTTCATCGGATATTTTCAAAAAGCGCAACTTGCCAATTGTTATCTAGATTATTCATAAATTCCAAATTGTAAACTTTTACATACACTGCTCTCTTAATAACATCATATTTCACGCTATACTACACGTAGTACCATTCCCGTCGAGCAGTGTACGTAAAATCGCAGTAGATGGATGTTGTATATTAATTTCACTCCTGAACTAATAAAACTTTACTCCAGGTACCAAATTTACCGGAGATTCCCTGTGAAACAACGTGTGCAGAGACAAGGATTAGAACTTCCGCTTTGAACGAAGTGTAAATTGAAATTTATAAGTTCAAACACCGATGCGGTTCGATTTTATCACAGTAACAAAAAAAGTTTTTCGATTTACCATAGACTTTTCTTTGCTTACAGTGTTGAAATAGGTTTTAGGTATACCTATTTCAAACAAAAAAAAAATAGGAAAATTGATTGTTTCAATAGTTCATAAGACGCAAAAAAGTTCTGTCATTTAGAAGAAACATGATGTACCCTAAGTGGCACCCTCTACTAGTGACGTCAAAATTAGAAACGAATTTGAATTCCTCGTTGAAAAAAAAACCCGATCTCTAGATTGTATGCAAATATTTGCATTTGTTAAAAGTTATCTACAAATATCGAAAATAAAATTTTAAATTTGATACTCTGCAGATAGAAAAGGAGCGACTTTAAAGTCGCCGGATTTCTCGTCGTAAAATGATCAAATTTGTGGTGTTCTTAGGTACAGAAATCTTGAAAATTAAAACACGTATAACAAAAGTAATATCGAAAATAACATTCTGGATGTTTTATTTACTATTTAAATTCTCCCCAATTAAAATAATAACTTTTAAAAAGCGTTTGTAACTCATTATTTTGCTATTCTAACCCCACAGTTTAACAATTATTTTCACATAGTTATAAACAAAAGTGAACAATCTTATATGCAGAACTATGTAAGTTTATGTTATAACAATATTTACATCTACAGTTATATTTAAAAATACGTATTTTGAAAGATTTCTATACTTAAAAATTTGTTCGTTAGACCGACCATATTCGCAGATGGCATTACATAACATTCCAGTTATTTACTAAGCTCTATATTATTCAGTTTTTAAATGTCTAAAATTACTTGTATTTGTAGAAAACACTATTTCAAGAATTAAAATTATTTTCCATTGCAATTAGGCTCTCTGCCACTCCCGTTAGTTTCATTCAGTTGACTTAGAAAAATGACAACAGGCAACACTGATAAATACGCTTGTACCACTGACTTTGATTACAAAAATAATTTCAAATTAGTATTGTAGGGACTACGTACTATATCGAATATGTCATACTTAAAAACCAATCAAGTAATGAAATAAATAAACAATATCTGACTATATTGCGTATCATTATCGCCGCCGCCTACGATTTTCCACTCCCGTCACCCGCCTACGCATCCCTCGCGACCTCTGCTTTATCATAATCTAGGGATGTGCGAACACCTTTATTTAGACGTCAAATTAGGTCGCAAGTCATAATAGACAGCCCGGCCGATGAAAATAGACTTGGTCTGATGGATTTCGCCTTAGACAATGGCGTCGTTTTGTTCACGTCAGGGGCGGGCATAATGGAGCATTGTTCTTGGGTAAGGCGACTTCGCCGCGAGGTTTTGTCTCTCTGACAATCCCTAATGAGCGAGGGGATTTCCCTAATAAGACGGATCAAGGCGGGCATTGAATGACACCTTCAAATGAAGATTAAAGGAGACGCTGGTAGTATCGTCACCTGCTATTTTGATTCTGAAGTAGAATTGGTACGATTATTTTCAGCAGGCAGCTTAGGAAACAAACATGACGCGTATACATTTAAAAATGTCGAATTTTTTGTAGAATTGCATTGAAACAAACATTTTCTTTCATAACTTTTTTATTTCTAAAGAAATGTTATGAAGTTTGATTGATGCCCCTATACTGTTTGGCACAAGCTTTTCAATAAAGGTGGAAAAACAATTCTACGTCAACTAGAAGTCCGAATTTTCATAGTAAACTTTTCTTATAGCTGAGCGATAATCAAATCTAATTCGTAACTAAAATATAAAGTGTTCAGAGCAGAAGCATATCACTGAAGTTCTTTATATTGTAGTCCCTCGACTTGAAAATGTAGTTATGCAGCCACGAAACTGATAGTCATAAAATGAAATAAGACTTTTCATAAACATCTTTAAAAAGCATTCTATTATTGATATGACTATCACTATTTTTAAAATAATTTGAAACCGTTAGAAATTATTAACCTCTTACACTTCAGCGAATTACATACATCATTATTCAAATTAAAAAAACAAAGGCCTCAAGTAGGATCCCTGAGGCACTACAGAGAATGCAACGTAATTTTTAGAGCAAAAACTTGTCATGTTCTATCTGCACCCGAGAGATTTCCCATATTTTCTCGGATACCCTGTATATTTTTTTTAGTGTAAGTTAATATTGATCATCCTGTAAATGAGTACCTAGAGTCTTAGAATTTAACGAGGAATTTGTAATAATCCCTCCGCTGGTTGAAGAGGATGCAATTATGTATTAAATCCTCCGTTGTCTCAAGTGCTGAACTTTGAGCTCAATATATTTGGCAGTAACGGCAAACAATTACAGAAACTTGTGTTTCTCTAATTCTCTGTGTTGAAAGGGACCGGGAAAACTTTTTATCCAAGTCTTTAATTAAACCTTCGGGACATTACTGTGAGAGGCGCGACAGGACTAGTCGCAGGTACAGAGCAGAACGCAATCATTGAAGCTTTCAGAACTCTTCGTTAAGAATGCAGTCGGCAATAAAATTGTAATGAGAAAAAGCACAGAACTTTTTGGGGCTTTTAATGGCAATGCGCCACTAAAGTACGGAAATTATAAGTCAGTTACAGCGTTTAATAAGACTGTTTCAAGCTAGAATGATAAATGGGTATGAAAGTTAGTGAGAATCAATTTACTAGCAGATACTAATTACCGAAAATAAGATAAGATAAGATATATTTTCATATAATTGTAGACATGTAGAATTATTTGTTATAGCCTATTTTTCTCCCACGATTATCTGTTCTAGCGAGGTATGTTTAAGATTTAGGAACACTGGCGACGATGTAGGTTATTCATGGGCGCTTTTTTACACTTTAGAAACTATTATATACCGCAGAAATAACCCATAGAAAACGAACAAACTTGAAACATACACTACCGAAATACAAACACAAAATCTCAATTTAATTCTCCCTCGCGACTTGTGACACAATTCTGGTTAACTAACTACTCAGAGACCTGTTTTATAGTAATAGACTAATTTAAATGTAAAACTAGTTTATCTCGACACCATTTAAGAGGTTGAGTCAATATCCTGGACGTAATATCCAAAAATAATGAAACGACACTCTTAACTTTGCCTCCCAGACCTGAAATTTTGATGGAGTTGAAAAGTTTGACAGTGATTCGATCAGTAGGACACTTCCAGGGATTGTTTCATCAAGTTTTAATAGCCATTAACGTTTGAGAATAATAGAACTTGAGGTGAGGTTTCGTTAAATAATTATTTCGTCGCCTTTTCGTACAGGTTTGGCCTTTTAATTCCCAAATACTTCAAAATTTGTCGAGTTCTAGTGATACGAATCAAGTTCCTTAATTTACAAAGCGAAATTTGGACGTAACACATTTATAATCTTATAGAAATAGACAAAACGTTGGAGGTTTATCAATTTTGTGCCCACTACCACCTCTATAATCGTCGAACTACTTCTATTGGATACAACACAGCTGTTACGATTGAACATTGCTACAATTTGAACGTCTATACAATCGCGTTACACCAGCTATTGGTGTTAGCATCTTGCCTTGCTTTTTTTAGATCTTGCCTTGGTCTTGCAAGATAAGATAAGACCAAGACAAGAGTAAGCCAAGAGCAAGACAAGTGGACGATAAGAGCAAAGCAAGAGGGATACAAGAGCAAGGCAAGAGGAGGACAAGAGCAAGACAACAGCAAGATAAAAGCAAGACAAGACTTATTTTGTAATATTAGACGCTTCCATAATTTGTAACGTCTACCAATCGACTGTTGTCGATGATCGATGATATCGATAGTAGCATGTGAGCTCTGAATGTTACCGTAGCCGACCGAGAGTAACTACCATTTGAATGCGAAAAAATTTGCGAGACTTCTTTCTTGCCTCATCCAATACTACTACCCATTCATTTCCAATGTTAAAATTTGTATTTTTCATTGCTATTTGGTCCTAACGAATTAAAACGGTTGGACACTTATCTGGCATAAATTCAGCAACAAATATGAACAGGCGTTACCCAAATTAGAATTTACAGCAAACAGTGGCCAGGTTGGCATTCCTGAATAATGTTTTTCCAATAATCTGGCTATGCCGCTTATGCCGAAACAATGAGATATTGTATTGCGATATAGGCAATCCCTACATTTGCATGTTTGTGCAGATGATTTTTAGGAAGGTAAAATTCACTCAAATCAATATCCACCCGCGTAGGAAGCATAGGCGTAGCAAGATGGGTTTGAAACTCGTGTAAAATGAGACATACAGCCTCACAGCTTGGATGGATATAATTTATCTTGTTCAACGGCTGCATTAAACAAATGTACCGCCGCCGGTTTTTTCAGCTATACACAATAATTCTAATAATTTGTTTAATTCAGATTTTCCTGCATGCAACCCATTTGTTTTGTTGCCTATGATTAATATACCAATGGCGCGGCAGTTATTAGGGGACTTTGATGATGAATTATTTAATTTACATAAAAAAATCTATCCGAGTAGCACGCTTATAGCTAGCTTATCAGATTTCACGGCATAGTTTTGATAATATCCGCATTTACATCTATAACGAACCACTTTCGTATTTAAATTCCAGGAAAAAATAAATAAAATAAAATATGCAAACGTTAACCATAAGTTAACTTAAAAAAAACAAGTAGGAAATAAAAATGTCTAAACAAGAATAACAGGAATTCGATAAATTCACGAACTACTAGATGGCGCTGTAAAAGCCAAGATGGCGAATGTAGGGGTGATCAACAATTTTGTTTACAATTGCCGCTAAAGATTATAAGGCTTGTAATTGCCACGTTGTGCAAGGTTGTGTTTTTGGGTGTAATTTTTTGCATTTTTTAAGTAAAAGTGTACCAGGTTATCAAACTTAAATTTGAGACAAATTCCTAGAGTACATATATATTGCGAATTCCTAGTATGTTCGTAACCTCAACCTTTCAGATTCACATATAATGGTTTGGTTTGAGATATCTATAACGGATACCTTAGACTAGTTGGGGGATCGTGTGCGACCTCTAAAAGAGCACATAATTTTGTCTGGGGTAGAACGTGAGAAGCCCCAAGTTGCCAAAAGCCTATGTTTATAGACATTCGCTTTAGTTCAGCCACCCCAAGAATTATCTCTTTTATTAAATGGAGAAAATTAGCAGTGTAATGTGTAACACAGACTTAAAAACACCCTTAAATAATTCACAACATAACCCTTTAAAAATTACCCAGCATAAAAATGTTATCGGTGTTTTGTTATTGGTTTTCCGATTCTGAGATAAAAAATATTAAAAAACACACACAACTTCATACTTCCATTATGCAAGTAATTTCTTGTTCACCTCTACATCAGTTCCGAAATCTATCAACAGATGTCAGCCACTTGATTTTCGCCTATAATTACATTTAGGAAAAATGCATCAACAACTAATGCGATGTATATGTTTTGCTGTTCCTTCATCCCTTTTACTAGCACTTTATTTATAGCTCGCTTATCTGGACCAATACATTTAATAAATTAGAGAAGTTTCTGGGAAAACTTCCCCTCTCCGCCTCTTTCACCGGCTCGAGCTGCATTAACGGAGCGGTAGTCTTTTGTTTCTTTTCTTCGAAACAAACGAGGTGCGCCTCGACGGACTACCCTAAACGGTCAGCACTCTGGATCCCCTTTCATAAGAAAGGAAATTAAGTTTCTTATCGACCCTTTCTCGTCCATTCGGAAAATTCCAAATAATGCACTTCGCTAAATAACAGATATCGCAGCGAAATTAGCGAACATGGAACAAAATGAGGATGGTGGTTTCCTCTTGCCGTACATTAAATATTATCTAATTGTATTACAAGCTGTTTCTCTTCTAGTGTGTGACTAGCTTTAGTATTTATATAAAAGAAAACATTTACATACTTCAACGCAATACATTATTTTCTTTTCTTATTAAATAGAGAATAATGGTTACAACAACTTTTGAACATAGTAGGTCGCTCCCTACTTGTGGCCACATCTAGATTCAATAGTGAGTAGCTAGTGACCACTAGATATACGCACTTCCATCTTGCGATTTTAATACATTAATATTATTGATCATAAACAGCATACCCTATATTTAGTGACATAAATAACGACGCGAGCAGTAACACTAAATGATCAACCTCGATTAATTTCCATTGCCTACTGGAAATTAGTCTGTCCACGTCTGATTTGTCGACAGACGAAAATGTAATTACATTTTTTTTTTAATGAAAACCCTAATTAATATTGAGCGAGTCATTAACCGTTTATAATTTCGGCAGTCGTTATTTTAGCGAAATCGCTTTTACCTTCCCGTACATCCAAACGTAAACAGCGGGAATTAATTACATACTCAAATGGATTATTAATTTAGGGCGGCACGTTTTCCATCTCGAGATTATGTAAATTAACATGAATATTTAGAGTTTTTTACGTTGCTTTCAAAGGGATTACTTTCATGTAAATTAATTATAATGACTTTCCTGGATTTTTATGAAATATAACTTTCTGTTGACCTTGAATCTTGAAAATTAATTAACGTTACTTACATTTAAATGTTTAAATGATTTTATTGTAATTATCTTATGAACGGTAATTCGTAACAAAGTTTTGGAGTTTCCATCCATGAACATTTTCTAATTTCTTTCAATAAACTGTTTTAGCGCGACGTCACATATTAAGGCAACTCGACTCTAAAGTTGATCTGATAAGTAGTTTTTGAAATATACGAGATCAAATTAGAATTAAACGTTCGCGAGGCATGACGTCATTGCCTCCTACAGCTTCTCGACTTTATCCCCGCACTGTATACATTCCAATGTAATATTAGATAGGCACGAAGAAAAGTTGTCTCTCAGATCCGAACGATGTTGAAACTTATGAAAGTGCACGTTTTCTTATTATTCCTCAGCTTTCATCAATTAGGTACTCCGATTTCTACGGAAAGCTGCCAAAAGCTTTATACGACTCAATTTGCGAAGCCGGTCGCCTCACCTGCCCATGAAATTACTTGCCCCCGTTCGTTTTCTATCGACCTCTTCCACTAGATGCAAATCGCCTTTCCAGGAACGAGTGCAACGGGATCGTCCTGGATGCAGGCATAAGCGTTATTCGGCCAATCGTGACGCGAAAATTCGTTTCGAATATGTCCCGGAACAATCCGGGTGGAATGGTTGCGCGAAATCGGCTACGAGTGCTTTTTGGAAGAGCATCCTGCGAAACGGATGAGCATCTGTCGTGGTTCTAAATACGAGGCTATCGGGAATTGATTTCACAGGAATTAGTCCCACAGAGAGAACTGTTGATTTATAGGTATTTGAATTTTATGCGGTGCAAAAATTATAGAGCGAGATTTTAACAAGGGAACTCGCGCGGCGGATAATGTGCACGGGGAATGCGATTTCATGGATATACAGGGTGTCCCAGAACGATGGTCAAATATTTTACCAGTGGGTTCCACAAGCCATTTCAGGGGGGGATCTTCATATAAAATTTTTCAATTTGGGTCCCCCTGTTGAGATATTCGAGTCTCAAAATGGCGGAAAAAATAGTTTTTTAATTTTTCCTTAAGAACGGTAGCACTTAGAAATTTCAATTTTGGTACACATTATCAGCTAGTCAAAGGCTATTTTGTGGTGGTGTGTGAGACAATGGACTGTTGATTTTTCTATACTAATAATAATTGTAGTGACAAATTCTACTAAGAATTGAAGCATAAACTACCAAAAAATAAAAAAGGATCGACTTACCCTGACCAGGGATGCAGGCAGGGAAAATTCTAGACACACACGTGTTCGAGAGCTCTCGTTGTTTCTGTATCACTCAAAGTGTTGGTTTTTGGGAAAAAACATTCTTCCGCCGGTCAGTGGCGTACTTGCCGCGGTGAATATTAAAAATAAAATAACTACGATTATCTATATCTAAATTAAATTAAGCAAACAAAGAAAAAATATATTGCAGCCCATAACCCACCTAATCAAAATAATTATAAAATAGTAAACATTCCGCCCACCAAAATAAGACATTATTTTTCGTCTTCCGGCAGCGGACACAATTTGACCACTGGTCTGCAAAGCAAACCCGTTGAAGTGCGAACCGTAGCAACCCGCACGATACCATCTTTTCCAGGATGAACCTGGACAATTCGTCCTAAACGCCAGCGTAATGGAGGCAAATTTTCGTCTCTAATTAAGACCAAAGTGTCTATTTTAATATTGTCCCTGTTTTGAGACCATTTGCTACGTTGATGTAAAGTATGCAAGTATTCATTAGCCCAACGTTTCCAAAAGTCAAAGTGAATTCGTTGCAAGAGTTGCCATCTTGTCAAGCGATTTATCGGCAAGTCAGTCAAGTCGGTAGTGGGAGGAGCTGTTAAGGGCTCTAGAGTTAAAAAATGTCCAGGCGTTAAGACGCTTAAATCGTTTGGATCTGAACTAAGAGGATATAACGGTCTAGAATTTAGAACAGCTTCAATTTGTACTAATATGGTATAGAACTCTTCATAAGTAAGAATCTGTTCACCGACAACACGAGTTAAATGATACTTGACAGATTTAATACCTGCCTCCCACAAACCTCCAAAATGAGGGGCAGAGGGTGGATTAAAGTGCCATTCAATGGCTTCTTGTCCAGCAGCTAATTCCATATATTCTATTAATTTTCTATAAGCACCAACAAGATTTGTTCCGCGATCACTGTGTATCGTCGAACATCGACCTCTTCTAGAAATAAAACGGCGTAAGGCAGCTAGAAAAGCCTCGGAAGACAAATCAGACACTAATTCCAGGTGTATAGCTTTTGTGGCGAAACATACAAAGAGACAAATATATGCCTTGTAAGATTTTGCTCCTCTATGTTTACCAAGTGTTATAGAAAATGGCCCACCATAATCTACACCAACTCGGGAAAAAGGTTTTATTTTAGAAACTCTACTAGAAGGTAAATCCGCCATAAAAGGAGTAGTACATGTGGGATTTACCCGGAAACATTTAATACAAGAGGATAGAACCTTTTTAATTGCTCTTTTAGCCGATAATATCCAAAATTTTTGAGAGATCAGAAATTGTAAGGACTGCAAACCAGGATGCAAATATTTTCTATGAGTGTCCTCGATAATGAGAGATGTCAATCTATGATCACGTGGAAGTAAAGCAGGATGTTTAGTTCTAAAGGGCAACGAAGAATTGGAGAGACGACCGCCCACCCTGAGCACTCCACTCTCATCAAGGAACGCGTTTAGTTTACGCAATGGTTTTGAACAAAATTGCTTGGTTTGTAATCTATGGATGTCCTCTCGAAAGGCAATATGTTGAACATGTCTAATTAAAGCAAGTAGTGCTTCATTTAATTCCAAACATGAGAATGATGTACACTTCTTGGTATAAGGTGACTTACAATTTTGTATAAATCTACGACAATAAGCAACTATTCGAATAATAGCGGATAAAGAAGAATATTTTCTTATTAACTCATCAAAGTAATCTATAGTCAAAGAGAAGAAAATATAGATTTCCCTTCATTAACGGCAAATTCCATAGAAAGATCAAGGTTATTTTCATTCGTATAGGTTGTTGGCCAACTATCTGAAGATGACGATAACCAGGAGGGACCATTCCACCATAATGACAAATTTATCAGTTCTTCAGGAAACAAACCTCTTGTAGCACAATCAGCGGGATTGTCGCTCGATTGCACGTGATTCCAACAATCTGAGAAGTTTTTTCTTGAAGACGAGAAACACGATTTGCTATGAACGTTTTCCACTTGTAAGGTGGAGATCTTATCCAAGATAAAGTAATTGATGAATCGGAGTAACAGTATATTTTAGAAATTGATAGTTTATTGGAGAAAGTATTCAAAACATAGTGTATTAACTCGGAGAGTAGAACTGCAGCGCACAACTCTAATCTCGGAAGTGAAATTTTCTTTAAAGGGGCTACTCGACATTTTGAACAAACCAAATTTACAGAAACTATTCCAGATGAGTCCACAAAACGAATATATACGACAGCGGCATAGGCTGATTCAGAGGCATCTGCAAATCCATGCAAAGAACATATTTTATATGAATTTATTGTTATCCGTCTATTAAGTTTTAAAGAACTAAGTAAAGGTAGTTGAGATTTATATTTTTCCCAACGATTTACAATTTCAGGAGGTGGATTATCATCCCAACCTAATCCCAAAGTCCACAAGTTTTGTATCAAAAGTTTAGAAAGAAGAGTTACAGGTGTAAGAAAACCTAACGGATCAAAAATTCGGGCTAAATCAGAAAGAATTGTACGCTTCGTACAAGAATTTTCAATAGGGATAACTATATATGAAAATGTATCACAAGATGGTTGCCATTGGAGGCCTAGAATTTTTACAAAACTATCTGAATCGAATGAGTAAGAATTTTGTTTATCTATATCTGAAGAAGACAAAAGGGAAGGGTTATTGCTTGTCCATTTACGAAGCTCAAAACCTCCCGTTCCTAATAAACCTACAATTTGTCTTTTCAGTTCTAATGCATTGTCAACGGAAGTACTACCAGTTACTAAATCATCTACGTACATATCGGTAAGAATAATTTCAGCAGCTAAAGGATAATTTGATTTTTCGTCCATTGCAAGTTGATGCAAGGTTCTTATAGCTAAAAAAGGTGCAGATGATACACCGTAGGTGACAGTGTTTAAACGATACTCCTCAACTGGATCATTTTTGAAAACCGCCAAAGAATGCGCTGATAATCTCTATGATTATCATCTACTAGAATTTGCCTATACATTTGCTTTATGTCAGCTGTAAAAGCAATTGCATGAAGACGAAACAACAACAAAATAGTTACAATATCTTTATGTAATTTGCGACCGACGAGAAGAGAATCATTAAGCGACAAGTTGGAAGTAGTTTTAGCAGAGGCGTCAAACACTACTCGCATTTTGGTAGTCAAACTATCTGGTTTAAATATACAATGATGGGGAATATAGTACACTCTTGAAGGATCTTGTGGAGAAGAAGCAATAGACATATGCTGACAATCTAAATAATCTTGCATAAAAGATTTATAAGAAGATTCAAGTTCAGTATTTTTAGCAAAACGACGTTCTAAGGACAGAAATCTGCGTAAGGCTCCTGAGTAAGATTCACCTAAAATTGGATCAGGACCTTTGAAAGGAAGAGGTACTATATATCTACCACTACTAGTTCGGCGATGATGAGAAATAAATACTTCTTCGCACTGAATTTCTTCAGACGAGCAAGTGTGAATGTGAGGAATTTCTTCCACTTCCCAAAATTGTTTAACAATTGTATCTAAAGAAGAATCTACAGTGGTACAAAATGTATTTAACGAAGAAAATTCTTCCCTGTCAACTCGCCCTAGTAGAACCCAACCAAATATTGTGTTAAGTGCACTAGGTTGACCTATGGGTTTGACTATTCGACCATCTTGCATAATAAAAGGATAAATTTCAGCACCTATCAAAATATCTACACTATGTGCCTTATTGAAATCGGGATCTGCTAGTTTTATATTACCAACATGATTCCAATTTTTGTGTGAAATATCGAAAGAAGGTAATTTTGTACAAATTGAGGGAACAACAATAGCTTCAAAATTAATGATTGGACTTGAACAATCTTTAGGCTTAATGTTTGAAGTAGTTATGCCCTTTGATACAATCGACGACATTTGATTAACTCCACTAATTGGAATGGTCAGATGAGACCGTGACAAACCAAGTTTTCGCAGACAATTTTCAGTAATGAAGTTTGCTTGACTTCCTGGATCAATAAGAGCTCTAACACACTGGTATTTTCCAGAACTATCTAAAATTTCCACAAGACTTGTAGATAAGAGCACTGTGCTTTTAAAAGAAATTGTATTAGCTACAACTTCGACATCACTAGAATGTACCGGTACTATTTCGTTTGATGTACTTGAGGTTGAGGGACTATTATGAATATTAACAGATGGCTTAGGTCTAGCAAATTCTGGTTTTTGTTGTTTGTCTTTATAATGAAGCAAACTATGATGTCTACTACCACAAGTTCTACAATTGTGTTTACTAGGACAATTTTGAATAAAATGTTCGGAAGATAAACAATTTAAGCAAACATGATTAGATCGAGTTAGATTGTATCTATCCAAAGGAGATTTTTCAAGAAAAGTGGAACATTTATATAAAGGATGGAAGCTGCTACAAACTATACATTTTTGACTTACACTGTTCTCTGCATTGACTACAAAAGAGAGTGATTTAGAAGTTGCACTACTAGATGAGGATGGCTTGGACCAAGACGGTTTTTTGTGGAAGGAGGTATTTTTGTTTTTCTGTTCATCAACACGACTAAGAGCTTTGCATTGAACTTCGACAAAAGATACTAAAGTTTTAAAAGAAGGTATTTCAACTGAAGTGTGTTCTAATTCAAACCGTTCGCGAGTGTTCCTATCAAGTTTTGTTAACAAAAGGTGAAATAATACAAAATCCCAGTCTTTTATAGGAAGTCCAAGATTTTCTAATATTAACAGATTGTCATGAAATGTATCCAATAATTTTCGTAAAGCAAAATTGACTCGGAAGTTAGTTTTGTGTTTACTATTTCCTCCCAATACATAAATACTAACTTGCGTTTATCTTGATATCTATCAACTAAAGTTTTATAGGCTGAATCAAAATTGTTTTCAGTTAAAGGAAATCGTGCTAGTAATGTGCGAGGTTCATCGCTCAGAGAAGTGATTAAGTACTGAAATTTTTCTGTTTTGGACAGAGATTTGTTATTATATACCATAGAATTAAATAAAGCAATAAAGGAAGGCCACGTTTTATAATTTCCATCAAATAAAGGCAAATTTATTTTAGGCAATTTAGCACTAGTAGAGCTTGAATCATTACTATTTCTTACTTCTAACTGATTCTTACTTAACTCAGCATATATTTTCCTAATGGTATAGCCTTGACCATCAAAACCTTTACGCAGTGCATCTTCATTATTTAATTCATTATCATCTACTATCCTAGCTATTATTTTTTCGTGAGCGGTTTCAAAACTATTAATAATTTTTTCAATATTTTCATATCTAGGTACAAATTCTGCAAAAAGTGAAACGTCTGCTTTTGCTGCAAGGGCAAAATCATAAATTTCTTGCATTCTACGAATGGCTAAATCTCTACTAGTTTTACTATTAGACATATTGTACTATTATGAATTGCACTAATTATAAGGAAGAAAAGGCAACGAACTCCTTTTGACTGGATTAGAAAGTAGGTGAGTAAAACCGCAAAATAATAAATTTTCAGTATGTAATCAAAGTGTGTCAACTCGGCCTATGTCTAAAAGGAATACAACAGCGGAGAACGCTTGAGCAAAAATTGACTGCGAAGCGCGATTTAAAATATCAAAAACAATGTCCCACTGTGGTGGTAAAGAATGTATGAACGATAAACCAATATTTCTATAACTAATTTACTATTTGACAAGTAATTAATGCAAAATACGCTACCAAACAACAAATTTTACTAATTCAAACTAAATGAGTAAAACATCCCGGATCGAAGCGACCAAAAAATGTGTGTGAGACAATGGACTGTTGATTTTTTCTATACTAATAATAATTGTAGTGACAAATTCTACTAAGAATTGAAGCATAAACTACCAAAAAAATAAAAAAGGTTCGACTTACCCTGACCAGGGATGCAGGCAGGGAAAATTCTAGACACACACGTGTTCGAGAGCTCTCGTTGTTTCTATATCACTAAAGTGTTGGTTTTTTGGGAAAAAACATTCTTCCGCCGGTCAGTGGCGTACTTGCCGCGGTGAATATTAAAAATAAAATAACTACGATTATCTATATCTAAATTAAATTAAGCAAACAAAGAAAAAATATATTGCAGCCCATAACCCACCTAATCAAAATAATTATAAAATACTAAACAGTGGTGGTGTCTATTCCTTAGCCTATGTTTCTGGAAGACGGGAATAAGCAACCTCTAGATTTATTTCTTTCAGAACTTTTTCCTGCAATGGCCGATTTCAACAAAAGTTTTTTTTTAAAATACTTCACCTAATTTTACTACTTTTTTCCCTCTTGGAATTTTTTCACACAACCAACAATTTGCGCGGAAAAATAAAAATAATTTTCCTTATTCTAAACATCCTTTCTGGTTACTGATAACCGCAGTAGGCGGTTGCTATGATGATGTTTATCTGTTGTCTTATGAAACAAATCAGTCTTGACAGTTTTTGCAAATATTTGTAAACAACTGACTCTTCCGTACAAATATTAGCGAAGAAATTGATGGAGTATGCATACGGCAGGATTGGCAACAGTTATAGGAATACCTTTGTCTAGAAATATTTGCAAAACTGTCAATTATAGACCTAATAGCCATTTGTTTGACAAGACAATAGAGAAACATCAACATAGCAACCGCCTACTGCGGTTATCAGTAATCAGTGAAAAAGATGTTTAGAGTCAGGAAAAGTAGTAAAATTAGGTATAGTATTAAAAAAAATTGTTGAAATTGGTTATTGCAGGAAAAAGTTGTAAGAAATAAATCTAGGGGTTGCTTATTCCCGCCCTCCAGAAACATAAGATAAGGAATAGACACCACCACAAAATAGCATTTGACTAGCTGATAATGTGTACCAAAATTGAAATTTCTAAGTGCAACAGTTTTTAAGAAAAAATAAAAAAACTATTTTTTCCGTCATTTTGAGACTCGAATATCTCAACAGGGAGGACCCAAATTGAAAAATTTTATATGAAGATCCCCCCTGAAATAGCTTCTGGATCACACTGGTAAATTATTTGACTATCATTCTGGAACACCCTGTATGATTTTAGAGGGTCCAAAAAACAATTAAAGAGATCTCTACCCTTCATTCTAATAACGAGGATTAGCCCTGAAGTTGGAGACTTGTATACCAATAAGTAAATATTATATCAATACGTCGTTCTTTCCTATTAGCAGACTCTCAGGATTTAATTTTAAGTAATGAAAATTTATTTCACACGTTGTCCAATGAAATTTGTAACATCTTTTTGTACATCGTGCAAATTATAAAGTATAATAGTATAATGTGTACATTTAATTTCACTATTCTTATCATAAACAGTTTATAATAATTTTGCGAAACGTGAATCTTCCTACAGATCACATTTCACCGCTATCGGAACGAGCATTTTCGTTTCCCTATATTAAAATAGTTGAAGATATAAGTATGTCAAGGATTGTTATGCAAAATGCCACAAATCCAAACTTATTCTTCTTCAACTAACGTGACGTTCCGGGCAATGATGAAAAGTTTACCCGGACCACAGATTGTTCCAACATTCGTTATTCTTCCAGAGCAGAGATATGAAACTTTTATAAAGTAAGGTACGATATACCTAATATTTTATAACGACTTACCCTGCAAGAATAAACACATATATAAACGAAAAGTTCCATCCTTGGAAACTTCAGAAGTTCGGAGAATTTTTCATTACTTTATTTCCATTCCCTTTGTCCCTGGAGGGATAAAACGGCAATTATCGGAGGCAAAGCTCTTCCTAATTTCATTATCCGACTGTCAAGAAAACACTTCCCTAATTATTTTGTTTCTCGGACGAGGAATTGTTCCTATCTTCATTAATTTACTTCGCCCAACACGCTTCTATAATGCATACATCCCTTACCTCTCTTGGAAAGAAATAATTCAAAGGTGTTCGTGAATCGTTCTACAAATTTAGCTCCTGGTTTCTACAAATTTAGCTCCTGCTAAGATTGACGGAACGAAAAACGTCAGTCTTAGCTATGATATGTACTTTGGGAGAAAAAATGCAAATAAGCCATACTTTTAGTACTTTTATTTAATAAAACCACTGGCGGGGCCTGCTGTTTAGCAGAGCAAGAAAATTTAATAAGGCGGGCCTTTGTTGCCCCGCTTTTTATTTAATTTTTCAACGCCATTTCAAAGGGAACGAACCCAGCTAAGTTATAATTGATTTTCCCAAGTAGCGTCTTCTTGTAATTACTAAAATTTTCCGTCTACAGAAAAACCAACCAAATAAGGACAAATAAGTTGCAGATAATAAAATTGGTTGAGAGATAATTGCAGAACGTTATATCACTTCTAATAAATAACAAAATTTAAGTTTTTGATGCTTACATAACTATACTGACGTTGCAAAGGACTATTAACCATGCCTACACACAAATCGGCTTTCTTTGAGCGATCATTTTCATACAATATTGTTAAATTGTTCAATAGGTTGAATCCTGAATTAAAATCATTGTCGCCATATACTTTTAAAATGTCTCTAAAAAAACTTTTTCTTGATGATTATTTGTAGATTGCTATTAATATTGATAATTTTGTTGCTCTTACATATCTTCTTATCCACGCGCTTCTGGGATACGCGAAAGATCAGGAAACTACTTTGTGGTGTACTGAGCGTATTTCCTTTTTGTCTTACTGCATGATTATATGTATGTATACTAAATATGTGTACAAAAAATTTTTTTGGGCAAATAAACTTTATTATTATTATAAAGACATCAAAACTTAACATGAGATCGAGCCAAGGTCATCCACGACAATCTTAAGACTAAAGGAGAACCAAGTGTAATGTAGATTCGACCAATGCTATACAGGGCGAGTCAGAAAGAATGGCTGGAGATACTAGATACCAAAATATTACGTTTGAGTGCTCATCATGCCTTATACGAATGTCGTTAGTTTAAGAAATACAGGGTGTTCAAAGTTTAACTTTTATTCTGAAATTTGTCAATAATTGAGAAAGTTTTGATAAAATGATATATATTTGCATATAAAAATGTTGTGTGTTTTGTGGGGATTTTCTTCGAAGCGCTGATATTGCTATTTCTTTTCTTAGTACGCTTGTCAAATTTTCATGTCAATAAATACTAGCGTAATTTGCGTGCGTGTGATTTATTATTCGTGAAATTATTGAGAAATTTCAGAATAAAATTTAAGCCTTGAACACTCTGTATTTCTTAAACCAGCGACATTCGTATAAGGCATGATGAGCTCAATCATAATATTTTAGTGTTTAGTATCTCCAGGTTAGTGTTGACCCATTCCATCTGACTCACCATGTATAGGACGTTTCAGGTATATTCTTTAATTACGGCCACGGGCAGACTAAACCGAGCTCAAACAGCGTAGTAAATATACATTACCCCACTGCGCCTTTCGCTAATGTCCGACGATAACCATGATTTAGCATGCCAGTACTCTTTGAATGTTGTATTCAGGAATCAAGTAAGCACGAATACTTTTTTTTAACTGAGTACTCATTCATGGATTGAATACTTTCCTATCTTCATGCCCAGTTCTGTTAACGAGTCGTTTTGGCATCTAATTTTTTGTAAACCATGAAAACTTAAGGTGTATATTTAATAGTACATAGTTTTAAAATCTTACACCAAGTGTAGGTACTATTTTTCCGGTTACAATTTCATAATTTCAATAGGCGAAAACTTTCTTATTTAAAATAACCTGTATTATTAAAGTTGCGTCATATTAGTCATGGACATAAATACTTAGTGAACTAAAAAATACTAACGCACTTCAAGTAATACTAAATTATGACAGTTTGTTTAACTTTAATTCTGTTGTTTATATTAATTATTTACCTTCATGGCTAATATGATAACGACTTGAAAATCGCAAAAATCTCAAAAAATAATAAATTTAACCCCTACAAAGTATATATTAGGGAAAAAGAATTTCAATTTAAACCTTTGTAACCCTTCGACAGATCATGGAGAGAAAATCAAACCACCCACAGAGCACGAAATCGGAATATCTTTGCACGAGACGATCTATATCCTAAAAAAAATCTAGAAACTGTGGTATATTATCGACGATAGCAATACAACGTAGCAATATTGTACGACAAGCAATCGTTTAAGGGGACGTGATCTGGTATTTTTAATATACATTTCGCATATAAACAAAACAAAAAAATAAGCAAAAATGGCCTTCGCTGCTGCCAGGATGATCCTTAAGGACAAGCGAAGAAAACCGTCGAAGGAAGAGTACGTGCCTATTAGAAATAGGAGTAAGGTAAATGGTGTTTATTTGACGTAATTTTATTATATGAAGCATGCATAAAGTAGGAATATTTTGTAATGTTTCTCAATCTAGAACACAGTTTCAATGTATAAAATATTTTTCGTTGCCATTTAGATTTTCTTACATTATTTTACATACCGTTTATGGGAATGTGTTATTTTATCTACAAATATCGTTATAATGCACTATGTATATGTGTAATTTACGAAAAAAAACATATTTTTTAAACGAAATCCAAAACCGCGGTTTTTTAAAAAAGTAATTAGACCAATTTAAAAAATATTGTGACGCCTCTGTCTAAAAGTGATTATAATTCATATTTTGTAATTTTTTAACATTTTTAATAAGAAAATAGTAACGATTAACATGTGGCTGCACCATTTTCCTCATTTTAATTTTAAATATTGTCCCACTAAGGGCAGACCAGCTAAAAATAGTGCATGATCGCACTACATAAATGCGCAAAACCTCCGAAAAGGTTAATATGTTACAGATTGCATCAGAGATACACTCCATTCCTTTCTGATAAGTGAAAATATAATAATATACGACGGAAAAAATTCCACACGCAAACCTCTCTCTCTCTCCCTGCTATTAATTTATTTTTTTTATTACCTAGTCATTTTGTCGAACTACATGAAAGACCGTGCTCTGAACAATAGAAAGGTCGTCATAAATTTCCATGGAATCGTAATAAAGCTGTGTCGCATTGCTTCGCATTTTAACGCTGAGAAAAAATAATCGAGGGGTGTAAAATCGGGTTATTTAACTGGCGGACATCGTTTTTTTATTGCAGATAACGATACGATCGGCTTTATATGGCCTATTAGTTGACGACGCTTCGTAAAATACACACAGCCGGGGGTAATTCCAAGCCACCTACGCTTCTCAATTTCCGTTGGGGTAGCACATCCTTACGTCGGATCGTTGGGAAGACGTCCCCAGTGATAAACTAGTCTAGCTGACCCAGTTAGAGTCAACACATCATAAATTTCCAGCGTTAAAAGTGCTCTAAGAAGTTCAACGGTGACACTACACGTGACTACGAGGGGTATTAGGAAAGTTGTCCGCTTAAATAGCTAATATACAATATGGAAACTACTTATGGAATATATTATGTAATTTAATAGCTAAATATTGCAGAAAATGGTGGAACAAACAATTTGATTCATGTCATCACGGTTTGAATTACGATGTGAAATGTGTTTTTTTAATAGAACGCTATATTTCTTTATCGCGTTTCTGGGTGGTACTTTTAAAAGGCTTTTCAGGGAACTTACACTTAATATTTTTTAACAGTTCTTGAGGTATTAGCACTTCTTTAACGTAACAATTACTCAGTGTCGTCCATCAACTTGAAGTAAATATGCACACCATAAAGGAAAATCCTTCAACAAGTACTAGTTCTATAGTAAACCAAGAAAATGTATCCCATCATGTTGTATGCCGTACTGTCCAAGAAAAACAATTTTATCATTATATCATATACACACAGTTCAGGCACTACAACCTCAGAATTTTTCACAAAGGGTACAATTTTGTGATGGCTTTTAAAGCAGCATAGAGAATTTCATATTTATTATGATTGAATACTCATTTTAGAAACATCTTACTTGAAGCATTTTAATAACAATTATAGGAAAACTGTCATATCATTAGGGAAGATCGTCGTTCCCGTCTAGACGTCTTTTATGGTCACCCCTGTAGTCGCCTACGGTTCGTTCGAACACTCCCAAATGAATGGAAAGGATCGGGAATCGGTCCTCTGTCGACACTCTACTTGTCTTTATGGTATTTTTATGAGTAGTGTGGATTTACAACTTTACGCTTTCGGGGTCCCCGAGGACGGTAGGCGAAGGAGAACGATGTTAATCGCCTTAAGCCCTACGTAATTTGTAACTCTAGAGGGGCGAGATACAGTTTTTAAATCCCCAATTTTCTTAATGTAGTAAATCATCTTATTGCAAGAACGAAACGAGGTCGTAAGGAGGTAGGTGTCTGCTAAGGGAATGCGGGATCAGTAAAGACAGAAAAATAAGAGAAGTGAAATAATCTTTGTTCAATCACAACATTTATTTTGAGCACCATTATATATTGTTTTCAATAGTGACTTCAAATTCTTACTGAGACTATTTCTTGACATCTAAGATTTCAAATGAACTGGACTGATTTCTTAAAACATCGATAAAACAGGAATTCTAAATAGATTCTAATAAAATTCCAAATACGTTGTAGTTACATTCAAATTGGATCAATTCCATAATATTTCAATAAAATTTTAATAAAATTCTCCACAGTTTCTAATAAAATATTGACTGTATTCCACTGATTTCATAACAATAGAATTATAAACACATTCTAATAGAATTCCAGTTAAATTGCAAATTGACCGATTTCATAATATTTATGTACTTCCAAAATTCCAAAAAAATTCACAAATTCAGTTAAAAGCTTGTATTTCAGTTAAAATATTCTAATTAAACTGATTTCATAAGACATAGATTACATAGCAATAAAATTCTAAATAAATTCCAATTGCAATGTAGTTAAACTCCGACTGAACTGATTTCATATTTCTATTAAATTTAAATAAAATTCAAAACACATTTAACCCGATTTTAATTGTACCTGAAGTTAAATTTAAATTTTACTAATTGCAATACAATTCTAAACATAAACAAAATATTTTTAAAATTACAATTTGAATTACATGGTAGTTAAATTTTAAGTGAACTGGTTTCATAATATTTCAGTCAAATTCTAATAAAATTCTAAATAAACAATAAAATTCATATCATCAAAAGAATTTCATATTTTGGATCAATTCAATTCATCTAAACTCTAGTTAATTTCCAAATCGACTGATTTCGTAAGATTTCAGTTAAGTTCTAATAAAATTCTAAATAGATTCTAAAAAAGTTTTAAATGTAATCAAATTAAATTCCAAACTGACTTCAACTAAATTACAACAGAATTCCAGAGTCTAATAATTACACTTTTAAAGAAATTCCAAACAGATTCCAGTAAACTCCAATTACTCTCTAGTTAAAGTCTAACTGGATTGATTTCGTAATATATCAGTGTAATATAATGAAATGCTAAAAAAGATTCAAATATATACTACCAATTACATGATCTCGTAAAGAAATTTCAAATTATACACTAGTTAAATTCCAGCAGAATTAATTATATAATGGTTTAGTTAGAACTGCAAAGAAATTCTAAACATATTCCAATTCCAAAAATCCAATTGCGCTTTAGTTCATTCCAGCTGAACTGATTTTATAATATTTCAAGTGAATTCTATAGGAATTTTAAAATATAATTGTTTTTATAAGTGAGAAATCTATTAAAATTCCAAATCTATTTTAGGAAAATGATGATGAAATTTAGAAAGATTAATTAATAAAATTTCACAATTCCAAGTGAATTGAAACCTTCCCGTATTACCGGGAGGATAACATTCACATTTTTGTTTTCATTTAAGACAATGTACAATCGTTTGCAATAATAATGACACTCTCTTAAAACAGTTCTTGACCTTCTGGAAGTTCTGAGTAGAAATTTCATTAAATCTCTAACGGTGAGTGAAACAAGTAATAACTAATATTAAAAATGTGAAGTAGATTTCATTACAAATACATCAGAAATTCTAAAGAAATCGCAAAATTCATTTTAATGAATGTCATTAGTATTGCAAACGATAGTACATTCAACTTGCGTGGCAAAATTTACGTGAATTCCAATTGCCACGAAAGCCTGACTAACCAATGAATTTTTAAATTCTACGATGAATATTTCAGTACTCGTAGTAAATAATCGAACGGCTTTGCATCAAATCGGTACCCAGCTGTTGATCCCTTCTCAAATCGCTTATTAAACATTTGTAAATTACACCCCATTTTACTTAACTACGTTATGACTGCCGCTTAAAATAGGAGGCAGCTCGCGCCTTGTTTTTTAATTCATCACCGCAGTGGAAAATTTACATCGACGCCCGCCCTTACTTCCAAACGCGATGCTGATGGCGTTGCGCCCTCCTGAAAGTGACACGTAACTGCTGAGGCCGCGCTGTAAACTAAAAAATGGGCCGTAAGAATTCCGGAACGGGTGACGATAAATCCGGGCGACGTGGAACTGGCAGGATAACAGAGCGCTGAGGACAGACCGGGCTTCATTAAGAAGTTCGCGAATGCCTTGCAGCTTTCTCGGGTGGTTACACGTCTTCTAGAGATGAGAGCGTTGAGAGGTACGATTATTGTATCTCGAAAAGTAAAGCTGACCAAAAACCATAATGCATTTTTTTATAAGAATATTGTACCTCTGGTAATAATTCAGTGAAGAATATAAACAGGTTAGGAACAAATCATTCGACATCATTCAATCTTTTATTTTTAAAATTGCCAACGTTTCGACTTTTTTAAGTCGAATGATTTGTCCCTAATCTGTTAATATTTTTCACTTTTTAAAGTATCTCGGAAAGTAAAGAAGATGGAAACCAAATTTTATTATTTTAATGAAAATCACTACCCAATTGACTTTTAGGCGTATTGAAAATGCCATAAAAAATGATTTAAAAGTATAGGCGGGACTTTTAAAATACTAATTCCTTTCTACTGCCTCCACAGAACTAACAAGTCACTATCATAGCAAAAAATACTCGAAGGTTCATTATTCCCTAGGATACAAAAATAGGAGCATTTGTCATTGGCTGATCCCCCCCCTCATTGTTTTGACTAGACAATGCACAGACATCTCTGACAGAGTTATACAAGGCGTCAACACTTGATATATGGTAATTGTTCGAAAACAACATCCAAACATATGAGTCGGGATGGAATAAACAAGTTATTTGTTCGGCTTCTGAATCCGCATGACAGAAATTACTGTATAGGTTATGTGATAGGTACTAAAAATTGATGAAAAAACTGTTGTTTAGCAATTTTATGGTTACGGTTACTTAAAAAAATTGTTTATTTAGTTTTAAACCTATTCAAAAAATGTATAGAAATATATCTACATACATACATAAATATGAAACTATTTGAGTGTGGATTAAAACCTATGCAGAATTATTAGGACAATGTACATAGTACTCAATGTTATTACAGTGTATATTGTAGGTACTATTTATTTGACATGGTAATTAGGAACAGACAATCTGGCAACCTTGCCTTTTCTATAAATAATATAAACTCCACTATGCTTTGAAAAGGGCCATAAGTGACTGTGAGCAATAAACGTCTCATCATGCGCAACAAAAAATAAATCTGCAAATACCCAGAAAACCAAGCTCACTTGGCAACAACCACGGTTTCCTTTAAAATGCAATACGCGCACAAGCGCGACCGACATTTTTCCAGAGGGTAAAGGTTTGCACGGATAGACTCGGTACTCGCCAACTGATATTTTTTTCAGTTCACCACCAAAACCATCATCATTCAACCGATCACTCATCCACCCGTCACTCTCTACTGCTCACAATTTATCGACTTCTGGTTGACATGTTGTTTGTTTACAGGCGCGCAGTGGGAGCGCAAGTAGCTATAGAAGTCTGAGCCAGGTAATTAGCTAGCGACTGACTGCTAGTCACGATGATGCCTCCCATAGATCTTAGAGACTGTCCGTAGAGAGCATGACCTACTAGATTTGATTGAGTCTTGTTCCTATCCAACTCTCCTTTTTCGTTAAAATTAGATTTAGGTACCCCTACAGGGAAATTATGAATTTTTTATCGATTTAAACATTTACAGTTTGCTATGTACGTCATTAAATTATTAAGCTTCAGAATTTGTAATTTTCAATTTAAATTTCGCGCGAAACAATCTGTCACCTGTCAAAATATCATCTATATTATTTATGCGGTATCTTGGTTAACTAACACATTTAACACATTCTTTTACTAAATTTGACAAAACGATGAAATTTTTTCAGTCAATACGTATGGAGAATATTGTTTTTCTTTATTTTTCAGGAAGAAGGCTCAAGCAGTAGATCTAGTAAGTCTGACAATGTAGAGGTTATGCAAATTCTAGTCTTAGAATACTTAGAATTTTTATGCCTGTTTTTAACACTTTGTTAATTGCATCTTGTGCAAGTTTAAAATATGTTTAATATACCTATACTACACATTTTTTAATAAACGTAGCAACATGAAACAATTTTCTATAGGTACTGTGTTGTAATATCTACCCTTACAGGAACATGGAATTTAAAATGGATGTTCAAACTCAGTGGTGTGTAAGATCATTTAATATTTGATCTATATTTTTCGCAAATAACAAATACCAAATGTACTTTTAAGAGTTTCTTAAGATTTTGTGATTAGTCGCTACTATTGGCCGTTGTTGGCACTACTGCCTACTGAGAAAAAGCTTAATATTATATATCTTTATAATGTATAATACTAAATAAATACAGGGTGTTAAAAAAGAGTGTAAAATATTTCAGGAGGTAATAGTATGAAACAAAATAAGAAGAAAAGTCTTAATAAACATGTGTCCGCAAAGTAACGGTTGCGAAGATATGGACCACTATTTTATTTTGTTAGGAATAAATCGACAAAGGAAGCTTTTAACAAACAAAAAACAAAGTTGCAGTAGATGTTCAAAGTGCCCTCCGTCCATTTCCAAACAGGCACGACATCTTCGTCTCAACGATATTCGAATTTTTTCGAAAACACCCTCCTTGATTTGGATTTCTTGACACTTTTGATTAATCCGTAGCTGCAGCTCTTCCAGGCTATTTACAGGAGGACCATACACCACATAGATGGGTACGAAGGGCCGGACCTATTTTATGGCCTCCAAGATCACCTGATCTGAACCCTCTAGATTTCTTTGTTCGGGGATATTTTAATCAAAAGTGTCAAGAAATCCAAACCAAGGAGGGTGTTTTCGAAAGAGTTCGAATATCGTTGAGACGAAGATGTCGTGCCTGCTTGGAAATGGACGGAGGTTACTTTGAACATCTTCTGTAACTTTGCTTTTTGTCTATTAAAAGCTTCCTTTGTCGGTTTACTTCTAACATAATAAAATGTTTGAAAAACGAATAGTGGTCCATACCTCCGCAACCGTTACTTTGCGGACCCATGTTTATTAAAACATTTCTGCTTATTTTGGTTCATACTATTATCTCCTGAAATATTTTACACTCTTTTTATAACACCCTGTATAAAGGAGCTTGACAGTATTTAGAATAAAGCTCTTGAAAAAGTTAGATTTTTATATATTTTCATGCAATATAATTTTATCATTTAAAATTTTTCCACCGAAAAATTTTTAGTACGGTCCTGGATGCAGTGGTTATCAGCGTTTTCATGTAATACGTGCTTGCACTGATTGTGACAAAAGTATCTAAAATAGAGGTTTATAAAAAACGTAGTTTAATAGTAAAAACCTTTTGCCATCAAATTTGCGCTGTAAAAGTCAGGGGTCCTTCAGTTAAGACAGATCTAGGCTGATAAAAAAAATGTTAAATCACGTTATATTTGCATTTTTTATGATACTGCAAGTTCAACCGCCTTAAACAACATTGCACAAAAAAATTGCATCCTTAATTCGAACGTTCGTCGTTGACTGCACCGCATAGATGCCCTATAACGAGTTCTAGAATGATTCATGGTTGTTTTTAAAGAATGCTGAACACCAGACAATCGTCGCTTCTTACTCTTTTTTCAAAATATGGTAGTTAATTTACATACAAACTTTTTATTCCAATTATTATCAAGCTGTCTAATAATTTTTATACATTATAATATACAGGGTGTAAGGAAATGATGCGATAATATTCCGGAGGGGCGGTTCTGCACGAGAAATTGACACAGTCATCATTTTTTTATGAATTTATTTCAATAACAATTTTGAGTCTTCTGATTTTTTTCTAATTTTTTGTTCTAATGTTGCTTTGTATGCACGTTCTTAATTTGACACATATCCTCCTACGCCAAAGGGCCTAAAATATCCTTGGCCTTCAAATAATGACTTACAATTTTTTTGTTTGAATATTTGTATAGATTTGAATAGAATGTAATTATAGATCGTCAAAAAATCTTCAAATTTGTTCTCTTTAGAAAAAAATCGGTACACACTCACAAAAATGTTATTAGATGAAATTCATACAAAAAAATACGCCACGTAACCCTGTAATTTTGAGGTTACGAAAACATTTGTGGCATCGTGTAGAATCACCCCGGAATATTGACGCACCATATACGCACACCCTGTATAAACTAACAGTCGCGCCCACACCCCACAAACCTTATGTTTGACTAAGATACACATCCTGCCTGCATTATCCTGCGACTATGAGGCGATATTGTCTAGGTATGCGAGATAATGGAGATGAACTGCATGCACGGCTGATACAGATGGTGGCGTACAATGAGTTGTGCAAAACGTGCAACTTCCCCTGCCACAGTGCACCTTGTTTACCGGAACAGAGTTAGACTCTGGTCTCCGGGTCTGGTTTGGATGGATGGAGCGTACGGGACTGGAAGTGGAATTGATAACAACGGCGAATTTGAACGTGTGTGGTTATTTATGGGTCTGTTTGAAACCAGTCGATACGGTTGTCGAAAATATTTACGGTGTGATTATAAGGCACCTTTAAAGTGGTTTCCATTTAGTAAAATGATGTGTGAAAAAATATATTTAAATTGAATTCGAATTGAATTCTTTAGTGTTAAATTCACTCAGTAGATATATATTTTTTTAATTTCATAGATTTTTTCGAGTCTTGACATATTTTTTTAAATATTTTATTTATTTAAAGTGTGTTGAAGTAAAAATCTCAAATATGCCGAGACCCCACTGAAATATTAGAACAAGATACAGCATTGTTTTGGGACAAGAATACTATGCAATATTTCGTAATCCTGATCTCTAATTATAAAGAATAACCCCTCAGTCAGTGGATATGAGATGATACTGTGAAGGAGACTCGACCATGTATTCAAATTATCAGAATATATTCGGTGTAGCGTTATCATTTACACCCTTTATATAACACTTTATAACATTTTGTTACGCCTCTGACGTCCGGTCGACCACATCTTAAAAACCCAGACTAATATCCTTAATGTCCAAAGTGGATTAACAGTTCTGTGGACGTCGAAAACCCCGGTTTCGCTCAAACGTGGAAATACAGCAATTTTTTCTAACCAAACATCCCCCCCATTGTTCGGATAAAACACTCGAACAGAAGCACAAAAGTTGGAAACGGCTCCAAACGGAGGCCTAAACAAAAGAATTTCGCCGCGCGCTCGTTTCAGGGCCCACTTTGCAAAGTGGAATAAATGGTCGGTCTGAGAGCCGTTTTTCTCTTGTCCTTTCCTGAAATAATGATTAATATACGGGGTGTTGCCGCTACCGGTACCTTGTAAACGCCGGGAAAGTCCAAAAGGGTTAAAAATAGAAAGAATACGAAACAATACCACCACCAAGAGTTTACTAAATGTTGTTCTCTTACCTTTCTCGAGGTTTTTTAAGGGCAGGGGCGTATCTAGGACCAGATATTAGAACAGATAAGAAAATTATCAGGGGCGGAGCGGTTCTACTAGGTTTTTAATTCCGTTTTGAGCTTTATACTGATTACTGCGCTAAATATAGCAAAATTATTTCTTGAAGGGGGTATACACGTCTCTCCAAGGGCTACGCCTCTGAAAGTGGGTCTCAAAGACTTCAGCTGAAAAGAAATATTTTATTGAAAAACTTCCTCCACTGGTAACAAATTAAAATTTAAGTAACTAAAATACAAATATTATTATTACATGTTGCACATTCACAGGGCGTTCTTAATCTCCAGTCATCATTTCCATAAATTCTGAAACAAAAGAAAATTCATCACCATTCATGTCAAGTTCGAAGCCCTGACCTCAACTTGAGTTAAGCGTGTATAAATGTTCAATATTCAGACATTTTCGTGAATGAATATTCATAGAATTCAAATGTTCGTTCGTACGCAAGAAATCTACACACCTGAATAATAATTGTGGCTCTGTTCGAAAATATTCTCCGAAAAATATTCATAAATGAACGCTAGAGAGTATTCAAGTATTTTATGAATATTTATTAGTGAACGTTCATGTGTGCAGATCTTTAGATGGACTGACAGTTTTAATAAATAGTTCAGATATTACTTTAAAGATATATCTCGAAATATCAAGAAAGAGGAATGTTTACTAACCAAATTCACATATTTAAGTATTCGCAACTAAACTACTTTAGCAAATATGCATGCATGAATATGTTTAAGTGCTAGCGAATATTCTTGAATGTTACTAGTGTTTGTAAATAACCGTTTATTTAGGAATACTACTGTCCTGGCATGGATTAACTGCTTAACAAAGTATTTATACATAAATATTTGTTAACGAATATTCACGAATTCTTCCAAAAATTTTACTTTTTATCCATATTCGAGTTAAACCGCGCGTATAGTAAAAATTCATTTACGATGCAATACAGAATATTCGTTAACAAACACCAACGTGTCATCCAAACGTTCTCGTTCAATAAACTGTTTGAATATTGAATATTCATGCCCGAGCAGCTGAAGTACAAGTAAAATGAAGGCAAAAGAATCCTTACCTTCGAAATCTACGGTGCCTGAGGAGTCGGTATCGATCTCGGCGATCATTTCGTTTAGTTGGTCGCCAGTCAGCTGATCGTCTAGCGCTGCCAAGATCTCCCTCAAACTGGAGGTTGGGATGTAACCGTTACCTGAAAGCCAATTTGGTTAATGATGAATGATGGAAGTTTCGGAACTCATTAACGAAGTACTTTTTTTCGTGTTTGTCTTTCTCCCCCGCGTTTACCCGCGTCTACTCTGATTAGGCCGTAAAAAAATTATGTTTTCTCGCCGTCCTTCCACCCCTATACACTTCACCGAACTGAACACAAAACCCAAATTGATGTATTGCGCAACAGTAGGCTTAGAAATATACATATAAAAAATATTTTATTTTAATCTAAAATTCGATGAAAAAAACAAGTTATCCAATTGTCAGTTTAGCATTTCATTGTATTGAATTATGACAAAAAAATCGAAATTTAAACTCTCTACTGTCTGCGCGATTTGCTTACTACATAGCCATCAGCGTGTGTACGAATGGGCGTGTTAATAATTCTTACCTTCTTTGTCGTACAGCCTAAATGCTTCTTTAAGTTCTTTTTGAAGCGCCTCATCATCTTCGTTCTCCAAAAAGTGACCAGCCACTCTGCAGAATGAGTCAAAATTTACGGTGCCAGTTTCTGTAACAATCACATTGATTGATAAGTCCCAATTTTTATACGTTCATGTTTTATTTATACTATTTATTCACATACGCTCTAAGTAATCGAATCTAACGCACAAAAATTAGTTTTCATTTATTTATTTCCTATTACAGTAAATCTGCATTTTCTAAACCAAATTTACAGTTGTATAATGAGATTTTTATAAAATGTATATGCATATTCATGAGCATTTGCTGCCATTATATACGGAAAATAAATATTAAATTCTTATTTTTTTTTCTTTCATTACTCTAAATAACGTACCATATAAACACCCGTATCAGCGTACGGACAACGAATACCGGATTAGGATAAAGTTGGCACAACTACGAGAGGTGGATGTAATGAGTTCCTCCTCTGCATGCATAGGTGATCCTGGAAAATCTCCTGGGATCAGATGAAAAAAAACGAACCGCCATTCGAGCTGGTTCGAATCTGTACAGCAGAAATTCGAGAGATGTCGGGTTGCTCTATTTGTTTTGTAACGAATTAGATCGTTGCAGCGATGGACAGCCGAGCAGAAGATATATCTTTCTCTTCGGTGCAATAGTAAATCAAGTTAAAGAAGTGCGCACACCTGAGACAATTACAAGGATGTCGAAAAGTATAAAGACTTTTAGACATAAAAATTGAAACAAAGAATCACAAAGTACTAAATACGATGTAGGTGCTTTTCGAAGAAAATGAAGAACAGATACATATTTTGTTCAATGGCAAAGACCAACTCGTGCCGCCACTGGATGATGTGCAGTACACGGGAACCAATATTCGTCCCGGTTTCGACTGACAAGCTAATAAACGGCTTTCCGTTTACCTTTACACCCAACCCCAACACTTAATTGCCTGATATTTTATCTGGGAACAGATCCATATCGAATTGTATGCGGGTTATTGAGCGTTCTGGTACGTTTAGGCATTAGTTAAGCTTTGACTGAATGATAATTTAGAGGTTACTCCTATTTCTGGATCAAATGAGAACATTCTCGAGCTGCACAATAATAATATGCCGCCCCCTCTCACATACAAATGATATATTTATATTTTTTTAGCGACTGAATCTCGTTACTTGTAACACTTTTTTTTCAAAAGTAAATTGTTCAGGGGTATAGAATTTTTAGTTGAATTTCAGTCATCAATCGACAAGTTTCATAAAACCGACTGCTTCGACCAAACCAACTGAAATTACTGAATATTTCAAATTCAACTCGACACTGATTGGTTCCATGCCTTTTCAATCCAGCAGGACATTCCATCAGATAGTATATCGGATAAATGAACGCTTTATACAAGAAAATTAAATTTTTAAATAATACTGTAGTGTAATGATAAACAGTGTCAGAATGCTCCGTAAACTGCTACAAATTTTTGTGCGGTTATAGTACAAAAAAATATACTAACAACTCTAATAAACGTAACCTCGTAAACGCACCGTTATGTAAATTGTCCCATAAGCGACCACTTGAAGAGGATTCAAATAACCAAAAGTCGCTGAGTGAAGCACTAGTTTACGTTTCTATTTTTTAAATCCTTCTATTGTGAAATGCATTATTTTAATTATTTTTCCAACTCTATTTAGTTTTTAATTTTTGATGATCAGTTCTCGAGAACTTAATGATGAAAAGTTTAGATCATCAAATTCACTTATATTCTTGACTAATCATAAACAGAGCTATTTCAGCTTTATCAAGTTAATTTTTGCCAACGAATTTCGTCCTCCAGATGAAAATTTAAAAACGTCGTAATGACTTCATATGTACAAGAAAAACTATTTAAGCTACATAATTTTCATACAACGCAACAATAGTACAAAAAGATGTAAGAGATGGTAATGCAGGCCCCTGCGTAGCTCTGTAATTGAAGTGGTACGAGGGTTCTACAAAGCTTCCATTATATAATTAGGGCGCAGGGTCAACCGGAGCATAAAATTCCTCCTTAGTATTTTACAAAACCCAACAGAGAATAATGAGCAAGCAAAATGCAGCATAAGATGCTTCCGTCGACGTACCAAGCAGCCGAGCTTTTTTTAATATGATATTTACTTAAGATTGGTTAAATTGTACTAATGATTCTATCACAAGAAGATATATCAGTTCAGTGAGTTGAGAATTGATTTATTATTAGTTAAAAGTGATATAAACTTAATACTCGATTTAACGAGACTGCACTGGTTAAATAAATATAAGTTACAATCAAGCATATATGTGTACCACGTAAACAGCAAGTAAATCATACTCCTACTTTCATCAAACCGTGCACCGATAAAGCTCTCATGTCGAGCGCAATCCTGGCACATAACTGACCTGCGATAACCCAAATGCAGGGTTCAAACTATAAATCAAACCTCGCAATCCGGTGCCCCGTAACTGGATTTATATTCGCCTTAATTATTATGGTAATTACGGCTTCTGAGGCCGTAATGCTGGCTTATTGCATATTTATTGACCGTTTTGACTAATGTATTGCGATCGCTTAGGAACCACTGACCCAGTTATGGCGCAAATTGGTTCAGCATTTCATCTGAAGGTGTAATTCCAAAGTTAATTGGTTTGTTGCGGTGATACCGACACGATTCGCAAAGAGTGCCTTGGATTCACTTAATTCGCAAGCATAAAAAAGGCTAATTTAAGTTGGTATCGGTAGAGAAAGTATTTTTGAAACAAGTGGTTTGAAAAAATGATCAACCTAAAGATGCTTTACCACGTTAACATAATCTTAGAGTTACCGTTTAATTTTTATCTTGGAAGATGTGAGCGACTAACACAAACACAGACATGACACATATGTATAGTGACGAGAAGTAATAGATGTTTTTTAATCAGTACCCATACAAGATACATGGGATCGGAAAAGTATGGATCAGTCTATGGAACAAAATATTTTCGTCTCAGAAAGAAAATGACAAAGAATTGCCATTATTTTTTCAACGTCTTGCTTATTAACAAACAACACATTTTGAAGATGAAATTTACTCTAAAGGAGAACATCTATACACCTATTTATAGAACCAACTATCGCCTGACTGCCGCTCCTCTACTAAAATTTGCTTTCACTCGTCGCCATCATTTATTCAGCTTACGCCGTAGACATTTATGGGCAATATTTATCATTTACCAATTAACTAATTGTTGCCGAACCTAGTCGTGTATCTTGTGGGCTCTTACGCGAATTAAAAACCCCGGTTTTATCACTGAGGTGAATTAATCGATTCCAAGCTGTGATTCATAGACCTCAGATCTCTACACGCGAAGTAAAATAATGAATTCTAGTTTTCGAAAATAGTAAATTATTATATTATCACTTTTTAGTGAGCAAATTTTGGATTTGAGAGGCGAAGACAAAAAAAAAACACTTTCAATCCAAATAAAATATGGTATTTTTTTCCAACCCAAATACCCAATTAATTATTAATCTGTAAGGATTTAAAAGTAAATACTTTTGTTGTTTTTTTTCTCAGTAAGATAAATGTCAACCATAGTGACCCACGACGTCAAAAAATGTCATAGCTTTGTGACGGTTGAATTAAAACATTTTTCTCGGTCTGGTACCACGTATCTTCGATGCGCCCACGCCTTGCGACATTTTTTCGCGCTTAACACCTTTTTCGCTGAATTTTCATACGGAATAATTCCAGTGTGTATCGCGGCGATAAGACGCGAAGGAGGATATATTAAATTATCCAAAGCCGGAAGCACTCACATTTTATGCGAGAACACATTCGGGGGCGGTTTATGCGAGATTAAAAGTAAAATAGAATAAACCGAAAGTTTCCCCGGAAGGTTATCGAAATAGACTGCGGGAAAATGGATGGGCACAATAAAGTCTTGTCGCTACACTGCGGGCTACCCACAGAACGGAGGGCTTTATTTTCGTCCTATGCGGGCAGAAGTAAACCCCAGCTCTACCGTAGGAAAGTTTACTTTGAATCCTTTTGCATTTATTTATTCTTTAGACTCGGGCGGAACTATACAGAACCGCTATCGGTGCTGCCTATAAATTTAACTTGCCACATCCTTGCCCTACTATCAGAAACTCTGAAAAATCTCTGGTGATAGTCAAAGTTGCCTTTTTTCTTATAACAGAATCATGTTGTATTCATTGATACAATAGAATCCCATAGAGTTGTCCCAAATTGATAGAATAAAATTTCTAGTTTTCTGTGTTTTAAGCCATGTCTGATATGGAACACTATAAATTTAAGACACATACAGTGTGACCCATTTCAAATGGAAACAAGCCAAAAATGGTAATTATTATCCGATTTGTTTCGGTTTTTTTCCAAAAGATGGAGCAGTAAAAACTCTATTCTGGCACAAAATATTAAAATTTGTTTTTTGTTTTCAAGGCCTACTTCGAATTTTTTCACGGTGAAATTTTACAAAAACTCCTTAGCGATTTTTTTATTTCAAATCTAACTACGGCACTGGATTTAGCATCCCGTAAAACGGCTTTATGCCAAGTTTCATAAATAAATATTTAATATTGAGAGATTTATAACAATTTTAATGCAGGCTTCATTTTATTAAATATTTTTATAGCAATTTAAAAAAAATACAAGTTGGCTATGCAAAATGATTTTAAAAAGTGAGTTATTAGTTTTACACTTTTAATTAATCAAATTAAATGTAAATATTTATAATTAACGGTTAACAATAATATAATTAATATAACAAAGGGAAATGACTGCATTGCACAGAAACTACTATACAAAAATACAATAAGTTTAACGTCACAATAATTTTTAAATTTTTGTAGCTTCTATGAAGCCACCGTTGATTTGGATGCACTTTTCGAATCGTTTGCAAATATTTTTTTGATCATTCTGTAGTTGTTGTAGGGTAATTTCGTTACAAGCTTGCCTTATTCTTGCGCTTAAAATAATTCCTCTGAATGTCTTCCAAGCTGTTTTATGAATATCATAGTCTGGATTCCATGCTATGAATATTCCTGTATAGAGCAAATAAACGAATAAGATGCTTTAATAGTGTTTACAGAGAGCTGTTTAAAATTACGAATAATAAATCCTAGAGATTTGTAGGCACTTACAGTAATGGCGTTAACGTGATCCATTAAAGTTAGTTTGGAATCAAAAACAACATCAATTAATCACATTTTGTTAAAATCCGTAGGTATCAATTTTATATGGATAATGGAATGCTGGTACAACTGCTCTTTTTCGTAAATGACGTGCAAATTATCATTTTTTTTAAATACAGAAAATCAAAATAATCACCAATGTTTTCAATGCACCTGAACAATTTTAAGTCCTCGGCAGATATAAATCAAAAAGCGGTCGTAAGACGGTTCCTTGGGGAACACCTGACGTTGCATATATTTCAAAGGATAATAACCCACTGTAATACTCTTCTATGAAATAGGTAAAACAGGAGAAAATAAGTCAAATCAAAGTTACGACAAACATATTTTTCTAGTAGTACATCATGGTTAAGTCTGTCTGTTGAGGGTTTTTCACTATATTGATCACCTCTGTTCAAGACTTATACTGATCAAGCCATACATACATTAGCTACTGTTCATCTCGTGAAATCATATTGATTAGAAATTAATTTAAATTAAATATATATCTACATAAGACAATCTCAAACATTTCACATCAGGTCAGTAATTTATCATTTAAAAAAATTGGATAAATTTTGGACTATTTCCAGCACATAGGAAATACTGAAGAATGTAAATTGAATATAAAAGTGATGTTGCTAAACTAAATAAACGGTATTCCAAATACAGATATGCTGTCATTTTAGGTTTAAATTCTTTGAATGCCCTTTAAATCAAATCATTGAGGCAATTTATTTTAATTAATATAAACAAGGTTGTTGTTTTACATTGTTTACAGAACTCTACAACACAAAGACAAGTATTTTACAGAATCAAGCAGAGATATCCCACCGCGAAAAGAAACATTAATTTCCTCCGATATAAAATTTCTGTCAACAAAACAACCGGCTTACTGGAGATCTCTATCTGACAATTAATTCTTTCCATTCCAGCAAGCAGATCACCGACCATTAATTTCTCGTTGCTTTTTCATAAGAGACGGGGAAAACTGTGCTGTTTGTTCCTTGAAAACAACCGAACGTTTCCACGGCGACGCGATCCAATCAATCAAAAATGCGAAAAGTAACCGTAAGCCAGAGACATTTATCAAACGATTAATGCGATCAAGAAGGGGTTTCTTGCGATCTTTCACGCGAAGATATGAAATCAATCAATCCGTTTGACAGGAAACTCAGTGTGTGGAATATTTTATAGCATACAGGGCGCCGCGACGTTTAAATGGCATTTGTCTTTAATTTTGGGTTATGATGTTTAATTGTTTATACTTACTGCAACACATGCAGTTCTGGTTGTAGTATTAATACCGTGCATAAGTCAGCAGAAATAACACAGCAACACCCTTGATGTGATATCAGTAAATAACAAGCAGTTTATGTGCTGAATTGTGTAAAACGACAGCACTTTCAGTGCCTGAACGGGGATTATTGAATTTAATGGGATGCCTTTTGGCTTATGCAGTGCTGCAGCAGAAATTTATAGTGTCCGTTCTAGGACCATAAGCTTGATATAACAGTTGTTTATTTTTTGTTGTTTATCTAGAAGGTCATATATGTATTTCTGAGGTTAAAGAGAAAAAAAATAAACGTTTGATTTGAAATAGTTTAAAAACCTTCACAATAAAGTAAAATCGTTGCGTCCATTCTCCTTCAACTTGATGCAAAACTTTCCGCATTCATTCCCGTTACGAATAAGTCAAAATAAACATTAAAGCGAGTCTAAATTTTATCGCTGATACCTCTCCTCAAATTTTTCCCGTCTAACTTTGAGACTGAAAGGAAGTTTTTATGAAGAATTATCGCCAAGCTCGCGGTTCGATAATCCCGACATATACGCGTTTCATAAAATAAATCACAACTCGGAGTGGCGTCTATCATGTATAAAAAGTTCCCTGATAGATACGGGAGCGAAGAAATAACTTTTTCACCGACGAAAAACGCTTTTAACTTAATCTAACCTTTTCCGATGCTAAAAACTCGTGTAGGAAAGTTCCTGTCGGTAATTGGTCTTACTTGGAGATATGAAAAACTTTTAAATAAAAGTCATACAAAACAGATAAATCTCCTAACTCTTCAAGAGCCACCAAATATTTTGGAAGATTATGTAATATTTAATATGAAAAGGTAAAAATTATAAAATGTAGTTAACATACAAAAATATGGCTTTCTTAGACTAATTCAACCACCTTGAAATTAATTGCAAAATTCCTTTTTTATCTAAAGTATGAGAAGAAGGTGAATATGCGCTCTTATTTCTAAAATGTGCCGCCATCTATGCTCTAAATCCATTCAACAGTGAACGTTAATAAGCAAATTTTTCGTACCTCTAGAGAATTATGTCATTTATGAAGCCGTAGTATTCGTATACACTACGAATCGATCGATTTGTTCACATGAAAGGAACATAAATCTGCCAGTGTATATTTACACAAAGATTTGCATGATTTACACCCTTGCCCAGGCAGCTGATGAAAGATATGGGGGGTTTGTCGACGAATGAAGTCTGTGTACTTTTTTATTTTGACGTAGGTTTGGAAAAAATACTCTTAGTTCATAACAGTGGCGGCTCGTGGACTTAATAACAGGTGAAACGGAAGGATAAATAATACTTCGAGGCGAATTTGTCATTTTCTAGTAAAAAAGTACCTATCTAATTTACCTATCTTCCTTTTAAATGTAATATCTATTCTAAGATTTTTCAAAGCTGCAAACTTATCGACGATATAGTCATAAAATGGTATGGTTTTGCACTTAAATTTAATAAATAACTCTTTGACTAAATTTTATATCAAATTTGTAAGTCTCGTTTCCGCAAGTTACGCGAATTAGTTTTAACTCTTTTTAAGCGCGACAAACTTTTTAAATCGAAACACTAGTAGAGAGAATCGTCACGATTATACGACAATATAGTGTCATAAAACGAAAGAAAGGGGGTGGGGGGCGGTTGAAAGGAGAAAACAGGATAATATCAAGAAAGGGGAAACACAGTTCTTGTTACGTAAGGAAACAAACACTTCATGGCTTTTTTGCCCAATCGTCCTTTTCAAGAAGTTTTTTCAATATTTTATTACGAAAGCGAAAAAAATTGGCGACGAGTCACATCACGTCCGCCACGAAATTTTTTATTTCCAAAAACAATCATTATTTTAATAAAATATAGACATAAAATTCTATTATTAACGATTAAATAAAATTTTATCGACTCTAACGGGCGACCTGGGGCGCATAATTAAGAATTATGGGCCGCACGCCGCTGAGGAAAAGGCATGAATATCATGCCACGCGCTAGTAAATATTTGTAAAATGTAATAAGTTGCGTGACTGAAATACAGAAATGAATTAATATAGCCCACATACACACCCTTTTAGCGTTCGGGCGGAATGTGGGGACGAGGTGATGTATCGGAATTGGGCTCCTGGGTGCGGTAAATGGGTCGATGTGTCGTTTGAGACGGAATAGGGAATAGGTCCGAATTGCAGGCGAGACATAGATCAAATTCTGCTCCCAGGTTGATCGGACAGACACATTACGTTTAAAAATTTACGCGGGGAAGCAAATTGAAACGTTATATTTGCAAGGATTTTTTAATATTTTTGTAGGGGCTTCACAACTTGGGAATATAATACAATTGTCCCAATAAATGTCGAAGATATACATATAGCAGCATGAAAAAGTATACAGGGTTAACTATGACTAAGTACAAATATTTTACGAGGGGATAGAAAAAAATTAAGAACTAACGGAATCACTTTTCAAAAAAATTCCTGTGTTTACGTTGTAGTTTTGTGTTATTCTTCAGTTTTTAGTGCTTTTTTAATTTCAAACGTTTCGTAATTATTAAATAAAGCAATTTGTGTCGGGTAAAGATATTTTCCCACAATATAATTGGCCGGTTTAATTTTCTAGATTATGAGATAAGACTGCCGCGGGTGAATTAAAAGTTTTCTATTATCTATTAGTACCTACCTATTCCTTTCGTTCGATTTTCTTATAATAAATAGGCATTTTATCTAACTGTACCTACGGGAAGTGTGTTTTATTGATAGTGAGTGATTGTAATGAGCGCAGATGCAGTTTTGCCAGTTTGTAACGAAATAATGAAAAACAAATGCAAAATACTGCAGCTAATTGGATTAACTGTTTCTGCATTTTGAAACGCTGCAAAAAACGATTGTATAGTAGTTGACATTGTTAACAGATGTAAGCTTTATCTATGGAACTAAGTCATCTCAGTCGATGCTTATCATAGGCGTCGACTTTCCACAGGAAACGAGGGTTTTGTCCTATTTTTTAAATATCGAGGTAAAATTCTGGAATAAGTTTTTTATTGTCTTTTAGGCCTTCCTGAGCACGTGGTTAAAATTTGTGTACTTTGTCATAGTTAACTCTGTATATCTAAATATATTACAAGCAAAAGAGCCAAAGTTTTCTGTTCGGCAAAGCTTTACAATTCGAATTTTTTAATTTTTATTCAAATGTTAATTTTTTTCGAAAATGTACTGAAGTTCCAAAAACATTTTATATGTCCATACGCAAAAAAAGTTATTTCCAAATAAGGACAGAAAATAGTGTGGTCCTGGTGGTTCAAAAACAAACTTGATTGCTATAGCAACGAAAACAACAAAATTCAATAATTCAAAAACGATAAAATTGGCTCAGCATGTGTCAATTATGGTTGTATTGTGTCTCCATATTCATGGCAAATTTGATAACATGCCAGATTTTCAAATGTCTCCAAAAGTAATAATTGGAACAATGCTTATATGGACTATAACTTTTTAATACTGGAACGATTTTTTTCAAATTTGGCATACTTATTACTTTTATAGAGACGCAGTTTCAGGTAAAATATTTCTAAAATTGCAGCGCTCTAAAGGGCAGGAAGGGCACGCGTTTGGTGAAGGAATGATCATAACTTTTTTTGTCATTGATTTTATCCTGATTTTGCTGGCATTTCTTGACGTTTGACAAATCGTTATCTTCCTCAGAAGTAACTTAGAAACATTACGTCAACCTTATCATATATCTCTGGAATGATAAGCAAGCTAAACTGAGGACGTGGTGATCAGTCCTAAAATCGTTTCTATATTAAAAAAAGTTATAGCCAAAAAACAAATTAAAAAAATAACTTTGAGGTTACGTAGCTTCGTTAACATTGACTTTGTGCATGAATATCATTTTGAAGGATCTCTAAGCCTCACAGTGATTTTAAAAGACATTGAAACTTACTCTGTGGATCTTCGCCTTCCAAAAGCGCATCCAACTCAGAGTCATCGTACGAGTGCCCTAAGGTCGTTAAGATAGTCCTAACCTTCTCTTTTTCTATGTTTCCTTTCTTGCTGGAGTCGAACATGGAGAATGCTCTTTTGAGTACTGAAAAAAACAATCACAAAACGATCAAGGGTACACCTAGCATGGAAAATATTACGTTAAATGCGGTTAAGAAAAGCAAATAGATGTGACGCCTTTTATCGATAGCGTCTTTTTTCTTCGCAGTGTATATTTTCCCACTTGCGACAGCTCCATTAATTTCTCATTAAAAATCGATCGGTACGGCATCCGGAAACGGCTAAAAGCAGGATGAGCCTGTCTGCGACAACAAACAATAGAAAACAGCTTAGTCGCTTTCGCGGGTCTGAAAATAGGACCTTGATCTACCTACGTGAGTTTATGGGGAATATCATATTTTATAAACATTTCTTTCGATCCGCGTGATATTTGTTTACATTCGCCACAATGCATTAGCGGCGAATATAAATTATTTTTGAACCGCGGAATGTTGCGGAGAACTAAAATAGACGCTTTCGGGTACTTGGACGTAATTGTGCTGAAATTCTATGTTTTAGCGCGATTTCGAAATCGCCTGTGAATCACGTCGGACAGCTATTATACATGCAGGTGACGAACTGTAACAGTTTTTTCAAATAAAATAAAATTACTAGGGACATGATTTTCAGTAAAAAAGTACTAAGGTTTGCACACAAGCTCGGTGTGTATTACCTACATTGGAAAAATGACTTAAACTGAACAATTCTTCAGAAGATACAATAAGACTATGCCAGATCTTCATACACGCAACGATTTATCGGCTGTAGCTAGAAACTGAAAGTGTATGGACGTCTTAAGATTACATGTCTAGCGGCAGTTCCAAGCAGTAACTATTAATTTCTCACTTTTATTATTTCGTATCATTTAAAGGTTTATAACGTTCAAGAAAATTTACATGTCAAGAAATTGCCATGAAAATTGTTTCATTCACATTCCAATAAAGAAAAACATGATATTTGTGAACTGATAAAGTTAAGTTTCTTTTAGCAGAGCTGAGACCATTATATTAAGCCATAATGTTTCGTTAAACAAAAATACCATGAAATATTTTTAGACCGTTATGAGGAAGATGTACTTGATGAGATGTTATAAGGAAGAGTAATTTATAGTTAGGTACCACACATTGTCTCAATTTTGAAAAATCAATTAGTTATGTATTATTATGAAGATAAGTATTGTGGGATTAGCATTGTTGGGGTTAATACTTAATGTTTTTTCTTATTTATAACTAATTGTTACTTGTGTATACTTACGTTTAACTTGTTCTTCGTCTAGAGCCTCAGTCTGAAAAAAACAGAAAAGAATATTTATTTCTATAGGTATATATTTATTGAAAATGTACTAGTAAGAAACCAAACAATGACAGGCGAAACAAAAAAGCTAGGTTTTCCAAATACCTACACGAAAAAGAATGATTAACCACAAGAAAATATTTTTTTATTTTCAACGCCTGTCAGAAGTGACGAAACCAATTTCTCGAGGTTTCAACACGTCGATAAAACAACTAATCTATCCTAAGGACGATATACTCATTATTTTTTTCTGGTTCTATTTTAATACGACCGTGACCCTTCATCTGTTCGAGCCAACCTTAGCAACCTTGGAGAATCCTAGTCGGGCACACCTCTCGACCCTACTCCTTGGATTTTGAAAGGAAACAAGCAATATTTATCAACTCCTATCATCAAAAGTAAACAACGCGATTATTTGTATCAATTTTTTAAACAGAGACGATGTGTGGTATCAGGCTGATATTGATATCCCGAAGCGAGTATGACAAATGCGCCTGACAGTTTTTTTGAACTCGAACCAAGTTCTTGCAAGCTATTATGAAAAAACTGTTTTGGATGTCAGTGTGCGTGACAACAAACGCAGAAAGATGTTTGACTCGAAGAACGGGGGTTTTAAACATTATTTATCAATAGAGAACCAATTTTTAATGTGCCATTCAAACTCCTACGATTTGTCAATATTTTCGCTGAACACCCACAAGACAAGATCGAAATGGACGTGAAACGTTAGAAACTACCGTTGCGAAAGTGGAAACAAACGTATCTCATCACTTCACAGAGCGACATATTTAAAAAAAAACTAATGCAGTACCTAGTATTACATTTTTACAATAACATACATTTCTTGTCATAATATATATAGTATCTGTTACAAATTAGAAAATATTTTACTTTAACGATAACTATATAGTTCATTTAATTCTAAAACTACCGTATTGTCTAGCATTAGAAATGTGGAGTACAAGATTAAAAGGGCACAACTGTTAACACCGGTACAGTAGTTTTCAAAAAAAAATAATAATAATAAATGCAGTAGTAGTATTGTTTGTACTAAGAAAATATTGGAGAATAAGCTCCTTTTGGAGTAATAGTAGGAGTAGTTCCTACAATTTATATTTTTACAATTGCAGTGACGTGGATACGGGTAACTAAATTCAGTATTTCAGTGGATGTTATCATGAATTTAGTATAATTTAACAACTCGAATAGTAATAACACAAGTTATCAAAACAACTTTATTAATTATTGGCATGATATATAATTATTAGTTTGAATTAGTTGCCTGACATGTATATGACAAAAATTAATAAAATTGTTTTGCCATCTTACAGCAATTACTATGTGTGTTGTTAATTTATACCGAATGTTCTGTCTATTTGCAACTAGTCTATTTTTTTGTATTATCCTATGGAGTTTACAAAGCCGTTAATATATTTAAGAGATTTTGACCTTTAACAAATTCGTCCATCAATTACACCCCTCAAACTACTCGCATCCACGCCAATGTTATTGAGAAACAGCAAGACCCAGTTTATATCAATTCTTGCAATTCTTGTACTTTTGATATCTTTATCTTCAGCCGATTTTAAAAAAATTAAGCAAAGCCTTGTTCAGAGTAATAATTTTAACACCCTGTATATCGGAAACGCAGCCTTAACGAGAAAAATGTTATATGAACTACCCTCACTATCTTCTCTTTTTTTAAGTGCAAACGGAACGTCCTATATATATTTATTTGATTTTCTAAAAATGTCACCCAGATGGGCTGATCCCCGCAAAAACACACAAAGTAATCCAAAAAAGGCACGTATCCTTTACAAAACTACGAGTATAGTCACTGCCATCACTAACCATTGTTGTTGTGTGTCCCGACAGGCGGAAAATAAAGACTGGTATTTTTGACCGTCTCCAGAATATATACCCTGAGAATTCCCAATCGACACCCGCATATGTAAGATATTTTAAAATAGATCAGGAGGCCGCAATCGGTTATACGCTCTCGGGGAAGCCGTGGGCTTGCGTGGACTAAGAATTTGATATTTCGGAAGTTCTTCGCTCTTTTAACAGAGAGAAATAATGTTCAACTTAAACCAGCAGCATATTCTCAAGTGGACAAAAAAGCAAATGGGGACACAGAAAATGTAATAACTTTACTAATATCTTGATACACCTTTCAGTCAATGAAGAAAATAAAAGAACTATCTAAATCCTGCACAACTGTCATCAAAAAGCAACATTTTCGTTAAATTTTCAGTTGACAAAGTCAAGTCTTTTTGTCATCTAGCTCCGAAATACTTTTATGTTCTAGAGTAGTTCATCCCACAAAACACTAATTATTAAAATCCTTAAAAGTTGTTCAAAATTAGTTAAATCGATCGATTTATATTAATTTGAATTACCTTTCCTAACAGAAATTTATTATGAGGTGCTTCTTGTAAAAATCTCTGAATTTCCTGTTTCGTTAGAATTCTGGATTCTGCTTTTCAAAAATGGTATTAGTTTTGGAAATTTCCTAATATTTACATTTTCTTTGGCATTCAATGTACTATTTACCATAACGTCGAAGGTTTGATTTTATTAATTTTATGTTGGAAATATAACAGTAATACCACTTCGGACTCTTTTTGAATTTTCTTCGAATTGTCTCGACGATTTTTTGGAAATTAATTGTGAAACAGAACTTTGTGCCGTTTCTAATACTTCCCCTAGTAAATGCGCATCTACACTTTTCAAGCTCATTTTGAATTAAACACTCTTAGAATATGAATTACAATGTATAATTCTGACACTACCTTTTCAAACAACTAATCTTTATAGTTTATTAGGTTGCTATTGTTAGTCACCGCGCCCAAACCTTCTTGATTCAAAAACGATTCAAAGGATTTCAAATATAAATTAAATTGTTGTACATAACACATGTCTTATTTTATTGCAGTTTTCTAAAAAACATTGTTTGTGTCTCGAACGTAAAATGCTTCCATATAACTTCCATTCTTGAACACAAAAGTATCATTTCTAGATACAAAAATAACTGTTTTGCAGTTATTCCTAAATGACATAAGAGAATCTTGAAATTGACCTCATACTGGCATAGGAGACGAATGTCAGATAAAGAAATGAATCAAGACCCGTAAACGAAAAACGATGTCTTTGTATAAGCAACCAACAAATATCTAAACTACACAGAAAAACACAGAATGACGTGTTCCACTTTTAAGTATGCCAGTATGGCGTCTTGAGCTGTAAACAATATGAAACTCGACTATCCTTGCGGTTAAACTATTTATATTTTATTAACAAATATTATTGGAAACATAAAACTTTACAGTTTCTTCCAACTCCTTAAACATTTTTATGAAGACAAACCCGTTCTTTTACTGTTTTAAAAACATATAAAAATGCAGTGTACGATTTCAAGAAGGATATTTAGGTGACTGTTATTTTTAAATAATTAAATGTTTTATATCCCAAACCTTGTGAAATATGTTCGTGATTGATGTTCCACTTAATTAAAACCGTCCAAAAATAAACCACAGAAATTACCTGTCCTGCAGGGTGGTTTAAAACTTATACATCGACGCTGAAATTACAGGATTAAGTGAAATTCATTTTCATGAAAACCCAGGTACGGTTGAAAAGCGACATTTTCAGTGTTGTAGCTTCAAAACCAACCGAGTACGTTAAGCAATGGACATGTTCCTATAAGAATTAGTGTATGCAATGTGTGTAGTAACTTCACACATTTACTTCCACCACTATCTAAAATTAGGATATGTGTTTTAAGAATATGCACCATTACATCACAATATATATGCATTTTAACGAGATGCAGTAAAAGTATTATACCCAGCTGACCATTGTTCTGAGTTAATTGGTACTGAAATATGTTTTCACTGCCGTATGAATGGACTGGCCGTGCCAATAACAGATGAAATAGTAGCCGCAAAATTGGTAATTATTAATGTTATAATCAGGATAAACGTAGGTTGCGTGTGGGTGTCGAATGCATATTTGAACCGGAAAATTTATTAGGAATTATTAATTATTTTCCTTGCAACACAGTGCAGAGATAATAAAACAGGCGCTTTTTTTTAAAATGAGCGGGTTAAAAATAGTTTTTGGAAACAAACAGGCAAATATAATTCCAAGTAAGATATATTTATACAAAAGCTGTTCAAATTTGCCTCCATTCATTTGCAAGCAAGTTTGGGCCCGTCGACACCAATTTACTTTACTATACCTCGATTTTTAAATATCCCCATAAATAGAAGGCTATAGAATTTAAATCTTCTTCAAATAGAATAAAAAGATCATTACGGAGAAATTCTACAGTATAAAAAACAATCTTGTAATTTTATTCATCCACTGTTTGTCCAATGCATGATAATGGAGTCTATTGATATATTTTCAGTTACTGTAATTTTAATAATTTAAATTTTTTCATAGCTGTGTCCTGTTATTTTTATTAGAGTTTGTTCTTCAATTCCACTTTTAATAAATTTGATAACTACTGCCGCTCGATTTTTGAAATTGTTAATAAAAAAGCTTTTATTTAAAAGAGCATATCATCTACAAAGTGTTTTAAAAATAACCAAAATGAAATTCACCATTTGCCTGCCCATTGACACTAGTCGAATGTATACCTTTCAATTTCAATTCCTTTAATTTGTCCAAACGTTGGATAATAAACGTCAAAATAATATCAGTTCTTCATATCACTTCCCTACGGATCTTTCTTACTAATCATTAATAATCACTAAAACATTGCCTATGCATTTGAAAACAATGCAGATTTTGTGGTTGATTGCACGTATGTATATCTTCCTTGACCTTATAAGTAGCAGTAGCAGCAACTCAAGAATATCTGAGAATTCTTCAGAATTTTGTGGAATTATTGGAAATTCTTCAAGAATTCTTACAAATCCACGAAATTACTTCCTGAATTCTATAATTTTCACATTTCCAAATTCAATACCAAGTCTGTCATTGTGGCTACAAAAATCTCTTCGAAGAAATTCCGAAATATTCAATAATTCGTATTCAGGGAAACGCTGCTCCTCCGATGCTCTGAAAATAGAACGATGGGCCCTATTAGACAAGATAATCGCGGAGCCAATTAGAATTCCAGAGCATTAGTATAACTAACCGCGAATAGGGATGTCTTAATCCAAATCGTAAACAAATCGAAGCTTGGAAAGTGGGTTTAAAATAGACTACTTTAGACATGAGTTAAGATGTAGATACTATAATGCCCCGAGTGCTATATTTAACACAAAACATAAGAATACCTCTAGAAATCAGTTACATTCTCTCTCTTGATAATATTCTAGGTATTCGCCTGGCTTAAAAACTGTTACATTATGTGGGCATTAAAAATATGCTTTTTATAAAACACACCACTATTCTGACACCTAATAAAATTTATTTTTGTGCAAAGTCGCTTGGTTACGGCGGGCAAATCGCTGCACTGAAGGCGGTACTAATTCTCGAGCTTGTCATTAATTTTCTTTATTTTTCCATTGAACCAAACACTAATTTTATCCTATGATTCAAATTTACAAGTTTACATTCAGATTGCCGTGGAAATTTATCGACAGTACTGCAATTGTTTTAGGATTATCGGCAAACAGTTTACAAGGCTTCTAGATTTATAAATTTGATATGAATAAAATAGTGGCATAAATTGCTCTGTTTAAAATATAATAAACCTACAACAAACGCACTTCACTGTTTATAATATTTTTAGTTTGTCTCACAAGCGAGATTTTCCGTTATGGCACTTGCCAAACTGTTTATCTATTGTATTGTTTAACTATAATACAAGCATTCAAACACATTAAATAATAATTTGCATTTGCTTGTTTTGGCTAGATTGACACAGTTGTTCGCAATGTTTTCGTTTCATTTATCAATATCATCAAGGTTTCAACTTGTCAGTCTCAAGTGGAAAAGTTTTAGCAGTGTTTTAAATGAAAATGGGCGTTTCTTTCTTTAAAAAAGAATAAATATGTGAGTGCCTCAAGTGTTTCTATGTAAAATAATTGCCTACTGTTGTCATCTACATCATCTTTTCTATGTCATTTAGGTAATCTAATAAAATAATTAGAACATAGGTATACTACATAAAAATATGGTATTGGTTTGAGAGTTTCGATAGCAACTTCAAAAAATAGGTGCTTCCCATTATTTTATATTCGTTTTTAAAATTTATGATACAATGGCTATTTTTTGCTGCTTACTCAAAGTTGTTTTATTGTAGCAACATTACGACATATCAAAGTTATTCTCCGTCCTTTATTCGTATAATTTTAATTGCTTTTTCTATTTATACAACACTTTCCGTTTTGAATGCGTCTTCTGGTTTTGGCAAGTCCACACGCTGTAACGTATTATCAACATGGCTTCTATTATGTTATAGTGGTGACTTTAAAAGTCAAAAAAATGAGCAAGCGCCTTATTTCACTCACCCAAAAACAAACAGTAACCCTTTTCGATAACTAGGTTAAAAGTTATTTATAGTACAAGTGGGATATAGGCATTACATGAGTGAGACATTTCAGTATGTAATAAAAAATGCGGTTATCACACGTGTACTATATAAAATGTTATCTAGAACTGCAAAAAATGTTATATACAATTACCTTAAATTGAGTAAAATCCAAAATCAGCTGCAGTTTGTAAGTTTTAAATAAAAATCAAGAAGCAAAGGAATTGTTATGACAACCTGTCAAACTTGTTATAAATAAAATTAATGAGTGATAAGTCAAATAACGAGTGATTTAGAAACAGGAAACTTGAAATAGAAAAAGCTGATGCAACTGCAGTAGCTTCACTTTTACCAGATAAATCGAGAACCAACAGTGCCAAATAAATGCTGTAATGAGGCTCAGTTGTAGATAAAAATATTAATGTTTGATGTTTCCTTATTAAAGGAATTGTTATTTTTTGGGAATTTTGAGTTCTAGGCCTTGAAACTTACTAACAAATAGAACGAGTTCTAAAACTTGCATTGTGGAAATATTTACCACTTACTGGTCGTTTCTGTCATCGTAAATCAGCCTCAACCTCAACAAGACGCGTTATTACACGTAAAATAAAATTGTACAAAACCTATTACTTCGGGAAATTTATGTACGATAAATTTTGGACATCAGTTCGGGGAACGAAATTAGAAATGTTCTGGCAACTTCTCCAACCGTATAGTTTTTTATATTTGTTGTCTACTAAAGTTACTTGAATAGTTACAAATTTTAAAAATACCAAGGATTGCTAAACTGAGCTTTTTTAAGATCTCAATATTTTTTCAAAAATTATTTGTGGGTAAACTTACTACTTCTGATCTTGTTTTATCATATAAACAAGTAAACGCATGTTATATCTAAAATCAGGCTAATGAAATCAAAATTATTACTGAACTTTGTACTAAATGTTTCTCTTTGCGTATAAAATGGGCCTCACGTTTATGTCTGGCGACGATTCTGGAATCATATTAATAAATAGCTTTAAACTCGGCGCCAGCCATTTTCATTTAAAACAGACTGGTCCCATTAGGTTCTCAAAAGTCACAACAAAGTAGATCTGCAGTCAACGGGAAGCCACATGAATAACATGGAATCTATTCTCGGGAAACAACGAATTCTTACTAAAACTCCAGCTAACACACTCATGTCAAAACTAATCTGTTCCTGGAAAAGCTAAACAAATCTTGCAAACTTCAATCCTAGTAGGATTTCCAATTTTTCATCCAGTTAATTTTTTAATTTTTGATAATTATGTCTGGCTTGCAAAATCTGCATGGCAGTTTCACAACTTTACTTATTTACCAACAAGAAAACTGCAACCTACCCTCTTTTTCAGGCCAGAAACAAGCCGGCGGATGGCAGCCACGTAGGTCAGAAGCCGTCGGGACAGAGAACCCCCACCCACGGGCCTAAGAGCACAGGGCCCAAAACTCCAGGAAAACCAGGACAGAAACCGGTGGCCGCTCAAAAAGGACAGCCCATAAAACAGGCGCCAGCCAAAGTAGCAGCTGCCGCCGTGACGAAGACGACCAAGAAGACCAAAAAGGGCAAGCATCATCAGCACGACTTGATAGTTACAATCAATTTGGTGAGTGTAATAAGATTTTTTATCAGGAATGGCCTATGAGGCGCATTTTTAAAATTAAACAAATATTTATAAAAGCATACGCTCTCTAAAGCTATGCATGCGGTCCTGTTGAAACTGTTAGCGCAGTCAATTCTATACATTTTACAGTTTGGTAACTTGTTCTTAATATACAATCTTCGTTTCTAAATCTATTTTTTTCCTTCTCTGTAATGCTGTTTCACCAGTTACAGAATTATCATAACAGTCATCTACAATGGGCATGTTACATGCTTGTATAGCTCAAATGAGAGAAATGCGAATTCCTAATATAATGATGAAAGTGGAAGACTTGGTGATAAATCACTGATTAATCCTGATTCTCTAGTTAATCGTTTGAGGTTTAGTTCATCAAAAAATCTGCTGAAATCTACATGAAAGTTATAATAATAAAGCCGTAGGAACTGAAATAAACACTTCTGCTCATTTCGCAAAGCTTTCAGTGAACTCCGACGCCGTATTTTCAGCATTTTTAACTGAAAAACACAATGCGCTAATTATTTTTTCACGCCCTCGACTAGATTGATTGAATCGAATCCAACTGGTGCCGATTTGCGGCGTAAACAATCGCGGATCGCCGCCCCGCGAAACAAAGCAGGTTCGGATTCCTAAAATCGTTGAAATTAACCTCACCAAACAAATAATAAGCCGTTCGTCGGACATGTCGCTTGCCAACTTGAAAATAAAATAACTAACGTCTTATATAAACGGAAAGGATTTAGTTGGTCGTTAAAAAGCGCGCAAATCGGACGAAATCCCGCCATGATTTTTGCAAAAATAAAATAAATTAAAACGCAAATAGTGACCGGGGAAAAAGTGCGAGCGATAAAAGTCCAAGTTTACGGCTCGTCGGCGGCGACAGAAACGGTCGAACCGTCCAAATCGGAGTGGGACGAAGGCGAACCTGAAAAATGACTGAAACCGAGCGTTATGGCAAGGAATACTCGCGCCTCAGGCGATTGACAAGCAATCTAGATGTGCAGCAAACGTGTGTAAGTAACCGAGATTTATTTCTGGGTGTTTGGTTTTGTTCGCAGAACGCATGGGCGGGCCACAATGCCGTTATTATAAATTAGGATTTCGACGATTTTATGGGTAGCCGTAAAGTGGAGAAAATTGCACCTTTGATGTCGCGGAAGGTTGTTGCGTGGGCGCCGGACACTACCGTTAATATTTTGTTATAATTAAAAATGATACGTGCAGTAGGTTTATGTGCCACGGACCGGACGACGACGGCTGGCTTGGATTCAAGTTATGCATATTTCGCTTACAGTGTGTCCCATTTTCGATGCTTTTCACGAATATCTCGAAAATTACTGAAGATAACTCAAAACCCGTACTTTTTCGAAAAACAACTGAATGATTTTTTAAGAGAACTTTCTTAGCATTCTTCGTTTATGACGGGGAAATTGATAATTCACATTTTTTAACCACTCTTGTCATACGTCTGCGGTTAACAATTTTTAACCTAAACATTAATGGGAAAACTGGATGATTGTTCCAAATACGTGATGATGAATGTACTATTTTAATAGAAACGTTCGCCGTCACTGTGTAGACCTGTGACGTCAGACGCCGTCCGCACGTGCATACCTAAATACCGTGCTATGCTTTAGTTAATATCTCTAGGTATAGGATTTCCATGCTTTCGAACAACAACGTACGTTTAGAAGAGTTAATTTGTAATTTGTCATTTGTGATATTATTAGATGTTATTGCGTTAAATATACAATTAGCAAATAATGAATAAAGTTGCAAAATAGACTCGTAAATGGAAGAAGTATTGCATATGCCATTATGTACGAATACAACATACAGCCTAATAAAAAATATTTCAAAAGCAAATGTGGTGTAGGGCGATGAAGCGCGACGAAAGGAAGCATTGTAGATAATATTGCTTATTTGAGATGACCATTTTAATGTAAGTTTAATTGGAAATACAAGTAGGTTTAAGTTGATGGAAAAAAATTAAAATGTAAAGTTGTAAAGAATCAATTAAACTTTTCTATTAAGCTACCAGTATGTATACAGGGCGTTTAGAAAATCAATGGTAAAGATAACTTACATTCTTTTTTCATGTATTGTATTCAGCGCTTCATTCCGATTCCAAATAAGATGTTCTGTATTTTCTCCTACGTGATGTAGAATGTTATTAGAGGCATTATAAAATGTTGCTATCTGACTTCACTACATTAATTATCTGTTTTATTCATGATAAACAAAAGTAATAAATAAGGATTTTTTTAAAATGCTTAAGGAGGAATGAAATCAGTAGTTAATAGTAATAAGAATGTATTAAATTAATTTTCAAAATATTAATAAATGTCAATGTGAGAGACCTTTCTAGCTATCTTCTATAATTTACCATGAAAAAAACCATCGAAAATGGGACGCAACGTACAGTGCACGATATAAAAAATTTAAATGTATAAACAAGGAGGAATGTGAGTCATCAAGTCGATATAAAAATACGAAACCTTGCAATGTATAACTTATTGAAACATTTACAAGATAAGTGTACCCAGGGAGCTAAATATATCGTCGACTGCTGTTTGATTGCCGGATCTTTTAAAATAAAAATTGAAAATAGTGCCAGTGATATCCCGAATACACCTCCGGAGAACTGTAAATTTAAGTTTGTTGCCAGATAAATCAAAGATATTAATCGAGAAGCAATATAACCTATTTGTGGCATGGTGTAAGTCGAAGGAAATTTATAAATATTCAGAAAACGTACTCCTTGCCTATTTTTGTGAGAAAGCAAATACACTAAAATCGTCATCATTATGGTCGATTTACTCGATGCTAAAATCCGTATTATCTACCAAGAATGATATTGACTTAAACAAGTTCAAAAAGTTGACGACGGTAATGGAAGAGTTCTACAGAAGGATACAATGAAAACTTTGAAACAAGTAAGAACATTATCGACAAGGTCATCAAATAATGCACAAGTAATGAATGTGCCAATCGCTGTGATAATAATTTTACCATATCAGAATATAGCCCTAATATACCTTCAGGATCAAAGGTCATCAAATAATGCACGAGTAATGAGTGTGCCAATCGCGGTGATAATAATTTTACCATATCAGAATATAGCCTTAATATACCTTCTGGATCAGAAATTAAGATTAAAGATTGTAAAGACTGTTCTTTACTTAATTACATATTTAGGTAACTAACAGGCTTAGTGCCTGTTACAGGTTACGATAAAAGAAATACGTTAGACACTCAAATACCTATTATACACATAAATCCATTAATCAAAATCAATGAGGTAAGGTAATAAGACTTTTCGAACGTATCAAAATGTACTTAATCGAAGAATTGTTCAAAATTAAGTACCCTGTACATTTCTCCGCAGTTGTCAGTCTGCCTCAAGGGGACGCTATGAGGCGTAAAGAACCTCCGCGGTATTGCCGTCAAAGCCTTCGACGGAGTGCTCACCATCCCCATGTAGATATTTACTAGAACGGAATGACATTTGAAATATGAACGAAAGAGGAATGGGATGAAGTGAACCGTGCACCGTTTATTCGTTTTGCTTCATATTCTGAGCGGCGAAACTCGAAATTCGGTCTTGAAAGCTGAGAACTAGGCGCTCGAATTATGTAAATGGGCCTCAAATGAGCAGTTTGGGGGGTATAAAAATAATAAATGCACCTGGGAAATATTTGTCTGGCTGCTAGGAGGGCAGGGAGGGCCGGGGATGTAAACGGTTTACAAGTCCGCAGGGTGCATTTTGAGGTTGGTTTAAAAAATAACACGGCTACCGTCTATATAAATTTAATTTATAGTACCGAATGAGTTTAAAATTAGTATGAGTAGGGTAGGAACGCTTAAGAGTACACACTGCTTCTGCAATTTTTGCCAATTACTAAAAAAAAAATTAATAAATGCGTAGTGGAGGTCTAGTTGTCACAAATTTGAATTTAAGTGAAATATTTTCAAAATTATTGGTATTAATAATATCCCAATTTTTTTATTAAAATATAGTAGCATTCGTCTATAACATTATGAATATAGAAAGGGGCTAAACATTAAACAAAAAATGGTCAGGTGATTTTCGGGCTGGTTGCCACGTCGTCGGTTTAGAACACTTGACGTTTCGAGAGAGATATCGGTTCTAAACCGACGACGTGGCAACCAGCCCGGAAATCACCTGACCATTAACGACAGCCACGGAAGCCTACAAACTAAATTCAACAAAAAATGTTATTCCAGTGTTTTATAAGCGATGCATATGTGACAACGTACCCCAAGAAAGGACAAGTTGTCACAATAGTCGGGGTTAGTTGTCACAAATTTGAATTTAAATGGAATATTTTCAAAATTATTAATATTGATAATATCTAAAAATAATATCTAATAAATAAAATAATTTGAAAGTAGTCCAGGGAACTTTTGGTTTTCAAGATCTGAATAATCAAAATCGCCGCAGTGCTATATGTATATTCAAATAAGCAACTCCATATTAGCATTAACAACATTAAAAATCCTTAGAATAAATATAACAAAATGCATACTATAACATCTGACCTTTCGCAATGTTAAAATTAGACCTATGGAGCTCATTATCTACATTACAACTATCAGATGAACTAATTGACAATTGTGTGAATCAGAACATGAAAGGATTCGGTTTATTAACAAGTTAATGACAGATGCAAATTAAACGTTTGGTGGAGTTGTCAAAGGATAATACCTACTCGTTATTCAGGTTGTATAAATAGTAGGTTTTGCAGGCTAGTTAGTTAAACTGATTTTCTTTGAAGTCTCATAAGAAATTAATTACAACGATCATTTATTTGATTTTTAACAAGGTTAAAAACAAAAATATTTTGTTCAGTTTATACAGAAAACAGCTGACGAAATTTTTTTCATCACCGGACTGGAATTCCCTAGTACTAACCGTAGAAGCCAAAATAACCGAATGACCACAATAAACTACCAGAATTTAGTGTTACCCACCCAAATTAGAAGTATTACATTTTATAGGAGTTACAAAAGTATTTACAGAACATGTTTAGGTATGTCTTGTTTTTTAATGCATAACATACATACTTCGTCCAATTGTCCACAAGATTGTGGATTGTTCTTCACAAAAAAATGTTGATCAACTCTCCAGCATCTAAGCTGACTTATTATCATCACCTGTAATCGTTTGACCCAATCGTAGGTTTCTTTACTTTTCTTCATCTATTTAGTAGCCCCAAACTAGAGCCATGCGGCACACAATATTTAAATTCGTCTATAGTTAGGATCTTTTGAAAAGGATTGTAACGGAAACTGACTATTTATATGTTTATCTCCTTTTTCAGACCGAATATGGATTATCGGAAGACCAAGTGGCGGAATTCAAAGAAGCTTTCATGCTATTCGACAAAGACGAAGACGGCACCATAACAATGGCAGAACTAGGAGTCGTTATGCGCTCACTAGGCCAAAGACCCACTGGTAAGTTTATTCGCACATATTTTTACTTAAACTTAGTATCTAATAGAGATAATCTTTCTCGAGCGCAAAGCTCTGAGAGCGGTTTAGACAATAATTAAATTATCGTTTCATTAATTCATTAAGCACAATACCCAAACGATATCCGAATGTATCCCGCTTCGATTCCGTTTAAATTGGCCCGTTCGGCGTGCCAAGAGATTAAAATAGCAAACAGTCGCATCCTCAAATCTCCGTTTATTAATTAATTAAATTGCGAGTCGTCCTGCGGCGCCAGCCGTTTCTTTTTCAATTTGGCGCTGTAATTAATGATACTCCTCCGTATTCTTTCTTCCTACATCCAATTAAGTGACTTGCTCGATTTCCACTTTGTTTACCAGACACCTCGCTCGAAAGGGACAAATCAGTATGGTCAATATTCTCCTTTTGGTTAGCTTTCAGTTAAATTGTATTTATCCACTTTAATATGTATTGCACAGTTAAATTAATACTACGCACACTTATATTGTCGATAGCCAAACCTCACAACTGCTGTGTCAAATATAGATAGGGATGAAATAGCGTAAATCAGAGTAAAAACCTCTTACATACATCTTGGATACTTCCATAGACGTATATTTTGTCTTCAATTGTTTATGTGTTGTTCCGTATATAATCAATCATGATCGTATTGCAGAAACCGAGCTGCGGGATATGGTAAACGAGGTAGATCAAGATGGTAATGGGACCATAGAATTCAATGAGTTCCTTCAGATGATGTCGAAGAAAATGAAAGACGCAGATGGGGAGGAAGAGCTTAGAGAAGCGTTTAGGCAAGTTGTGCAATCAAAACTAAAGACTTTGTTATTTAATTGTTTGGTTACAGAGTTTTTGATAAAAACAACGATGGTCTGATATCGTCAAACGAACTTCGTCACGTTATGACCAGTCTGGGAGAGAGACTGTCGGAGGAAGAGGTCGATGACATGATCAAGGAAGCTGATCTTGATGGAGACGGTCAGGTTAACTATGAAGGTAACATAATTAACATTATTTGTTGACTTAAATGACCTTGTGAAGTTTTTACTCAATGACACGACACTTGTAAATATTCATTTCTATGACTAAAAAAAAAGATAACTTAGCTACTTTCATTTCAGAGTTCGTGACCATCCTCACAGCGAAGAACTAAAGATAGGCGTCAAGAACGAGGTCCAAATCTCCTAGTCCTGGCTGCATCATAAATAAACCAAATATACAGCTACCTAAAAGAACAATGTCTCCAAATCTCCTTTTATGTATAAGCACTGCTTCACTTTTTCGATATTTATTATAACTAATGCTGTAAGATTATATTTTAGTGAAAAATATGGTTCTGAGATACAGGGTGCAAAGAACTTATTTGTCTACTATAAATAATTTCTATTCGAATCTATTTGTAACATTGAGAAACGAGGAAAAAATATACTTAGTACAAGATTAATAATACACATGATATCTAATGTCCATTTTTACAGTGAAAAATATGCCAGATGTTTCTTAGAAATAACATTTCTAAACAAAAGTAATCTTTCTAATATAGCATGTGGCTTTTTATGTAAATATATTTAAAGCTTAAAAAAAGTAAGTGCATATCTAAAAGGGCAGACTTATCCAATATCCATATTTAAGTATCTGAATCCGTATAGACAAATTTAAAATCGATATAAGAAAAAAAACAGCCATAATGGTTTGGTATGAGATACTTAATATAGAATGGAATTTCAAACATGCAGGATACCCAATAAAGAGAGCATATGAAACAATTTTATAAGAAAATATTCGGTGCTTTGCTGAAAAGACTATGTTAATATTCGAACATATTTCCTGGCAAAAAAAATTGTAACTTTGGAAACAACTGAATTAATGATCTGAAAGACCAAATAGAGAATAGACTTTTTATGGACAAATGGAAATACCAGTTGTTTGTAACAGAAAACAAACGCATGCATACATAATTCTCTTCCTAAAGAAACATCTTGTACATTTTCTTTAACAGAGTAAAAATAGCTCTTGCAAACAAATTATTAAATAGTATCTAAGACTTGTGTGGTGGAAAGGGCGGCCTAGTATTATTACATAATTTTAACTATTTACAAATCAAAATATAATCCTGCATACTTCTAGACACCTGGAAATAGATGGAAAATACTTAGTCACTATTTTTTTATATCGTTTTTGCAAACGCTCTGTGGAAGAGACAATAATGAAACAGTTTCCGTTCCAGAAACATATTTTTTCTTCGTTTCTCGGTCTCTAAAAAGTACTCTTCATTAGCTGTAAAGTATAAGAGAAATAAAAGTCGTAAAAGGGTGTATACAATAAATTAACTAAGTAATGCTGTGTGAGAATGTCCACACTTAGAAATTATTTTTAGTAATTTTCCTACGCCTTCCTAATAGATGAATTGAAGATGTATTGAGTAATTTTTTGACGTGTATCGTTTTTATAATACAATTTCGATTTATATAGGGTAAGTGTGAAGATGTATTATGTCTCCATATCCATTGAATGCGAAGACTGACGAAAAACTCTCGAGATATACGAATAGGAGCGAATAGTCTTCCAGAATCGGAGCTTTTACTTATTTTTTCGAAGACGTAAGACTATACGCTTCCTTAAAATTCTAAGACATTACGTTTCTTCTAGTTTTTCATCAGTCATCCTTTTAATAAGTCTACTGTCTTTATATTACCATAAGTTGAAATATTTAAAAAGCGATTGTTTCATTGTTTACGTAAAAGTTTATATTACATACCAAAATGGTTTCTATTTATCCATATACTGGGTGTTTCACAATGTATCCAATAATTTTTAACCACATATACGCTTTAAGTAAGAAGGCTATTTGTTGGTAAAAATAAATGTCCAACAAACCACGAGATAGATTTATAACATACCATTTTTATTTATTTCTTCAAAAACTCTTTACTGTATTAGAAAGGTGTTTTAAGCTAATATAAATCTAATCTCCTACAATTTGTATCATATGTATTAGTCCGCAGAGTAGTTAGTTCACAATATTTTTAATACCTAAAAATAAATAAAAAAAATAATATCCTTTAACTCCTCATTACACTTAAAACACGATCTTTGGCCTTTTTTTATTTTTCCATACAGTGTTTTCCTTTACTACATCATAATGGATAGCAGAGTGTAATATGGTTAAAAATTGTCTTAAAACTTGTCAAACACCATATGTTTGAAATAAACTTGTTCAAGTTTCGTACCCAAGTCGGTTCTTTATAAATATATTTTTTATATTAATCTACAGACTCCCAAAATTCAAACGATTGGAGTAAGGCACATTATATTTAAAATTGTAAAATATCCTTTTTATATTATTACTCACATACATATCAAACGATTTACTACGGTACGTCTGTCCGACATTTATTGCCCAATAGACATACGTGAGATACTACTACTGCCAGAATAAAAGAGATATGCTCCAAAAAATAAATAAATAAATAAATTGACCTGTCCCATTGATTTTTTCAAAAATTTCCGAAAATGCACATGACTTTTGAAAAACGTTATATATAACATTTAAATTTGGCAGCAGAAGTGTTTCACATTATTTTAGGATTCACATATCGAGTGACTTAATAAGCAAATAAAAACAATTTTGAATAATAATATTACGTAATCTCTGTGTTTACCTATGCATGTTTTTTTCTCAATATTAGAAGAATTTACACATCCACATGTCAGTCACTGTATGGGTATTAGAACACCATGAAATGTTCATTTTTCTTTTATTTTTTTTTTATGAAAGTTAACCTAAAAAACAAGCGACAACAAAGCGTTGTATACGCGGTTTAATATCTGATTCCAATTTAAATATATTTTAAAAAATAAGTAGGTTCTGGACATTCCAAATTTGTCACTGTTTAGCAACTCAGGCAACTAGGTCATTGTTAATAATATTACAAAAAGTCCGTTGCCGATTGATAGATATTTGCCAAGAATTTATTAAAAAAAATCAAAGGACATTATACTTTGTTTCATATGTGAGCGACAGTACCTTTTCATATTAGAAAATATGCAACGGAATAACAAGGTGAAAAAAATAACAAACAAATTGGCTCATTTTGTTGGCAAACAATCGTTGCTTTATTTTTGTCCTGCTGAAAACATTCGACAAAAATTTGAACACAGATAGAAAAACTTAACAATGTCAATATAGGCATAACAGTTGACAAAACTGTTTGAGCTATTCATTTCTTCTGAACTTGAAGGACGTATTAAATATATATTTAAGTAATTTAATAATGATAATAAAAATATCGCGAGTCACTTATCTATGTGAATCCTACAATATTTACATCTTTAATAAACTTTAAATATAAAAAATCGATTAAACGTCTGTGCCATAAAAATTTTCGAAAAACATTCACAATGGGGGTCCATATTATTCTAGGTTAAGATTTAAAATAATTTTAATAAAAATACTATCAATAATTATTATTATAACTGTTTTCTATCATATGTAAAATGGTTGCTACGCCATTGAGTTTACTGTTAAGATATACGAAATAGGTTAAATAATTTTATCTTGAAAAAAAAATTACTGTAACATTTAATTACAACAAAAAATCAGATATAATTGTTTGGAACTATAGATGCGTTAGTTATTTATGATTATTCATGTTTACAAAGCTGTAAGTAACAAATTAATTGTATACTACGTCAATATTCATTGTTTCAGTCGATTAATACATTTGCTTAAATATTTAACGATCAATAATACCTGATTTAACCGAGTTTAATCAAACAATGGGCAATGTTATACTAGACAAATATGTATTTTTTCTACATATCATTAGAAGTATGGCTATACGTTGTTAATTGTTTATAGATATAGAGGAATTTTTCTGGAATTTGACAAAATGTTTATTTATTCAAATTTGCATAGGTATTTAAGCAATGGAAAAATTGTTGTAATCATCTTTTAATTAAGTTTACATTATCTATATTTTCACACAAATATCTGATTTTCTCAGATATTGATTTTATAACTGAATTTGGAAAACAATAAGTACCAAACACAATAAATACCTAATAAACAATGGATGAAAATGATGTCATTTAAGTTTTACGTTTATTGTTTGTTATTAAGTTATATAATTCTAGATTTCAATGTTCAATATATTAAATGTTTTTATGAAGCATTATTTTTTTTGTAACACATAATCAATTTGCGAGGGTTTCAGTCGAGAAATAATGAAAACTAATCAAAGTTCCCCAAAAGACTTATCTGAGCTTGACATCCAAACAATTTTTTTTGTCAATTTCAATTTCTTATTCATTTATTAATAGATTTTGTAGTTCAACTGTGTTTGCTAGGTCAGTGCAACTACGTCTGCAGAACTTTATAAGCAACAAAGTATTATTGTATTCATCATTTAATGGAACACTGCTTCTTAAAATTAAGTAACACAGGGTCACAAAAAAATAACATAAACCTTTCCCCCACCATTTAAAATCAATATCAACAAGAATAACAAGAGGAAAATATATTTAAAAATTAACGTAATCTAGTAATTTGTTTTGTTTTGCTACTGTTTTTCTGTTCAGCAGCAGCTTCATTTAAAATAATTGAAGTGTATTTATAGCAAAGAAATAAAAAAAAACTGACGAAACTGAAGCTAACATAATTAAAAATTTGTAAACAATCTCAGTTCATTATTAAATTTTAGTCAAGCGAAATATGTTCACTGACCATGAAAATGTAAAAATAAATGGTAAATAGAGTTTTATAAGCAAGCGTTTAAAAATGTATAGAAAAATTAAAAATAAATTAGATACGGTACTACTCTAAATAGGATGTACCTTTTATAATTTATAAAAATTATAGGATTCAGGGGTTTACAATATTTGGAATAATTTACTAAAAAAGTTAGATTTTTATGTATTTTCATGTACCTAATTTAATTTTCAATTTTTGTAATGAACAATCTAATACGGTTCTGATGCAGCAGTTATAAGCGCTTCCGTGAAATACGTGCTTGTTGGTAAACTAAACTACACATATAAATAGAAGATGCAAAAGGTTTTTGACTTTTTGGTGTTTTTTCAAATAAAAGTATAAACTAACTAAATGAGAGATTTAAAATAACGAAATTTCTTACGTTCCTAATTTTTCTGGATTCCCCTAATTATATCAGCAGCTTCAAGTATAAAGTTTCGCAATTCTTCTACTACAACAATGGGCACAAGTAACTGACCATTGTGTACAAAAAAAGTTCAAGTTTCAGTTTTTTTAATACAGACGAGTTCGAGAATGATTGTTTTTAAGAAATGCTAAACACATTATAAACGCCATGTGGAGACGAGATGAAACCATGTCTTTATTTGCTACATTATTTATTTTTTCCTTTTCTCAATTTGCTCAGAATTGAAAGAATATAAGGTCGGCATTCACAAATCCCTGTCAAAAGACGTCAACATTGACACGAACTAGACTAGTGTGACTTCATCACATCCTGTACAATTTACAGGGAATTACAATATGATTAATAACCTTTGTCGATGTCCCTTGCATTATAAACAGGATGACCCCTTACATGGTCAAATATGGAACGTGATCCATGAATGAATATGTATGAGACATATAAAGTTTAACTCTTTGTCTTTATGTATGTTTAATGTTTATATTTGAAAAAAATCTCAAGAGAATCAATAAAATGATAAAAAGAAATCCAAAAATAATATTTTGATGCTTTAAACATTGGTTTTATATTTTCCATTTCTCGTGTTACTACTCCAGAAGCCAAAAACTGAGAAATAAGAGACCCATGCATAACGCCAATGAAATAATAAAAAAACTGAGTATGTAGCCGGGGAAAATGGCTAGATATGTAAATTACCACATTTTTAGAGCAACCACTCAATTAAAACTGACATTTCCAGTGCACAAATTACCCATTACCATATTTACGGTTCATTTTCCTGCTGAATGGTTACCTCGACGCTCTTTTTTCCGTCACATATCAAGGCAGGCGTTTGCTAACCAGCACTGATTTCAGACGACAAACCAATCTGTCGTGGCGCCTGTAAAACTGTTCGACAGGAAAGTAAAACGGTCTTACTTTCCTTGGCACGCTAATAAATGCATAAACATTTACTTTTGCACAGCTGGCCGCCCGCCTCACCTCTGCGCGAGATCGACGGTACCGCCAGGACCGGCTTCGGAGCAGCCCAAATAACACGTTGTCAAAATAACGTATTTTTAATGTAGGTATAATAATAATAACATGATCCGCAAATTTTTCCATCTCGCCTAATGAGTCGGGTCACTTCTTTGGTGCGATCGGATATGCCGTCGTTTTTTGTAGCAAGTCATAAATCACCTCTACGGGAAAGTTACGAACGTTATCAACTAGTTGTACTCTAAATTTTACTGGTTTGCGTTCATAGAAGGTTTATTTATTAATATTGATGTGCTACTTACTAAAATTTACATTCATTTGAAATTTTAACACTGTATAATACATTAGAATAGCTTGTTTATATGTTTAATAATAGGAATAAGACTTTTACGATCTGCGCTACTATGTGTTTTCCGGGTTGTTAAGCCTTGCTGTTTTCGGATTAGGCTGTGGGGAGTTCTCCTAGGCCCACTCATACAAATATTTCGGTTCCTGTTAGTGTTACGACTGCTACGCACTAAATATTATTTTGTATTTAGAAATGTTTAAATGAAGGTGAATTTTAAGATACCAATTCTTCAAAGGATTTTATAGGTCTATGATTAGTAATGACCTTCCCATTCTACGACTGGACATACTTAAATACATATTTTTTTCAACATTTTGAAAAACCATGTAAATTCCTTGACCTCTTGATGAAATAGTTTCGTATAAAGGTGACAATCTGACATTTGTTCAAGGCTACAAAACGGCTAAAGCCGACCCTGATCTCCGTAATCAATCAGTTCCTACGGCACCCGTTGTTTTAAGTGCACCGGATCGAACCGGTTGGTTCTCGGGCGGGTACCCACTTAGTAATTTTCTAATGGTAATATACGGGACGATATAAACAATGGTAACGTGAAATGCGAAAATGCGAGTCGATCCTTGACCCAATGTGGATATGCATACATTAGTGTAACAGGTTCTCGATCTGATGCAAGTTCCTTGGTGTCGGATAACCGATATTCAAATATGTACGCATAAAGCACGTGGCTTAAGAAGGCACCGCGCCAACAAGAAGTTTGTTCGGGGACAATTTGAAACACAGATATGAAATATACAGAGCGATTGTTAATTTCATTATAAAATTTTAACGGTACAATGAGTACAACAGACAACTGTTTCATATAACTTTTTTGGAATTCAAAATGCGGTTGCTGCTCCTAGCGTATAAAAATGCTTTCTACAACAAATCCATTCGAACTTCAGTTTTATTAATCCTGTTCAAGGAGACTGGTGGTATACGTGAACATAATTGAGAGCATGCATCAAGACCAATCTTCGAGCAAGTTCCAACAATAACCACTCAGAAAATCGCACGTTAGAGGAAAAATATCAAGGACATTGCACGAAAATCATTTCCTTCATTTTATATGAAACATTTCCAAGCACTACAACTTGAAGACCACCCCCACAGAGTTCAGTTTTACAAATGGCTTTTGCAACAACAGAGAGGGGACAAAAATTTTACATAGAAAATTTTATCTAAGACGAGACACTGATGTTTACTAGAAATGGAATCAATCCCCATACAATCGAGAAGAAAAGACCATTTTTTTCCGTGAATAGTTGGGATGATGAATCTGCCCATTTTAACCGAAAATTCCATAAGACTTGAGGCAACACCTTTCCGAATAATTAAGTTAGCCGTAACAGGTCAGTTTCGTGGTCGCAAACTTTACCAGACCTTAAACCTTGTGTCTTTTTTGTGGGGGTACATGAAAAGTTTAATATTTCAAACATCGGTAACCCATTGGTCGGTTAAATCAGGCTGCAGATAACAGTGGTTAAGCTTTGCTATGGTGTGGATGGTAACAATTTTGAACCTTATTTTTATATTATCTATTTTAATTAATATAATACATATATATTTAAAATTACATAATCAACTCAAAGAATCGCCCTGTATAGAATAAACGAGTATATTCGTATATGAACCGAATACTACACATGCAGTTATAATTAATTCCAAGAACCTTGTCACCAGTGAAAAGAGTACTGGAAAAAGGTCACTCATTTATTTGATGTTTACAAACTGCATGTCCTTGTATAATGCAAGGTGCTTGAGCAGCATCAATATGACTGTTATTCTAAAAATATATCAGTCGCCGAATATCTTAATAACATTAACTGTTTATATAAAAAATAAGACCTTTTTCATTTACCCTAGTGAACATCAAACCAAAATAATGCATTTGACCTGTAAAAAAAACAAAGGTCACCAAAACCATCAGATCTGAGCCACTGAAGCTTTTTTAGATTATTTTATTCTAAGTTGCAAGTGACGTAATCGATCTATTTTACTTCGCTAAATGTGTGTAAATAATATGCTTAAATTCTTTCGTGTTAATATATCTCCATACTTCTTATTTAAAAAAGCTGTACTCAATCAAAATATCAAATGGAAAATCAACCTGAACGTCCTTTTTTTCTCTTTTTTTTACATAAATATAGATAGCATCTAAGTCTTGGGGGGTTGAAGTTTAAATGTGCCAAATGTATTTTGTTTTTTTTTGGTATGGCGCATTTTCTTAAAAATTTTTTTATTCATTTGCTACAGTTAATTTATTCATAAAACTTTTCTTTTGGCTAGTTCTCGTTCTCCGCTATACTTGAAAATAGACAGATGTCATAACATATAGTTTTCGTTGGTCATAAGGATTTAAATGGTTACAATTACTATACAGGATGTTTCCAATCATGTGTAGGAAAATGCATGCGTTGCAGATCCATGTTATAACAACTTTTTTCTTAGAATGCGCCAGAAAATCACACCCTTCGTTTTCCGATACATATTTTGCAACACCCTGTATATTTAAAACATTTTGTGATCGAATAAAACGCACTTTAAAGGAAATATTTCCTAGGATACCGGGAACAATTTACAACTTCATCCTTTACAATAGTAATTCGATACTAAAAGGAAAAATACCACGCCGAGCTGCCAAAGACCAACACGAGGTATCCTCAATTCCTTGAAACCACTTTGCGAAAATTCGATTGTCGATTTGATTCGACTCAGTCAATGCTCCTGGTCGAACAATGCAGTTCCGAATAATCGGCTCTTTTCTCCTGATCACGAATTCATTGTTGGGCTAAAATTTCTGCGAGTGACCTTAGAAAAAATAGTGGGAGCGTGTGCCCAGTCGGATTGCCGATATATAATAGCTCAAAGGTTATCTGACGGATTTGATGCCGGTGTACCCTTACCTGATAGATTGAGTCGACCTTTACTCGACCCACCTGTTATAAGATGTTTATTTATTATTATTTATTGGTAGTTAGTTTGTGTGCGATGGTGACGGGTGGACCGATGGAGTTGAGGAAGAATGAAGAAGAGGGTAAGTGGAGGACATAGATTTTCTTTATTTTAGTCATTAATGAAATGATTCCTTTTTATGGTGAATAAATGTTATTACATGTACAGGGTGTTGAGTAAAGAATGGACCATACTTTAAGGCTAGGGTCCTTGGACAAAAATAATGTGAATTAAATCAACTTATCTTAGTGCAATATTCCTTCCCTAAGAAGATATACCTACGCCTGAAGAAGTACTTTTTTATTTATTTTTTTTTACAATATTTTTCTTATTTGTTGGGTAATTATATTGAAATTTTGAAAAACAATGTATACAATGAAGGACAAGGAATATCTAATTGATGATGATTGAATTTATGTTAGAGTTTAATGTACAGGGCGTTCTGAGCGTCTGTGCCATTATATTATTCCTTTCAGGCTGAAACAGCTTTCAAATAAGTTTAACCTACATTTCCAAAATTTGAGTATAATTAATAACAAAATTATCGAAAAAAAAATAAAAAAGTGCTTTCTCAGGCTTAAGGAACTAAAATTATATATACTAAGAGTAAGTTGATTTGATTCAAATTATTTTTGCCCAAAGAAGCTAGCCTTAAAGTATGCCTATTCTTAACTGAAGACTCTCTGTATATTGAAAATCAATTCAAGGTTTAATAAAGACTTTCAAAAACAAAAACTATGAAGAGTACACAAAACAAAAGCATTTTGTGGTAAAACAATAATTTTCTATAAATCATTCCTAAAGTAACGTTTTCAATTGATTTTTATATTGTTATAATACAGAGTGTTTCATAACTATCCCGACAATTTCTAACCAAATATGCATTATTTAAAACTGTAAAGGCTCGGTTTGTTAAAAATAAAATATATTAAAAGTCGAATAGGAAACAAAACAAATTACAATAACTGAAAACAATAAATTAGAATCTGCTTCTTCATAGATTTTAGTAAACTCTGCATAAAAGCACTATCAAATAGATGTTTTCATACTGTCTGAAATTTTAATTATGTGATAACAAAACAAACGCACGTTTTATCAATACCCGGTGATCTGATACCTACCAATTTCTATAAATTAAGGTGTCCTTTCATTGTTTTACTATTTTTCAATAAAAATGGAACATGTATAAGAAATGAGAAGGTAATTGACATTGTTTTAGCTTACGAATAACCAAGTCAAAACTCGCGAGCAACTTGGAATTTTTAAATCAAATACACATGATACGTCGTATATATTGGCTTCCAGGTCCTATGTACAGATAAATTTTGAAGAAAACCTACAATTGGCTTTCAAAAACCAACTGTAGGTAAGAAGGAGCGATTAATTATTATTATGATTGCTAAATTTTTATATAATTTAAATGTGATTATCTAATCAACACCAATATTAAACGTTAATTAACATATTTCAAATTTTTCGGTTTGAGGCTTGTTGCCTTATCTGTGGAATCGGTTTCCTGCTTAACAGATTCTTCACAGTATGCACACCCAAATTAAATTTCTCAGCTTCCATATATAATCCTGAATGAAAGGATGTGATGATTTGCACACTCCTGCACGCTTTCGCGACAAGCCACCGCGTTTTTTGAACACTTATGTAACCGGTATCAAAAAATGTTTACGCTCGATAGATTCAGATGGAATCGTAAAATCTAACATTAAAAAATAATAATCGCAATTAAATTTCGTATCCCTGTAAAAAAATAAAATTTTATGCAAATGTATCTGGATATATTGAATGGTGAGAGTTTGTCAACACGTAAAGTAAGCATGAAATCATCAAATTTCCATAATTGAAATTTCAGTTTAAAAAATCACGGTCAGTGATCAGCTTTGAAGTTATCTCAGTAGCCTAATTTCAATGCCAAACTAACAAAAAGAATGCCAAAAACAAATCACTCGCAGAACTAGTTTCAGCCGCCTCAGTTTTTATTTGTTAATTTCATAATCATTGTAATTTATTTGTTTTACTTCCTAGTGCAGAATAATACATGCACAAATATAAATTTTGTTGTCCCCTGCAGCATTATTCTGCAATAATTAAACATATTTCGTAAACGACATAAATTTCTGGTATTAAGATCCCTCAGGGACTTGCCCTAGGTCCACTGCCCTTTCTGAATTTATAAATGACAGAAGTTATCCTTCTTTTTATCGCTTTCATAACAATTTTGGTTTTTGAAGCGGGACAGAAACAAAAGCGGGCGGCAAAGATGACTGAACAATCTGCTTCACATGTAACTGTTATATTTCCTGGTTATTGTGTTATAATTATTTCAATAAAATATTTCTTGCTTCGAGGTTTGTTCAATCGAAGGCATTACTTAAGCCCATTCAAGGTTATCCATGAAATTATAATATTACAATCAGTTGTAAGTTAAAACTGGTTCATTATTTGTAGATACCTACTAAATATGTGTTGCAACCTGTTACTTTGTAATTTTCCTATATAAAAAAATATTAATATCAAATCTCTTTGCGATTAATGTTTGTAACAAAATTAACATATCCTTTTTCATCGTGTAAACGATATATGTATAGGTAGGTGTGTATATGTGTGGAAGGTTTATAAATTTTAATTCCTAAATATCAAAGATTAAATATTAAATATTTCTAATTATATTCATTAAAACAACAAAAGCTACTTACATAATTAGAAAATTGGTGTCATTTTTTCAATCGGTTCCTTTATGCACGGTTCTGAATCTAATTAAAATTTACGTGCTTAAAATTTCAAATACTTAATTAAATAATAAAAATTTTATTAGGTGCAATATTTTACTCGTTTTGTTTAAACTCTACAAAACCCGATAACACCGTTCCTATACAGATATTTTGCGACGGAGCTTTTTATATATAGAGTGTTAGAGTTTTATCGTCTAATTAATCGAAAATTTCAAAAACATGAATGGTCCCAAAATGCATATTTTAATTTTTAGACGACGAAATCTATCCATATCCCAACAGGATTGTAAGAAACAAGACCTTAGAAGAAATGGAAGAAGAAAACGATCATAAATTTTGGAGGACTAATGCCGCCAACGCTGTAAAAGAAAGATTGAATAGGAGAATTAATCAAAGTGAGTTATAATCTGAAATTTTAAATACACAGCGTGTTCCACTCAAATGTATACAAGTTATTTTCTACTTTACTAGCTCATCATTTTATTGTCAACTGTATTTTCTTCCTTCCAGATAGGGCAAAAAATGTGATACTCTTCCTTGGCGACGGAATGTCCATTCCTACGATAGCTGCAGCCAGAGTATATTTAGGAGGAGAAGAAGAGCAATTGACTTTTGAAAAATTCCCCTACACGGGTTTTTCAAAGGTAATTATAAACGTTTATACAAACTGATCTTGTGATTTTAGTATATTTATCCAAACGAGACAGAGCATCTAGTTTAAAAAATCTAATCATTGCCGTAAAATATACAATTATATAAAATTGCAGAACTTTTGATATCTGATTTACTAATATTAAATACCAATTCACTATTCCATTATGGGACGTATGTTGGTCGTTACTTATTTCGTTCACATTTGGACATAATTTGCAATAAAACATAACGACATGGACACTGACGTCAACAATAAATAAAATAAATCGGTAATAAATCTAATTAGGAATTATGTATTCACTTAGAAAAAAATAACCACAATAACTCAGCAAGTGTTAACGCTTTTTAAACACATTAAAAATTATATTATAACCCACAACGACCGCAAATAATTGTTTCAGTTCGATTAAGAATTGTAATAGAGTTAGGTGGAGGACATTCTACCACTAAACTTATTTAAAAAACTACTATAATATATTTAATTGTACTGCAATAGTGGAAAAAAACTGGTTAAATAATAACTTTTCATATCTAAAAAAAAAAACAATATATACATGTGGTCAACAATAATAATTAAGTAATATCTTGTAGACGTATTGCGTAGACCATCAGACCGCCGATTCTGCATGTTCCGCCACCGCATATTTAGGAGGGGTCAAAGCCAATTTGGGCACGATCGGAGTATCAGCAGCCGTCGCGAAAAAGAACTGCACGGCTATGAACGAGGCCGATAACCAAGTAGATTCTATAGCCAGACTGTTCCAGCTCAGAGGCAAACGAACTGGTCTCGTAACAACTACAAGAGTTACCCATGCCTCACCTGCAGGTAGGCAAGAAAATTGTATAAGTTAAAATACAAATAAATAGCTTACTTTCGTAGGAGTATATGCTCACACTGCCGACAGACACTGGGAATCAGACACCAGTGTAGTCAAATCAGGATGGGAACCTTCGGAATGCCATGACATAGCCAGTCAGCTCATCTTCGGAGAGACTGGTAGAGAACTGAATGTTATTTTAGGAGGTGGACGCAAGAATTTCTTGCCGGCGGAGTTAAACGACGAAGAAGGACATCGAGGTGATAGGTCAGACCACGTGAACCTTATCGAGGAATGGAAGAGGCAGAAAGAAACCATGGGGGTGAGATACGAGTACGTGTGGAATAGAGAACAACTGTTGAACGTCCGTGACGACACTGACTACCTCCTAGGTGCGTATTATTTACCTCTGAAATCCTTAAACCTCAACGTTATATCTTTCTAGGTCTCTTCGAAAGTGGCCACATGAAGTACAACATCGACCGAAATCCCGACACAGAACCTTCTCTAGAAGAGATGACAGAAACAGCCATCAGAATCTTGCAACACGGCGGCGAAGGTTTCTTCCTCTTCGTCGAGGGTGGCAGGATCGACACGGCCCACCACGACAGCTCAGCCCACAAGGCTTTAGACGAAACCGCCGAATTTTCCAAAGCGATCCAAAAGGCTGTGGACATGACCAACGAAGAGGACACCTTAATAGTGGTGACGTCTGACCACGCGCATACCATGAGCTACGCCGGATATGCCCAAAGAGGAAGTGATGTTTTTGGATTCGCTGGAAGGGCAAGCGATTCCAACCCTTATACCATCTTGAACTACGCCAATGGACCTGGGTATAAGTCTATGGCGGATGGTGGGCGATACGTTCCATCAGAGGAAGAAATGAGTAAGTCTTATAAATACTAGTCATTTAAGAATATTGGAAATTAACCTACAGGATATTTACCTACACACCTACACCCCTGTATATTTATTAATTATTTTTCATATGCGGTCAATGAGGACCAGCATATGTTTTATTGTCAATCGCTAAGTACATTCCATGCCTAATTTTATCAAAAATTGGCATGGAGGAAAAAATATCAAAATTAAAACACATTAAAAACAAATAAAAAAAGAGAAAAGATACAAAAATACTGAAAAGGGGCGTGATAAGTGCACTGCATAGCTTACATAGTGAATTAATGAAGGCAAATTGAGTTATTTTAATTCGTTTTTGGTATATAATTCAACATAACCCTGGCAATAGATAGCCCGATAGATAAAATTGAAAATTAAACTTTATACATTTTTTTTATTTCTTTCTTATTAATACTGTTTTCAATAAAATATTCATACAAAAGTATGTTCATCCTTCTTGCATGTATATGTAAAACACATTTGGAAAGAATTGAGATAAATAAAAAAATTCTTGTGTACATAAACAAGAGGTGTATATACTCGCGGCAAGAATTCAGACGACTTACGTCATAAGAACAAATAAATAATTCATTATATTTTCATTAAAAAAATAAGAAACTGCAACTGAGAGTAATAAAACTATATACTACACTAAAAGTTTGCATAATATATTGCACTAAATTGCAAAAAATGATTGTTTTCAACGCGAACAAATATTGAAAATTACGTTGACAATAAAAACAATTGCAAAACATCAGCCATGACCTAAGACGTCTGAATTCTTGCCGCGAGTATATACAAATATATCTAAGAATTGAAAATTATACAAAAATAAACACAAAACTGTTATCTACCCCCAATTAACTAGTTTTGAAAAAATGTATTTGAAGATATTTCAATAAGTATATTACGATGTTCGTCAAGAATTATCTATGTGCGTCAATATCACACTTAATCATTATTTAAATATGGAAATATCAGTAAATATTTCTCTTTACCGATTTTTGCATATACTAATTAAAAGGAATGTGTGAATACAATAAATTATGTAACCAGTGAAATATTCTATCTTATAGACGTTCATATTAATATTTACATCTATTCGTAAATCAGAATCGTTAACATAAAATATATTAAATATTAACTGTGTACCTACATCTTGCATATTTTTTGATAAACTATTCATTACACGAGTTCACTGGTTTGACGCTCTCTGCATGCCAATACTTTTTTACTGTATAGTAGAAATAGTTTAACTAATATAAATCAATTTTGCCTCAATTCCTATTAATGTTCCTAAGTTTTATGTATATTTCTTGATACCAATTATCTACGCAATCATCCATAATAGGTGAGATTTAATCTATTTCTAGGATATGTTAATTTCTTATAGTTAGATATTTTAAGTGAATTTGAGTATTGAAAATCCTTTACTGATTTAATTATGCTAAGTATGTCTTTCGTTCCTTATAGCATATTTAGTATCAAAGAACATACATATGACTTCAGGGAAATTGATTTATATTAACTAAATTACCTTAAACTAATAATACAAAATATAGATATTGTACATGATAAACAAATATATAAGCCTATTTTTTTTAATTGTCATGTTTCTTATATTTTATGTACCAAAGCTAAAACAATACGTCAGTCTAAAAGAATCTCTTTCATATTTCAGACGAGGTGGGATTCAAATGGCCTTCTACTTCACCCCTGAAATCGGAAACCCACGGCGCCGATGACGTGGGGGTCTTCGCCAAAGGTCCATGGGCCCACCTGTTCACCGGAGTCATGGAGGAGAACGTTATACCGCATTTGATAGCATTCGCGTCTTGCGTAAGTAACGAAGCAGGATGCGAAAGTTACCAAAAAGAAGCGTAAAGGTGCAGAGATTTGAAAGCGAGAAAAATGCGGAACGAACTACTAAGGCGATCGCACACGTTCAGCCTTTTGTTGAACTGTAAATAACCCGAAAATTATATTTCTATTATGAAAAATACGCATCTTAAAAAAATAATTATTTTTGGAATAGTCTGAATGCCAATGCATTTAAAACAATCGTTTAGGGAGAATGGTGATAAAAAAGATAAAACATTATTTAAATAGATTGAAATTTAAAAAAATTATAAAAATATCGCTTCATCAGGTAGGCCCCACAGGTACAATTTTTATTTAAACACAGTTAACGTAATACTTATATAAAAATTTAATTTGAACAAGCTTAATTTCATGTCAATTTTAGTTGTTTAAGTAACGTGTATGGCCATCTTTATCCGCTTTGTACCTACTTGAGTGTTTATAGAAAGTTCTCAAAATAATTTCATATACCTACACATAATTTCGACACCCTTGGAAAAATTCATGATTTGTTTTTTTAAGGAACATCAAGTAGAATACTCAGAGATATTTTCCACGTAGCAATACAGGGTGTTTCTACGTAAATGCGAAAAAATAAAGGGCACTATTTTGGTGAAAATTAAGGAGGCTATAATATGTAACATTTAAAAAAAAATCGATTCTATTTTTTTCTTACCTGTATACCTGTTAAGTTAGAGAAAGGAAACTTATTGAGTATTATCTACTAATGTAGCTGCAATTGTGAACAACAGCCCAATAGATTTTACAGTCGGTTAACATCACTTGAAACAGCTGTTTGAAACAGTTTTTTATTTCTTAAACCCTTAACTTTTCAGAGAAAGTTGGGGAAACCTAAATAAGTAAACTAATCGTGCTTTTTAGACATATTTTCTAAAGGAGAAAAATTCAATTCATATAAAGTTATTCCATAGGGGCTGATTATTTCAACCCCAGGGTGGAAAATTGTTCAAACAGTGCAGTAATATTAGTATATAAGTAATAAGTTTAACTAGATTAATATACAGGGAGCAAAACAAATAAAATAGAATTATTTTCCCTCTTTTTGGAGAGGCGTTTTTCAAAAATATTCCATAAAAGACCCCTCTTAATTTTCACCAAAGAATCATCATTTCAATTACTTCAGAAACACCCTGTATATCCAATTATGTATATGGCTATGTTCCGGCAAAGCTCTTGCGATTTTTTCGATTTCGTCCAACTTATTACCATTTGAAAACTACATATAATATATTGTTTCTTTGTTTCCGAAAACCGGTGACACTTGTTTTTCTTATGACGAATATTTCGTCCATGAAGCCTGTTCCGGTTGATTAGACGTTCCGTGTGAAACAATTTTGGAATAGGAACGCAGCAGTGATTCCCTAAAAAGTTACGTGAATAAGACTTCACGGACTTTTAATCAATTCCTGTTTACATGTGCGTAACAGTGCGTGTATCCTATTCACGATAACTATAAACGTGCCAGTTTTATTAAATTTCCGACTAAACTATCGAAAAAAGAGAAATCGTTTCACCAAGTTTTCCTTTCCAATATTCCATACCTCTTATAAGAGAATAAAATAATAATACATCGTCCCCAGCACAACGATTAGCTTAGAACCAAGTCAATTACATGTGCGGAGGAGGGAACGGCGTATTACTATTTTGTACCAAACAATAACAAGAATAGCCAAAAAGTAGTGTTTAGAGATATAATTATTTGAAATACCAGTTACTTTGATTCTAGTTTAGTAAAACATGTGATATGGAATCAGTTGTAGTGAGAATAGTTTACTATTAAATGTATAATTTATAGATTATAGAAGAATTGTCCTTACTTTTTCCTTTATATTTATTTATTCGTAGTTCCAAATAAGTGTCCTAGATCTATATGTAAAGTTATGTTAAACAGAAATAGTTGAAATTAAATTAAAATGTATGTCAAGAACTAATTTGTTTTTTTTTTCACAAAACACGTGACAATACCCTTCAAATTTTCAATGTTATAAAATAATTAGATAGTATCGGGAAAAAATACCACATTTTTTCAAGATTTAATTCACTCTGTTTTCAACAACTTGTAGAATTTCACTCATAAAGTATTTATACAAACATAATTCTAAAACACTTTGAAATTATGAATACTTATGCGTTGATATTGTAACAAAATCTACATCATTTCCAGAAAGATATATACAACTCGTGTCTATGATTTCCTACGCCTACTTAAAAATGGAAATAAATTATCAAAATTATCACAAATTGCAATTCATATGTAGAACCCGTTGTTATTAGCATATGCTTCTTTACAGAGTGTGAACACAAACATCGTACCAAAAACCTAACACCAAGAAGTTAATAGATGATGAGACAAGTATAGTTGTGGCAAGAATTCGGACGACTTACGTCACGGCTGACGATACGCAAATGTTTTTATTCTCACCATAATTTTCGATAATTTTTTCGGTTAAAAACATTTAGTATATAGTTTTATTATTCTCAGTTGCTTAAATATTTTGATAAAAATGTAATGAATTATTCAATTGTTCGTATCACCTAAGTCGTCTGAATTCTTGCAGCAACTATATTAGAAAATTTAAATAATATTGAACAACGATATGACATTTTAAACTACAGGTTGCTCAATTACCACTTACATGGCTTATAATGAAAATTTTCGTGATTTTAGTGTAAGAAAAATTTGGTATAGATGAAAGCAAAAAATTGTTTTTGAAAATTTTATGTGAAATTTAATCTCTACCAAAATTACAAATTTAAAACTATACTATAATCAATACAAAAACAATTCCAAAACCACCCTGTAACTATGACTGACAAATAAAGATATCCGCTGCATTTTAAATATGTAGTTCTATATATTAAAACAGTTGACAATGGTCTATGATATGAAGATGAAGTTGAACGTTTTCATCGTAGCTATGTGCTGCTGTGCCTTTTCCGGCATCAACGCGTATGTTATTTTAGGTAAGAATAAAAATACACGGCCTACGCGAGGCTACTTTCGTTGATAATAACACGTGTAGTCGCAACAATCAATAATAAGTTTATTTAATAAATATATCTATCTAGACGACAGGCAAATGCATCCACCGCCCCCGAAGAGGATAAAGTATAGAATGACGGATGTCGAGAGCACAGTCAGCTATTGGCACGAAAAGGCCCAGACTCTATTGAAAGAGAAACTCAAAATTAAACAAAATGAAAGTAAGTGTTAAAGTGTCAAATATCTCCTATAATAGGTCTACTAATCTACTCGTTTAGTGATGTAACAAAACACATTTTTTGTTAAGTGTACACACCTTAGGTATAAGCAGTATTTCGTACCATCGACGACAAAAGAAAACCGTTACTATTATGTAATTAAATCATCTATTACATTTCTGTAATTATTTATGACCTTAATTTTTATCAATGGTATCAATAAACCCTTTTATTTACTTCTCTTACGACTAGCGGTGCTCATTACTAAATCACTATGTGCCGCAGTAAAAACTTAATATACATAGTGTTTCACAAAATTAGACTAAGCCCAAATTACGATACTTCTTTCTGTTTAACTTAATAAAAAAATATTTGGTAAAAAAGCCTATATTTACTAATTTATTAAATCTTTTGAGACTTTATAAACATAGTGTTTAACAAAATTAGACCAGGTCATTTTATTTATTGAAGGTCAAGTCAGCGTATGCCGACTCGCCTACTTTTCTAGCGTATTTTTTAAATATCACTTCAACATTCCTAGATGTCGCAAAGAATGTGATCTTTTTCATTGGCGACGGCATGTCAATCCCAACTTTAACCGCCACCAGAATGTACATGGGAGCAGAAGAGGACCAACTAAGGTTTGAAAAATTCCACAATACTGCTCTATCGAAGGTAGGATCATGAAGAAAAATGCTTATGTACAGAATTATATTCTTTTGTTTTGTCCAGACGTACTGCGTGGACTCCCAGACAGCTGACTCAGCCTGTTCAGCAACAGCCTATCTCGGTGGCGTCAAAGCAAACATCGCCACTATAGGCGTCACGGCGGCAGTGGAGTTAAACGACTGCGACGAGATGGTAAAAGAAGAAAACCACGTGCATTCCATCGCCTCCTGGTCCCAGGACGCTGGAAAACGCACGGGAATAGTCACCACGTCGACAGTAACCGACGCGTCGCCATCAGGTAACAAAAAATCTATACTACTGTTAGAACAGTTTACAAAATGTTAAAAATATACTTGAAATTGTCTAATATCTATTTGTATTTGGACAATATTCGTTTCCAAAATCACTGCATGTCACTTCAACGAATAAAGTGAAAAGTTTCGATTCGGTCATAAGTGAAACTATACTGAATCTCCAAATAAAATCATGAACTAACAAATTTATTATGATATTCATAAACGTGTAGAAGTTTTAAAATTAATTAGTTAATAAAATGCTTGTATACCTACTCGTAATGTAGCACAACATAAACTGCTAAATAACTATCGTAAAGAACTTTAATCTAACTGCATATTGATTTTATTCGTTACATTGCATATTACACTCTCGACTTCCAGGTGCCTATGCTCATACAGCCAATAGACTGTGGCAGAACGACACTGCCGTGACGGAAGCTGGGTGGAATGCCACCAGATGTCGCGACATCGCCCACCAACTCATCAAGGGAAAAACAGGGAGCAAATTTAACGTTATACTTGGTGGAGGAAGGGAAATGTTCCTACCTATCGGTCATGAGAATGAAGCAGGAGGTGGTGGTACTAGGTCAGATGGAAGAAATCTTATAGAAGAATGGTTGAAAGACAAGAAACATAAAAAAGCGAGACATGTCTGGAATAAAGATCAACTACTAGAACTTCCAAATGATACGGATTATGTTTTAGGTAAGTGATACCAAGTTTAAGTCATCTACCTCAACATTATGATCGTGTCCAGGTCTCTTCAGTGACGGCTACATGCCATACAACTTAGATCGCAACATCTCTTCGACTCCATCACTCGCCGAGATGACAGAAGCAGCAATCAAAATCGTCAGCAGGGGAAAAGGGGCAGAGAAAGGTTTCTTCCTTTTCGTAGAGGGTGGTAGGATCGACCACGGACACCACGCCGCCTTGGCCCATAAGGCTTTGGACGAAACAGTGGAATTGTCCAAAGCAATAGAAAAAGCCTTGGAGATGACAAATCAACATGATACCCTGATTGTGGTCACTGCCGATCACGCTCATACCATGTCGATGTCCGGGTATCCAGAGAGAAACAACGACATATTTGAGATGGCGGGAAAAGATGCGGACGGTTATGGATATCTTACCTTGAACTACGCCAATGGACCTGGGTATAAACCAAAGGGGCACCATGTCGATAGCGATGATACTAGTGAGTGTTAATAGGGTTGGCATGGCTTAAATATTATTTTAAATGATTCTGCCACCAATTCTCTTACTGACTTCTCCTGATTTTTAATAGCATGATGAAAGCAATTCATGGCACTTAAAATGCCAAAATATAAGTCATGTAAACATCTGTCATGTTTTAAACAAATAGAAAATATTTTTTTGACATTTTGCTTGGAACAAGCCAGCCCTAATGTTAATTACTGTAGCAATACAATGAAACTTATAACTATTTTCAGACGACAAAGACTATCAATTTCCTGGCATATACAATTTGACCGCCGAGACCCATGGAGCCGACGACGTAGGCGTCTTTGCCAACGGCCCATGGGCTCACCTCTACTCTGGAGTCATTGAGGAGAATGCTATTCCACACATCATGGCATATGCTTCTTGCGTAGGACCTGGCCTCACAGTTTGTTCAAAGAAATCTGATGGAAATAATGTGGAATCTAATGAGATCCTTTGATTTAAAATAATATTATATTTAGTTTTATAAAATTCAAAATACATGGTGTTAGGGTGCTCATAAACGTTGTTTAATTCTATGAAACCATTATGTGATAAATAACCTTGTCAATGAAAAAATAAGTAAGTCATTTATATGTATTCTGGTACGACATAATGTAAACTGCACATACTGAGATATTGTAGAGTATTCTTTTTTTATAAGAGATCATTTGATCGTTTTCTAATAATTTCAATTAACACTCACTACACGAAGCAACAGTTCAAGTAATGCCCTTAATAGCTTTATGATGATCCATTAGACGTCATTATAAATTTAAGTCTGGGGCGCACCCTACTGTAGTAATAGATCACTCGCTAAATTACGTATAGTGTCAAGGCAAATTTAATTTGGAACATCTCGATTCTAGCACGTTTAACAAAATTATTTACAATTTGTCCAGAATCTAAGCAAACCTATGAAGGAAAACTATTAAACATTTCTATATTGGTTTTGAACTATTACCCATAAAAAATGGACGTATATCATAAAAATTTGGTAATGTCTATTTCCGCATTGCAAACAAGAACGGGATCGATGAGGAAAACAGAAAATAACGTATTATCTTTCGATCAGTTATAATGTTTAAACGTGAATTATATTCACTATTTCACTAATATATTTTTATTTCGATGCAATAAACCATGCATTACGCTGGCAATAAAATGATAAAATTAAATCTGACAGTCAATAAAAATAAATCCGTATCGGTACAATGTTTCTTTTAAATTTACTTCCACAATTATTTAATTGCTGTGCAAACAAGACGGATATAAACTGCAATAACTGGATATCGTATATGACAGCAGAGAGAAAACGGTTTTCGATGGGTTTTATAGACATCCGGAATAATTTCTGTATAATTTCCATCGTGATCAGGCCATTTGGCAATGAAATATGTTGACAATTTTGAAAAATAAACAATTACATGAACACAAGTGCAGTCAAATGTACTTAACAATGATGCAAGTAAAATGGAGCTACTTTGTGGCTACTGAATTTTGTATTTGTCACATTTTCCTTAAAGAAGAAAATTATATTAATATTACTTCATAAAGAAAAATTTTTTTTTTTAAAACAATTAGATTTGTTTTCTACAATTCGCATTTCTCTAATAAATTTTATTATTCAATATAAATATAGTATTGCTTGAAGGAAATATATAAATATATATAAAGGGTGTTTCAAATATAAGTGCGTTTTGTCAAAAGGTAAGTTCATGCACTAGCGATTTGCGAGTTGCGATTAACGATTTTACGATTTTTGCGATGGAAATTTTACATTCGTTCATGCACACACGCGAAAACTAGTTACTTTAAATTTCTTGTTACCTAGTGTCACATTTGCTATGTGACAGTAAACAAAATAAAACTTTCAATTTGACAGCAACAATGAAAATAACAGGAATTTCTAGATTTTCTCATTTCCCTTTTTTTCATTCAGATGGCTGGTAAAGCAGCTGGTATAAAATAAAGTACAACTTAAATATAAGTAAAACTTATAAACACCTAACTTTTGATTTATTACATACATAACATATATTAAGAACAACATTTTACAAACTAATCACTGCAGTGTTGCTTTATAGCAATCAGTATCTCACATAAATTTTCTTCTCCTATTACTGAATTTTCATTGATATTAATCTCACGTTCATTATTCAAGTTTTCTGTACATACATGTCCTCCCTGTCCCGTTAAGTGAAGGCAATTTTCACAAAAATTAAATATCTACAAATTATAAAAAAATGTATATATACCTATAAAGTATTAAAATAAATTATTCACACTTACTCAACTTTGTTCTTCTACGTCATTTTCCATTTTTTAATATTTATTTAATATTGTAAATACTTATAATAATTGTGAAATAAATAAACGTTTTACAAGTGAGACGAGATTGTGATTGATTTGGATGCTTAATTGGCATTTGGCATTTGTGTTGCGAACTGTCAACAGAAAACATGCGCAGTTTGTCAAAATTATTGCGATAATCGCTAAAAATTGAAACTATTTCTATTTTCCCGCCCCCTAAATTTAAATTTTGCGATTCTCGCAATAAATTGAAATGAATGAATTGATGTCAAGAATATTTTATGTTAACCAATCAAATTGAAGTCCGCAAATCGCAACTCGCAAATCGCTAGTCCATGAACTTACCTTAAGAAGTAATAAAGAATGCGAAAATAAACAATGAAAATGCATTTTTTTTTTCAAATAAAAAAAAATCAAAAAACATTACATTTTGAAACTAGTTCTGTTGTGTAGAAAACAACTGGCTATATCAAAGAAGTAGCAATGTTTTTTGGACTGTTCGAACTAAAGATAAATTACGTATTACTGTAGTTGAGTCTTAACAGAACTGCTATTCAAACTAAACCCTTAAAACGAAACAAACTAATTAAATATAAAAATAGCTATTTATGATATACCTACGTGTTAAAAGTAAGATTTTATTTTGTGAGTGAAGATGATTAAAAAACGAGCGTAGCGAGTTTTTTAACTTCACGAACAAAATAAAATCACTTTTAACACGTATATCATACACTATTTTTTCTAGAAAACAATCGGAAGAACTTTAACCTCAATAAAAATAAGAAATCAAAAAATACCACACAGATCGCAATGTTTATGAACCAAAATTTTCGTAGCAACCAAATAAACTTTGATTTAACACTAGTGTTAAAAGTAACTTACTTTTAACACGCGTGTCAAAAAATGACATTTTTAACATCAAAAATGACAATTAAAAAGCCCACTTTTAACAGTTTTGTAGAAAAAAATAGTTATTATCTGAAGGAATTTCATATGAAACATAAAAATAATAACAATCCAACTTCTACTTTTTTTCTTTTTTTATATTTTATAGGTACCAGATACCATGCTGCTAAAGAAAATTGAACTATTCTAGTTTTGTATTAGTCCTATAACAAATACAAAGGTGTTAATTTGTGACATTATTGCGATATCCTAGAGTGTTCATAATAAAGCATATACTTGACAAAAATTCACCCCAATACAAAAGATTCAGTTCCCACGCATTATTTCTTTGGTATTTTTTTTTATCAAAAAAGCCTTATTTTAGGTATTGTGACAGAAGCATGAACTGAAGAAACCTACAAAATTCTTGCATTGCTTATGAAATAGCTAAACAAAATTAATCGTAAATCTTTTGCATAAAATGCAACGAAGATGTAAACTGAATATACGTCGACATATTTCAACGAGCTTCAAAGGTTCCACAAAAAAAACTGAACCATTCTGTCGATAGTCGAAGCAAATCCTGAAAGATTTTATGTTCTGAGAAAAGTTGTATCCAACAAAACGTTCTTATGAATTGCTGATATTTATAGAAGACGCATGTTCAAAAATACTAATAACTTGAATTCAATCAATTTATTTTTAATTAGTCTTTCTACTCGTTTGTCTATTGTTTGCAAAACTGAATGAACTACAACATTGTATGACCAAAACAAAAGAAAGTAAATAGAGTAAATTTACATTATAATGTAGAACAGACTATAGTCTGTTCTCCAGAAAAATACAGTGCAACTCGCACATATTATTATGCATGGAAACTTTATCATAAACGAAAAATATAAACTACCGAAAATTTAGGTATAACAAAACAAATTCTTGATTTATAGTTATATTCTGTATAATACAGTTATCTATTAAAATGAAATTGCAGCACTTCTGGCAATGTTATAACATCTTTGATGAAGTAACCTTTATTAAATTGGTGGTTCTGTTTGCGTCTTACTAAATTTTTGGAGACTGATTCATGTTTCATAACATTTGCCTGTCTTTAAATTTTCTTTTCGATAATTTATTATATCAATACTGAATAATGTTTCGAAAAAATGTTTGATTTTAATTTTTTTTATTTCAATATTGCACATTTTCACAGATTTGTATATGCAAAATGCAAACATTTTTGAATTTTATACGGTAGTAAGTAACCACGAACTTTGAAAATTGATAATTTTTTTATCTATCTTTTTTTGGCAAAATCATATTGGCTTAATACTGCTGTGACACTGTATTTCTATTGGTTACAAATTATATGTATAATGAAACATATGTATCTTAACGAACTTGATTAAAGTACAAGTAAAAAATGTCTGATAAATCAAAGTATGGGAGTAGAAAAATGAAGTTATCACATTTCAAATGAATTCTACGGCACGAAACCCATCGCTTGTATTTTCTTCAACAAGACTCTCCGTCTCGTAGGATGCCGTTTCGCGTGTACTCTAACAAAACTTTGTGGATCCACTGGCTTAGCACGAGTATTCTGAGGAATCCTCAAATGCTGAATTATCATCAAACGACGTAACCGCTATACTTTGAATTCTTAAATATAGCGAACAAATCTGTGTGAATTGTCTGTCGGACCATAAAAGACACAGAGCGATCTCGTGGTCTATCACGAGATCAGTTTTGTACGACTTATTTGTTCTGGTTTACGATTGTTTGCTCGCTTAATAATTTATTGCTAATAGGCCGGCGACAGGACCGTACCCGACACTTTTTCTGGCCCGATAATCACTTGATGCATCCGACAAAGCACAGCATAAATCCCACGCCAGAATAAACCAGTGAGACAACAAACAGAATATTACTGTAACGTCACAAGATCCAGCGCGATGGACTGTTACTGACATTAACAAAATGATAGAAATTTAAGAGAGTAATAGAAAGAAAAAAAACCATTTTTAATTGCTAACGATGATATTTAATTGAAACTAAATTAATTACTGAATCTCATATTTTCAGGAGGATACTTCAAAAAAATCTGCCTTTATAAAAGTATTGACCAAAGTTTTAATGGAAGTGTACCCAGTCCGTCCCTGACAATTTCCAAGCATTTTGACGCATTTCGTCGATAGCTAAAGCCATATCGTATAGAGGTTTTAGGCATAGTCAATTGACATTGACAATTTTGCAATTTCGCAACATTCGTCACATGAATATCAAAACTGTTTATACAATTTTATTTAAAATTTAAACACTATTAAAATGTTCTAAATATAAATCCGGATAAAATGGATCTAAGTCACTAAAATTAGGAAATTATTTTATTGTTTTATAGGTGCTTTTTCTCTAAATATTGTTTCTTTTACAAGGCTTTTTTCTATGAACAAAATATTCATAAATACTTTTTAAATGGAAATAGAAATCAATACATTTGAAAATGCGAAGAAATATGTTGTATTAACTTTTATCACAATTTCATACATACTTGTAAAAAATAATTTTCAAATATACCTACAAATGGTCGGTATGAAACTCGCCTTTGATACCTTTTTCATATTAATATCAAAAGAAATCAGATATATTCGTCTTTTATATCTAACATTACATAAAATATGAAACTGAACATCCACAAATGGTACATTCGAAATCGTTTGATGTTTTTATATACTTATTCGCAATCTCATGAAACATATATTCGACTGTCTCCAAGTACGTAGATATACATTAAAAGAAGAAAATATTTTCAAAAGGGCCTAAAAATAATTTCGCCTGACGAGAAAATACTGCCGATTTTGAGTGTGACGAGTGCAGAAATTATTACACCAAAATATAATAAAACATGTTCATGTAACTTTTAAATTAAATAGAAGCAGTTATGAATGAAAGCTTTTATTCGACAAAATATTAAAATGCAGCAAAAATTCGTTCTACACATGCTGTGTACGCTGCTAAAATAATTGAAAAGCTCCATATTATCCTTAGGTAATATTTATGGAATCTCCTGGTATCTAATCGGGAGATAAAACCGATTTGGTGGGGGAATTAGAGATATTAATTTCATATAAAATAATGATAATCACGTCAAGCAACCAACAGTCCTGTTCAATCAAAAAAAATGTTCGCAACTCTCCTCATATTGGCCCTTGTCGTGACATCCGCGTTGGCCAGACCTGAAGGTGAACTCGGTAAGCAAAAAAGTCCTGTGAATTTCTTCTTCCGGTTGCAAAATGTTCTAAATCTTAACTTTTTCAGATATAGCTTTTGTGTCAGTTGCTTTAAATACATTTTGGACGTTCACTAATTTCACAGATCGTTTGGTGTTTTATACACCTCTAAACTCTTGATATATTTACTTTATTATCCTATTTATTGCTCACTATTGCTTCTTAAACGCTTTGATTAATTTAGGATGATTTTCTTTGTTCCTTTTTAATGAAAATCTTATACGACTTAAAAATTATCTGTTTTTACCAAAATTAAATAAAATGTGACCAGCAATTGTAACAACAATACTGAATATGTTTAAAATTGGAATTCTATAAACTAAATTTGATTACATGTTCACAAGTCTCGAATAATTCCCCATTTACGATGATTATTACTAATATCGGTAAATGATAAAGTAATCCTTTCAATAAATTTTATTTATATGGTTATAACTTTTCAATTATTATTAATCCAATAATTGAATATAACACATGATGTTTAATAATCTTTATATTTAATAAAATTAATGCAGATTTAAGCCGGCTTCTATCTGCCTTATCATGTAATCCAATCTAAAAATCTTTAAATCAATTTCTGAATGATTTTAATTTTTTTATACACGTAAATATTTCTCAACCTCCCGCGAAAAAAAATTATCCACGCGGTCTTGGCCGCAGTAACAAACTGAAGTTCGATATCATAAAATTCAGATATGTGTATAATAAATAATGCTTTTGTGATATATTAAAGAACTTAACAAAATCACGGTAACATCGGACTCATTATTCTTCTTTCCGGAACTGTCTTATTTCGAAAATAAAAATTATTATTGTCTTTTTTATTTAGAAGAGGAAGAGCTACATCCAGACATAGGCTTACGCGGTGCTGCTAAAATTCGTAGTAATTTGAGAGTAGAAGAAAGGGCAGATTATTGGAGAGAAAATGCACAAGATACCGTTCTAAAGAGATTGAACAACAAACCTATCGAAAGTAAGTAATCAATAGTGAAATATCATCATACGAATTAAGAGTTTTCAGAGAAAAAAGGAAACAAATAATTATAAATTATTATGCAACAAATTAATCGTTCTATAAAGTTATCTCCAGCAGTAAAGATTTCATTAAAGTCTTTTAAATTCACTGATACAGTCCTGTAATATCATTAATACATCGCTGATCAAATTTAGATACATATAATTATATAATAAGTATTGATCTTGCGGATTATCTTGTATTACAAGGACCCAAATAATAAATAACGATATTAAACGACTATAAAAATGATTATCTTCATTTTATTCTAAAATATTCTTTTTTTAATGCAAATTTGTCTTGTTTTTTATGCATTATCTAAATCCACAACTATAAAGAAATCGTAAAAGATATTTTCAAATCATCCAACTCCGAGCAGAAACGGTACAGTGCAAGAAATGCAAATACTGTGTAACTAACTATCTGATTATTAAAGTACACAGGCAAACAAACCATATTATAAAAATACAAAGCAGAAAAATAACTAGTATTAAATATTCCTTTTTTAAGGTGTGGCCAAAAATGTTATACTGTTTCTTGGTGATGGCATGTCGATCCCGACGTTGGCTGCCACAAGGGTCTATTACGGGGGCGAAGAGATGCAACTATCTTTTGAACAATTACCATACACAGCATTATCCAAGGTAAAGAAACAGGTTTCAATTTTCTTTCAATTCGAAGGTACACTGCTAATAATCAAAGATCACCCATTCGTTCGTTTGACTTAATAGTACTAATATTTTAGACATACTGCGTAAACGCCCAGACCGCTGATTCAGCTTGTTCGGCAACTGCCTATCTGACGGGTGTAAAGAACAACATCGGTATGATAGGCGTAACGGCAGCTGTCCCGAAGAACGATTGTGAAACTTCGGTATTAGAAGACAACCAAGTTGAGTCCATAGCCAAATGGTCCCAAGACGTAGGAAAACGGACAGGCATTGTCACCACTTCCACGGTCACGGATGCTTCTCCCTCAGGTAACCGAAATTGTTTGGTCTGCAATACCTTCTCAAATTTTTCCAAGTAAAATATACATTGTCTTAATTTTTCGTTCAAAACTTTGGTAAAGGATAGAACAGTAAAAAAATAGAGATGTGTTATCTCTGGACAAGACTGTTTTGTATGCTTTGACCATTATCAAAATTACAGGTGCTTACGCCAAGATCGCCAACCGCGACTGGCAAACCGACGCTGCCGTTATGAGCAGCGGTGCCAATGCCACCACTTGCCGAGATATCACTTACCAGCTAGTAAAATGGGCCCCCGGGAAAAATTTCAACGTTATTTTGGGGGGAGGTGTAAGAAAGTTCATAAGTAACGAAACTAGAGACGAATTTGGTACGAGAGGACAAAGAACGGATGACCTGAATCTTGTGGAAGAGTGGATAAATGACAGAACTGCAGAGGGTAGGCAAGCCGAATACGTCTGGAACAGGACGGGGTTGCTAGACTTAGATGAAGACACAGACTACGTGTTAGGTAAAAAACAAATGCAAACATCAACCGCCTGTAGATGTTATTGAACAAAATAACACGATTAAGTAATGTTATCTTACTGCAATTGTGCTTCCTAAAAGAGTTACAGACCTTAAAAACTAATTTATTAAATTTTTAACGATGTATTTATCTTCTCTATTTTTAAAACAAAACTCAATATCAATTACTTTTGACCTAACTCTTAAAATATGCCACATTCTTTACTAAACACGGCCGGAAAAGAAATTTTTGGGAAAATCGGCTCCCTTACAGAATTTTTGTCGCATTTGTCAAATGATATACAGGACTTTTATACCTTCTCCAGGTCTCTTCAGCAGCAGCTACATGCCTTACAACCTAGTACGCAATGAGTCCCTCGTTCCATCTCTGGAAGAAATGACGGAAGTGGCCATTAGGATTGCAAGCAAAGGCAACGGAGCCGACAACGGCTACTTCCTCTTCATAGAGGGCGGTAGGATAGACCACGGCCACCATGACAGCTGGGCCAAGAAGGCCTTCGACGAGACCGTCGAATTTTCCAAGGCCATTCAGAAAGCCTTGGAGCTGACAAGCGAGGAGGATACTCTGATCGTGGTGACTTCCGACCATGCGCACACCATGTCTGTAGCTGGGTACCCTGACAGAGCCAACCCTATTTTGGGATTGGCTGGTACCGATGACTATGGTGCGGCTAGGATGACCATTAACTACGCCAATGGGCCTGCTCCTGTCAACATGACTCACGATTACAGCAGCGATAATACAAGTAAGTAAATCTCCGAATTTTAGCTTAATGAACTCAAAATGACTTCCTTTTGATTAGTTGAATGTTAATAACAGCAATTAATGTAACTGTTCTTGTCCTTTGTGATTTATTTTCAAAATTCTTTAAAATTTTGTAATTGTTGTTTCTGTACGACATATCCCACACATTCTTGTTTTGTTTCCAGCGGATAACGACTACAGATTTCCATCAGTAAGCTACCGAAGTTCCGAGACCCACGGAGCCGACGATGTCGGCATCTTCGCGAGAGGCCCCTGGGCTCACCTGTTCACAGGCGTCGTGGAGCAAAACGTCATTCCACACATCATGGCGTACGCGTCCTGTGTAGGCGACGGTCTGACGGCGTGTTCGTGGGCAGTCCGAAACGTCGCGTCTTTAGCATTGCCTGCTTTAGCGGTTCTCCTCTTCCTCCACGTCTGACCGATAATTTGAGAGCAATTTGTGATGATATTATAAAATTAGGCCCGTTTTTGTTGGCTGTTTTTTTTTTTTGTAAATTGAATTGAAGCTACGATCCTGATAATATACTATTTTATGTAAAACATGTTTTTTTTCCTTTACAATACAAAACCATATGAAGTAGAGAAATTATGGGTAAAAAACACTTTTAACTTGGTATCTAAAGAATCCAAAACAACCAAATCATCATCAGATGATGACCTTTAGCAGGAACATAAAGGCACAACTGATTAAATTTTCAATGCTTCCGCCTTTAACAGCTGTTACTCTGTGCGGATCTCAACGTGAGAAAACCGCGCTGATAAGCGCGAGCAGAAAACCTACTTCCACAGTGTTTTTGTCCTATGAACAGGTACCACACCAAGAAATAGCTTTGCAGAATTTTTGCGAAACAAATGTTGGTTATTCTTAAGTACTTCCAAATCCTCGTAAAACAAACTAATTTAAAGTTGTTAATTTTTATAGTATCTATATAATTACTACACAAAGGTCAGATTCGGTCTGTACAATGTCAACTATGACAATTTGTTGCGGGTTGCCTATATATGTGACATCGTACTAAACGGGTCTATACAAATCTGGCATTTTGAAATATTGTAATCGAAAGATGAAGAAACGTACAAAATTATCGCATCACTTGCTAATTGGAATGTAATAGGACACTAACTGATTAATATGTCACTTTGTACTTAGGAACTAGATGAACAAACACCTTAAAATAGATCATAAATCCTTTGCATCAAGTGCAACGAATATGTAAACCGAATGTGTGTACAATCGTTTGCAATAATAATAACACTCTCTTAAAACAGTTTTTGAACCTCTGGAAGCTCTGAATAGAAATTTCATTAAATGTCTCTTGGTAAGTGAAACAACTAATAACTAATGTTAAAAATTTAAAGCAGATTTCAATATAAATACGCCAGAAGTTCTAAAGAAATCGCAAAATTCATTTTAGTGAGTGTCATTAATATTGCAAACGATGGTACATACGTCAACATATTTACGAGTTTCAAAGGTTCCATAAAAAACAGGATTATCCTGTCGATCATCAAAGTAAATCTTGAAAGATTTTATGTTCTGAGAAAAGTTGTACCTAAAAAATTATTTTTGAATCGCTGCTATTTATAGAAGACGCACGTACATGAATAATGATAACTTAAATTCAATCAATATGATATACGCAGGTATCTATTTCTTGTAAAGCTGAATGAACCACAACATATTCTATGACCAAAAATTGAAGTAAATTATATGAATTCACGTTATATTTCCATATGATTTCCAGATAAATACGATTCTATGTGTTAATTCATTTATGTTAGACACAAGTCTAATCATAATAATATACAGTGAACATTATTTAATGGTAACTAATATCATAATATACTAATATGAGAAATAAGCACTTTATTTTAAATAAAGAAAAAAAAAATTAACTTTATAATGAAATTAAGAATTACAATTAAGCACAATAGAAAAATGGAGTTACAACATTTCAAATTGAATTATACAAATACAAACCATTCGACCGTAGGATAAATTTTGGTGTACAATCTAAGAAAACTTATTTGAAAAAATACAGTTGATTTTAAGTTTCATATATGCCAAAACTATTTCAGAAAAATGTAGTAAATCATGTTCATGTACCTTTTAAAAAACACATAATGTGAGTGTTACCAAAATTACTGAAAACGTGTATATTATCCTTAGGTAGTATTTATGGAATCTCCTAGTATCTAATCGGGAGATAAAACCGATTTGGTGGGGGAATTAGAGATATTAAGTTAATATAAAATAATGAATCACGTCAAGCAACCAACAGTCCCTTTTAATAAAAAAAATGTTTGCATCTCTCTTCCTATTGGCCCTTTTCGCTACTGCCTTGGCCAGACCTGAAGGTGAACTCGGTAAGTAAAAAAATCGCCCTGTGAATTTGTCTTTCCTGTTGCGAAGTGTCCTTAGTTTCAAACATACCTTTTGTATCATTTGTAAGATTTGAAACAACTTTGGATGCTCACTTTTTTTTAAGAATATTCGGTATTTTATATGCCTGTAATCTATTGATAAATTTACTTTATTGTCCTATTTATTGTACATTATTGCTTCTTAAGCGCTTTGATTATTCTATTGTGATTTGGTTGTACTTTTTCAACTAAAATCTTATATGATTTTAAAATTACCTATTTTTGCTAAAATGAAAAAAAACGCCACTGGCAGTTATAAAACACAACCTGAATATTTGTGCTTATATAAAATTGTCACCCTTCAAATTAAATTTGATACATGTTCACAACCCTCGAATATTTTTTCATTTACACCGCTTATTTCTTATTATATGTATAAAGTAATACTTACAATAAATTTTATTTATTTGATTATAACTTTTAAATTATTTATCAAATGACTGAATACAACATCTATTGTTTTAAAAATATTTATATTTAATAAAAATTGATGCATATTTAAGCCGGTTTCTATCTGTCTTATCATGTAATCCAATCTAAAAATCTTTAGATTATTTTCTGAATTATTTGAATTCTTCCATACACATAAAATTTTCTCAGTGAAATACGCAATTAAGAAATTAACTGTTTCTAACTGCTTTTATCATTTCCATATATTTATCTCAGTCTCCAATGTTTGTAAGTAACTGTACAGACATTTACGAATAATTAATAAATTCGCTGAAAAACAAATGTAGAGCGTCGTAAATACTACACCGCTCAATATTTACCTGCCGCATACTTGATTGATAACCTCTTTGCACTGGTAAATAACTGCTAAGGCCAGAGAATACATATAGTAAACCCATTGGTGCATGCCAAATAAAAATAACATGACACTGAACGAAACCTCGCGCGAAAAAAACTATTATCCACGCGGTCTTGGCCTCAATAACAAATTCAAATTTGTGTGTAATAAATAATGCTTCTTATGATATTTTAAAGAACACACACAACAGATCTCATTCTTCTTCCTTGAACTTCTTATTTCGGAAATAAAATATATTATTGTCTTTTTTTATTTAGGAGAGGAAGAGCTACATCCAGATATAGAGTTACGCGGTGCTGCCAAACTTCGTAGTACTCTGAGAGTAGAAGAAAAGGCAGACTATTGGAGAGAAAATGCTCAGGAGACCATTCTAAAGATATTGAGTAACAAACGTATCGAAAGTAAGTAATCAGTAGTGAAATATCACCACCCGGAGTAAGAGTTTTCAGAAATGAGAGGAAACAGATAAACAATTGTATATTATTTTCCAACGAATTAATCGTTCTCGCAATTAAGATTTTATTATTTATGTTAAATAAACTGATACAGTCTTATAATGTCATTAATACATTGCTGATCGAATTTAGATACATATTGTTAGATGAAAGGTATTGATATTCTGGATTATCTTGCATTATAGGCACCCAAATATTAAAGAAAGATATTAAATCGCTATGAAAATGGTTATCATCATCATTTTTAGTGTTATCTAAATCCATAATATATAGGAATCGTAACATATATCTATAAGTTCAAACCATCCAGTTCAGAACGCAAACAGTACAGTGCATGAAATGCAAATAATGTGCATTTAGCGATCTTATTATTACAGTACACAAGCAATTAAACCAGATTACAAGAATAACCAGCATGATCTTATTCATTTTTTAAGGTGTGGCCAAAAATGTTATAATGTTTCTTGGAGATGGCATGTCGATCCCGACGTTGGCTGCCACAAGGGTCTATTACGGGGGCGAGGAGATGCAACTATCTTTTGAACAATTACCATACACAGCATTATCCAAGGTAAAGAAGCAGTTTTCAATTTCCTTTCAATTCGATGGTAAACATTGTTAATAATCAAAGACCACCCATTCGATCGAGACCAACTAGGCTTACAAATACTTAAATTTTAGACATACTGTGTAGATGCCCAGACCGCTGATTCGGCTTGTTCGGCAACTGCCTATCTGACCGGTGTGAAAAACAACATCGATATGATAGGCGTGACTGCAGCTGTCCAGTGGAACGATTGTGAGGCATCAGTATTGGAAGAAAACCAAGTTGAGTCCATAGCCAAATGGTCCCAAGACGTAGGAAAAAGGACAGGCATTGTCACTACTTCCACAGTCACGGATGCTTCTCCCGCAGGTAACCTAAATTGTCTCAACTTCTCGTTCAAAACTTTGCTAAAGGATAAAACAGTAAAAAATAGAGATGTATTATTACAGGTGCTTACGCGAAGAGTGCCAACCGCAACTGGCAAACCGACGCTGCCGTTATGGAAAGCGGTGCCGACGCCACCACTTGCCGAGATATCACTTACCAGCTAGTAAAATCGGTTCCAGGAAAAAATTTCAACGTTATTTTAGGTGGAGGTACCGAGAAGTTTTTAAATAACGAAACTATAGATGAATTTGGTGCTAGTGGACAAAGAACGGACGACCTGAATCTTGTGGAAGAGTGGTTAAATGACAGAACTGCAGAGGGTAAACAAGCCGAATATGTCTGGAACAGGGCGGGGTTGCTGGGTTTGGCTGAAGACACAGACTACGTGTTAGGTAAAGAAAATAGAAACGTCAAACGGCTATTCCCAAATGGTTTATATTAATTTTCAAAAACAACGCCCTTTTCAAGTTTTTTATAGCAGACTTTCTTCAAAGGTAGCTGCTATAAAATTTTTGACAGTATACCTTCTCTATCTTTAAAACAAAACTTGATATAAATTGATTTTGACTTAACTCTTAAAATATACCACATTCATTACTAAACACGCCTTATAAGGATATTTTTGTCGCATCTGCCAATTGGTATGCAGTATATAAACTTTTATACCTTCGTCAGGCCTCTTCAGCAGCAGCTACATGCCTTACAACCTAGATCGCGACGAGTCACTCACCCCGTCTCTGGAAGAAATGACGGAAGTGGCCATTAGGATTGCAAGCAAAGGCAATGGAGCCGACAACGGTTACTTCCTCTTCATAGAAGGCGGCAGGATAGATCACGGTCATCACGCGACCTGGGCGAAGAAGGCCTTCGACGAGACCGTCGAATTTTCCAAGGCCATTCAGAAAGCCCTGGACCTGACAAACGAAGAGGACACTCTGATCGTGGTGACTTCCGACCATGCGCATACCATGTCAATAGCTGGGTATCCTGGCAGAGCCAACCCTATTTTGGGATTGGCTGGTACGGATGGCTATGGTGGGGCTAGGATGACCATCAACTACGCCAATGGGCCTGCTCCAGTTAACATGACTCACGATTACGGCACTGACAATACAAGTAAGTAATTCTCCAAATTTAAACTGAACTCAAAACGATTTTCTGTTAATTAGTTCAATGTTAATAACACCAATTAATGTAACTCTTCTTGTTATTTCTGATTTATTTTCAAAATTCTTACAAATTTTGTATTCGTTGTTCCTGTAAGAGACATCCCAGACGTTCTTGTTTTGTTTCCAGCTGACAACGACTACAGATTCCCATCAGTAAGCTACCTAAGCTCCGAGACCCACGGAGCCGACGACGTCGGCATTTTCGCGAGAGGTCCCTGGGCTCACCTGTTCACAGGAGTCATGGAGCAAAACACCATCCCCCACATTATGGCGTACGCGTCCTGTGTAGGCGACGGTCTGACGGCGTGTTCGTGGGCAGTCCGAAATGTCGCGTCCTTAGTATTGCCTTCTTTAACGATGCTCATCTTCCTTCGCCTCTGATAGGCGATTTGACAGTAATTTGTGATATTTTGAAATTAGTCCCGTTTTTGTTGGTTGTTTTTATTTTTGTTTTTTGTAAATTGAAGTTACAATAATCCTGACAATATATTATTTTATGTAAAACTTGTCTTCTTCCTTTAGACCAAAAGGCATGGAGTTCAGAAACTATGAACAAATGTACGTAGACCACTCTAAGAAATAGCTCTACAGAATAGTACTTAATGAAATTAAACCTGAATGTTCTGTCAGTTTTCTATTTTGTTTTCGACCAAAATTTCCAAAAATTTTGGTTAGGTATAACTCTCTACAGTTTGAGGCGGATACAGCAATATTAAAAATGTTCATTGCACACTTCACTATTTTGTTCATATGGGTATCTTCCATAATCTTTCTATTTTTTTTTATATTGTCAACTATAGATTTAAATAAATAACAAATTGACTGAACAAATGTATTCTGTTCTGAAAATTGGTTTAGTGTTCTTTCCTGGATTTCATATTATAACTCATTTAGGTACATATCTTCTACGACACATTATGTCGATAAACGGAAGCACAAGCTATATGCTTTACAGCCATTAGAAAATATATTAAATACGTGTACGACAGTCTATAAAACCAGTAACAACCATCAAAGTAACTTAACCTGTCGGATAATTTTATTGTACCGCCAGTTTTAAGCTACAGTTAATTCAAAAATCTTTTCATTGTGTTAGTGGGTACTAACAGAAAAAGGGATAGAAATAACTTCTTTTGTAAGTATAAGGAAAGAACTTTCGAAAAATTAAAACAATACGTCAATAAACCATACTTTTATGTTTCTTTTTACTAAAGATAAATTTTTTATAAGAAACGCGACGCCTATCGATGTTCTATTTCCGTATATTTTTACTTTCGATATTACATTAACGTAAATTAACAATGCGGGCAAATGTTGCCAGATCCAAAATAGAAGTACGACTTTCAACAAGCTTTATAATTTATGAAAAGGAGTTTCGGCGGCCAACTACGCTAGATAAATACACTAAAAGTATCTATCATTAGGTATTTTCGACCGACAAAATACAATGTTGATTTCTAGAGGTCAGTTTGTAACATCGGATTGCGTTCTGGTAAACATGGTACATATGCAAATATTGGCAATTCCCGCCTTGCTTTATTGTGTTTTAAAATCGCAATGCCAATAGTAGCCAATAGTAGTCACTGGAGCGTAAATCTACAATGCACTGGTTTTATTAGCAATAATATATCCACATAAACAAGGTGATTTAAATGAAGTACTTTTAAAAATAGATGAAGTCCCAATTATTATTTGCTGATTATTTGAATAGATTTTTTTAACATTACAAAATTGTTCCTGTAATTTTTTTTTCACGCAGAGGCACATCAATCTAATGCGTTTTAATTGTGTTAAGGCGTGGTAGACAAACATGTACGATTCATTAATAAGAACTTTTTGTGAAATATTCGGAAAAAGTAAGTATCAGAATACATTTTGTAAAGTGTGCACTTGAACTTTATGCCCAATTAAATGTTATATAATTCATAAATAAAATAGAAACTAAAACGGTTGTTTAGATGTTTGCACATCAAAACTGCACCATTATCTGTGTCTCCAAAGCATACAACAACATTCATTTTAAACAACATATTTATCGTTGTTAGAGTAAAAATAGTAATAGTTTACAACAGATATTAACATTAGTTGTAGTTACGTTAATTGTAAATTTACTGTAACTAAAAATCAATATAAAAATATTTATTTTCACTCAGATATATCTATAACTATTTGCAAAAACCAAGGAATATGTATAAATAGAGATGTTATTTTTAGTGAAAACATTTCAACACATTTTCTAATAGAATGTAATACATTGCAATACATTTTTCGATGGATGAATAATTCACATTTAGAGTAGCGCTGACAAATTCTACTAAAACAATCTTTTTACACAGAAATTACCTACTTCTGCTGCTGACAAGGTCTTCGTAACTATTTATAATTAAAAATGTAACTGGTATAGTGTATTCATAATTGAATTATAATAATAGAAGCCACTGAATTTCTAATTATTTGTTGGTAAGAGACATTTGAGAATATTTGAAGTGTTTGACGCACTCTTTTTAAACATTTTATGACTACTTAGTAAAATTACATATATTTTACACATCTAACCTAGAAAGTACGGTGCATAAATCAAAGTATAGTGTCGGAAATTTACGATGGAATTTAGCACAATAGTTGTAAAATCACATAACATAATATGGAAATTTATCCATGTTTATTTCTGCAATATTAAAATCGCACAATAATTTAAGTATCAGCCAAGAATTAGAACTGGTATTAACCCTCCATGTGAATACCGTACATTTACATCTTACATGTCAAATTACATGATTATTTCTAAAATTATATGTACAAAATAACTTTTTTACTATCAAAAAATACATATTCATGAGTAGTAATTTTCCATTACAACTGTAACATTACATTCTGGTGTTTTATTTAACACTATTGACCTAGACAACAAATAACCGACAATCCACCATGTAATATCACTAATAATTTTTATCAGTGTACCCTTTAACGTTATTGAAAAATATTACTGACGACTTTCGACACCCCAACTTCCCAAATCGTTCCCCGATTCGCAAAATTTCGCGAAAAAGAACCCCCCGTCGCAACTGGCAAACCGTCAAAACGTCGACGCGTCGCGACGCGCCTGTAATCGAAACCCGCGGACGTTAGTAGCCGCTGAAACCTCTACGTCCCCGGTCGCCCTCTGACAAGGGGTTGCGAGTGGTCCAGCGCGAAGAGTAGAGCGCGAACATCCACCCCCGACTATGCTGCTTTAATTCGGCCCGTTCAAATAACCACCCCGAAGGTATGTAGTTGTTGTCGTGTCGGTGTTTGATGCAAGGCCAAGTTCAGAGCCGACTAATTTTACACTTTGGTCTACGCAAAGCATCCTACGATTGTTTTGATGATTGGTTCGACCATACAGGGTCTGATATTTACGAGCATCGAATGGTAGAGATTTTGATTTTAAGCAAAATAAACTTTCTGGTAACACAGAAGTCTGGAAACTTCGATCTGATTTTAAAATGATTATTGAATAGAAGAAAATTATATCAGATTCAAATTTAGTAAAATGTATACAGGACGTACTGGTTTTATGGATTCGTATTTTATTTATTTTATTTGTCTAAGTTGAAATTTTCTTACCGAATACCACACGAGCGTAAATTATTCCTGGATTTTTTTTTCGGTCACGAATATTTTTAAAAAATTCTAATTTTAAAAATATTCGTGACTTCGGAAATAATTTAAGCTCTTGTGATATTATAAGTGATAATTTTTTAATCTATAATATAGCTAGCAATCAAGTTTCTCACTAATACCTCATACCTCTTGGGGTATTTTCAGCAAAGATGACCATGATTTATAAAAATGTCAAATTAAAAATCAACAAATTATCTTAGCGAATACACCTCGAATCTTGATAAATACTTAAAATTTTGTCATTAAGAATCCTTCAAACGTGTTGCTTTAAGGTAATTACCCAACAACACGCTTTCAGCATTTCCAATGACAAAATAAGGTCAGTATTATCAAGACCCTTGGAGTATTGTAAGTGAAAAGTGCGTAAAAACAAATTGGAGTGTATTAGAAATTTGATAAAAGCTTCAGTGTTTTACCTTGTAAAATACTACTGTACGGCAAAACAAAATTGTTTTAAAAGACAAATATCAAATATCATCAAAACCATCGCCGCATCAAACGACTTTAAGCATAAAACAATGTTTACCCTCTCCAACCCCTCGTGACCAGATACTCAATGCTCAGCTAATCCTGTTTCTTTCTACCCTATCTCTCCAGTTCAGACCGACAAAGCCCTACATTTTTGTGTCAATTTCCGATTAAGGAAAACGTTTCCAGTTTACCCCTAGAGAGCCAACATAAAGTTGGAAAATGAAACCCCGCGTGTCAATTTTGGACTGAAATGGCTTTATTATTTTAAAATGCTTTTTATTAGATACTAACACTCACAATATGCTGAGTGAATGAAACGATAGAATAGTATTAACTATTCTTTTAATTTATCATACAACATGCCATATTTTTCCTTTCCTTTCTAGATCAAGTTTTTTAACTAAACAATTTCATGAACTGTTCAATAAAATATTTTATAACTGAATTTAGGATAAAAAATTCATAATCTCTAACTTATCTAAAAATTTTAGTATTTTAAAAGATAAGAATCATATATCTAGATCTCTAAATACATAGAACTTGTTCTCCTAATTATTAGTATTTCAGAAACTTTAATTACATTTCTAGCAGTTTCTACATATACTCGCGGCAAGAATTCAGACGTCTTACGTCATGGCTGACGTTACGCAATTGTTTTTATTGTCAATGTAATTTTCGATATTTGGTCGCGTTAAAAATCATCTTCATTTTTTTTTAGTGTAGTTTATAGTTTTATTACTCTCGGTTGCAGTTTCTTAAATATTTTGATGAAAATATAATGAATTATCCATTTGTTCGTATGAAGTAAGTCGTCTGAATTCTTGCCACGAGTGTACATGCACGCACGTTGTAATTTACCCTTTGGTGGAACTGAAGGTTTTTTATTTGGAATCTGAATAAAAGGGACAAGTTTCTATAGAATGATAGATGTCTCATTGGACCCACTTTATTTGAAGCACCCTCTATTATTTACGTTAACATAATTCTATATTGTGTAATTTTACTTTTTCCAAATCCGAATACCATAGATATGACATATCCTTACCATAAGAATCCTCCTATTATACAAAGCTTTCAACAATTCCTTAGTAATAATTATTGTAATGCAAATGGAATGCACACATTTCATTGTCTTTTACGAACTTATACTGTAAAATAAAAACAATAATAATTTATAAAATCAAGTTGTTTTGCACGTAAATAAACTTTACCAAACTCTAGAATTGTACAAACAACATAGATATACAGGGTGAGTCGTTAATAATGGTACATAGCTTAAGGGTAGATTGTTAACATCAAAATAAAGCGATTGAGCCCAACATGCCTTATTCAATTGTTGCTCCTTTTAAATCTACAGGGTGTTGAACATTATTAATGTAGTATTCAAGAACAACTGTAGGAAAAGATTCAAGAATCGGTTAATATTATCAAGCAACACAGAACTTTATTCAACGTCAGTCAAAATTTAAATAAGAGGTTAAGAAAGTGGATTGAAGTCGCTGGCAGCGTTGCCAGAGCTGGTACAATTGTACAGATCTGGTACATTTTGAAACCGTTTGTACCAAAGTACATTTTTAGTATTTCTGGCTGTGGCCCATAGATAAAATAAACCGGTGGCAGTGGCCTATACTCGCGTCAAGAATTCAGACGTCTTACGTCACGGCTGACGTTACACATTTGTTTTTATTGTCAATGCAATTTTCGATATTTGATCGCGTTAAAAACAATCATTTTTTGCAATTTGGTGCAATATATAATGCAAACTTTTAGTCTAGTATATAGTTTTATTACTATCAGTTGCAGTTTCTTAAATATTTTGATGAAAATATAATGAATTATTCATTTGTTTGTATGACGTAAGTCGTCTGAATTCTTGTCGCGAGTATATCTACGTCGCCGGCCAATAAAAAACCTACGTCACCGGCCGGCGCGCCGTCGTGAACGTGACTATTATTCAGTGATTCATTTTGTAGATGTCGCTGCAAATTTATTAGAGACACTGGAATCACTGGAAGCTGGATGATATGTAAATTGTATTGTAAAGTCATGTTGGTTCGTGTTGGTAGTTAGTTTTGAAGTGTCTGTACAAAAGTTCAAAATCTGGTACAATTTCAACTTGTGATTTGGTACCATTTTTGAGGACCTCTGGCAACACTGGTCGCTGGTGGTTACTTCGAGAATCTTTTATGATTAATAATTTTGTTAAGATATGCATATTAAAATTTTCAGTTGAAGTGTTCGTCTTATTGTTAATTCAGTTTTGATATCCTAAGACTCCCTAATTTTCTAATACAATCTCAAAAACTTAAATCGTCTGTTTCTCGAAAACGGTTGAGTTTATCGATTTGTAAGAGGTATACCTTTTCTATTTAGAATTGAAGGTAGTACAATAGTTTCTTATTAAAAAATTCAAAAGTGTAAAATACAAAAATTTAGACATTTATATATCGACAGTACAGTATAACTAGCGCCCCCTAGTCGTGACCTGAACACTGTTTGCATATTCGTAATTGCCACCTCAAAAAACATAAGACTACACATTTTCAAATCAATCGGTTCATACGTTCTTAAAATCGAAAACATTTTTTCAACTTTAACACCCTGTATAATGAAAAGGAGCAACAATTGAATAAGGCATATTGACTCAATCGCTTTATTTGGCGTTAACAATCTGCTCTTAAGCTATGTACCATTATTAATGACTCACCCTGTATAATCGAAAATTTATTTTGATCTCAACAAAGTTTAAGAAAAAAGTATTAGTTCTTTGTACTATTACTTCAAAAGTAACGATGTGAAAAAATACACGAGTCACTTGTATTCAACCACTTTTTTAACCTCGATATCCTCGAATAAGCGCTACCTAAAAACTTTTTCCATTTCTATAATTGAAGGAACATCTTAAATCCCTACTTTACATCGCGACTGTCGATAATGGAAACAGGTACACCGCTGTACGAAAGGAAAAATACAATTTCATTTAAGAACAAAGGAATACATCCCTTGGCCATTATTCTTCCTGCTCCGTTTTTACCTAATGAGATTTTTCCAGTGCGATTTATGTAAGAAATATGCAAACACAGCACGTGCACGGATATATTGCATTAAACTGAAAGCCAATCCTTATATCAGATCCGCCAATGGCCTTCATTTTCCATGATTTGATTATTCTCAACAAATTTGTTGCAAAACATACAGTGTGTTCCCCAGAAAATAACTAAACTAAAAACTAAAAAACGCGCGGGTGGCAAGCTTTCGCTGACCTATACAGGGTGTTTCTTAGAGGTCAATTTTGTTACTAATCGGTTTAGAATACAAAAACAGATGTAAAGAACCAAAAAGTGAAGATAATGCAATGGTGCATATAATGACCTATTTTATTTGTAATATTAGGTTATATTATTATTAGTAATATATTATTTGTAATATATTTTTTTGGCAACCTCCGCCACTGATAAGTTTCTAAAGCTGCTAATATTCTGTTTCATACCTATTGTTATACTAAATATGCACATCGAATTTGGTTAAATTATCTCAAGCGGTTTAGCAAACTAATTTATTTGTAATTTTCGATACGCTGTAGACAAGGGTTGTCCTAAGACTCCACATTTAACAAAAAGCCCTTATCTTTGTCCACATGATACGCTCATGGATTTTTGACCTCTACTTAAGAAACACCCTGTATAAATATGTAGTATGAAATACTAAAATTAAAATCCAACGAGCGGGATTTTCACAATTACTGCCCATTTGTTTTTGATAAGAAAAAAATGTGTGCGTACACCGGGAAAAAGTTTAATTACTATAAAATTATCAAAATGAAGTTAGTTTTTATTAAACTTAAACGTACGGTTCTCATACGACGCAACGTGGTTTTCCTCTAGGATATTCAGTTGCAGAAATTAATTAAGAAAAGTAGATATGAAATGTCCCTCCAGCAATATCCGGAATAGAATTAGAGAATATTAAAGATAGAAATCTTCGAGAAGCCTTATCTTGATTGAGACAATTATATCCCCGTCTTTATTTTATTTACACAAACATTCGGAACAAATAGATTAATTAAAAAAAATTGAAATCATATCTTGAAATAATAAGAGAGAACTGATAGTAATCTAATGATATGAACCGCATTCAGACGTCTTACGTCAGGGCAAGGCTGACGTTACACATTTGTTTTTATTGTCAACGTAATTTTTGATATTTGGTCGCTTTAAAAACAATCATTTTTTGCAATTGAGTGCAATATATAATGCAAACTTTTAGTGTAGTATATAGTTTTATTACTATCAGTTGCAGTTTCTTAAATATTTTGATGAAAATATAATGAATTATTCATTTGTTCGTATGACGTAAGTCGTCTGAATTCTTGTCGCGAGTATATACACTTAAGGGCGTCGTATTCTTGAAATAGTATTTTCTACAAATACAATATATAAATACAAAGTAATTTTAGACATGTAAGAACTGATTAATATGGAGTTTAGTAAATAACAAGAATGTTATCTAATGCCACCTGCGAATATTCAAAGGTAACGAAGTAAAATCAATAAATAATGTCAGAAAGCGATCTATCCAGCAAATTTTTAGGTACTGAAATCTTTCAAAATACGTATTTTTTTAAATTCAAATATAGATGTAAACATTGATATAACATAAACTTACATAGCTGTGCACATAAAGTTGTTCACTTTTGTTTATAAATATGTGAAAGTAATTGTTAAAATGTGGGGTTAGAATAGCGAAATAATGTGTGTCATACAAATGCATTTTAAAAGTTATTATATTATTTGAGGAGAGTTTAAATAGTAAAAGAGTACAAACAAAACATCAGTAATTTTATATTTGATATTACTTTTGCTCTACGTGTTTTAGTTTTCTAGATTTCAGTACCTAAAAAACACCACAAATTTGATCATTTTACAGCGAGAAATACGGCGACATTAACGGTGTACCTATTCTTGACATAATGTTTTCTATAAATACAAGTAATTTTAGACATTTAAGAACTGAATAATATAGAGCTCAGCAAATAACAGGAATGTTATATCATGCCACTTGCGAATATTCAAAAGTACCGAGGTAAAACGAATATACAACAACAGAAAGCGGTCTAACCATTCAATTTTTAGGTACAGAAATCTTTCAAAATACGTATTTTTCAACATTTAACTGTAGATGTAAATATTGTTATAACAGAAACTTACATAGTTCTGCATATAAGATTTTTCACTTTTGTTTATAAGCACATAATATGTGAAAATAATTGTTAAAATGTGGGGTTTGAACAGCAAAATAATGTGTCTTACAAACGTATAAAAATTATTTTATTTGAGGAGAATTTAAATTGTAAACGCGAATAAACAAAACAGATTTTTATTTCTTATATTACTTTTCTACGTGTTTTATTTTTCAGGAATTCTGTACCTAAAAATACAAAAAATTTGATAATTTTACGGCGAGAAGTACGACGACCTTAAGAAATGGAGAAAACCATGAACAGACGCTTGCGATTTTGATCTGTAGGATTCACGTCTGGAGAATTAGACGGCTAATCTATTCGCACAACTTTTAAAAGAGTAAACATGTAACTGCGTAACCCTACACACTTTCTCTTCATAATACGACTCCTTGCCCAAATTGTGGGAATCCCCTTCCCCACTTTAACCGAGTTTATCGCGAATATTAGCCGGTAATTAATTAGAATTAAGATGTATTGCGTCCTTACGTCAGGCCGCGGTGCAAATTAGGTAACTCAATGAAAGATGAGAGTAGTTACGTGGGTTTAAGTTAATTAGAATACTGAAAAAAAAAAGATGATTCGATTAGGGTCGCCGGAGCGTGATCGATGTGTTTTTCTCTCTGGAGTGCAACTAATTACCTAAATTAGGTAATACAATAGCGGCGGAGGTTTACGAGAGATCGTTAATGTGACGGTTAACTGAATTTTCGCCTTTGCGCCGATTCCGAGGACCACAATAGGATTAAAGTTGCGTTGACTTCGTTTAAATGCTTTTTAAAAAATTGGAAAGAGGACAAGGAAAGTCGTTACCAGTAATTTTTCAAAAGTTACACTCTAATCGAGTAATCTACATTGAAAGAAATAAAACACAGTTGCTTACTACATTAGAAATTGCCAGCAAAGTTTTTGCGGGGTCACCACTGAACATGTTAGCGAAGAACAACGATGCAACATGTAATTAACAAAGGATCACCGTTGTCTAGAGGGCGGTTTCAAGTGTATGAGCCTCAGAACCAACAATAAGAACCAAAATTAGTATATATCATAAGTTTGACGTTATTCTAGACATATTTTTTATGAAGATTTATATATATTTCTACCAATATACAGGGTGATACCAAACAATGTGCAAAAAAATGAGGATAGATTGTACTTTCCCTAACTTGACACGACTTTGTTTATTTATATAATAACAGTTAAGGTTCATTTTTGTGAGTCGAATTGATTTTAAGTTATATATTATTTATAAAAATGAATGTTGCTACTAAAAACAAATTATAAAATTGTTCTGAAGACATTTTAAATGCTGCTCGAGAAGCATCTTCGAGCTTACTTCCTTTAAAATTCAAGCAAATATACGAGAAGGTATATGAAATATTTTGTAAGTGGAGGATAACAAAAAACGCACTAAGAACTGATTAAGTGTAATGCTAGCGTATTTTTGAGAAGCAGATTATTTTTATACATACATATTTTAGTGTTTTTCATACAATGTCATTCGTTATTTTAGGCAAAATCTCTTAAAATCATAGAGTTTGTGGTCTATATATTCCATGTTGCAAAGTACAGTGCCTTCATAAATGATTACAAGCCACGTGATCAGGGTAGATGCTCAAATAAATCGCAGAGCAATTCATATGCGAATATCCTTTTCCTCACTACGGCAATTGAGAGAGACAAGAAATCTATTCGCATACGAGTTGCTCTTCGAGAATCACAGTCCTGGCCACGTGGCTTGTAATCATTTATGAAGACTCTGTATATAGTAGAGATTTCAATGTGGTAAATTGCTTTAGTAAACGATTTTGAATGTAGTAAAATAACATATTATCAGTCAATATGTGAAAAAAACCTCTGTATAATGCTAAACTTTGTAAAGTTACAAGTAAGTTCATCTAGCAATCTGTCTACCGAGACAAAAGATGAACTCCCTTCCCGAACAAAACAAAATCAACGGCCAACTTAACCAGCGGACTGGCGTTTTGTTACAGGAACAAAGTCGAATTAAATTTATTTATGGCATATTTATTATACCCCGTCAATTTGCACATTTGATAACGTAAAAAAATGATTGGACTCGCGTTTCCAGCTAACAACCAGATTCAATTTTAATGGGACTTGTGGCGAGCTTTAATTAAAAGTGTCGTGATTGATTAAAAACGGTCGCATCAGGGTTAACAAAAGACACATTATATTATGTATATCATGCATCATGAGCGGAAAAACGATTCGATAGTTTATTAAGTGCATAAATTTGAGAATCTCTGTATAGCTTTTGAAACAAATATGCAAGTTTTTAGGTATAAACAAAAATAAATTTCGCATCTGACGAGTCGTCCAAAATTATCACGTTTGTGTCAAACGTAAATTTGAGAAGTCTATATTTCTGAATCTGACAGCTTCGAAATCAAATAAAGTATTGGAACTCTTCACTGACATGCACATCATGCTTAGTATGCACCGCGGCTGAGTTGGCTGTCATCAAAATAACACAATTACATTTCCCACCGCTAAAGATGACATCTTCGGATTATAATTACAGATGGAATGGGGGATCGGAACGTGACGATATTAGGAAGTGCTCGATCTTCGCCCGATATGTAGGTCATTCGGATAAAACTGATCAGATGCCCAGTGTCACTAGTAGGGAATCTTTTATTTATAGTTTCGGATCGTTTGTAAACACAACTATACAGAGTGTACAAGTTTCGTTGTAATTACTGGGTATTTCGGAAACTATAAGAGATAAAAAGGACGAGATGTTCGCAACAGTAGGCTACTTTTTCGAGAAACTTATATTTCACAATCAGGTTTTTCATAGATCTATTCGTTTTTCAGATACAAGGCGAAATAAAAGAAACACTTTTAAGGGATTCTTTGTATCTAAGAGAATAGCTGAATTATCGGAAAGGTGAAAATTGCGTATAACAGTTTTTTATGTGGAGTTCAATGGCGTGCTTATAGTTCCTCTACATGGTGTCTTTTTCAAATATGACTCAAACATACTTTTTAAAATGGAAGAACCTGTATATTCTTATGCCATTCAATTACATAATTTTTTTCCTTTATAATGATATATGCACAAGGTGTAACAGTAGTAAGTATTCAAAATCGAAAACCTTAGTACTACTTTTGTCAGTGGCGGCTCCTAAGGGAGATACGCTCACTTAAAGGGGTAACTTACTGAAAAATGGTACATCCTATTGAAATTTAACAGAAATACGTTTTTTATGTTAAATACTTCAAATTTCAATATTTTCGAGTCAGAAACTAGAAAAAATTAACTACTAAAAAGATATGATTAAATTTGTCCCTGAGTCTTGCATTTTCTCACGCCCCTGTAAAAAAATTTGAAATGTATTTTATGAGACTTATTAAACACATTAAGGTTAATATCTCACCAAAATTTCGAGACTTAATGTTGAACTGTTTTGATGTTACGCATTAAAAACTGTTTCTGAGGTTACCTCTTTAAGTGAGTGTATCTCCTTAGGAGCCGCCACTGACAAAAGTTGTACTAAGATTTTCCTAATTTTTAGATTTATTTAACAAGCTCACAAGTTTTGAATACTTACTACTGGTACACCTTGTATAACAGTATTTTGAAAATTTTCAAAAAACGTTAATTTTATAAAACTGAATTTGCGTTGCATATAATTTAAAAAAATGTTCATGAATTTTACCTGTTATTTATAGAAAAATGTATGCAAAATAAATAGTTCTTTAAGTCAATCACATGAATTGATTCATGTCATGACCCAATTTTATATAATTATACCTTCACTTTTATCAATTTAACGTTTTTTGACAATTTCCAAAATACCATTATGAAGGAAAAAATAATGCAATTGAATGACATAAAAATATACATTTAAAAAAAATATGTTTGTCATATTTTAAAAGAAACGCCCTGTAGATAAATTACAAGTAACGCAACTGACCTCTAGGTGAAAAATTCTATCAGAAGCAATTTTCAACATTCCGATACCTTGGCTATTCTCTGAGATACAAAGAATGTCTTTAAACAAATTTCGTTCTATGTTAAAAATGAAGAAGTCTATGAAAGTTCTGATTCCAGCATCTTAAGTTTTCGAGATACCCTACAACGAAATTGGGACACACTGTATACTGTCCATTTTTAGGACAACCAGTCCTGACTTTTTAAATTTGTTATATGTTATACTTTTTATACAGGGTTAACCGCGTAGTCAGGAAGGCGTAAAAGACAATAAAAAAATTATTCCAGAATTTTAGCTCGATATTTCATTTAATTTTTTCTATCCCCTCTTAAAATATTTGTACTTAGTCATAGTTAATCCTGTATGTTATGGAAACGAGAAGAAAACTTACCATTCATCCCGATCATATACACTCAACTTTCCTGAAGAACCCAAAACCATTTCCTGTAGTAACCTGATTTGACGAAAACTGAAACAAAAAACTATGTCAGTCTTTTGGAACCGATTATTTCCTTAAACAGCTTCTAGGTACTCTGTCATTTTGACAGGTGAATTATATAAAATTTTATATTTAAAAAAAATTGATTATCCTAGACTATCCCCCCAATATTTGATTATCTCTTAACTGACAATTGCAATAGAAAATTGAAATCAATTTTTTTTTCAGAAAGTATGCATTTTAACGATATGCGGTAAGAACCTTTACAATGAATAAAGTTTCACAAAATCGTCTACGTTTTTTCAAAAAGTTTTAACACAAAGAAATAATGTTATTTTTTAGGAAACAAAATTGTACGCTAAAATAACTTATTCCAAATTTATTATACATTTTATGATACATTTCCCTGTATATGTAAAACTAGGAAATAATTTTGAACTTGAATATCTTCAAACCGACATAATACCGATTCTAAAAAGTACCAAGCCTGAGACGCTAAAACCCGAGAAAACAAAAAAACTAGGTTAAGGTTGCATTTTATTATCATATATATACGAAACTTCTCTTTATAATAAATATTGAGGAAAACAAACATCACACTCTTCTATATCTAGTGATATATGTCTTTGAGAAGAGATTAACGATGTTTTCCATCAAGCGCGTTGAAGACTTCGTAAAATTTGATTATTCTTTCGGGCATACAGAAATTCGATGAAAATTTCGTTATTCCAAATAACGGTGAAAAAGTTGTTTGCCGATGAACATGGTAGTTTAATTTAGGACTCCATTCTAGTGGAAATCGCATTTTTATAGCTACTGTGCATGCTAATTCGTCCTGTTGCCGATAGAACAGTAATTTGTTAAAAATGAAGTTTGGAATACCTCGAAAAATACGCATAAGGTCCTACATTAACACCATTTAAAGCCACACGAGATTTGGGTTCGTACAGTTAACGACTCAATTTTGGAATGAACAAGAACGGTTAATTATAATTCGAATTTAAAATTCCCTTTTGACAACAGGCGTTAAGAAATTGTAAAGTAACTAAATGGAGTAGCTGCATGATTTTTACAATAATATTGAATAAAGTTGCAAAACCGACTCGTAAGATGGGCAAAGAAAGTGCATCTCACCGAGAAAATGGAAGAAGTATTGCATTATGACAGTAGGTACGAATACAGCATACAGCGTCTAATAAAAAGTATTTTTATAAATAAGTACCTCAAGTAAAACCATGTATCTGGTACTTAGCCAACAACATTGTCGCCGTAATTGTCACCAGCGGATCTACATCATAAACAAAGGAATAAGTTACGTTTAACAATAGCGTAAGTTCACCACATCGCCACTAATAATTGTGGCATGACCTACACAGTATTTACACTATGTATCTATGATCCACAAATGTTACAAGAACGCAAAAATACAAGAAACAAACGCCTGTTTGCATCGCCAACACCGGAACCTGCACTTGTATTCACGGAAACGGTCACGTGGTTTTGCTTACATTCCATGGCAATTTATTAATGTTAATATTTTAATTATGATGTGATTATTGCCGTCAGGCACATATTCTGACCTTTAAATATGTGTGAAATATTACCCTGTAATGCAGTTTAAACCAATATAAAGTTCATGTGAACTTCCCCATAGCGATGCTAGTTGTTTTCAATACAAATTTGTTCACATAAGGAAGGGATAAGATTAAATAAATAATTACAGAGCTCCTCAATAAATTTATAAAAAATGAGCGATGAAACTTTTTGGATCACACCTTGCCTATACATACTATTGACTATAAAATCTATTTCAGGTATGTCCGCCAACTCGAAGTCCAACCCCAACAACATCTCCGAAGGCGACGACTCCTCGGTACGCTCAGTGAGCTCCGAAGACATCTCCCAAGCGCCCAGGGGGTACTGCTGCGCCAAATCTATCAATCCCGCGGATGGAAGAGGTAGGAAACTCCACCTGCTTCAAATGCTGGTGCTGCCCTTCATTCCCATCATGGCGCTGATCGTACAGACGGCCATCATCCTGGACAACATCATGATATACAGAAATGAAGTGACGGATATAGAGAGCCAGGTGAGAACGTAGAAATGTATAGTCTATAATCATCGAAATTGCACGTCTCCATAATTTACCGTTCTGAACAACTTTTTCAAGTAACATTTTGCTGTATTTTCAATAGAAAACGCACTTTATCTGAAACGATAACAGTTTTCAATCGCTGCACTGAATATTTCAAATAGGATTATTTCGAAAACAGTTCCTCCTAACGACTTCAACAGGGTATACCTTTTTCAGATACAACAGGTAGGAGAATCCATTGTTTCAATAGACAGATAGTTACACTAAGTTGCAAAAAAGTTCTGTCATTTAAAATAAATGTGATGTGCCATAAGTGGCGCCCTCTACTAGTGATGTCAAAATTAGTTAAAAATTCTTATTTGCCGTGCCAAAAAACATAATTGCGCCATTTTTTTTTAATATTCCGACAGGTTTCAAAATTATTGAGCTATTTCAAAATAAAATTCTAGCATTGAACGCCTTGTATTTTTAAAACTAGCAACATTCGGATTAAGGCGGCTACTCACTACGTGGGACTTGCCAAGTACTTGTGAAGTACATGGCAAGTAGCGAGTAGTATGTACGGAGACTCACAGTGACAAGAACTTGCACTTCCCATCGGTTGTCGGAAAACGGGTCCAAGGCAAAGGCAGCGAGTCGATTATTTCCGAGTTTGTTCTGTCTGCGCTACACTACGCGGGCTTTACTTGACGAGTAGCTACAAGTTTCTGTGTTTGTTAGCGGCCGATTTGTGTATCTTAAATCTTGAAATGGCGTGGAAAATTGAAGTTGCATTGAAGTTTCTTGATATTTATCAGAAGGTACCTATCATTTGGGACCCATCACATAAGCAGTATAAAAGTAGAAATGATGTATACGATGCTTGGAAACGAATTCAAACCGAATGTTTCACAGAATGTGACTTGGAATGTAGCATCGAGGATTTGAAAAAGAAAAGGGACTCTTATAACAAAAGCAGCTAAAGATGTCGATTCAGAATTCTCGTCCATTTTCAAGTACTCGTCTTTATACTTGCACTTCCCGAAATAAAACTGAAACTTTCAAGTAGGCACGTAGTGTGTACAATTTACTTGGACTCGGACAAGTGCATGCCAAGTATATTCCAAGTCGAGTACTTGGCAAGTCCCGCGTAGTGAGTAGCCGCCTTAAGGCATATTTGGCTCAATCGACTTTTTTTGGTCACCAGTATCTCCAGCTCCGAGATTTCCCAACCTTTCACAGACAGGGTGTCTGTGAAAGGTTGGGAAAGTATATTATTTTGTTATATATTTATCTACAGGGTGAGTCAGTCATAATGTCATTAATTTTAAGAGGAGATAGGGAATAATGAGTATAATGCGAATATGTGATTAAAAAAAAATCTAAATGCATATTTACGCCGAAAAAAAATATTTTCAAATCATTATTTAAACCCCCTTTTCAGACTGTCACTGACCGGTCACAGCCTTGGTCGGTTACAGCTGACAGTTCAACTCGATATCGACGTGATGCAACGTTGTCAAGTTGTAATATTTTTCTATACCTACTCACCTAGGTTTTAGACATCACAAATAAACGGTTGTACTGACTATTTTAGAATATCATTTTTTCTTGCTTGCTCAGTTCAACTTCAGCCAATAATAATTTAAAATGTTAATACCCAATAAAATCAAATAATAATAATAATCAAATAATTCTATTAAAAATTGCAAGTAACGCGGTCCACTCAGGTTTTCCCATAGAAAATACGGCCCAATCAAACGATACCCGTACACTCGCGTGTCGATTTTTCTCTGAGCAAATGTAGCCGTTATGACTGCAACAAAACTCCAACGTGTCTAATAATAAACTGAGTAATAAACCATTTACGTACATTACATAAAAAACCTATACCCAATGGGTAAATTATTGAGAAGCTGAAAAGTGTTTCGTGTTTAAATACTAAGTATTTAATAAAACCATCGTGTTGTCGACAGAAAACTGTCCAAGGCCGTTATGGCTCGCTTATAATCGAGAGTTATTCTTGACCTTGTACTTATTTTGTCAATATCCTATTTACCTAGTTTTTGTACTGTTATTTTACGACAAGGAGTAAAACTATTTTTAATCTAGATACATGAATGAATTTTCCTTAAATATTGATTTAATTGTTAATAAAAACAAATGTAGATAATAAATAAATGTTTTCGAATGCTAGGCTATTACAGTTTAATAATTTTGATATTACGTTTGCACTACGTTTTACAAATAAATATGAATTTTTAGTATTACTCGTACAATTAACCGCACACATAACCAAATGTACAATTTGTAGTTACGTACATCTAGCCTAGAAATGTATTGTTTTTTAAGTAGTATGATACTAACCTGTTTACAGCCCACATAATTATAACTGTATTATTTATCCGTCCATAGCACTTTATTAATAAAATTCAGTCGCATTTCGTAAACATTCTCCGTATAACACTACCATTTCCACATAATCGGAATTTGTAAAATTATGCGTTGTGAATTTACGCCAAATACGTGAGGTTAGACCGAAATAAACAAACTACTGCTTGTATTCTCTAAATCCCTCTTCCGATGTGTGGCATGATCTACAAATTTGAGGGGAAGAAATGCGGGAAATGCAGAGTGCTAAATGGAGGTAAATTTGAATAACACGCTGATGTATTAGATGATATTATGTATGTAAATGTGGCATCCATGATTAATACGGCAAGTCTGTGACATTAGAATTTCGTCGGGTGCGCCATCGTAGCGTACCAGGAGCGTCGTGTTACTGATTTTTATAGGGTGGTTTGTTTATTTTTTTAAAGGTCAAGTAAAAAAATTTTTATTTCAATTTTCTGCCTTTATTAGGCCTCCTGAATACGTGGTTAAAATTAATGACAATATGACTGACTCACCCTGTATATATCACTAGGACATAAATACATCTAAAAAAATATTTTTTTAGTTGCTTTATATTTTTATTTTTTTATTTTAAAGGGGGATTATTTAACTTATTAGTTATTTTTTTCTCTCTGTTATGTACCCTTACCCAACGCTAATCCCACCCTCCTGGCAGAGAACGCTTCTATCTCCTCGTGGTCCTTGCTGGGAAATAATAATTTAAAATTACATAATAACATCCAATATTTAATCAATGTATTTAGCTTTTGTTTTTTTTTATCGAAAGTCTTTGAGTAACCCACGCCAATTTCCATTCTTAGTCGGTTACCCCGAAATCAATATCGACGTCTGCGGATCCCTCGAACACAAATTACCCTTTATGTTAATGTAATGGCCTAATAAAAAACCATTTAATTCGCTGATGAACAAACGTGTTTACATGCGCTGGATGGATCTCAAGGGAGATGTTTCGTATTCACAGAAAGCCTCGGTAATCTGTAGCGATAGCGAGGGGGTTAAATAAACTCGTATATACGTCACCTAAATCTTCGTTAGGGGTTAAGGACTGTTGAAAGGCCATAAAGACAATTGGTAGTGTATAAAACAAATCCTTTGTTTTATGTTTTCACAAACTGTGACAGGATTTCTTGCCGTTTCATAAATCAAATAGGGCATTTTACTATTTCCAACTGATACTTTTGGCAAATGTGGTCTAATAACTTTTCTTGTTTGCGGCCATGTCCAAATCGCCGTTTACTTCGATGACTCCATTAATAAAATCAATACTAATTGCCATTCCGCATATCTGAACCTTTAAGTACACAAACTATATCCGACATTTGCATTATAATCATCCATTCCATTATCCCATACATAATTTGCCTAATTACAAGCTCCAATGACTTTAGCTCCGAACCAAACGAACCAATTTGAGTTATACCGTTGAGTAAAGAATTTATTACTCAACGGTTAGCATATCTTATTTATTTCTTCTTCATATACAAGGTGTTTAAAAAAGTTACAAACTTCAATCAGCCCGAGTATGTATCCCATTCTGGTCATAGTAACAGTTTCAAGGTTAAATGTTATATTTCATCACCTTAAATTTTTTTAGTATGTATCACCCTGTAACTGTTAAAAAATAACGGCGATGTTATTTCTTCTTACACGTTAATAGCAGAATATTCTTCCATTTTTATGTTTTAGCTACATCCCTAATGCTTCTCTTCCTTGGATTCCAAAAACACGACCGTCAAACTCTGGCACAATTTCATAGATAACATCCCGTCTTTTCGCCAACATTAGGGCAGGAATATTCAACCCCCAAGGGTCTAATTGCCCTTCTGAACTAACAGAAGGGGTGCATGGAGTGCTCGAATTGAACGTTTCGTGTTGTAACTTGTACAAACATCGTTGTTATTGTTTGAGATCCTGTTTGTGGTATCTGAGTGTAACTGTAGATTGAAAAAGTTTTATTTGGGATTGTGTAATTTGGTTAGAAGGTAAAAGATACACAGAGAGTGTAAAAAATATAATACCAATAACAAACAACTCTCACTTTTCAGGGGTTATCTTTTAATTATTCTCAGCAACTTTCTTGTTTCTTACGATTAGTATCATTAAGAACTGTGTAAAGCTATTCTTAGCAGACTGTATTTTACGTATAAATAATAAATAAATATAGTTTCAGTAGCGTTGCTATATAAAAAACTGAACAAAAATCTGAAAAGTCATGCTTTCTCGTCCATATTGGCGTATTGCCTTTGAACAAGATCGCGTTCTTATGGAATTTTGCCGGTTGCCATAAAAATGTATCGATGGCGGCATTTAGATTTATGACCTCGTAGAAGCCGCAAGTGGGTCTCTCTCTCGTGGCTAATGGGGCGGTTCAAGAGGTGCGAACGGCGGCAGGGCACATATTTGCCAAGGGCGGCTGTCCCTTATATCACCGTCGTTGCCGGCCGCCAAAGAGTTCCCCCCGTTGGCTTATTTATTGGGGCAATTAAAGCCGGTCTTGTCGCTACAAATATATATATCGGCGTTTTTTGTCGGTTGCGCCCCCTCGGACACGGGCGTTGGCAGGGGTGGCAGAGGGGATCGCGTTCTAAAAGAATATAATATGTATACATTTTAGAATAAATAACCGGCAAATCATTCTCCGTCATTAGTATCTACTTATTTTACAGGTATTTTCTTGTTTTGAAATTAATTTGTATACAGAGTGGTTAATTTTTCTTAGCTCATTATTAAAATATACAAATGGATGGCTCAAATTAGAAAAAAGTTACGCCTTTTAATGACCGTTAAGATAAATTAAACAGATTCAAGATATCTGCTGCAGTTGCTGAAATATTATGAAAAAACTAGAAACGGCGATTTTAAAATGCCATCTATCGTCATTATTGCTCAACAGGAGCTGAAATTTGGTACAGATATACACGGTGTCCGGGAAAATGTGGTAAATCTCTCGGGTGCAGATAGAACATGAAAAAAATAAGATGACAAGTTCCTATAATTTTTTTAAAACAGGCCCTCTCTACGGAGATATGTGTCCCTGAAGAACGCCACTGGAAATCGGTTTTTCTTGAATAACTTTTAAAGTAGTTAACATAATTTAATAAAAATTGAATGTGATGGACACTATAGTAAGGAGTAAGGACCTCTTAAAATAATGTTCTTGAAACATATTTAGCCTTTTAGTTTACCAGAGACGGGTTAAGCTTTACAACTTAATGTCTAAATTTTTAACGCCATATATATGATAAAGATAAAATAATAAATCTGGGTAGCTTCAATCTTGGGCTAAAAACGTACTCATTTATTATCGATAAAATGAACCGTTTACTATAAAATGATAATAAACGAATTCATGTTTTATTTTTACAAAGTGCGATACAAAAGTCGCTCAAACAACAGGAAAGTTTCATTTTAAGATGAAAACATATAAAATTAAAAAAACGCAGTGGTGTCCCAGGAGGCACCTTGACGAAATTATTGAAAAACTTCATAAGAGAGTTGAACATGCGAACATAGGTTGAACTTGTTCTCGTAAACCATTCATTTTATCGACAATAAACAAAAGTACATTTTTTAGTCTAAGATTTAATATTTTAAAATCTTTATCATACAGGATGTAACAAATTTAGGCATTAAGCTCTAAGTTATAAAAAAAACGATTTCCAGCGGCGTCCACACATATCTCCGTAGGGAGAGCCTGTAGGAAATTTTTTTATAGGAACTTGCCATCTTATTTTTTCATGTTCTATCTGCACTCGAGAAATTTTCTACATTTTATCGGATACCCTGTATAAGAATATATCGATTTTCCTCAAAAGAAAATTTATCCGGCCACTAGTTTCGGTTATACAACACTCAATTGTTTTTCTTATAGGTCCATATTGAATCTTGATAGTATCAGATGGATTATATTTCCAATGAAAAATAATTATTTTAGAGCTACATGAGCGTTACTACTAGAGTATTACATTAAGCAATTTTTTCAAATAAAAGTAGGCGCCTTACAAATTTCAAAATATTTACACCATTTTTTTGGCACGCCTCTGGTTGCGCCCCATAAAAACATCCAACCAGTCTTCCCAACACTTGTATTACGATGTCTGTATCAAGCAGGCAGTTTTATTTCCGGTACTGGCACTAATCAATTTATTAAGTAATATCTACTACGTTAAACTGAAGCCGTTTTATTGGATTCCCATTAGGGTTGACTGCGAGTAATGTGGGCGTTACACGCGGCACTTCGCAATTTTGACAGGGTTTTTTACAATTCTGGGACATAACGTAGTCAAAGAGTAGAAATAACGACGTAGTCGTATAAATTTCTCGACAGCTCGCTTGCTTAATTATTATCTTTCGTAGGAATTAGTTTATAGTGTAAATAAATAAGTGCGAAAAAATTTAGGTGGTGAATCTTAATGTTTTCATATTTATTTATTTACTGTACAATAATATTCATAGTCAAACATTACAACATTGGAAAAGCAGAAAAAAGGCTCAATTTCAGATAACTAGGTATTTAAAGTTTATACTCTTCCACTTAACTTCAAGTACATCAGAATACATAAGTATATAAGAATGAGAAATATAGGAAAACAGGAAGTAAAAAAATATATACTGTATTTAATTATTTGTCTATGAAAATTGTTAGTTCATTAGTTGTTTTGTCCATGCAGTTTTAAATTTTAATAGATTTGTTTGCTTTATTGGGACCTGTATATTATTGTATGTATACCAACCAATTTATGTTCATTCCAATTTATATAATAATTTAAAATTGTTTATTTTGTTTCTTATAGGTCACGATAGCCACGGAATTAGGAAAAGTTGTAACCAGAATGCAACTGGAAAGATCTGAAGTAGCTTTCTTCGTATATACAAATGGGGACCATTATTTAAGGTATACTATTATTTTTTTCTACTATACTTTACGTTTCTATACATTTGCAAATTAACTATACTTAGGTATACGTTTTTTGTCTTATTCTGATCATCATCCTTCCTGTAAAAATTACTTTATATTTATTTTCAGAACAGACCTAGACATGCGCTTCGAGCTGACAAATGAGGCATTAAAAAATATGAGCAGCTGGCCGTCCGTCGTCATACAGTTCGAGGGACAGAAAAAATTGTACCTCAACAAAAGCACCTTCCAACACGATTTGACAAAATTCAGGTATACACCATACTGAACATTATAATGTATATGTATGTATATTAAAACTGGCTACCAATTGCATCCGCTGATATTCTTTATCATTATTAGGGAAACACTAATAAAATCAGAAGAGAGTTCCATAACTGACGTCTTAACTTGGTACACGTCAGTTAACGCCGCCATGTTGGAACACCTTACCAATCAAATAAAAGAAACTGATAATAGTGGAGTATGGAGGTAAGTCAGGGTCGTTTGATTGCAAAAACAAAGAATGAATAAAACAAAGCACTAGCGTTGAGTGAGAAATTATAGATAGAGGCGCAACCTTAATGGCGAAATGCGTATGCGATCTACAAGTTTAACACCCTGTATATTGAAAGCAAAGGCCCTAATAGAAAATATCTATAGGGCAAAATGTTTTTAAAGTCGGACAAGAAATAAAAGTCTTCATGTTTGACGTTCCGGTTTTTTGGGCCCGAGATTTGTTCGTCTGTCGAGAAGTGTTGTTAACGACAGCCAATTTTGAGTGTTCTGTGTGATCCAATGGTTTAACAAGCAAAGAAAACCTCCGTGAACAATAAGTTGTCGATAAATTGACGAATCTTAGAACCAAAGAGCTGCTATTACCTAATGCTATCTCGAGCCCAAAAGTGAATACGCATTTCGCCATAAGGTTGCGCCTCTATCTATAATTTCTAGGCTATTTTGTTTTACAAAATTATACTGCTGACAAAGTGAATATGGAAATTTTCAGGTATCTTCTGGCATTCAAAAACCTGTTGAAAAGTATCGAAAGTACAGGAATAGCGAGCGTATATGGAGTTAATTATTTTGGAAAAGGATATTTAAAACAGTCGAATTATATCGGCTACATAACTCATGATGCCATAGCCAAAGACCTCTTGAATACCTCTCTAAATTACGTACCACAGATGAAGAAGGAGTACAGAGCTTTAGCAACAAACATGCTAAACTATGGAAACATCAAACGAAAGTAAATCAGTGAATTTATTGTTATCTTGAAAAAAAAATTTAAGAAAAAATGTAAGAATGCATAACACATTTTTTCAGGAATGATATAATTCTACGGAACATCACGAGAAAACCAAATTACCAAGAAGCTTTAGAATATTTTGATTCGATGGCCACGTACACAGACGAGCTCAGAAAAATCCAAAGAACACTGAGAGTTATAATCAAGTAAGGAAAATTTTAACCGAAAATTTAATTTGTTTATATGATGTTATAACATTTTTTAATCTTTCCTATCCAGAAATTATGTCAATGACAACCTTCGTGACGCGGCGAACAGAGAGGCTATAGGAATAGCAATCCTGGTAGTAGTACTAGCAGTGTCGCCAGTCATTATTTGGTTGGTTAGGAATGCCGTAGCAACAATACAGGTTGGATGAAATGCAATACGACATGCTTGTACAACATTAAAAATATATACAGGGTGTTTGAAATTATTAGGTTAAGCTGTTAACCAAGTATTTTATGGACTAAAATAACGGTACTTGTCTTATGCCACTTTTCTTTTCGTTCCATTTTCAAAATACTGTTAGTATTTGAACCATATAAACGAATTTTTTCATAAAAACCCAGAAAAGTCTAACGGGTTGAGGTCGGGGGAACGGGATGGCCATTTTATAGGTGCAAACTGTTCTCTACCAATCCACCGATTAAGTTCCACCGAGTAATTTCAAGTTGAAATCACAGTAACATATTTTGACGTCCATGAGAGTTTTTAAAAAAAAAAAGAAAATAAAAATTTAGTACAATATTTACGAAGGATTTCGTTTATATGGTTTCAATACTATATTTATATAAACAACAGCTGAGAAAAAGAATTGTATAAAATGGAGAGCACTTTAAGCTGAAATCACATATTTTCGAAAATATTCATTACTCTTTTATTGAAGAGCACTAACATTTATTCGTGATGGTGGTACCCATATGGAACATTTAGTTTGAGGTAAATTTTGGTCGTTTCTTACAATTTGTTGTTAGTTATGCCAAAAGAATTACAATATGTCATATACCGAGCCTCAAATCTTATAAGTGAAAAAAAATAAATAAATAAAAACGCGCTACAAACAAAAATATATTCTGATACCATAGGCGTACTCAAACAAAATTGGGGGGTTTATGTTTGATATTTTAAACTAACAACACAGAAAGTGTAAAGACTTAAGATAAAAATATGTGCCACATTTCAAATACATACTTCTAAAATCTCCGAAGCTATCAATAAAAATTATTTTAAAAATTTTGACATATATTTTGAAAATGAACCGAAATCAAAAGTGACATAAGAAGAGTGCCATTATTTTGTCCAAAGAACATGTGGTTAACGGCTTAACTTACTAATTTGTAACACCATATGTATTTGTAGTTATATGCAGCCAATCTGGCGAAGAAAGCCAAGGAACTGAAGAGGGAGAAGAAGAAGAGCGATCTTCTTCTTTTTCAAATGCTGCCACCTAGCGTCGCCGTGCAACTTAAGCAGACCAGACAGGTAAACTTACTTCTGGTTGATCTTATTTCGATCACAATCACCATTTTCAACAATTTATTCCTTGTTTATAATTGGTCAGCCAGTCAAACTTAGGAGTAAAAACAATAAATGGCGATACTCTTTTAAAATCCATGTCATCCTTATTTACACTATAGACAAGGGCGACTTGGGTTTTAATAGAGTATCGCCATCTATTATCTTTACTCCTAAGTTTGACTGGTTGACTAACTATATTATAACAAGGATTTATTATATTCTTAGGTGCCTGCAGAATATTACGCCTCTGTCACAGTTTATTTCAGTGACATTGTGGGATTTACCGAGATTGCTGCAGTTAGCACACCACTGGAGGTAAGCTCAGAGTAACTAGGTATTCATTTTATTATATTAAAAAACTATACAGGGTGTTCTGAAATTACTGCAACATAGAGCAAGGGTGGATGCCTGACGACAAAATAATGCGAGGTTGCCAAACTTACCTTAGTCAAAAGTAGATGGTTAAAAAGATCCAAGGTGTCAAAGTTAAAATTTTATTTTCGATATTTGTAAATAACTTTTCAAAAAATTCTAATATTTGCATACATTTTGGAGATCGGGGGTTTTTGGGGGTTGAAATTCAAATTTATTTATAATTTTGACGTCACTGGTAGAGAGCGCCACTTATGGCATATTAGATTTCTTTTAAATAACAGAATTTTTTGTGGCCTAGTGTATCCATCTGACTATTGAAGCAGTCAATTCTTCTACCTTTTTTATTTGAAAAAGTACCCTGTTGAAGTCGTTAAGAGTAACTATTTTTGAAATAATCCTATTTGAAATATTCAGTGCACCGAGTATTGAATCAGAGAGGAGAATCGACTGTTTCAATAGACATATGGATACACTAAGCCGCAAAAATGTTCTGTCATTTAAAAGAAGCAAGATGTGTTATAAAGTGGTGCCCTCTAGTAATTTCAAAATTAAAATCAAATTCGAATTTCTAGCCCCCAAAAACCCCCGATCTCAAAAATGTATGCAAATGTTTGGATTTTTAAAACAATTATTTACAAATATCTAACATAAAATATCAACTTTGACACCCTGTTTGTCTTCTTCGTATTTTTAACAACTTTTAGCTAAGGTAAGTTAATAAGCTTGGCAACATCGCATTATCTTGTCGTCAGAGATCTACCCTCGCTCTATGCTGTATAAGTTCAAGACATCCTATATTAAATACTATAATCTTCATTTTGAATTTATCACTAAATCAATTTATCTAAATTATAGCCAAATAATTTATTGATGTTTGTATTGATATTTTAATTTACATTGCTAGAATAACAATTTATTATAATTTACAAGTTCTGGGCGATTGCCCTATTGGCCCCAAAACAAATCACCCTGACGATAAGATTTTGAAAATATTTACAGGTTGTGACTTTCCTGAACAAAATCTACAAGCAATTCGACGCGAGAATAGAATGTTACGACGTCTACAAAGTTGAAACCATAGGAGATTCATACATGGTAGCTTCCGGACTTCCGGTGAAGAATGGTAACCGATTTTCTACCATCAATAAGGCCCCAAATTCAACAACTTTTTTTTTAGGAAATAAACACGTGACGGAAATCGCCAGCATGGCTCTAGACCTTCTGTCTGGTTCGAAACAGTTCAAAATCCCTCATAGGAAGTCGGAGCGCCTCCAAATCAGATCTGGGGCCCATACTGGGCCGGTAGTCGCAGGTATAGTGGGCTCTAAGATGCCCAGATATTGCTTGTTCGGGGATACTGTGAATACGGCATCCAGAATGGAGTCCACAGGAGAAGGTAAAACCGAATTGAAAATTGAAAGGCAAAATCATGTGTGAATATTTTAAATTAATTTCTAGCGTCGAAAATTCACATAAGTTTAGATATGAAGAACGCCTTGGAAGCCATTGGAGGTTACAGAATGGAACATAGAGGACTAGTCGAAGTTAAGGTAAAAACTAGGTACTTCATTACCTTCCAAAAAAAAACATGCAAAAAATGTACAAGACACAGAAAAACTTACATACATTTCTGGCTTCTGTGCTGCAAATGTTTACTTACCGAAATACACTTTACACGCTTAAATAGACAATTTAAAAAACAAATTTACTCATCTTTAAATTTAAAACGAAATTTTCTCAAAACGACGCCGCTAGCACTCGAATAAACAACTTTTAAAACAAATCACAAGCGCGATCGCGATGCGCCGCCGCAGATCACAATCCATCATCCATCCCTACAGAATAGATTTAAGCAGAATTTTTCACGAACACTTATTCTTAGGCAATTTTTTACTAACACGCTTTAATGTATGATGATTTACATAAATTTTATTTTAATGCTGTAACAGGGAAAAGGACTAATGGACACTTACTGGCTCACGTGTAAAGAGGGAGGTGTAAATAAAATGGTGGAGATGGAAACTCCGTCGTATTTCCCGGTATGACGTCATAAACTCGTATTAGTTTGAGCTTTAAATTTTCTTATTTTATAGGAGGATGAGGATACCGAGCCAGTTTTTATAAAGAGACTGAGAAATGAGAGTTACTTTTAGCAAATAGTTTAGTAGACGTGATGTAAATTCTTCTGAATAAAATCTTAGAATCGATGTTATACCTAATAGTTGTTATATTATAAGGAATTAATGTATATCTATTATAGTTTTAAGTAAATGTTATACATTCCAACGATGATATGAATGTGCTGTGTTATTTTTTATTTATTCTTGATGTATTTAAAGGTATTTTTACTAAAGAATTTTTATTTATATGTACAGAAAACCGCCGTACTTTGTGCAAAGCATTAGATGATGAAGTAAATAAAGAAATGTTTTTTAAATATTGCCTTTTCTTAAACAAGTTTTATATCTGCAACGGCAAGAAGTATTGCTTGCTTATCTAAAAATACCTATTGGCAGGACTTAAATATTACATACAAAGTCTAATTAATATATTGATGTTTTCGATATATTTTTATTAATTTATTACTTTATTAGGTATTAAATATACCATACAAGTAATAAAAACCATTGTAAATTTTTAAATTCAATATCAGTTGCACCAACTTACTTGTAGAAGAACCAACTAGGGAATTTTTAAAAAACAAAAGTAACTATACGGTTGCATTCTAAATGTCAAGTGGTGGATATCCACAAACCAATATTTGAAAATTAAAGGAAAAATAATTAGATAAGGTTTTATTACACATTCCAATATGGTTTTATAAGCTTTATAATTGTTCCTACTGCATTTTTATGGGCATTTATGCACTGTGTCTCGCCACATATGCTGATTTTAAGTGACGTGTCCTAACCTCTAAATTAATAAGCGAATTGTAGAATAATTTTGAATTAAAACATGCATGTTAAGGAGAGAAAAAACAGGGCCAAGGATAACGTCTCATCCTCCATGGAAAATGGTGAATATCCACAAATTATTCCAAGAAGTAACATAAAAGGCGATGAGAAGAACATCCTGCTGTTATTTTTCTTGTACACGTTACAAGGAATTCCTTTAGGCCTTAGCGCTGCCATTCCAATGATTTTACAAAACAGGGGAGTCAGTTACAAACAACAGGTAAATAAAAGCATAAAGGATTGTTTATATAGTTTATCGTCATCGATTTCAGGCAGAGTTTAGTTTTGTCTCATGGCCGTTCAGTTTAAAACTGCTATGGGCTCCTTTGGTGGACGCTATATTTTCCACACGAATAGGACGAAGGAAAACGTGGCTGATACCTACGCAATACTTGATAGGGGCATTCATGTTACTTCTCTCTGGCCACGTCAACCAGTGGTTAGGCGACGAAGGTTCGGGACCGAATATTGAAATTCTGACCCTACTGTTCTTCAGTTTAAATTTCTTGGCCGCCACGCAAGATATAGCAGTGGACGGTTGGGCCCTAACTATGTTAAAAAAACAAAACGTCGGGCACGCTTCCACATGTAACAGTGTCGGTCAGACGTCAGGCTACTTTTTAAGTTACGTTCTTTTTATGGCGTTGGAATCCCCAACGTTTTGTAATCAGTATTTAAGGACTGTGCCGGAAAAAGAAGGTATGAAATTTATAAGTTCTGTAAACAGTTATTCTTTAATTATGTTTTAGGCATAGTTACATTGCCGGGATTTTTGTACTTTTGGGGCTGGGTATTTTTAGTTACCACGACCCTTGTAGCCGTTATGAAAAAGGAAGTGGAACCGCACGATCCCGACCATATGGAGGTACCCGACAGGGACATAAAGACCGCCTATATTTCCCTTAAAGAAATTTTGAAACTACGCTCCGTTCAGACTCTAGTTCTAATACTTTTAACTTGCAAGGTAACTTTTGTGGGATTTAAGTTGGAATTATCGAAACGTACCTGTGTTTTTAGATAGGATTTTCTTCTACTGACAGCGTAATGACTTTAAAGTTGGTGGAATCAGGAATACCGAAAGAAAGACTTGGGTTGATTGCCATACCGTTAATTCCCGTTCAATTAGCCATGCCTTTGGTTATAGCAAAATATACAACAGGTATGTACAGATTTAACAGAAGGAAGTGTAATTTGTTAAAAAAATTCTGCTTTGATATTTTAAAATGACACTTGTAGTCAAAATTTTAGCAAACATGTCAACAACACTGCAAAACGACATTTTCCAAATACTTGAAACCGATCACTCGTTTTACTTAGAAGAATATTACAAACCCGAATCTTTTACCTCTTATTCGAGCGTCGAACTAAATAACTTGTTGGACGAACTACCTTGCGAATATTTAATAGACAATATCAACAGCATATGCGACAATTACATTAAAGACCAGCACGACCCTGTCGAAGACACAAAACAACAAAGAGCTGCTAGAATCATACAAAATTTTTTACTCAGTGCGAGGAACAGACATATTTTCAAACAGATCAAAGAATCGTTACGTTCTATATCGAAAAAGAACCCGGTGAGTCTACTGAAATCAGTCAGTTATCCCCACGCCGAGATTTTCGAAAAATTCGGTTCTCAGTTAAAGTTTCGGCTTGCCGGGGAACATTTTCCCCCAGACATAGTGTTCAAGTTGTTCATCGGTCGGCACCTGACTAACATACGTCTATACGAGGATATTATTAACGATAACAGACGAGGGAAGACGAATGATGGTTGGTTTACGTTTAAAGTTTACAAGTGTAGCGTTTGCAAGACTAGAGTGAAATACAAGCCGATCATGAAGAAGAAGAAAATTATGAAAAAGGAAAGGGATAATTGTATTTCTTGGATTGAAGAAATGTATCGTTGATGAAATTATTTCTGGAAATGTATATTTCTTTTAGGCAAATATAACTATTTTTGGTTTCGTGTGTATTTTTAAAAGTACTTTCATTTTATACAGGTTTTTAAAGTTGAGGTCTTTCTATTATTTTCCAAACATTTCATAAGATAAATATCATAATACTGCCAATTCCTAGTGGAAGGATCTCAAGTTTTTACTCCATTAAATGAAATTATCCTCACCCATTTTGGGGCACTCAAACTGATGCAATGAATCGCAAGCAAGCTAGTCATCGATATTATGTTAGTGGGCAGGAAGAAAAGCATTGGCTTAAGGAAAACTAGGTGGAAATTAAAGAGTGTGTAAGAGATTTGCACTCACACTTGCATTCCAAAGTTGTATCTATCCTAATTTGTTTGACTCATGTTTATGTGAATAGTGGCAATGGAGTGAACAAAATAAAATTAAGCAAACAGACAATTCCACAGTCTGGCAACGTTGAATATGTTTTTCTGACTATCTAACTGTCCTCACACAAAAGTTATTTGTTATTGTAGATCAGAAGAAATGTTTACACTTTCTGAACATGTGTATAAGAAAAATATTTGCTATTAGAAATAAACTGAATACTACAAATCGTTATTAGGTAATTCTATAGAAATTGTTTGAAATTATGTATTTCTAAAAGCTAATAAGCCGCATTTGAAGGTATTCAGTCAAAAACATCCTGTATATATCTTATTACAAAAATATGTATGAACAAAAAAAAATAAAGATCTCAAAATTAAAATATTGGGAAAATAATAGAGAAGTACCTTTTTTGACATTAAAATTTATATGATGCTAAAATAAATGAATAATTTTCTATTTTGGCTGATTAAAAAAATGTAACCTTGACCATTCTAAGGCTTCCCGATTTCCCTGATTGATAACACCCTGATTCCTGATGAAAGACCTTTTAATTTGATTTTAGGACCTCGCCCACTCGACATTTTCTTAAAAGCGATACCGTACAGACTCCTGTTTGGCTTCATCGCTGCATTTTTGGTGTGGATAACGCCTACCTTTGTACCCGACGCTACAGAAGGTCTACCGTTTCTATACGTGGCGTTTCTAGTCATTTGCTACGCCCTTCATCAGGTAATTTCATAAAAACATGATATTTTAAGGAGAAAATGAACTTTTTTCATTGTTTTAGGTGTGTGTTTACTGCATGTTTGTCTCCATAATGGCGTTCTTCGCGAAAATCAGCGACTCGTCAGTAGGCGGGACTTACATGACGCTTCTGAACACCGTGACGAATTTAGGCGGTAACTGGCCAGGTATTTTGGCTCTTTACTTTGTGGACCCCCTGACTTGGAAGCAGTGTGAAGGGGGCACCGAAAGTATGGATAATTCCTGTCGAAACCCCATAGAAAAGGAGGTGAGTATGCGAGTGCGAACGATTTGAAGGAATCGTTAAAAATAATGTTGTTTCAGCTTTGTTTAAATAAGGGTGGAAAATGCGTGACCACGTTGGACGGTTTTTACATAGAGACTGTGATATGTGCCGTGATAGGCTTCTTATGGCTTTGGTGGGGTTCGAGGAAGATCCGGTATGTGCAATCGCTAGACGAGAATGCTTGGAAGTTGAATAAGAGAAAACGGGATAGATAGTAATACGGTGTAGAGGCGATTTACACAAATAGGAATTTTAAATTATATTTTTGTAAATAATGTTTTGTAAACACGTTTGATAAAAGTTATATTTGGGATTCTTCGTGCTTGGATCTTCTCAAATGTGTCGTTTCTAGTTCTAGAAATGTGTGGATTTTAGTAAAATTTGTTAATTATTTGTTGGGTAGTTCATTTAGATTTTTACATACCGTTGTGTATTAAATTATTGAGTATTTATACATGTTTATTTTAAGTATAGGGCTTAATTAAATTTTTTAGTCATTCCGACATCATCACCACAATTTATATTATAAAATATTAAAAATAAACGGGGAAATGGTTTGTTCCAGCACCTAATTCATGTACTATCTATTTAAAAAATAATGGCATTCTTTAAAACAAATTTGGCGATTTATTTTGAATTGCTGACGTGTTCGTAATGAAATCTACGTTCAACATTATTTCTTGCCACTCACCAATAAAGATGAAATTTCTACTGAGAATTTTTAGTAGTTTAAAAACTGATTTTAAGGAGTGTCATTACTATTACAATAGATTGTACCGTTTAGAAACTATTTGGTCCTACTGTCGGTACAAGAAACTAAAGCAATTGGATCGCAACAACGTACATTTGATTTGTGACCGTTAAATATCACAAGATTTATCAGCAAATAAAAACACGTAAAATGAATTTACTACGCTCTGCGCAAGTCAGTCCAAACGGCTTCCACTTATGATCATGTATCGAAATTATCGTACAGAAACTATTCTTAAATGATCACAAGTTTGGTCGAAATACTTTTTATCTATTGTGCAGAGGTAAGAAAGTATGACAAACTTTTTTTAGGGTGTTGGAACAAACCTTGTACCGACAGTGAATAACAATACTGATTTTGTACAACATATTTTTCATTTCTGGGATATAATTTGGTTGTGGTATTTTATTTTTCAAAATAAAATCGACAATACTGATTTACAATAAAAAATATATTTTATTTAAGTGTTTTAATCATAGTCCTTCTGTAAACGTTTCAAGATATTTATTTAAACATAGTCACTGGAATGAATATTAAAATTAAAGGTTTCTTAAGTAAATTTTCACCTCAATTTTGTTTAGTTAACAGTAAAGTATTAAGAATAAACAGCCAAGGTCTATTACGACAAGAGTGTCGTTCTTCGATAAGATTTCGTACGAGGCTGTGGAATGTGCCAAGGGCAACAAACTGACTGGTGTGTTGTGTAAACTTTGAGTTTTGTTGTGGCGGCTACAAGAAGGGGAAATTACCGAGGAAGAAGAAGTATAAATTATGTGTACCAGCATTTTTTTACCAAAACAGCATTTTCTAAAATATGTCTTAAGGGGATATGGCTTGTTTTTGTCCAAATCAAATACTGGTTTTGTGCAAAATATTTTTCAATTATGGGGCTAATTCATAATATTATTTTAATTTTAAAACAAACAATATTGACAAATTTGATTTACAACAAAAAATATCTAAAAGATTTCTGAAATTTAACGTACCAGCAGTTTCTTACTGAAACATAACTGCTTTTTCTGATCAGGTTTGTTTATGAACTAATCCTAAGATTGGAAATATAACGATTTGATTTTGTGCAACATATTTTTCATTTCATAGGGTATAACTCGGTAATGGTATTTTGATTTATAAAATAAAATTGATAAATACCAAGTAAAAATCTCCTTTTATTTAACTTTTCAAGATATTGAATTAACCATTCCCACGGAAATGAATATTTAAAAAAAATGTTTTTTTATCGAAACAAACGTATTTTCTAAAATATATCTTAAGGGGATACGGCTTGGTTTTGCCCCAACCCTCTTAAGATTGGGCAAATGACAAATTTTGTGTAACATAATTTTCTTTTTTTGGGGTAAAATTTGGTTGTGGTAATTTAATGTTGCAAATAAAATTGACAATACTAATTTGCAATAACAGATCTTTTATTCTAGCATTTCAATCGCAACACTCCTATTAAGGTATCATGACTCCCAAACCGATTTTCTCTTCAATTATTTTAATTAAGAGGATCCGGTCAAATTAATGGCAATCCGCTTAATTTTGTACAGCGTTCCTTATCACCGAGAATGAAAGACATTTCGATATTGTATGAAATTTATTATTCTATAAACCAAACGATATTTGATAATACAACTAAAATGCATACCGACTGAAACTAAATAAATATAAAACTTTTTAGTGAACGATGAAGTGTCCTCTAATAAAAAAAATATATATTACAATATAAAAAAAACCTTTGATATTTAAGACGAACAAATAAGGCTTGGATTTATTAAGATTTCTTACAAAGTTAGCCTCCCGTCCACGTCACTTACAAACGTGTACGGGAAAATCACGGATCTCCCTGAATATTTTAATCGATCACCGTGATCTCCTCTTTGATAAAGAATTCTACGATTTCTTCCTCCACGTTTTCGGTATCTGCATCTAGTTCGTCGGTATCGATATCTGAAAAACAATCGAAAATCAACACTGATCCAAATGTCTTTAACCTCAAATGTTTGTCACTGATTTCTTTCTTGAAAAAGCAGCAATAAAACTTTTTCAAACACCGAAAAATAGTGATTTATATATCCTGAGTGACTAACTATCGAGATATTAAGAACCACGACAGCAATAAGTCAGGAAAAGGTGTATCAACAACGGAAACGAACTTACTGTTTCTCAGTGCCATGCGTCTCGCCTTATTCGCCATGTATTGCTTGATCCTCTCCTCCCTATACATCTGGAACTTGTCCATGAGAGCTGCCCGTTTCTCAATCAGCTCCTTGGAGGCCTTAGACTGCCTCATGCGGTCCTTGCTTTCGAATTGAGGGTAGTACTTCTTCAGGTTCTTTTTGATCTCCTTCTGTTTCTCTTCGCTGAGCAAAGTCGGAGGCCTAGGCCTCCATAGGATTTGTGCGAATTTTTCCAGATTGATCCTCTTGAGGATCTTGCCTTGGAAAGACCAGATCCAGTATCCTAACAAAAATTTCATTAAGCACAATATTTTTATATAAGATTTAAGGATATGGTTTGCTTCTCACCAAACGTAACATTTTAACTTTTTAAATGTAAATTTCTAATTCATAAAAAAATGTTACACAAACGAAGTCTAAAGGATTGGATTAAGCCACAAGCCCTTCTATCGCCTGCGTTTTTTCTATTCCCTGAGCGTATAACTACCCAAACACGTACAAGTTCTGGCAGCAAAAAAATCAGGGTTTACGACAACCTAACAAATCAGAACACCTACCTGTGTCTACCTTGGTCTTCCAAAACGACACCCCTGTCACAACATACCGTCCCGTGGGGTCCCATTCGACGTCGGACATCTGGAAGTGATCCGTGGTGTTCATAACTAAAAACTCGTGGGTGTCCACAAATTCCAAAGAACCACCACCGTTCGATCCCAGTCCGGCTAGAACGATGAACTGTCCACCAGGTGACCAGAAAAGGTGGTTACAGGCACGTTTCTCGAATTTCTTCAGGAGAATCGGAGCCTGTCCCACTCTGACCTCGTAGAAGCTGACGTTTATGTTGGGCGACTCGCCATGGATCATGGCGAATTTCGAACCGACCGGTTCCCAAGCAAAAGCTTGGATGGGTTCTTTACACTCAACGCTATCTACGGGGATCTGTTTCTCTCTCATGTGGAAGATTTCGAAATTGCAGTACATCCCCGAATATTTGATCTCGCTTTTTTCTTTGCGCACTTTCGAGTACCTGTCGACTTTGACACACAAATAGTCGCCGGATTTCTGCCAGTGGATCTTGCAATCGGCTACGTTGAACAAATTTTTTTTCCTAATCTCGTTTCTATTCGGCAGTTCTAATAATGTTACACTTGCAGGTACGTCTTTGTCTTCTGCCACCCAGTAAGCTACCACGTTGTCGGTGGGCGACCAGTTGAAATCGCGGATTCCGTTCACTTTGATAGATTTTTTGTCGAGTAAACCAAACGAGGGCGTTTCGTAGACCTGCAAGGAATCGTTATTTTGACCGATACGGGCAAAGTACTTGTCGTCTTGCGACCAGCGGAAGATCGGCCAAGCAGAAGGCCCCTCTGGGTTAAATGAACGTTTTTCCAATCCAGTTCTAAAAAAAAAGGATCAACGTCAAAATATTGCGTTATCCCAACTAGGTAATAACCCCTACCTTATATCCCAGATGATGATACGTTTTTGCTCGCTGTTATGGGGGTCACCTTGCGGTGAATACGTCACCAGATATTTTTCACAAGGAGAGTAGTCAATGAATTGTACCCCAGGATGAGCAAATCGTTTGTATTGGGAAAAATTTGGACCCGCCCACAAAGCTATACCCAATTTATGGAAAGTAGACAAGTACGTCCCCAGCGGAGACCATTTTATGTAGGTTTGCGTCCAAGTCTACAAAAATACAATCAAAATATACAATTTCCTTAAACATTGGGATCATTTTTGAATTATAACTAATCAAAAAAGGACACATGTATTATGTATTAGATCTGTAAGTATAATTAGTTTATATCAAATGACTCTATTGATCTGTTTTTTAAAAACCCAGTCCGTTCACTTACCGCTCTGTCTTCTACCAACGACGGATCCGGCTGGGTGTTCTGCCATATCTGAACTGACTGTCCCTGTGCTGTAACAACGGCAAATTGGTCGTACGCGTCTGGTTCTAACAAATAATAATGCAGATCAGCTTGTCCCTGATAAGGCTCAGGCTCTGGGGGATCCCACTTGATGGGAATCTGTTCATACTTGGCAAAATCGGTGAACAAATTCACCTGAAAGGTATGTTGCTTGTCTAGCTTAAAGTTATTGGATAATGTTACGGCTTGCGCTGCGTGTACGGGTGAGGAATATTCTATAAAAATATAGCCTTTCGTGTGCCCCTCGGCATTCACTGGGTAGAACTCGTTGACTATATTCCCAAACTTTGCGAAAATTTTATTTAAAACCAATTTTAATTTTTCTATACGGTTGGGTCCTACTTGAGGCACTCCATCCACTACTATGACACTTTCCACGCCATCAGTCTCCTTGGGTTTCTGCTTGAGGATATCTCCAAGAAGTTCTGAAAGGAGGAATGGACATAACCTCTAAACCACTTTACACATATGTTAAGGGAAATTAAGTTTCTTTTGCAAAAATCTTGTACATTTCATTCACATAGGATACGTTATTTATTATACTACTAATTTACTGCTAAATAAAGTGTGTTAATAGCGATTTCGGCTAAAAATTTTATGACAAAAAGCATGGAGTATGCTGAATTGTAGGTGAAATTTTAGATAAAATACCTTCATCGGAGATGTCATCAACGAATCCTTCGGGATCGCTAAAATTTGGTTCCTCATCGTTGGACGATAAGTCACCTTCATTTTTCGTATTATCATCGTTCTGGTTATTTTTATCGTCTAATTTCTTTTTCGCCATTTTGACACGCGAGAAAAGCTGGAAGAAACCACAGAACACCTGAACCTGAAGAAACTATTTGAAAGGCTGCGCCCTAACCTCGTCGCGCATTTCCACTATAGCAGGTGTACCAACCTAATTTTGAAGCGCCAATTATAAAAATTTTGAAAAGTTTTTACACAAATATTTGTTCCTCTACAAAATGCAGGTGAATCCCAGAATTGTATTTTTTATTTGTCTTCAAGCCAAAGTCACAGTTATTATCCTAAATTGATCTAATCACCCACAATTCACAGTCCTAAAAGAGATTTGGGTTAAGTAAGACCATTTATGAAATAATATAATGAACTGGGTGCGTCAAATGCTTTTAAGATATTATACCACCCCTTAAGAAACGGAAACTCGCCATAAATCATCTACTGCCTAATGTGCTTTATAAGGAAACTGCAGTACATAATTATAAATCAATATGGCTGCGCTCTAGGTCGAAATAAGTTGATACACCTAATATAATAACTATTATACTTAATACCTATCTTTTTCTTTCGTTAAGTCTTCAGACAGGCGTTTTATGAACCAAGAATCACACTTTAGTAAGATAATTATCCACAAAGAAAATCTAGGCAAAAGCATAAAGCCAAAAAACTGCTGAAACTGAATCATTTTCTTTAACTCTCGGAGGAAACATGCATTAGAGATATGTCTTCCCTTTGAAATATCATATATATATCATATAGTATATTTTTAGTTTAATACTGAAAAATACTGACCCGCGATTAATAAACCCGTATATAATTTTCTCAGTGCGCAGTTGGCGTGAAAAATTGTTGCATGTTATACCCTCTGCAGAAAACTTGTATAATTGTCATAGTGACTATTTTTGCTTACTTGTTTAGATTTTTTAGACTACTATTAAGACTTGTGCAAGAAAGGGGACGGCATATTATTATTAAGCAGGCCGCATTTGAGCCCAGGAACGACTTACGTTGGTAGGCCCTAAGCACCATTCTTCAATGCAGGAATGAGAAAAACCTGGAAAACTTCATTAATTAGGGGGGTAGTCAAATGTCAACCGGTATCAATCTCTCACATTGACCCAAGCCAATTTTCTTCCACCCTACCATACCCTCAGAGAGGGTGCCAATCTCTCCACGAATATAGCTTATATACGGTCTACCGGCTGCAGGGTCGAACCCACAGCAATCTAGTCACCTCGATTCAAGTACTGACGCCTTAAACCGCGCGACCACTGACAGATCCGGGTATTGGGTATAATAATAAAATAAGCTGCCACGATGATAATATAGGTACAATCGTTTGCAATAATAATGACACTCATTAAAATGAATTTTGCGGTTTCTTTTGAACTTCTGATAAATTTGTAATGAAATCTGCTTCACATTTTTAATATTAGTTATTAGTTGTTTCACCCACCGATAGAGATTTAATGAAATTTCTACTCAAAACTTCCAGAAGTTCAAAAACTGTTTTAAGAGAGTGTCATTATTATTGCAAACGATAGTACATGCTTTTGCAATAATAATGACACTCCCTCAAAGAGTAGAAATTTCATTACATCTTTATTGGTGAGTGAAAGAACTAAGAACTAATGTTAAAAGTTGAAAGTAGATTTCATTATAAATACGTCAGTAGTTCAAAAGAAATCGCAAAGTTCATTTTAAAGACTGTCTTTATTATTGCAAAAGATTATGCTCTTCTACCATATAAGGGTAAAGTATCTTAAAAGTTTTATGGTAAAATGTATTATTGAATTTTTAGAAAAACTACCTAAAAATGGCGTCATTGCCCTATTCCATTAAACGACAAAAAGGTGATGTAATAAAATTTATAACCATCATTTATCAACAAAAAGAAAATACTGGATTTTGGTATTAAGCAATTGTTTTTGTTTATTGTTTATATATTTTTTGTCTTAATATTTTTTATATGACTGTATTTTTTTCTGCAAGTAATTGTATATTTACTCTTTATAATAAAAAAGGAATATAATCATATTGTCACAGAATTTGCCACTCACTCCCAAACCGACGACTGTGGCACCGCGAATTACCTAAGATTGCCCCGATCGCCCCTACGCCATTCTGGTAAACAAACAACATGCGTGAATCAAGGCCTTACTAGAAAATCGTGGAAACGACGAGAAGCGTTCCAGTCGTACTAGAAAATGGATCTAGAGATACTGGAATATACCTGGAATATTCGTTAGGTCTATAAAAGAAGAATAAACGGCCGAGTTAGTTAGTCTTGTATAAGTCTTATATTACAGTCTGAATTAAAGTGTTTAGTTGGAGATATCAAAGTGATTTAGATAGCGATTAATTAAATAAGTGTTTAGTTGACCTGTAATTAGTAGTGTTCAGTAGTTAATAAAGAAGTAATTTATTAACGGATCGTTTTTCTGGAAGTAAGAAAAAGACGGATTGGAAAATCTGTGACAATTTGGTGTCGGAAGTGGATTTAACTGGAGGTTTTAAAGAGCTTTCTGGAACCCTGTCCACAAAGTGGGATTTAAGTGGAAGTTTGAAGAACTTTCTGGAACCCTGTGCGCGGGTGGAATAAATACCTAAGTGTGGCATATCACCGCACTCGTCGTGACTCAAGGAAGTGAACGGTGGTATTCGCGAAGGACAATCTCGAACATTCTAGAACTTTGTACAGGAGTGAGACAAATACCCAAGTGTGATATATCACCGCACTCGTCGTGACTCAAGGAAGTGAACGGTGGTATTCGCGAAGGACAATCTCGAACATTCTAGAACTTTGTACAGGAGTGAGACAAATACCCAAGTGTGATATATCACCGCACTCGTCGTGACTCAAGGAAGTGAACGGTGGTATTCGCGAAGGACAATCTCGAACATTCTAGAACTTTATACGGAGTTAAACAAAGACATAAGTGTGACACATCACCGCACTCGTCGTCATTTAAGGAAGTGAACGGTGGTATTCGCGAAGGACAATCTCGAACATTCTAGAACTTTATCCGGCAGTGAGACAAAGACCCAAGTGTGGCATATCACCGCACTCGTCGTGACTTAAGGAAGTGAACGGTGGTATTTGCGAAGGACAATCTCGAACATTCTAGAACTTTGTACGGGAGTGCGACAAAGACCCAAGTGTGGCATATCACCGCACTCGTCGTGACTTAAGGCAGTGAACGGTGGTATTTGCGAAGGACAATCTCGAACATTCTAGAACTTTCTACCGAAGTGAGACAAAGGCCCAAGTGTGACATATCACCGCACTCGTCGTGATTTAAGGAAGTGAACGGTGTTATTCGCGAAGGATATTCTCGAACATTCTAGAACTTTCTACCGAAGTGAGACAAAGACCCAAGTGTGATATATCACCGCACTCGTCGTGACTTAAGGAAGTGAACGGTGTTATTCGCGAAGGACATTCTCGAACATTCTAGAACTTTCTACCGAAGTGAGACAAAGACCCAAGTGTGGCATATCAGTGCACTCGTATCATTGTAAGGAAGTCAACGGTGACATTTACAAACACATTCCTGGACATTCTAGAACTTTCCAAATAGAGTGAATGCCTATAACTAGAAGTCAAGGCAACATGGATGCGCAACTAGCAAAGCTGTTAGAAATGATGCAAACGATGCAGGAACAGGGACGTATGATGCAAGAAAAGTTGGAAGAACAAGGACGAACAACACAAGAAAAATTAGAAGAACAGGGACAAACAATAGAAAAGAAATTTGAAGAACAAGGGCATAAAATCGAAGATCAGTCCCAAACGATGCAGGAAAAATTAGAAAAGAAATTGGAGGAGCAGGGACAGACGATGCAAAAGAAATTAGAAGAACAAGGACAAACGATGCAAAATAAATTAGAAGAACAGGGACGGACTATGCAAGAGAAATTAGAAGAACAAGGGCGTAAAATGGAAAACCAGACGAAAGAAATGCAGACAAAGTTAGAAAAATTGGAGAATACACTAGAAGAAAAACTAGAGGAGCAGTCACATAAAGTAGAAACACAAGTAGAAGAGAAACTATTGGCACAAAAAAAGGAAATAGACGAAGAAATAAACTTGGTTAGAGAAACCTGTGAAGAACTCCGACATAAGCTAGACAACATAAGAAAGGAAGGCGTAATAAAATCAGAAGGATCTGTTATCCGAACGCAGAAAACAAAGCCTCCTGAATTCGACGGCAAGGTCTCTTGGAATGTCTATCTGCGTCAGTTTGAAGCAGCAGCTGCAGCAAACGAATGGTCTGATTGTGAAAAGGCTACTGCTTTAATAGTTGCTCTACGAGGGGAAGCTCTTGACGTCTTGCAAGGAGTTCCTGCTGGGCAGCAAAGTAACTATGACCTTCTGAAACAGCGTATGGAAATGAGATATGGTGATAAGCACCTGCAGCAAGTGTACCAGGCACAATTGAAAAATCGTCACCAGCAGAGTGGAGAGAATTTACAACACTTTGAGACAGACGTTGCCCGACTGGTTCGATTGGCATATCCAACAGCCCCGTCCGAATTTGTAGATCAGTTCTCCATTCAAGTTTTTATCGACGGCCTAAGAGATTGCGATACTCAGCAGGTACTACGACTCGCTAGACCTAAAACGTTGAATGACGCTCTTTCACATGCACTGGAATTCGAGGCAGCAAAGATGGCATCCGGTAGACATGTTAAAGTGCAGGCCATCAACAATAACTGCGATAATATGGCAAATGAAGACATAATAAAGACGCTGAAGGAGATTATTGATAAGTTCAGCCCGAGTACCAGGCCAAAGAAAGGACAACCTGATAACCGAAGAGATCGCCCACTTCAATGTTGGAACTGTGGGCGGACGGGTCATCTAAAGGGACAGTGTAGGGCGCCAATCGCGGATTGGCAATGGCGCGACTCCCAGGCAGGCAAGGAACATGGAAACTCAGACGCCCTGTCTAGACCTTGTCCTACCAACAACAACAAACACTGTAGTAGTCTTGAAAGGAAAGAGGACATCTCATCTGTTCCTTGCAAGATAGTAGTAGCCCAACCTGAAGACAGATGGAGTTCAGCGGCAATTCGAGAAGACCAGCAAGCTGACTGTGACATCAAGCCATTATTAGACTGGAAAGAAGCCAACAACCGACCCTCATGGGCTGAAGTCAGCAGTAAAAGCCCAACATTAAAGAGTTATTGGGCTCAATGGAATTCCTTGGTGTTGGAAGACGGTGTTCTAAAAAGAGCATGGGAAAACAATGACGGAACGGAGGTGAAGAAGCAAGTACTACTCCCGAGGTTCCGGGTCAAGGAAGTGCTGCAGGAAGTACATGGAGGTACTGGTGGTGGACATTTCGGTATCAATAGGACTCTACAGAAGATTAGGGAGCGTTTCTACTGGTTGAGCTGTAGGACGGATGTAGAAGATTGGTGCCGAAAATGTGACATATGTGCAGCCAGCAAGGGACCGAAGACCCGTTCCAGAGGCAAAATGCGCCAGTACATCGTAGGTGCACCGTTCGAGAGAATTGCTATTGATATCGCTGGCCCATTTCCGAAAACTCAAAATGGAAACCGATATCTGTTAGTCGCCATGGACTACTTTAGTAAATGGCCGGAAGTATACCCTCTTCCCAATCAAGAGACCACGACCGTAGCAGAAGCCCTAGTCAACAACCTGTTCTGCAGATTTGGTGTGCCCATGGAACTGCATTCAGATCAGGGCAGAAATTTCGAATCAGGTGTGTTCCGAAAGGTTTGCGAGCTTATGGGTATCCGGAAAACCAGGACCACCCCACTGCATCCCCAGTCAGATGGTATGGTGGAACGCTTCAACGCCACACTAGAAACCAATCTGAGGATGTTTGTGAACGAGAACCAAACAGACTGGGACAAGCTCATTCCACTCTTCCTGTTAGCTTACCGCTCAGCTGTCCATGAAACTACTGGGAAGACTCCCGCAAGGATCATCTTTGGAAGAGAGCTTCGCCTTCCAGCAGATTTGGTATTTGGTCGTCCTGCGGAACAGCCCACCGAGCCAGACACTTATACCCATGAGCTAGAACGAAGACTAGCAGCCGTACACGATCAAGTCAGATCTCGAATGCGACTAGAGAGCGATCGCATGAAGACTCGATACGACGTCCGGGCCAATACAGTCGGATTCCAACAAGGTGACCTGGTGTGGCTGTACAACCCCACGCGGAAGAAAGGAAGATCGCCTAAACTACAGAACCGTTGGGAGGGCCCCTACACAGTCATTAAAAGAATCAATGATGTCGTCTACCGGATACAGAGGACTCCCAGGAGTAAGATGAAGGTCGTCCATCTGGAGCGTCTGTCCCAGTATAGAGGTGTATCCGATCGGGACGATCGGTCCTAAGGAGGGGCAGTGTCACAGAATTTGCCCCACTCACTCCCAAACCGACGACTGTGGCACCGCGAATTACCTAAGATTGCCCCGATCGCCCCTACGCCATTCTGGTAAACAAACAACATGCGTGAATCAAGGCCTTACTAGAAAATCGTGGAAACGACGAGAAGCGTTCCAGTCGTACTAGAAAATGGATCTAGAGATACTGGAATATACCTGGAATATTCGTTAGGTCTATAAAGAAGAATAAACGGCCGAGTTAGTTAGTCTTGTATAAGTCTTATATTACAGTCTGAATTAAAGTGTTTAGTTGGAGATATCAAAGTGATTTAGATAGCGATTAATTAAATAAGTGTTTAGTTGACCTGTAATTAGTAGTGTTCAGTAGTTAATAAAGAAGTAATTTATTAACGGATCGTTTTTCTGGAAGTAAGAAAAAGACGGATTGGAAAATCTGTGACAATATTGTTTTAATTGATTAGGAAAGACAACATTTAGTTAATATGTTACATTTCCCCATAAAATTATTAGTAAAGGGGGGCGTAATTGTTTACTTTTTGAAGCAATCAGAGAATTTTGTTCTACTTATTAATCTGGGCTACAGGAAGGTTACATACTGCTTTTCAGCAGTTGACAAATTTTCATTTATACAGCAATTTGCAGCACATTAGTGCTTGGCATAAATTAATAATGTCTAGCATAAATACCATATGACAAAATATTGTAATATAATTATACCAACACTTCTTTGCACTAACGCCCGCATTTCACTGAGGCTGGTCCAGCCAGGCTAGTGCAGCCCGGCTGGCCCAGCCAAATTTCCAGCTATGCGGGATCCTATATAGACCAATTAGATTTCTGCTTTTATACCACGTGAGTATCTACGTCGCTGTACAATCTCAGTCACCAGTAGACCAGGACCAGCCTTATTGAAATGCGGCCGTTGCACTTGTTCCAGCCACTAGCCTAGGCCGGACCAGCCTGGCTGCACCAGCCTCAATGAAATGCGGGCTTAAGGCAATATATCTGATTTATTAAATATATTTATTTTTTGTCATTACATAACAAAATGCTCTACATTTACAAGTAAGGTAATGTTGCTTACTGCTCTACACAATTGTTCATTGATACTTGTTATACTAATCCCGCCACTACACATTCGTTTCGCTGAACAGTGTTGCTGATAGTCGGAATTTGTGTTTTTTGTGAATTGTTGGTGATTTTTAATCAAGTTCTCATTCGAAATGTTAAGAAAATGAAGCGTCAGTGTCAAGGATGTGGAAGATTTAATTATTTTACTGAATACGTCCCTGGATTTTCTACACGTACAACCTATTGCAATAATAATGGCACTCCTTCAAAACAGTTTATAAACTACTGGAAATTCTGAGTTGAAATTTCTTTAGATATCTGTTGGTGAGTGGTTAAGAACTAACGTTGAAAGTAGATTTCATTACGAATATGTACAAACAAATTACTAAATTCATTTCAAAGAGTGCTATTATTAATGCAACGGAAAGTTCTGTTTGTAAAACATTACTAGACTCAGTTTGAAACGACAAAGTGTTATAAATTTAAAATAAACGATTAGAAATACATATTTCACGATTTTATGACATTTTTTTGATACACCACTTAGAACATCCGACCGAGATGCTTCAAAGCGCAGTTCTCATCACCTTTTGAACCCACTTTCTACCAGACCTAAGAAAGGTGTCCACTCGTCGAGTCTCCAGTCAGTCTCCAGTTATTGTTCGACTTCTTCAAGAAGCGCTTCTTTAAATGACCTTATACCTACTCTGAGTCACACTCGACGTGCATTTAAATTGTTAGAGGACGGTGTGAATGAAAAATCAGGTGGGATAGGAAGCTTGAATCACTCCTGAGTCGTGGAAACCTGCGGCTACATCTGACCGACGCGAAAGTACCGCGAAACCAGCATTTTCTTGTGCCGGTGTCGCTCGAAAATAATCCCAATTGGAATCGTGGAGTCGAGGAGTTAGTTGGTGGGTTAGTGGGAAGAAGTTTCGAAGATATCAAAAAATAGTGAGTAAATTTTACATATATTTAGCACTTCTCTACTAACATTTTGGGCAATTTGTTAGGTCCTTGAGTTCTTATTATTACATATGTTTACAGAGAAACTTAATTGCAATATTATGCATGTATCCAATGACGCATAATATTTTTAATTTATCTCTATGCATATTTCTTTTAATTTGAAACTCATAATTATTTTTTCCTTCAATGAAATTATAAATTTTTTTTAGTTATAAGTTAGTTTGGTCCAACTTTTTAAAATTAAAAAAAGGAAAATGCAGTCCCCAAAATGTACGTTTGTTTTTATATATCATTAATACCATTTACAGCTTTTAGTAGGCACTTAATAATTGAATCTTCACAGCCTGCTTCTTAATTTTCCCTTCGTACCAGGGCATACTGTGTACTATAATTGAATTTGAAATAATTTAATAATTGCTATTAGATGGGCGAAGTTAGGTCATCAAATCTGGGGGGGGGCTAAAGCCCCCGGCGGACTGTGTTTTAATGTCGGTTCTGAAAGGTGTGCGAGTTGTTTATAAATATTTTGGGGGAGGGGGCTAATTCGATTTCTGGGGCCCCAAGCCCCCCCCCCCATAACTTCGCCCATGGCTATTAGTAAACATGCACCCAATGGCATACTACAATACCTAATATTTTAAAGTTGCTCTGCGTTAAGCTTTAGGTACTATCGTTTGTAATATTAATGACACTCACTAAAATGAATTTTGCGATTTATTTTCAACTTCGTATTCATATTGAAATCTGCTTTAAATTTTTAACATTAGTTATTAGTTGTTTTACTTATCAAGAGAGATTTAATGAAATTTCTATTCAGAATTTCCAGAAGGTCAAAAACTGTTTTAAGAGAGTGTCATTATTATTGCAAACGATTGTACGGATTGTACACCAAAACCCATTGCCAAACTTATTTTTAAAGGAAAGAATAGCCGTAAAATATTTAAATTTTAACGACACTAGTTTGATGTTTATTACAGAACAGAAACCATCATTGTTTTCTGTCTATTAATATGGTATGACTTATGACTGCCTATCTAATAAAATTTGTCAGCATTTACCTCATAAAAAAATTTGCGTTTGATAGATAAAAATGTTATTAAATGATTTTGTATTAAAATATTAATGTAGTAATAATAGTACATTATTTAACGAGCATGTAATGATGGCTGTAATTTATGAGGGTTTTCTGGAAAATGCAATATTTTGCCGTGACTAATATAATCGGTAGAGTGTTTGGCTTTTGCACAGGAGGTTGGGGTTCAGTTGCTAACACCGGAAAATGTTTGTTTCGTTAGTTCATTTCCGATACTGCACACTGAAGATTTTAAATTTGGTGACAATTGTGATTAATCATTAATTACAAGTGAATAATGATTAATCACTCATATAGTGCATTATATACGTCACTATACTTGAAAAAACAGACGAATAATGTATATATAACGTTTGTTCCTGCAGCAGTTGGAAACAGTGAAAGATTCGACCACTTAAGGTGAGAACGAGTTACCAGTGAATTTAATGCAATAAATAGTTGGATGGGCAATTCTGATAGTTTCCAACCGTTTCCAACTGCTGTAGGAGCAGCTATAATAGTCGTGTACAAACGTTTTTTATTATTGTAAAATAGGTACTTATTAATCTAATTTAATTATGCGTTAAGTACTGGAAACCCATGATTTTATTTATCATATAAAGTTAAGTGATCCTTTCTTCACATAAAAATTAGAAATATTTTATCATGTAATAAAGATATAAGCAATTAGCAAAGTTAAAGGTTAAGTAATTAAGTTGAATGAGGAATTACTATGACTGTTATTAACATATATGTATATGAATAATAAGCTGATTATGCTATGGAGAAGTCCAGAGGCGTACCTCGTAATAAAGTTTACACTTTCAGAAATCCTCCCTATACCAACTTTATGACTAAGAGAGGTATTTTTTTATTATCAGTGACATACATTAAGCCTGCCAATTAATAAAAAACAGGATTTCTATCACTGTAAAGGCAAACTGTAACAAGTTTAGATTTGCTGAAACTCATCATGTCCTTTTACTTTTGGAGGAAAATACGTTAGAAAACATGGCGAGTTACAAGTGAAAATATATTTTTCTAAATTTCCAAGGCTTACTAAATCATAGCACACTTTGTTATACAGGGTGTAACTTTGAAGGGGGGTCCGGTTTGGAGGGGGTAGTCCGTGTTCCTAGATTGCTAATCTGAAACTAGTTTTAAATCAAAGAAATAGCCGAGTTATAATTAATTTTGTAAACTGCACCCAAATTGCTATACACGTAGAGCTGATTCCCAAAATGTCATATTTCAACACAACTTTTTTTGCCTCTTACAAGTCGTTTCACATCACTCTGTGTATATCGGGCATAGTAAAAGTGGATAAGCAAAACATCAATAATTTTATTTTTGATTGTACTTTTGCTCTACGTGTTTTATTTTTTGAGATTTCTGTACCTAAAGAACACCATAAAGATCATTTTACGGCGAAAAATACGGCTACCTTAAGCAAATAATTTACACCCAAGTATACCGATGCATTTCCTTCTGTTAGTAAATTTTGGTAATCAGAAATTTTACTGTACACTGGCTTATGGTTTATATTTTTGTGTTTTATGTCTTTGTTCTATAAGAAATTCATATCAGCAACACTCAAGTCTGGTGTTATGCCAATTAAAATGTCTAACACTATGCAACCATCAACACAACAATTTCATGTGTTGCCAACTGCATCAGTGAACTATTTTTGTACTGTTAAAATTGTCAAGTCATTGGCAAAAATATATTTATTATATTATTATTAATAAAAATGTTTATTTCAATATTTTAATTAAAATTAAAAAATAGCATAACATTTCGAAACACCCTCGTACTTTAATCGCTATTTTCGTAACTTTTCACGTATTCTCTTTTAGGAAACGTTTGTAACCACTTAAGCCAAGCAAAGAAACGCAAGAAAGCCGACTATTAATAGACGCCACACACAGTGTCTTTTTCTACGAGTCTTGATAAAAATTTCACTATTGTTTTACTACACCTTGATATTACCAGAAGCGTAACGACTTTTCATTGTACTCGGCACCACGACATTAAAAATGCATGCTTTCCTGAGCGAAGAGAAGTTCAAGGGCCGCGGTTTCCCTTTTAATATTTCCTATTTTTCGTGATGCGTGTGCAAACGGTTGTCAAATTGACGGCGTCTATTTCGTCTTGAATAATTGATCGGCAAATATTGACGAGAGGCATTGAAACGTTCATCATTGCCGGTTTCCTGGAAAGCTTCAATCAATGACAATTAAATCAAAAGCTAATACATTGTCTTTCGGTAACTGAGGTTCTCAACCTTTGACCAAGCATCTCATACAATCGGAATCCAAAAATATGCACCTAAAGCAGGATGTTTTCCCAAAAGGTGCTCACTTTTTTGTCAAAAAAATTGATATATTTGGTAAGAAAATTGAATATTTTTGACGAGTATTGATTTAAATAGTTCCATTTGAACATCTTATGAAAAGATAATTTTAAAAAATTATTTGGAAATAAATATATTTTTTTCATTTCCCTAAACAATTTGTTCAAATCTGTATAAAAATTACGTTTTGAAATAAAAAAAAAATTTGATTGAAATGAATGTACAATCGTTTGCAATAATAATGACACTCTCTTAAAACAGTTTTTGAACTTCTGGAAGCTCTGAATAGAAATTTCATTAAATGTCTCTTGGTAAGTGAAACAACTAATAACTAATGTTAAAAATTTAAAGCAGATTTCAATATGAATACGCCAGAAGTTCAAAAGAAATCGCAAAATTCATTTTAGTGAGTGTGTCATTAATATTGCAAACGATAGTACATTTCGAATCAAATAATGCGTTTGTTTAATTCAAAAATGCATATTTTTAATTGAGGGATGTGGAAAGAAAATGTAATCTTTTAACTGTTTTTGTAAAGTTTTTAAGCAAGTTTAGGTTATATAATCTTTTGAAAAATCGTAAATTAAAAAAATTCAATTTCCTAATATCGTATCTTCTAAGTATTTGTTTAAAACGAAACATTCGAATTGCTTTCTATAAACAAAAAATAATTGTCTATAGGTGCTCGCTAGATGTAGCTGTGCTATATTTCGCGTACTCAGGTATGTCGGGTTTGAGAGACATAAATAGCCAGGGTTAGTCGTAAGCACAGTATACTAAGCAATCAGTAGGAAAACTCAGCTTTCCCGCGTCTTCCAAAAATCCGCCATCTTGTTGGCGACGGACAGTTATTACTATAATTTCTGTGTCAGGTTTTTTGAATTTTTGACATTATTACATGCTGGTTATCCACTCGTTATCGTTATTGTACTTGTATTCCAGCTCTGTATGTCGTGTAACCAACTTTGGTTATGTTTACGCCAAATTATTATCTATTTTTTCGTATGTTCGGTGGGATCCGCCATATTCTTGGCGACTTTTTCTAGAGTGGGGGTATTTAAAACTGCCAGACGTATTTCATTCATAAATTGTAAGATTCCGTACTGATTGCTTAGTATATTGTGGTCGTAAGTTAACTCACTACTCACCTGTGGCGTAGGTACTGATGAGAGCTAATAAGCTCGAATATATGTTGACTATTTGCTATGGATTTTTCGGGTGTAATTTAATGCTGGTCGGGGCATTAGTCCGCAGTTATTGACTTAAATAAGCAGATGTTTATTTGGAAAAAATATTTGAATTATACAAATATTGCTTTATCATAGAATATATATAATTAAATCAACTCTAAAAATGTTTCATTGAAAAGGAAATATATATTTTTTTAATTTAAACAAATGCTTTCTTTGCATAAAATAACTGTATGTTTGCTTTTTCAAAAAAATGATTTGGTATCAGGATAGGTATAAATATTTGTTTGGCCGTATACAAACAAATAATTTATGTAAATGAAACAACATTTTTTAATAAGCACCAAATTTTTTTCAGTGTATTGTTATATCTTCCAGAATTACCTAAATCCATGATGTTCTTCTATCCAAAATTGTTTCTTATCTAAATCTGGTCAACGAATGGAGGAAAATACGTTGAAATTGTCGTAAAATGTACTTACACAAAGTTATGTACCTATTGTTTAGAGTATGGTGAGCGCATTTTAAACAAGCGTTTGGGAAGTGTAGAGGAGAATATAAATGAGTAATTCATTCACTGACATTGGTTAACAAATATTTTGTAATTTTTGCCACACAAAATTATAAGCGCTAGCTTTAATGAAAGGGGGGATAACATTTAAAATTGCAAAATTTCTCAAAATCAGATTTTTGCACTATAAACGATTCGCTATATAAGCAACAACGCTCAGATATTAGTGCTGTAAAAGTCGGGAGATGATTTTCAAGGTCAATTTTTTTTTTAAATTACCGCAAACGAAAAAATGTTACTACAAACGAGAATCTATACGATACTTGGTACTCTATCAAAGCCATTTTTCAGTGTCCATAAATGCCAAATATGCTTTTATTTCTAGTTGTATTACTTTTTCTACTATGTAGTTGTTTAATGTTATATCTCGGGGCTTTCCCATTTTCCAATTTTTTCATAGCTTCTTTGAGTTGTTCTTCTGTTATTTGTTGATATTCAATACTTCTTTCTTATAATTAATAAAAACTATTTATGACAAAACCAGTGAAACTAAATGTACAAATTATACTATTGTACTACAATTTGCACAATCAAAATGTATAGAACTCTGCAAGTAGGTACTTAAAAATTGTCAAAAAATTTGTGGTATATTTTTATACAGTGTGGAGACGTGCAAAATTTTAAAAAGATCGGCCTGCTTTGATAAAATCTTTGTGCTTGAAAAATGGTTTCAAAATCAAACCTCGCGGTTCTTCTTGAAATTTTGCACGTCCTCATAATTTACCGTTTTGAACAACTTTTCAAGTAACATTTTGCTGTATTTTCAGTAGAAAAGGCACTTTACCTGAAACGATAACAGTTTTCAATAGCTGCACTATTGCTAAAGTTGAAGGAATAAAGTGTTGAATTTATACATTTTTGAATTCAGCAAGTTAAGCTCTACAAGAATCCGATGAAAAAATATAGGGGGTTCTATTTAAAAAAATATCCGATGACGTCATCACGCGAAAACAAATGAACATCGGAAATGCATTAGTATGGAAAAAAGAGTCATTTTAAAAAGCAAAATCGACGGGTCCAAGGAAATTTCATTAAACTTCGTTGTTTTAGAAATAATGAATTTATTCCATACTTTTCTTCCACACTGTATATAGATACAATATAGCATGTATTTGATGATTTTTTTATAAAAATTATCGTCTTGAGTAAGTTGACGAAACTATCAAAATAGCAGCTTATCATACTACTTGATCTGTTTACATATTTTTAAAATGCATTCTTTAGCTTCTAGTAATTCATCTCTAAACACTTCCTCAAGCACTCTTGATATACAACAATTACGAATCAGAATGTGCTTTAACTTTACAATAAAATGATAAGTCGCCTTTGGAATGCGATAATCGCTTGTTTTATTTCTACGAATATATTGCGCTGTTTTTTTCCACATCACATTTAAAACACATCTAAACACATTTTTATAACAACCACAGCCATCACTGAATCTGAGAAGTTGATAAAAATCATTGTTTACGTAAAATTTTGTAACATCATGTGATCGCGTATGACTTACAATGAATGAAACACATTGAGAATATAAATATTAAAACATTTAATCATATAAATATTACCTAGTACAAGATCAACATAGCTGTGCAAACAGCATAGAGGTTTTATCAGTACGTTAAACAAATGTTTTGGGAATAAAATTAGTATAACATTTTAAAAACCCCCGAAGCGGGGGATACATAAAGTTAAAAACATTATTTGTATAAAATGAACACGTATTTTTCCTAAGTAATTCTCAAAACTAGCCTAAAGATCCTCCAGTCATCATTTTGTCCGCGCAATAGTGAGGAAATTGGACCCCAGACAACAGCAAATCTGACAAACCCTAAAAAAAAATTATTGATGCACACTACACACTACTTGAAAGACACATAGATATGTTATTCATCCATGTGTCCATTTACTACAACCATTTTTTTTAAATTTCTATCTTACCGTTAAAGGAGGTAGACACACACTTAGAGGGTGGACAAGGATGTAGAATCCCGCGCAGAAAAAGGCCACAAAGAAAGAAATAAAAATTAAAATCAATAGCCAAATGATGGAATTCACTACATTCGCCATCTGAAAAAATATATATTTTCTGTTAAAGCCGAATGTGAGAATTGATTCGATTTGTTGCTGAATCCGTCTTTGATCGTACTCAAACGAAAGCAACGGAATAGGAAATTTTGTATTTTTCGCAACAGTGTTTTGTTTATCTTAGTAGGCAAGTCAGACAAATGACGAACCCTAACAACATTCAAGTGATTCATTATCGAAATTACTTCCTGCCATAGTTATACGCAGAAATGTGCATAAAGGAATTTGTTTACTATCACAATAAATATTCAATCGTTTTGATAAATCATTTGTTTTGTCATTAGATTTGGTGTGAATCACCACTCAATGTAGGTAGTACTACGAGTATGCCGTTTCGTGATATACATCAGTTTAAGTGGTCCAAAACTCGCGTATAATAACATTAATTGATCAACTGATAACATCAACTTCCGAGTCATTTAAAAATTAAACATAGTAGCACCCAATTCTAAAAATATTACACCGGATGTCTAAGATTTCGAGAAGTAGGCGTGGGTTTGTGGTTTCATTTGTTTACAGTCAACTGTCTTTTAACGCAGCCAACTCATACCACAATCATGTTGTTTCAAATTATGGAATCTATGGTATTATTGATAAATATTTATAAATTACAAAAAGTAAACACACAAAAAAATTTCTCTTGTAACTGCCTGCAAAAAAATGCTAAGTAGTTGTTTAGCACTTTGATATAGGTATCTAATGTCTCTTATGATGTACAAATGTTGCTAATAGAGAAAAGTAGAAATGTGCATAATTTTTATGTACTTATGTTATAAAACCAACGCTATACAATGTGAAAGTTATTTCTGAACTACTAAAAGCTATTTAAAATAATTTGCTTATAAGTGTCAAATACTAGATAGCCTAGAAACCAAAGGAAATGACCTACTAACTACGGTTTCATATAAAAGTTAATAACAATTTTCTTAAAAAATGGTGAATGCGCCAGTTTTAGCATAAAGCACTTTCGTAGTCATTTTTTATACAAGTCAAGTAAAGATATGAAAATTAATGATTGAAACTGATACCTCATCTAAATTTTAGAAAATTTACAGCCCAATAACTTCCAACAAAATAATTTACCTATCTAGAAGCAATAACTTTTTATAAACTTAATAATTAGAAGCTATTATCTTTGACAGTGTAATACATTGGTAATTAGTATTAAAAAATGTTTAATTTAATAGTTACTGAACATCAAACTTACAAATTTGGACGTGTTTACAGTATTTTATATGCATATATGTTAGAAATTAGTATTTTGAACTGGGATTGTGCTTTGAATAAAATATATATACACAATTACTTAATTTAATATTCTTTTGATACACAGATGATCGGAAAAACCGTAATCAAAATTAAAGATCGAATATTTGTAATTTTATTATCAGTTTTGCTACAGATCAATGTTTACGATGATAGTTATAAATATCTTATAGATTTTCTTACATGATATAGATGACATCACACCCTTATCTTTGGGCTTTAAACACCAAACGAGCATACCAGAGCAATTTGTAATAAAAAATTTAAAAATAAGTTGCTTCGGCACTATACAGTGTGTAAACGAACGGCCCTGACTGACGTCAGTAGGGCATACTTTTTACTAATATTTTCACGTTTCTATCGTTTCCGGTCATACCGGAAGTCGACACAAACTTGCCAACTTGAGATAAAAATATGTGCCAAATAAATACCTATCTGTAAAATCAACGGAGCTATCGATAAAAATTATTTTTAAAATTTAAATTTTGACACCCTGTATTTTGAAAATAGAATTGCAAAATGAAATGAAAGAATATGCGATTAACAGACGGACCTACTAATTTGCACACCCTGTATATACCGTCATTAACTATATTAAGAGAAACCAATCATCGCTATTGATTGGCAATTTTATTAACTACCGCTATAGTTTTAACGATTTTATTTATTGCACCTCACACTTCAAGAAACGTATATGATCTTTGTGAAGGTCAGTTTACAAAGTTTTGTTATGAACACTGTCTTCAAATGAAGTACCACATGGTAAAACGCCAAAAAATAACATTAATAGGCCCCTGTAATAACCTTGAGGAACACCTAATTCAAAGAAACATTAGTGACTGTACAAATGGTCTTGTAATTAGTACCCAGGCAAGAATTAGATCACGTAATGGCGCGTATCATCTAACTACGCGCCCAAGCTCGCACAAACACGGTACGTGGACAATCCGAAATAAATATTGCGCGATAGTAAACACCGACTGAAGGATATAAATAAACATAACAACATCGCAACGAAAAAACACACAATCGGGACCATTCCATGGCTTACCTTGAGAGCAATTCACACTATATACCTAGTCGTTGGTAGAAGCACGTGCTTTGAGAGGATTCTACACTGTTAAACTACTTCGAAAATGGGCGTAACTGAATATTTACCGAGAAACCTGCTTGAGTGTGGTAGTACCGTAAGTTGTGTTACTTAACGAATCTATTTTTGCTGTCCGTTTGGTAGTTGGGTCTCTCTCTCGCCTTCGCTTCAAAACAAACCAAGATCGGTGTCATACGAGTCGTACTACCTCACTGATACTTTTAGAATGGTTGTTTAGGTGCTTTATCTGTAGAATAAGGATTGTTTGAACGGGAGATAAGATATTTAAAGTAAACCTGTGGTTGGATCACTGTTCTCAGAATTAGGATAGTTTGGGGTCAGGAATGTTTTCAGCGCAGCAGGAAATTGGCGGTGCTGCCTATGATATCACCCTACTAAAACGGATTGAAAAGATTTTTTACTGTAAAGTTAAAATTTAGGTCGTTTAAAAAACCCACCCAACCCATAAAGTACCTTACATCGATTATGTTTTCATAGAATGATCTATCTATCTATCTATCAAAAATCATTAATGAGCATGAAACATAGAAAGGGCTCTAGATCCTATCCCTGCGGGATAAACCTTGAAAAAGTTGATTCAGTCCTCTACATATGATGAAGGATGAAAGCTACATTTCAAACCCTTCTTCATAAATATTTACTGTAACAAAATAATTTTCTCTTCCAGCCAAAATGTGGTGGTACCATCATCAGAACGTAGCAGCGATGGTGTTACTTCTCGTATTTTCCGTCAGTGGCCAAAACGACTGGCAAAATCAACAATTCGGGAATAATAGAGACGACTGCTGTGAAGAGTACTGCTACGGAAGAGATGAGGAACCCTTCATATACTTTGGTACCAAAACAGCTTATGACTCCTTGAACAGAAGGTCAAGTTCCCAACATGTAATCCCAGGTAAAAATTGCGTTTTAAGTCGAATTTATAAACAGACTATAAGAATTGCGAGTGGCTAATATTTATACAGGGTGTCACGAATTTCAGAAACCAAACTTTACCATATGATTTTTAAAAATAAAAAAGTTACTACTACCAATTTTTCATAAATAAATAAAAATAAAATTGATAAATAAATGATAATGACTAAGAATATGTAAAATATTTAAAAAATTGGGATATAAATCAAAAAATGCCAAGACATAAAAGTTTGCAAATCAAATTTGATGTCAAACGAATGCAGTTTAAAGACCATAGGCGTACGTCGAAAAATATTTGAATGGAATAAATAGACCGGACACCCCAATTATATCGTTAAACATTGAATGGAAACTGTCATGACTAGATTTTGAAAATATGTCCTTGAAAGGGTCGAATCTTACCTAATTTTCTGTTAGTATTTGCTTTAAACTATTTTCTGCAATCTACTATCAACAGATTTCTACTGTAAATCGCACTAAAATATACGTAGAAATATTCGTTTCCGGAGATTACATATAAGGCAAGAATAAATTAACTATATAGTTTTAACGATCTTTGAAGAAAAATTGTAGCATTAATGCATTACGTAATATCTACCTCAATAAAAACAGTCACATCTCATTTTATATTAGGCGTGAATTCTACGTCGTGTTTTCTAAAATGTCTACACCTTAAAATGCTGCATAACAGGGTGGCTCCTCTTTATTCTTAATTATGATAACGACTATTTTATGTTCTTTATTACTACGAAAAAATAATTTCATTCAAAATTCAAATACAATATTCGTAAAATAAATGGTTAATATTTTCAGATGGATAAAATTGAAATAGATTTTATTATTACGGAAACTTTCAGGTTGCAATCCTGTCCAGTTTTGGAGCCTCGTCAGGCATGGCACCAGGCTCCCCAACGCTGAAAAGATAGAAACATTGCGGGGTCTCACGAAGCTGCACCAAGAGGTCTTGAGGAATTACGGGGAGAGGAAATCCTATCCAGATAGAGGGAGACTGTGTCAAGAAGATTACAATTTAATCGTCAGGTAATAGAGTAAATTATACACGTAAAGAAAGTTACACTAATATCAAGATCCAACGCTAAATTTTTGCGCTATTTCTCAAATATAGTAATACTTTATTGAAAGATTAACTTATACTTGTATAATAAGGTTATACACGCTTCATTTAATAAAAATATTGCATTAAGAAAAAATAAAACTCAAGTTTAATTAGTATTTCAGTATTATTGGTATTTTGTATCCGTATTCCTTTCTAGAGAAGTTACTACTTATGTAAATAATTGAATACAAGTACTATTCACTCAGTAGTATTTAACTATTTATACAAGGAAAAAAATACTTATGCAAACTGTCAAAGTCATCCTTTAGCCGCACACCAGACATATACCACTTTTGAGCTTGTTAGCTTTCCTCAGTATGCCATAGGTGAGGCAACCGACAACTTGTACGACAGAAGGGAACCTGAATAGACGTGATGCAGCACGTAGCTACATCTTGTGGCCACATGCTGGTTGCACGAAAGACGATCACCGATGTTGCATGATAATTACTTTAATTTGTCTTCAGGTGGCATTGGAATGACACAGTAGCACCAGATCGTGCCAACTCGTTGACGAGACAAGGAGTAGAGGATCTTAAACTGTTAGCTAGGAGATACAAGTCCAAGTATCCTCAGATATTCCAAGGCCCATACGATGAAAGAGCGTATAGTGTAAGTAATTTTATCGACAACTGTCACATTATGACTATGATTTGACACTGTTCCGACTGTCATAATGACTTTTTTTAAATTTACCGCACTCAGCGTGATGACATTGTAAATTAAATTAGACTCCCATTTTTTCCCCATTTCCGGATTCCCCTTGCTGAGCTGATACCAAAAATGTATCACATGTTGCTTTAAATTGGTACAGGGTGTCAATTAACATGCCCGTTCAAATAAAACGTTGCCTCGTCGGAAAAACAGTGGTGACGGCATTACTCGAAGGTAGATCACCCTGTATATTAAATTATTATTAGAAAAATCAGTAAATTAATATCAAAAATCATTAAAATTAAATATTTAGCTAATAATGAATTTATGCGTTACTTATGGACGCACTGTATTTCAATGACAGCTATGTTTTATGCCCGTACACGGTAACTTCTTTTCAATAGACGATTGCATAAATAACTATAATCCACCAAGCATCATTTTGTCATGTGTAAAATTTTTAGTTCCAATATGACAACGTCGATCGAACTCAAGAAACCTATCAGGCTTACATCGAAGGTCTTTTCGGTAGCGAAGCCTATCGAGTCCACGCGAATATTCTCAACGACGAGAGGTTGACCAAGGTAAATGCTTTTGTTTTTCTCCATATTTTAACTGTATTACTTATACTCATAACCAAAATTCACTGTACAGTGCTGCTACTACTATACAAACTGATTTACTGTAACTATATCTCAATTTCAGCCTGACGCAAACTGCCCAAATTTGATGAACAGAGAGAACCAGGGTCCAGGCTACAGAAGCGAATACGAATCGTTTCTGATGAACCCGGAGTATTTAAAAACAGCTAACGATGTCTTCAGAAGACTAGGTTTCAGATACAACATGAATGCTTCCATCATGAACGACATCTACGACTTGTGCAGATACGAGAAAGCTTGGTAAGCATTTCCAAAAATAAAAAATGACCTACATATTTCTCAAAATCATTGTAGGAACGTCCAGCATAGGTCACCCTGGTGCATAGCCTTTACGAAAACCCAGCTGAAGTTACTCGAATACGGAGAGGATTTGAAATACTTCTACAAAAGCGGATACGGCAATCAAATGAGCGAGAAAATCGGATGTTCGCCCGTCAAAGACTTTTACGAGAAATTCGAAAAAACCGTAAATGGTAGGAGTTTATACCATACAATAAACAAGTATCTAATTTCGTTCTTACAGGCGATACTAGTGGCAGTAAAGCAACGGTCTTCTTCACCAAAGCATCGACACTGTTGAACGTGTTGACAGCAATGGGTATTGGAAGAGACTATGCCCCGCTACCAACTGAAAGGACCAGAAGGAACTGGAAGACATCGGAGCTGAGTCCTTTTGGTGCAAACTTAGCAGCAGTTTTATATCAGTAAGTAGAGGTAACTTCCTACTCCGAACGGGGAACGACGCGCGAAGCCGAGTAGTTGCCGCGAAGACCACGCGAAGCCATAAAAAATTAATATTTGAAATAATTCGTTTTCAGATGCACTGGCAATGATTATAAGGTCATGTTCTTCCTCAATGAAGTTCCTGTGGAACTTCCAGAGTGCTCTGTAGGACTATGCAGCTGGTCCATTGTCGAGCAGAAGTACCAAGGCATGGTGAAGAATTGTAATGTAGACGATATTTGTAATAAGAATTCTGGGCATAATTTTTATGTCAATTACATTCTCTATACGTTTTTGGCAGCTGCAGTATCATTCCTTAGAGTGTAAGGTTGACAGTTGAAGGAAAGAAATTCGCAATTTTTCTTAAACGTAGGCGGTGATTTTAATTTTTACAAAAAAAAACCTGCAGAGCACATGTTGTCATTATTGTTGCTGATGTAGCTGTAATTTAACTTTATAAACAACCTCTATTACCCAAGGATGCAATTAGCAAAGTATTTTTGCCATATGTATGGATATTTTATTAAAATACCAGCACCTACGTAGTTAGATTTTTCTACAGATTTACCAAAATATGCACCTTAGACCTAAGCTTAATCTAGTACAAAAATTGTTGTTTTATAATAACTTTTATGTTTTCTGTATTAACTAACATTTTCAACACAGTAATGCGTAGTGTGATAATACTGATAATTATGATTATTAGAAGCGTACACGAAATCGACAAGGACAAATATTATTTTAGAGTGACTAAGAAAATCGCCACATTAAAAAATTAGTAGTTTTATTATAGATAGTTACACTGACACAGTAGTATTTGTTAACATATGATAACTATTCTGAGAAATGTTAGTAACATTGTTATTGTAATTGTTATGTGTATTTTTTTAATATAAAATAATTACGAACTTTGACTTTATTTACACACTAATCCATTTCATTTATCTACAGTTAACTCTGTACAAGGTGCCCCCATTTTTTGTTCATAACTTTGGGAAAGGACAAAGTATGAAAAAGTAATACCTATTACAGAAATAAACATTTTTTTGTTTTAATTTTATAACAATAATAATAAACGGCTAATATTTTGACGTAAGAAACATTCTTCAGCTAAAGATTGTAATATTATTATAGGATTTTTTCGCATTTAAACCCTTCAAACTTCAACGCCAATGATGAAAAAAAATATTGCACATATAATACAATTTTTATCTATATATTTGTTATATTTAGCTAAAAACTGTGGTGTAATTTTAAAGTTCTAATTTAAGAAATTAAAATAATTGTTCAAAATTTCATCATCATCAAATTCAAAACACATAATAAAATTAGTTTTTGGTAAACATTTTATAAAAACAAGCCTTATCTTTTCATGCCCTATCCTTCACCACCAAAATATGAAAGAAAAGCTTTATAGTTTATATTCTAATAAGAGTTCAGAACCTTATACGCCATCTAGGGGAAGGAGTACAACTTCCTATTCAACAAGATCTTTTTAGTGTCCTATTCTATGTTTGTTTATGAAATTAGGATCCCATTCCTCATCTTTCACTTTAAAATTTTGCATCCTTTTGCTTTCAAATCGAAAGTTTTTTTATCTAAATTAAAAATGACTGCTATTCGCTTTCAGTTTGGAAATAACTTAATCTATACAGGATGGACCATTAATAATAAGCCATAGACCAGAGATGACATCTTTAGGACAAAATATGAGAATATAGTAAAATGTTGCTGTGAAAATGATACAGGGTGTCAAAACTTAAAATATTTTTTCGTAATAATTCGAGTACTGCTCAACTGATTGTCATCAAATTTGATAGGGAAACATTTTTTAAGAGAAGGCATATGGTATATATCAGGTTCTGTCATAGAGGGCGCCATATTAGCTATGCCTGATGATGAATTTCTTTCTTATTTTTTGTTGACGAAACGTTCTGATTCGGTTTACTACAAAATCTTGTTTGGGCGTCATTTCTACGTAAAAAGGTACATTTGGTAGAATTTGATATTTCTTAGCGTTTTCGACAAAACTGGCCTAAAAAGTATCTGCTTATGCGCGATTTCAAAAATGCTGTGAAATTTATTCAGAAATATGACAGAAATTTCATCATCAGGCATTGACAATGTTTGATTCGTTTTCTTAAAAAATATTTCCCTACCAAATTTGGTGACAATAAGTTAAGCGGTACTCGAGTTATTGCAAGGAAAACGAAAAAATGATCTCAACTAACATCTTTTCTACAACATTTTACTAGGACATATTTAGGTATATCGTCATATTTTGGCCCAAAGATGTTCCCTCTGCTTCATGACATTACACAAGCACACAAAAAAAGTAACAGTTCTGTGTCCGAGCTCCGACCTATGGTTCCCCATGAATTTTTGGCTGCCGAAACCGATCCCGGGGTCAGTATAGCCCAGACGTTCCTTATTTGCGCGCTACGGTCAAAATATGACCAAAATTTGACCATTACCTGGAAATAAGCGCAAAGTTTTATCTCCCTGCCTTAGAAGGGTCCAAATATGAATCCGTTGATGGATAGGACATCGCACATCCCAATTGTCACTTAAAAAATTTCAAATTGTCATCATATGATTTCACCGTATTCAGGATCGAATTGATTTAAGAGGATTGTCTTCATGTAGCATTGCACAGTGAATAAAGACATAAAAAAAATAAACGTCTGGGCTATACCGACCCCGGGATCGGTTTCGGGAGCCAAAAATACATGGGGAACCATAGGTCGGAGCTCGGGCACAGAACTTTTATTTTTTTGTGTGCCTGTGTTATTAATGGTCTACCCCGTATAGGTACCTAATGTTCACTTTTGAGACATTTTTTAAGGTAATCATGATTATGAAATTTAAATCACAATAAAATCGAAACAAACAAATGATACAAAGATTATTCTAAGAACTTAAATATTTGTAATAGGTCAATCTAGAAAACTAGTCATGTAACGAACATTGAATAGCAGCTGAGTTCTGCGTGGTAGGTAGACGGTTAAAACCTCAACTTTCTAGGGTTTCAAGGAAATCCAGTATTTGCCTTACTTTTATTTTATCTCCACATATGGCTGTAGGCCGCGTATTAAACAGCTAGTAACTTAAAGACCCTCCGGCGCAGAGGTGATCTTTGTTTCTCATACACGCTTTTTATAAACGAAGATATTGTTGTTTGGTTTGTCGTCATGTAATTTTCGCGTGACGTCAAGCTATATGTATCCCTACTTAATAGATTACTCAGTAAGTTTCGATGTATAGCTTTAAGCGGTGCTGGATAGCTTTGATCTTGCTTGGGTAACTGTCCTCGGTGAGTCATCCGCGCCAGTGGCGTAGTATATCACAGTACTTCCTGAAGTAGAAAACACGTCTACTTTTCACTAACTTGTTGCAGAGATCCTTATCATTAGTCTTAGCTTCATAGTCTTTATAAAAATGAACCTTATTAAATCGATCAATCTTCCAAAATATTGAGGAAAATAAAAACAATCTATAGGTGGGTATTTACATTTTAAAAAATCGCAAATAAAAAAAAACAGTAAAATGTTATCTACTGCGGATTTTTTTCGCAATAGAGAAACAATAGATTCCTGATTGATTCCAAAATAATGCAATGTAGCCGAAAAGTTGATGGTTAAAAAGATACAGTTAAAATTTCATTTTCGATATTGGTAAATAATTTGGAGTTTTTTGGGGCCGAGAAATTCAAATTTGTTTCTAATTTCGACGTTAGTAGTAGAGAGCGCTACTTATGGCACATCATATTTCTTTTAAATGGCCAAAGTGTTTTGCGGCTTATTGTATACATCTGAAACAAATCGATTCTCCTAACTTTTTTATGAGAAAAAGGTACCTATATCTTGTTGAATGCGTTAGGAGAACCCTTTTCGAAATCTTTGAAATATTTAGTGCACTGAGTAAAAACCGTTTTGGTTCCAGATAAAGTGTCTTTCTGCTGAAAATACAGTAACATATTACTTGAAAAAGTTATTCAAGAACGCCAAATAATGGCGATGTGCAAATATTGCAAAAAGATCGGTCTGCTTTTATTAGATCTTTGTGCTTTCGTGAAATCGTTGCTGAAAATGAATTTTGCACATCACCCCATAATTTAACAATTTGAGTAACTTTTTCAAGTATAGGTATTTGGCTGTGTTTTCAACCAAAAAGGCTCTTTACCTGAAACCAAAACAGTTTCCAATCGGTGCACTGAATATTTCAAATAGGATTATTTCGAAAACGGTTACTCCTAACAACTTGAACCAGGTTGAAGTTTCATATTAAAAAATCGATTCATTCAAAATAGTCAAATGGATACACTAAACCGCAAAATTCTGCCATTTAAAGAAGCATAATGTGCCATAAATGGCGCCCTCTACTAGTGACGTCAAAATTATAAAGAAATTTTAATTTCTCGTCCCCCAAAACTCCCGATCTCCAAAATATATACAAATATTTGAATTTCTATTTAGAATTCAAGGTTATAAAACAAAACGTGCTAGGTATTTTTCTCGAGACCAAACAGGAGGCAATTCCACCAATAATGTTCATTTGGTTGTACTGAAAAATATTACACAATTTTCCATCACATTATACTACCTTAACGAAAACAATTTTGTCCGCCTCTCCATCCCACCGCATGTTACGCCTCTGTGCGCAGACAGTCGCTTACAAAAATTACCAATGCAACACTACCTATATGGAAGAATCGAAAAGCGGAAGGAGCGGAAGCCTGAAGCCCGACTACATCCTCACATCCAAACTAATTTCCACCACAATTTGAAACCTTGAATCAGATGTATGCGTGCGTGAACTCATAGACCTATGTTTAATGGTAGATCGACGAGTCAAACGTAGATAAAAAGTGGAAAAAATCAATAAGACACAGAGTCTTCTACAATATCCTAACAAAAATACTGTCGTTGTGCTCCAAGACCACTAGAAAGGTGAGTTTATCTTTGAATTTTCAATTTTGGCCATTCTAATCTGCGTAAAAGAAACCAACACAGTTTACAATTTAAATGACGTTTATTTGTTTCAAAACATAACCTAACTCCGTTCGAGAAAACTCCGAATTTATCATTTATCATCAGCCTAGTTTACTCAGTGACTCATTTTTATTATTTAAACCCTCGCACTTGCAGTTATTAGAGAAAGATGTCGGGAGCTGTGTATCAACCCACAACAGTGACATACGAGTCCAACGGGACCCAAGACAGATGGCAAGACAGGCCCATAAGCTATCTAGCCTCCACCGTCACACAAACAGCTAGGAGGCCTTGCGGCTTGAACTGTTTCCCATCCAGAAGCATACTTCCCATTATTTTGATTTCAACATGTGTCGCCAGTTTCTCTTTGGGGTAAATACAATTACTTTGTATGTGAAATAACACATCTAACCCTTTTTCTTTTAGATTAGTGATGCTGATACACGGGGCTCTGGGTTATTCCGAAAACCCGGAAAACACTGAGGATTTCTATTTGGTCATAACGATAATAGGAGCAATACTTTTTGCCCTGTCCATATTGCTGTTCGGTAAGTACTTACCTGTATTTTTTTTAATACTACACAATTTTTTTAGATTGTAAATTAAATTAGCTTCCTCCCTAGTAATTAGTAAATATTTGTAAACAAAGGCTTCTTATCCTGACAATGCCACAATAAAGCTTGGTATACTCTAAATATTTAAGCAAAAGTGGTTTATGGTTCATTATCTTTATACTATAAATAAACCGAAGGTCGCATGTAAACATATCACTGTTATTACTTCAACCTGCATCAGCTTAATGCACTAATAAGCCTTCTGAATACTAAAGAGATAATATATTTTGCACTATAGCTTTTTGTTATCACATTTTATTACAGTTTTGTCAAGGATTAATTAAAAAGAAAATATTCCCTATGTTCATTAAATTATCTCCATTATTTGTCGCTTAATTTTCACTGACAACTTTTTGAAATCTGCTGTGGACTTCGCCAAATAAAGTCCCTAAATTGATAGAGTACCGCTAACACCATATTTCAACAAAAATTTTATTACCAACATCAATATGATTTAATTTTCAGTATATTTTTGTCTAAAATAATTAAAATGTGAAAAACTGCCCAAATATTGTTGTGAAAATAATATTTGTCAAATGTAATTTTAGTTAAATCTAGGGACTTTATCCTTAAATAAAGTCCATTGATAAAGTACTGCAATCTAGTGCCATTTTTGGGCAAAGTTCCTATTGCTAACATTTTGATTTTCATGACAACCGCACTGCCATTCTGTCCTTATAAAACCATTGTAGGGATCCTGTCTCAAGTACGCCATCAGTTAACTGAAGCAACAGTATACTTATTAAATCTGCAAATAGATGGCGTTAACTGTCAAATGATTACATGCCAACCTTGTCTTTTCCAGTGTTCTTCCTGCGCCTAACCAGGAGAATGTGCTGGAGGAACGTGAAAGACCACATGGGCACCTCAGGGGGTCAGGCGCTCACAGTTAATCCGTCCACGGATCTACTGGTAGCAGCACAGTACGCCCCCGTATCCGAGGTCGCTTACCAACCGGCTCAACAAGAGGACACCGAGCAGAGCAAACTTATGCCTCAAGAAAACAAAGAATTAACGTAAGGAACTACGAATTCTGTATAGAAGAAGAACCTAACCTTTTTCTTATTGAATTTTTTAGTAATGAAGATACAGACCGTATGGTTGAGAGCGACCCTAGAATCGTTTTACGTCCTCTGAACCCTCCCGCTCATGAAGAGACTTAAAAACCACACGTAGTACCTTCACTAGTACTTAAATACACGAGTTGTACGGTACTTAAGGTAAAAAAAAACTTAAAATTTGTAATTTAAAGACTTCACACACCTAATTTATCTTTGTCGTTAAATTGTTGTTGAAACAATGTATTGAGGCTGTAATATATAAAACAAATGCTTAGTGTATGCCAAAAAAGTGGTGTATCGTCCTACTTGATGCTTGTTTTGTTGGGAGTACCTCAAGGATCCACGCTAGGACTAGTGTGTTCAAGGTTTGATGCAAGACAACACTTTTTTGTTTTACCCGGGTATCTGGACAACAATTTCAAATATATCATCTAATCTAAGTAACCTGCTGTGAAATTCTAGTTAAGGAACTAATCGCTTCCTGCTTGTGTAGGAAATTATTTTTTCCGATTTAAATGTGACTGGAAGATTGACCGAGCATTTCTATAAAGTCAATTTTCAGCGGTATTTTCTAGTAGCGACTGTAAAATTTATCACAAAGTCTATTTTCTTAATTAATTACGCTGGTCGTAGTTATGTTAACGAGATCAACGTTAGGAACAAAACAAAATTAACTAGTTTCTAAGGAATCTTAAAGTACTGTACGAAATCATTCAACTGAACACGTAATTGTGGTAAATATTAAGAAACGATTGCCAAACAAAGAGATTATTGCAATTTAACGCACTATATTTGTTACGCTAATTTTTTTGATGTTTTATAGTTTAGATTCGTTTGTAAATCTAGGTTAGGGACTAAGCATCTTGGAAATGAATCTCTTGGTGCCGCAACGATGGACCACAATGAATAACCGTACTGAAATTCGAATCTCAAACTATTTTCTTATTTCCATTGATTCCCTCCATTATCGTTCAGAGTTGCGTCCTGGTAAAATTGTAGGTTAGACTGAGCCGCGATCGTCCTCTTTGGGCCCCGCGGTTTGCGTTATGAAATTTTTATAGAGGAGACGCAGGTTGTGACTGCATTTATTCTGTTGCTTATTTATTTTTGTATCTGTATTTATTTTTAGATATCCAGTATTTGCGGCTTAAATCGATAAAGATACATTTCAACGAGCACCGGAATCACGGAATATTCAAATAATCACATTTCAGTTGATCACAGGAATAATTTCTACCCCAATCTTTATCAATTTAAGTCTAATGTTTCAAATTAAGTGCAAAGAATTGATAAAATTATATGGAATTATTATCTATATTTTATATTTACGCATTGACTTATTCTATTGATTTATATTTTTTGTAACAAGAGTATTAAATTATAAATTAACAATTTCGTGTTTTTTTTTACTGTAAACCCAAAAAAGACATGTCTAAGGCCCTTAAAAGTTTATAATGCCTCAGGGAACACTCTTGGGGCTCTATTTTTAAAGTTCACATAGATGACCCACAGCCAACCTCAATGTTACTTATTATAAATGTACAATTTCTTTTATTAAAGTTTAAAAGACTATAGGTGCCCCAAGGTACTTACCTAAGGCTCTTAAAAATGTATAATGCCTTGAAGCACAGTTTTAGACCCTCATTTGTTAAAATTTACATTGGCTCACAGCCAACTGATAGAAATGCATAATTTGTTTTTTTTAGTTTTAAAAAAATTACACATGCCTCAAGACACATATATTGAGCTCGAGCCTCGAGGCACACATTTGGAGCTCTCACATTTTTAAATTCACATCAATGACTTTCACAGCCAACTGAAAGCTATTACAAATGCACAATTTCTATATTTTTTTACTGCAAGTCTAGAAAAGATTATAGGTGCCTGAAGACACATGTTGGCTCTTAAAATTTTTAAATTCCTCGAGGCACAATTTTCTTGTTTTATTTTTTACTCACACTAAAAAAAAATCATAGGTGTCTTAAAGCGATATATCTAAGGCCCTGAACAGTTTAAAATGCCTCGAGGCACACTCTTGAGGCCTTCATTTTCTAAAATTCCCATCAATGGCTCGCAGCCAACTGAAAGTTATAAATTCAATTTAGTGCCCCAAGACACTTTTCGAGCCCTCATTTTTTAAAAATTTATATAGATTACACTCACAGCCAACTGGGAGTTATTTAAAGGCATAATTTTCCAATTTAATTTTTTATACAACTCTAAAGATTTATAGATGCCTCAAGACACATCCAGGACTTTGAAAAGTTTAAAATGCCTCGAGGCATACTTCTGGGGGCCTCATTTTTTTAAATCCGCATGACTCTCACAGCCAACTGAGAGTTGCATGGGTTCAGCATTCCAAAGAAACAAAACCAATTTGTTTCCAGACAGGGATTAAGACTTACCAAATAATAAACCTTTTCTATTTATACTTCCTTGTTTACATCGACAAAATTTATAATTTCTACCTGAATTCTTCATCATTAAATCCAGACAAGAATTTGAAATAAAAATAATAGTACGTCGTGTCTTCACCACCCGGATACTAGATCTGTAAAAAATTTAGGATTTTTCGAATGAAAGGATTTATAATAAAAAGGCTAGATTACTTGTAAATATATTCTTATATCTCACTTTATACATAACAATATACATTGTTAAATAAACATAGAAAGCGATCCTTCATCGAAAGTATGCCAAAATCACGCCGTGAAAATTTGTACAAAAGTAATAAAAGTTTACGCAAATCGATGCAAGGATAAGGTCTAGACTAGAAGAATCCTTACGTTTGAGGTAGGAGAAAACGATTTACAATTTTTACAGCTGCAATGGCAAGAAAACGTTACTAACAATCGACATTTTACCTTCCGTGCCGCTTTGCTCTACTCTGCGTTCAGTCTTCTTCAACAACGGTCAAAATTTGACCGATTCATAATATTTACAGACGTCATTAAACAAACGTCGTCACTGTACATGTCTCTATTGAGTATTGAGATCTTTCCTACGCCACCAGGGAATCCCCTGCTCTTCTATGATTGGAGGTGCTTCCAGATTGTGTTGCCTGGGAGGCAGCGGTCTTGACAAGCTACCGTGCACTTGCGGCATTTGAACCGGTCTAAAATATAAAAATTTTATGAAAATTATGCGCAAGCAGTTTTATCACTTCTCCGTTAAATGCACCAATAGTGGCCGGCTTGAATTCCAGAGCTGAAGACTCTTGATTGAAAAAAAAAACAAATTGCTGCTCACCTTTGACTGTTTCCCATCTTGACGACCATCAGAGGTTGCTGATGCAGGGGATTTTGCCTTAGGTGAAGGGTGTCCATCTGAATGGGAGCCCGTTTGGCCAGCTGTATGGCTTTTTTCCTTTTTCTCGCCGTGTTTCTGGCATTGCACTGTATCCCTAACAGGAGGGCACTAACGAGCGCTACAAGAACACCTATATACACAAGGACTTGGAGGTTTCGGGCAGCAGATTTCCTTAGCACGATACCTGCTATGCACAGCGAGACCCCTATGAGGATGCCCATAGTGAAAACAAGCTGAAAAAAATTTATTCTGATTGAAAACTTTTTTTTTAACAAAAGATGTTTTGCTCTAACATAAATGACAATTATTGGTGTGCTTCAAGGCACATATTTATGTCCTTTGTTTGATCTCAGCTACATCAATGATCATATTTTGAATAAACTCTACAAAACTATTTAACAATAAACTTACTTGCAAGAAAAAATAACAGACGTTTTCAAAGGTTTGACATTTACCCCCACACCCGTGCACTATGGCACTCGTGACACCTGAACTCATGGTACTATGCGACCTATGAGACAGCCTAGTGGGTATTCTTCTAGGAGCGCTAGAAGCAGGTACATTATCACACCTGAAAATACAATTAGGTTAAAATAATTCAACAAACTTTAAAATTTATGAAAAATATATATCGACTAGCTTTGAAATTTGTAATTATGGGTATGGTAAAGCTTACGGAGTTTGTATTTCATGATACAGCTGGTCCCACTGGCCCTCCTGGTTCGGGTACACTTTCCTGGGATCCCTATTCATTATTATTTGGCCCCTGACTTTCTTATCGGGCCCCATTTTGGGTCTAGTTGAACTTCTTTCTGAGAAAGTGTTCCTAGAATACCTAAAAGAAAGACAAAAAGTATTAAAAAAATAGCAAAAGAAATGTATGGAAGGACCAAAATGGAACCGTCAGACACACCTTTTGTTGGACTCGTCGTCGAATTCATAGTAGGGCAGCCTGGTAGAACCACTGTCATCTGAAAAGGTGACATCGGTGTTCCTTGACTCCCGCAAAGGACTATGTTGAAAACCGTTCTCCTGATAGTAGTAGTCGTAGCTTTGTGTATCAGTGGTTTCGTCGCTGAAACCGATGTCGATGGTTGTGGTTGGTTTCGGCACACCGTTTACATAAGGACCACGACATCTCTGTTGGTAGTCCAGTTGGTGGTGTCCAAATTTGGGGTTCGGATGGGGGTAGGCTCTTTGAGCAGCTACAGCAGCCTGAATATTAAATAAATATATACATATACAATAATAATTAACAAACATTAGATATAGAGGGTGTCCTAAATTTGCTTGCCAAAAATTAACTGTGGATTCTACGACCAACAATAAAAAAAAAATTACATAAACATAGAGGGACCCCAAAATTTAATTTTTTCCAAATATTTCCAAAACAGAAGAGCATAAAGCAATCAAGTTTGAAACTGATAATTACAATTAGATTGCAAATCTAATGTTCTAAAAACAATAACATAATTAGTCAAATGCGTGCCAAACTGAGGTGTCATTGGGTAAATATTGCCGTAACTTTTTCATATCTCAAAATTTTCGCCATTTTTTTGACATATATTACAAATGTCTATAAAATGTTTTGAAGTAATAATATTAAAATTTACAAAAAATTGCATTACTGATCTGCACTTTAATAGTATTTTAATACTGCAAAACGTTTGAATAACAACCATAATATGTGTCAAATAAGCTGACAATATTTTCTCATAGCCTACTAGGGATATTTTAACTATTTATACCTAGTTTTTATCTTGAATTTTTGTTGTGTCACAAAATGTTTAAATTAATATTACTCGAAAACAGAGCAGTTTATTGAAGTGAAGTAAGAGCATCTTTTTCACGTAAAATTTACCAAAAAATGTATAGTCTGATGGATAAAATTTCGAGATTTAAAAAAGTATATTTACCCAATACCACTCAGTTTGCTGCGCCTATGACTATTTATGAAAAATTATTTTTGGCATTCTAATCTTGGGACACCCTGTATAAGAAAAAGCTTATAAAACCAATGGCCACAAACATTGCTTTCAGAGCAATTTTCATCAGCAAGGCTAACTCTAGTTATCCATAAATGTGTAGGTATATCTTCAATCTTACAAATGAGTTAATCTTTAAAAAAAATCTATATTATTATATTTTATTACCTAACTACACAAAACTCTTAAATGTGCTTAAGATATGATCTGCACATCATCTCCATTAGCAAAATTGTTAACATAATCATTTCATGAGTCAGTCAAACAATGACTTCTCCAGCTGACGACTACCGCATTCAATGCAAATGAAAATATTTTTTTGTTGGTTCTAAGGTCGCTTTAAATAACAAAATTGGTCTATTTATAGTGTTTATAATAACAAATTATATACAGGAAGAAAGGAATTAGTCGGTAGAAGTACAAGGCCTACTTCTATTGTTATAACAATTTTTTATTAGACGCAAATATTTGCTAAATTAAAATGTACGTACTTCATTTCAATTTCTATTAATAGCGAACTATAATAGGGTCACACTGATACAACTGTCTCGAAAAGTTTTGAAAAATATCTTAATTTACCTTCAAAAAAGCGCGAGATGCCGGGAAATTTGGTGCCATATTTGAAAAAATAAACAAATTACATACAAACATTAAACCAAAATCTCATACGTACGAAACCAACGAAATTCACAAACTGTATAGAAAAACCGTAGATCCACTTATTTTTATTATATCAACACGCACCAACACCTTTTGCCCAAACGTAACTACCGTGAAGGTCCTATTTGGCGTCTCAGAATGACCGTAGCCCATTATCAAGGTGACAAGGGTTGACACTTCTTGTGACGCTCTTGCCTCACGACGGATTTTAACAAACCGGACAGGAAATTTCACTCACTGTCGACCCAGTATTTATTTGTACTTACATACATACAAGAATTTATTACATCGATGCGTAAAGGAGTGTTAGGTTGAGATCTCGTATCGCCGCTCGGTGGCATTGTGGCGTGACGAGTTTCCCTTTCGTATAAAGAAATTTAAAAATATCACGTCGTACGAAGTCTATGACCTAAGTCGCAATATATGAGATTGTACAACTTTTAGGAAAAACTGCTACTATTTATAACAACGTTCACAAATACCCTGTGGATCATATATAGCTTTAAATTGTTCCTTTATTAACGCTACTTGTCGGCAGACTTCAAAGTGGGCCACAATCCGGAAAATTAAATCAACACAGGTAACTCAATGTTTACTGCGACAGGTGTCGAAGTTTTTTATCCTGATACCGTGCTCGATTGGACACATTGTACGCCGAATTTAATAAGAATAGGGATAATATGAGCACGTTTAGACCTATTCAATGTAGCGGATAGAGAGAGCAGACAAAGGCTATGTGAACCTGGAACCCGACATTCAAAAATTCAAATTTTTCTTTGTGATAAATTATCGTTTGTATTAATTCTCGGGATTTCGCGCAATTTCTAGTGATTTTGCACGATTTCTCGGGATTTTGCACGATTTCGCATGATTTGTGACAAGACTTCCATGAATGGTTACCCCCTCACTATTTTTTATATTTTCAATAAATTCTCGTGCGTAAAATATGACACCATTCCTAATTTAAATATAGTATACTAAACAGGAACAAAAAATCAACACTATCGAGTGTCGCAAAGACTTACCTGATAAGAGCTGCTATCGGTGGGCGGGGGTAAGCGGCGCTGTGAAGGGGGCAGACGTCGCGACATCGGGGAGACGCCGCCTCACCATTTCTGGGGGCCTGCAACATGTCAAGTGGTTCAAGTGGAACGACCGGCTGTCAAAATGTGTGATTAATGATGTGAAAGTTATTTTTACGAGATATTTCACGTCTGGTATGCCAGTTATAAGACCGTACATGTGCTGAAACTTTAAAAATACAAAAGATAAGTAACAATTATCGTAAAGTAGCAGTTTGAAACACAAAAGTCTTATTGCCAATTTGTTTTCCGTTGAAGATTAACATTTTTACGAGGTGGTTACATTTAAATATGTCGCAACATAGCTTTTAAATAGAGTTGACATTTAAAATTATTATCTTTTTAAAAAAGCGCATAAGTGAGATTAACAGCACACACTTAATGGTTACATCACTTCTGATTAATTGCGATCTTATCACTAAATTACGATTCTATAATCAAGCAGGCGGTATGGGTCACATCTTCGGAATGATCTAGTAGGTTAGAGCAACAGTATGTCTGCTGTTTCCGTGTCAATGTTTATCAAGTCGCAGTCTCGTTGACGGATGTCAAATGTTTCCATGGCTACTATGATAAATTAATGCTCACTTATTTACCTCCACTTTTAAAAAACAATAACATATAGTGTGAGACAATAGAAAATGATGTAGCAACAAATTTTTCAAGTTTCAAAAACTGAAATTTTACCTTAATCATTATTTTATGTACGATACAATTAAAATAATTCCACTTCGAAGAGAAATTTGACATTTTCATGTAGGTTGTAGAGTAGCAAGTCAAAAAAAGCGTCGTCAGTAGTAACGAAACTAGTTAACACCCCTCCTTTGAAACAATCAATATTTGTGCAGAACGAAGTAAAAATGAGTGACAGTGATATTATGTGTAATTCTGAAAATACAAGAAGTGTCAAATTAAATTCCGTAAAAAGAAATCAAGGTATGAGAATTAGTTATTTATTATACAAGGCAAAAGGTATTAGATTTTAGCTCGAGAACGTGTTAAAAGAGAGTTAAAATCTAATATTTGTATCCGTGTATAATACATATTTTTTCTGTGACAGGAAAACGACGATTTAATGCTGGAAAAATATATTAAAAAATTTAGCAACCTGTTTTATACGTATCGCAATGGAAAATGTATCAATCAGGTTGTTGGTAACAATCAATTTTATAAGATACCTGAAACAGTAACCAATTTTCTTCTACTAGAAAATGCTGTCATATATAGGTCTTGCATTTCGAAGAACGTCTGCTACACTTTTGGTTGAATCTGGAGAAGACTCGATGACACACATGGTGGTTGGAAATCATCAACGGTCCCTGAAGAGTATGTTGGCGAATCGGTGGCGCATAAAACAGATATATCTAATGAAGTGTTTAGAACATGTGGCAGAGCATTAACTGAAATAAGACCCAATTTACGACCAAGACCATCAACGGCAGTTGTGTCCATGGCAGAAAATAAGATTCAACTCAAAAAAATTCCACTGTAGCAGACATTCCCAATAATTGTACGAGGAACATGTCTTTCATGCAATGCACATTTAACAACTGTACTTTTGACATTAAGGAAAAGTAAAGTTTGAATAATAAAATATTCTAAAATTAAATATCTCAGTGTTCTGATGTGTACAAATGCCAGTATTCATTTTTTTCCCGGAGAAAAATTAATTTCATAAAAAGTGACACTTTGTTACCTGCCAAAAGAGATAAATTGTCAAGCTTTTCCCGTCACAGAAAAAAAAGTAGAAATTCTGTCCTCCAGCATTTATAAAATAATGTATAATAATCAATCTCTCGTCGACATATAGTTATTTATGCAACAAGTACAAAAAGTAAGTGTTTATTGCACGCGACGTGAAATTGTCGAGTCGAGTGCAATAAGCACTTTTTGTACGATTTGCATACAATATTTTTTCTACGTTCATGCAAAAACCAAAAAATGATATTTAGATGACACTAAGTTTAGGAAAATGTGACGTCGATTTGAACGTTTATGTTTGTCATGATGACAAAACGCTGTAGTAGAATGACAGATGGATGCAATATAGTACATTATACTATGATTATACCATAAGGGAGAGAAATGCGTTATTTTGACAGAGGTGCAATTTGAAGCCTGAGGGCGAAGCCCGAGGACTACAATGCACCGAGGACAAAATAGCATCTCTTCCGAATGGTATATACTATTTTTTCCACGGTCTCATTAACTTAAAAACACATATTTTGTCATTATGAAGTTCTAACAATAACAACCATTTAAGTCAAATGTCATTCATCACTTTTACAAATGACATTTGTCAATCTAACCGACAGGTTTTAGTAGGTACCACTACTAGCGCAATCACAAAAACTGTAAATGTAAGCGAAAGTAATATTCCTTCTAATATTAATTTTGAAAATTGTACAAATGTAACATTTAATTTAAATGTCAATAAATAATTTCAATGTTATCTTTTTTTTTGCATGAAAAACGTTCTCCATAATGTAAACTCTCTTGGTAGCATTATATTCTCTTGGGAATAATCGACTACTTCTGTTTTAATTTTGATGTCACAGAAACTGATTTCTACTCCCGACCGTGGAAAAAACATTTTATTGCACTAGTGCAATAAAGACCCACTTTTTCCATTAAATATAGTTCAATAAAGTTTTGTTTTTGCATGAACGTAAAAAAACAATATTTTGGCAGTTTATTTAAATATAAAAAGAGTATGTAATGGCGCTTGTGTGACGAATACGCGGTATATTATTATTATTACTCTACGACTATACGAAGACTGGTTCAGAGGTCACCTTTTTATATTTATAATACACACCTAACCTCTAACTACCTTCATTGCAAATATCTTTAGCACATCGCCTATTGATTGATAATTATTATTGCATTAAAACAAACAAATGACGCGAGGATTACCAATTTCTTCACTGCTTACAGTGGCTATACGATAATTAAAACAAAATAAGGATACAAATTGAAAAAACGCGAAGGCCAAATGGTACTATATACACGCTTAGCAATTTTTTAAAATCATTCGCTTCATGTTTATATAATTAATTATTTATATACCGGGCGGCTCAAATACACCAATACCGTTCCAGAAGTTTGCAAGTTCGCTTTTTCTTCTAAAGGTGACCCCAAGAGTTTTACGAATCCAACAATCGACTGAATAAAAATGAGAAACAATATCCTGTAACGGCGGTGATAATTACAAACTTATTGAATTTATGACTCAAGCATGCCACTTGGCGGAACCAATTAACAATTATAATTATTATATCACGAAAAAAATAAATAAAATTAACCGTAGTAGTTATTACAGATACAGATTTTTACCTACTTGTACCTGTATACAAATGCATAGTGTAGGGAATATTAGTATGCCTAGAATGTGATATAGAATTTCAACGAACTAATTTCTTGGATATCTTATCTACGGCAAACGGCAGAAACTGTATATGAAAATGATAGTAGTTACGGTATATGCAACTTTACCAAAATACTAATTAACTTTTACTATGCGGAAAATAACGAAGTAATCTTCTAAGAAGCATTACACAAATGCCTTCTTATATTTCAGTGTATAGTTAAAAGAAAATCCACAACATTATAATATTCTTGGAAGCCAAAAGAAAATCATTTATCATAGAACGGGAAATGATTTCTGCTTTGGAAAATCACTCTGTATAACACACAACTTCAACGAAACCTCATTTCAAACAGATATAGATGATCTAGCTTGATCGATAAAGTTGTTCTTTCCTACCCATCGTACCGTACTAAGAACTCATAATATTCAAACATATTTTGTGCATAATCTGACGTGTACAGCTTTGTGCATTTAATGAGGAAATCTATCCTTCGGTGATGAACGAATGGATAGTCAACATCGAGATAATCGGCAATTAAGGTGCTTGTGGCGAGAGTGCATAATTTTTCTTTGGCGATTTCCAATCGGGTAAGTAATTTTTTCCCTACTACACATGTTAATATATCCGCATTAATAATTTTTCATTGAAATAGTCACTCACTGATTCAAGATTCTAAAATGAACTGAGTGCTTTAATACGTATTTTGGAAATCAAATTAAATCTATTGCAATAATGATGGTTTGGCGATTTATTTCGAACTGCTGAAATATTCGTAATGAAATCTATTTTGAACTTTCAATATCAGTTCCCAGTTGTTTCCACTCACCAACAGAAATCTGATGAAATTTCTACTCAGAACTTCCAGTAGTTCAAAAATAAGATTCGAAAGATTTGAGAGAGTCCCATTATTATTGCAATAGATTGTTCATTTGTTCATTCCTAGATAAAAACTACGCTACGGTTCATTGCATTTAAAATTGAAATTATAGGTACCAATTTTTGTTTTATTGGTATTCGGCTGTACAGTGTGTTTATTTTTGACTAAAAAAATGATAAATTCGCAGATTTTCATAACAATGTCGCAGTTTCACAAAAAGCACATTTCAGGTTTTTTCATGACGTGAATTTTTATTTATTTTTCTGCGAGATTTTTTAAACGGTTGATTGGTCTAAGTTGTTAAGTTGGTTGAATTTTAAAATACATATAGCTAACCCTATCTTTTGTGACATTTTGTTATTTTGTGATATATTTTAATTTATTCAGTTTATGACGAAATAAAATGAATAAACTATACAGTCCCAATTATCTTCGTGGAGATTGTTCATATAACATTAATTTTAAAGTCTCGATTCCGATGTACAGGGTGTTAAAGTTATTAGGATTAAGATTTTTGTTAATTTTCTTTAAATCGGCTTGAGACAAAATTTCCAAAATTCGTATGTATGTCAACCGTATGTTAAGAAAAACGCAGAAATGGTTTTATCACGAAGTCAGGGACGTATGTACGTGCATTTTGAGGGCTATAATTTAGAAAAAAAATATAGATTAAAAGTCAAAATTGAATTTCCAGACAGTTTTGAATAACTCCAAAGACAAATACAAAAATAAGGTATAGTAGCTGAAATACCATAGGGTGTACAGGGCGGTTCTAGTTGGTATGTTTTTGAGGGTTATAGGTAATTCTGTCATAGATAGAGAATTATGATGGACAAATACTGCATTACATAGAACCTCTCTTCCGACATCCTGTACACTAATTTTGTGTCATAAAAAAATGATCACACCGCTGAAACTTATGAAGAAACTCTCGTTTACTCGGCGGCAAAAATTCCGAAAAGCTATTAAATTTTTCATAGAAGAGCATTGTGGCTTTCAAGAGTATTATTTTATACGCAATTTTCGACGAATATATAGTGATTGTTTAAAATAAATTTAAGCAAGCTAGAAAAAATATCTTCACTGTAACAATTTATAAGTTTTCTAGATGTATAATAGTTTATAGACTGACAAGTCATTTAAAATGAGAAAAAAACATATTTCCACTTGTGTCATTATAAAGTATTCAGAATTTTACACGCCAACTGCACCCTGAGAAAATTGCATACTGCATTATAAACTTTATCACACGCAGAATACTTAAAAAAAAACTAGTATGATTTGAATTGAAGTAAATTATGTATTATTAAGGTCGGCGTATTTCTCGCGGTAAAATGATCAAATTTGTGGTTTTTTAGGTACAGAAATCTCGAAAAATAAAACTCGTAGAATAAAATATCAAAAATAAAATTATTGATGTTTTCTTTATCCACTTTTACTGTTTAAATTCCTGTCAAATAATACTCGTATAACTTTTAAAATGCATTTGTATGACACAAATTATTTTGCATTTTTAACAATTATTTTCACATACTTAGTAACAAAAGTGAACAGTCTTTTATGCAGAACTATGTAAGTTTATGTTATAACAATATTTACATCTACATCTTGAATTAAAAAAAAATATGTATTTGGAAACATTTCTGTATCTAAAAATTTGTTGGTTAGACCACTTTTTGTTATATATTCATTTTATTTCGGTACCTTTGAATATTTCCAGGTGACATGAAATAACATTCATAACAAATAATGTTAAATGTCTAAAGCTGCTTGTGTTTGTAGAAAACACTATTTCAGAAATACGGCGCCCTCAAATAGTTAAAGTTAAGGCTGTAATGTTCGCAATTTAGAAAGCCGTTTTTAGACGTCCACGCGCTTTCATATTTCTCCTCAATGGAAATTCGTATTAAGATGAAGCAAGTTTTAATCAACTAATAAAAGTCTATTTTACTAGACAGCAGAGCCATATTTTCAAAAAAAAATTAGATCTGAACAATATTTCGGTCGCAATATTGCCCACATTTAGGACTGCGATGAGACGTTGTTAGGCACTATTATAAAAAAAAGAAAGCTATAGGCTAGTAAATCAAGTCTTCATATAACAGACAATTGCCTCAGATTTCAATTTTTTGCATTTATATTCATGAAATCTGTCCGCCAAGAAGACATGTTTTACTAAATTTCTGCATTAAATTGCCTAACTTACAGGGGAAAAAACTTAAATTTGCCGTTGAAGGTGCTGATGGGCGGAGCCTGATAAAAGCTACATTGTTTGGCCGAACATTATACTCTAAAAGAAAATTACCTATTCAATTTCAGCATTATAGTGATTCAATTTCAGCATTATAGTTTAACTACACACAATTTATTTTGGTGGTAGATAATTATCTTACTAAAAGAGCGATGTTTCATTCATAAAACGCCCGATATAACCGATAATTACACACAAAAATATCACTCCACTTTTCGACACGTGTTTTCAACCCTAATGACATCCCTTTGAAACCGACACCTTCGCGGATGGACCCCATTTCCTCGCAAGGCTATTAATAGCGTTGTCTGAAGATAAATTAAAGAAACGGACAAGTCAGAAGTCAATAAGACGAGGAGGCTCTCGTAATTCGACTCGAATCGCCCAAAAGAATGCCTCGCGTTTTTTGACGGATTCCTCTTCCCAAGAGCGATCGAACTGTAACTAGACAGTTCTCGCGAGTCATCAGCGGTACAACATACAGGGTGGTTTATTAAAATGGTTAGGATATTATCATCAATGGTACAACAAAAAAAGACGGAATTCCTATTATAACTACAGTTTGGACATTTGCCTGTGAAGGTAGCTGCGCCACCAAAAAAATTATAACTATACCCGAAATTTTGCTCGCCCATGATAGCGCTGGAAATGGAACTTTGCTGCAGCAGAAGCTGTATAATTCGGTATAGGAAAAATATGCGAGCTGCATGTTATGTTTCTTTGTGTCGACAGTTATAAATTGTGAGCGGGTTTAGAACATAAGTCACTCTCTAGATTTTTGGCGGCTGGGTATACTTTAACTACTGTGTTAAATGTACACTGTCATTCAAGACGACTTTAGACTAAATGTATACAGGGTGTTCAGTAAAAACCGTGCCATACTTTAAAGCTAGCTTCCTTGGACAAAAATAATATGTAATTTCACATTTTTACTGTAAATTAAACTAACAATTTTTTGGTTTTCTGTTAGACTTTTATTACATTTTTTCCAACGAATAAACTTATTTAAAAGTGTAGGTATATATGTTTAAAAATCGTCAAACTCTACATAACAACGTATTTTCTAGTATTCTTCTTGAAGAAATATATGAATACATGTTATACAGTGTGTAATAGTATATTACTGAAGTATATTTCTAAAACATTCTACACAATTTTTACCAGTTAGCTAAATTTCCTAAATCCGGAAAAACCACCCCTACTAAATACCGTTCCCCGAACGTTATCGCGCCGTCTGCGTTGACGTTAAGCAAACGAAACTAACCGTTCCTTCAACCGATCCGGATTAGATTATTTATTCAGCACTCCTATAAGCAGTATATCAGTGGCTGCTATCTTTGAAGCCACAATTCAAAGTTTACTATCAACAAATCATCGTTTATTTCCCAGATAAACAAACTGCGGGGTCGACCGTCTATATTTGTATCCGTCTATCATCCGGACAGTGGGTAAACTGAATTTACCTCGGAGTTTCGAAATTTGATCACAGCGAGGCTGTATACAGGGCGATTCACAATTTATTTAAATAAATTTCGGAATAGATGCGTCATGAAAAAAAATTGTAGTAAAATCTTTACAGTTTCCGAGAAAAATGTTAATAAAGTTGTGGTATTTTCGACCTTTATACCGCTGGACTACTGCAGTCTCTAGCCAGGCGATTCCGAAAACTGATATCCAGTGGGTCAGCGCACATTTATTACGTTTGGGCTCTGTTTAGTCCGCCCGTGCCCGTAATGAAAGAGTAGATTTTGTGTATCCCAATTATCTAAAGACCGTTCCTCGAATAATGGTGGTCGAGAAATCATGTAGCCGCCTCTGTAACCAGTTACAGAAGTCGAAATCAATATATGGACGGGTCTAGAGATACCGATAGCAGAGCAGCTGCCCCCCCCCCACAGAGCCTAGTCCGAGACCAACAAGGGCAGACCAAAGAATCCCAATTATAGGTAGGGAGACTATAATTCTGTTACTGGCAACGACCAATTTTCGATGTGGTGTAAATTTAAGATGGTTTCGTTTACACAGCCTGACTGGCGGAGGGGGACGAATATCTTACGGAATTGTTAAATTTTCAACACGGTGTCGAACGAGACAACTTCCAGTCGACTGCTATCATCCGTTACCATCCTTTACCTTATCCACCTCGATCGCCTCACTCCATGCCCCCAGAGCGGGAACAAGTGGACGTCGCTTCACGGGTTCCCGTGACGGTACGTCTCTGCTGACGGAGAAAACACTCACGGGCCGCGACGCCGGATCGAGACACCTTCGCACCTCGAAACAAAACACTGTCGGCCACTTTTCCGCGCCTTCGATCGCCTCTCGCGCCTCCAAGGACGACCTGATCGCACACGCATTCTACGATCGACGAGAAAAGTCGCGGAGGATTTCGGTGCACGCAACAAGTCGCCGGGTCGTAGGAGGCCGATACGGCTCCTCTTGCCTGCCAGAGTTGACTAACCCGGCAACGGCAGCGCGGCGGGTCCCTCTTTTTCGACGTGGTCCAGCGCCCAGGGGCGCCGCGCGAGGGTGGCCGAGGGTGGTCGGTAAGAAAGAAATAGGTAACGAAAACGTTAACTTGCTTCTCCTACAGGCTGTTCCTACCACACGAGTCGTAAAAATCCGCGTACGATACGAGGCGGTTGTTTAAAATAATATTGTCTTGTCAAGATCCACTATGGTGTATGGTGCCCATGAGAAAAACAAACAATTGAATGTTGTATAACCGAAACTAATGGCCGCAGAAATTGTCTTTCGACGAAAATCGATTTTTCGTATATCTCTTTCATTATCTCTCCGTATCAAATTTCAACTCTTTCTGTTTAGAAATAATGACATTAGATGGCATTTTCTAAAATCGCCAGCAGATATCTTTGATCTGTTTGGTTTATCTTAATGACCAATCAAAAAGCGCAACTTTTTTATAATTCGAGCCACCGTGTATATTTTACCGTTGCGCAGATCACAATGATGGGCATGAAAAACGAACCAAGCCAAGCCAAAACAAACTTCAAACTATACAACCGAAAATGGTTTTTAAACCCACGAAATTATTTCATATGCAAGAACCGGAGAGAAAGCTATGTTAAATGAACACCCTGTGATTCTACAAAAATTGATACATTTTTTAATTAATGTACTGTGGTCGTTACGATTTAGCAGAGTTGCACAGGCTACTACGAGACGTAGACTTTAAAGCCTAACTCATGAACAACAAGGGCAAGTCAAAGATTCCTTGCTAATGACAGTCCACATTAGTTCTGTGACTGGCGGCGGTCAATTACCTTGGGCCACGGCATAACAACACAGAAAACCGTTGGTACAGGTATGTTTCAGACTACCCCAAGCAGGAATCCGATGGAATGTTTAGCTTAAAACAAAAATGTCCAATATTTTCTGTTGGATGTGACTTAAAGATAAAAAATGACAAAACCTGCGCTACTAGATGCTTCAGATAATATAATCGTTCTGTATGCACGCACCTAATTTTACTATTTTTTGTGTCAAATTCAGCTGTAAAAAAATAGGATATTTTTATTAGAATTTATATATTTTTTTCAATTTCTATTAGTTTTGAAGACCGCTAGTTCCCCATACTGTTATTATCAAATGAAAATCTGTTATATTCTAGAAATTAACCAAGATACAGCTGAATCCCAAAAAGATTTAGCGACATTAATACATTATTTCACGCTGTTAATTATGGATTTTAAGTTAATGTTACGGAGATGAAACATTTAATACGTTAATGTGCAAATCTCTAGCTTTAGCGGGGAATCTTTGACTTAGTCTTGTTGTTCTTGGGCGAGATCTTTATGGACGTAGGTACGCGCCATCAGAACCCCTGATACAATAGCTATTTTTTTGTACACAACCGACTTAAAATCCAGCGACAATAACAAACGAAACACTAAATTTTCTTAAAAAAAATCAACTGGACATCTCAAGTTCGATATCATTTCTTTTTGAAGACAATTAATTGATCGAGTACCAAGGCCGAGCGATTTCTTTCGTCATTTCCAAAATTCTTGCGGTTTCACGCACGCCCTTGGCTGGAATGCGCGTTTCCCTATCCCTAGCTACAGGCTTGAGGTCAAAATATAAGATTAAAGATAATGCCAACCATATTGGGGGCCTGCGTGTTAGACGCAGACGGAGAGCCTTGTTAGCAATGAGTTATACGGCAACGCCAGTGGCGTAGGTGTCAACAGCTTCTTCCTCTACTACGCTTCTCTATGATAACTCTATGTAGTAAGCAGGGGTTAGTGAAGAGCTTCCTGGTATTCAAAAACCTTTTGAACCTTTCAAAAATACAATTGTTGTTATTACGTCAGGTCAAGATTTCGGTTAAAATAGCTATGTATCTAATAAGTTACCAAAAGAATGTGTTTCAAGCACGGGACACAAAATTGTCCAATGAGACAAGAGCCGAGTTGGACAATGCGTCGAATGCATAAAACACATCGATTTCGTAACGAATTTCATACAAGATTTTTTGTGAAAGCGAAGAATTTGAATATGTTTATGCTTGTATTTGTATTTGAAACATTTTGAAAAGTGGGCAGGCAATGTGTCAAGTTCAAACATCGCGCGTAGCCGTGTTTCCTACAAAGTTTTGTGAATAAATCACTAAAAATGAGTGATAATGACGACTCTTTGGATACTAAAATACCTGCAGAAGCTGCTCTATCCACGTTAGTATCCGAAAAATCGAAAAATACAAACACTTCTACAACAACTTTAAAACCTAGGAGAAGGATAAACACAACTAGCCTATTTTCTGAAACTATACCCAATACGTTAAGGCTGTCAACTTTGTGGAATATTGATGCCCCGCACCATGATTTACCTGAATAAAAATATAGATATTAGCAAATTTACAAACCTAATTACATTTTTAAAAAGGAAAGCTTTCGGATATCAGCCAAAGAAATAAAAAATATTTACGAAGCTGGAAATAGAACGCTTTAAGAAACAAGCCGAGGATAAAGAATTCCTATTGTCCAAAGTTGTTTTAATCGTTGGAGTATTTGGAGCATGTAGAAGAGGAGAATTTTTAACAGTAGAAGCCATAAAAGATTGTCAGTCATTTATTAGTGCCAAATTTCGAACATAAAAACTCATGTTCCAAGAATGTTTACGATTACTGAGAGATCAAGAGATGGTATCAATTTTTTAGATTTATTTTGTAAGCACGCAAAACGTCACGACACATCAGCGATTTTTCTTGAGATATCGAAATAATAAATGCTGTACTCTGTCAATTGGAATCAATACAACTGGAGGTATGCCAAAAAAGATAGCGGAATTCCTTGGACTCCCCAACGCCAATGAATACACTGGCCATTGCCTCCGGCGCAGCTCTGCAACAATGTTTGCTGGAACGGACATGACACTTTTAAAACGACATGGAGGTTGACGATCATGTTCAGTTGCCGAGAGTTATATCGGAAATTCCATTGAATAGGAAAGTGGAATAGGAAAAAGAATCATAGGTCAGAAAGAAGCAGAAGTAAATTCACGCAAAAGCAGAAGCTAGCAGTACTGCCACTACTAGCAACGTATTCATTCCAACTTGTATTGCTGTTTTCAATGTTATAGTTTTACTTTTAGGCACTAGTGCCTAAAAGAGTGTCATTTCGAAATTCTAATCAATATCAAAATTTGTCAATTTGACAAAAACATAGTTCCCTTTAACTTAACCCCTTTTCCGCGCCAATGACCCGCGCAGCGGCCGAAATGGGCCTGCCAACAGCCGTGTAAACAAACAATTATCAAGTTCCCATCTCATTTAAAATGATCCGCCCATACCTACCTGTCTCTCTTTTACTCGAAGATACGAAAAGGACCGTCCTCAAAAAGACGTGCTGCCCAAATTTCCACCAAGACGGACGGTGGCTAGGGCTGTTATTAAAAGTTTTGTTGCTTCTATTTTTGTTTGTTTATGTAGACAACGTATTTTGCATCGTTTTTTTTTCACCCGGGTCTAATCCGGCGAGATGGGGGATAATTTGAAGGCGGCTGTGGAAGAGTGCCGAACAAGTTATTCGTGTAATAACCGGACTCTGAAGTACAATTGACTACGATTGACGACAACACATGATTATAAACTTCAGTCGACTTAGGTTTTTTTACTAAGTCCTAAATTAGATCCTTGGGGAACTCCCATACTTACGCCCTGAAGGTAGAAATGACGAAATAAGACAACCAAACATATCACCAGCGCGGCGCACAAATAAAAAAGTGGTCTCTACTTTTGATCAGATCTTTTTTTATCTTTATCTTTGATCTTTATATATTTCAGTATTTGCAGTGGATCAAAATAGAAACAGATTTTACAGTTGGCGAAATTACAAAAAATAGGTGGATCTTTTGTCCGATGAGAATCTTACGCATGCACACTGCCCCCATCACTTTGTATAAAAAAATAGAACCCCTAAAATCGAGTTACATCACCCTCTATTCCATTGCGGAAGAGATAAAGACCACCAACTTCTACAACAATAGCTAACAGTGAGGTTATTATATCCATGCATCTATTTGACAAACACATTCACTTTTTAACGACATTTATGGCCCACTGTATAATTTATCTCTTCAATTTCCTACCCCCAACTTAGAACTGATAATAGTTTCTTTGTGTACTCGGATTAGGGTGGTATCAAATAGGCAACCGAAAATCAAATAGAAGGGTGCGTTATGGTGCAATTTACGATCCCTGGGGATTTTTTTATATGGTTCCTGTAGGAATTGGACGCGTGGCTGGTAAGGGAGTAACGATGCAATTGAATGAACATGAAGGAAGTCATCAAACATTACTAGTTTAGTCATTGTGAGTTTCCACATTCAAGCTACGACGACAAATATAACAGAACCTAATCTGCAACTAACAATTTCTCAAATATCAGTCCTTCAGTTAAACAACTTTATGTCAAAACTATTACACAATCAATTATTAAAGACACTATAATTCAATTATGCAACTTGCACACTCGTGAAGGCTTATACTTTCAAAATCCGTACGCAGAATATACTATTCTCACCTAAAATAAAACTAAAGGCGCCTACAGACACACGAACATTTCTTGAGATATGTACGCGCGTACAAGTACGCGCGTACATATCTGTCGGTGTGTAGACAATATCTCTCTAAAATATCCGTCGAAGATGTATTCAGTCGCTGCTTGAATTTTTGTACGCGCGTACAAGTTGCACGTACATATCTTTCTGTGTGTAGCCAAAACGGACTTACGTATCGCGAATAATATCAGTGCGGTTCGTGGTGTCCACCCACGTGTTAACTGTTTAATTAATTTAAATCATAACTGATAGTACGAATTATTCGAAGGAATTTTTAACGAAATAGCATTGCAGATCTCTGGAATTATTTTACTTAGCGATTGAGGTGCGATGATACATACTAGAAAATTTAAAATCTTCATAATTCCTTCCACAGGGTAACCGATAATCTTTCATGTGGTAATATGGCAGACCTCATGCACGTGTCTTGTTTCTGGATTAGTGGTGTTACTAAATTTAAAAGTAATACATAGCTATCTTCATCCATACCTACGAAGATAATTTCGATAATCATCCAGTTCTAAACGAAGTTCTTCCAGTAGATTTATATGCGAAAATCGATTTTTTATTATGCACACACACGCCACTGCTAATAAATTTAAATCGTGATTACTCACTGTCGCCATGTTTTTAGCAAATTGAATAGAAAATTATCAAAACGTGTGTAGGCAATTCGAATAAAACGTACATGTACGCGCGTACATATCTCAAGAAATGTTCGTGTGTCTGTAGGCGCCTTAACGGAGAGTTAGCAGAAGGGGAGGGGGAGAAATTACTGGCCAATTAACAATTGTATTAACCGAAGTTATGCCGTTTTATAACTGCAATAACAATAAACAACAGGTCTTTCACACAATAGAATTAATTAGTAAACTGGTTTTAATAAGGTTGAGTACGACTGCACAGAACTGTTAACTAGAAAAAAATCTCGTTACAATAAGTAATGAGGTCGGCAATAGGTGCCAGCCCAAGGTGAAGGCTGCGTCGAACCGAATCGACTGCAAATTACGAGTTATTGTGTAAACGCTTTTCTATAAAGTGAAGTTATTAACCTTTCTTGGTCGCCGATTAAAAAAAAGCGGTCTCAACTCGAAAAAGTAGCAACAGTATTGGTAAAGCGGGAGAAGAAATTAATGAATAAGGAAGCGGGTGTGGTTGTACCAGTTTTTTTAGCTTAATTGGATCTCTGATCTGGCACTGAGAGTTATATGATTTCGTTAGCAGGGAACCAGAGACGAAAAAAATGTTCTTTTCAGTTTCAATCTAGATACCTTGTTGTGTATTATTGTTTTAATCGAAACGACCTTTACCATATACAATTTCGGGAAAAAATAAGCCTAAAACGGTATTTAACAATTTAGTCTGGCCATGCCCCCACAAAGCGATCGCTGCCACAGCGTAGACCTGTGACGTCAGACGCCGTTCGCTAGTGTATACCTAAATACAGCAGTGTGCTTTAGTTCATATCTGTATACGACTTCCATGCTTTCGGACAACGCATTACATGCGTTTAGAAGAGTTAATTTGTTATTTGTATTATTGTGTTAGATAGACATTGGGGTCATTCCATTTGAAATCGTCTGAAAATAATAAAAATTGTTGCCGACCCATTTTAGATTTTGGTGTAACTTTGAAAAACTCTACTCTAGGGCCCAAACAACAAAATTTACACGAGTTTGATTTTTACAAGCGCTTGTTTCCGCCTATTTAAATAAAGACTCTTAAAAATTGCTATTTTTAAGCTTTATTAATTTTTGCTGTCAAATTTTTCTGTTTGAAGATATTTGAATGATCAAGACGGAATTCAGAGTGGGAAAGATAGTAGTTTCAGTGTTAGTGCATGTACGAGCCGTTTTTTTACAGCAAAAATCTGGACGTTTTTACTAATGAATTAAAATTACTTACCATCAAAAATAATTATAAATATGAAAAATATTTCAAGTTTTAATAAAGTTATGGATATTTAGGGTGTAAAATTGTTCTGGAAGTAATTATCATCGAAAATAGTAACTGTAAACAATTTTTCAACGAGAAAATTATGTACATGCACTAAACATGAAAATAACAAAGCAAGTGATGTAGTCATTTAAAGTTGAAGGTAAGAACAGTAGATTCTGTGAGTATCAGATTTTTATCTCACAGTCAACACGCTCGTTTCATAGCCTGAATATTGGGATTTTTAAAAATTTCAAAACTTCAAGCAAAGTTTTCTTCTATAAAGAGCGGGCTACTCAGGTCAACTTGTGGCTGAATTTTGTCTATGATATGTAGGTATACTTAATTTCCGCGGAACATGAATTTTGAACTCTCAACAGTTAAGACGCTAGAGTCGATTGAAATTCACAAAAAATGACTAAAATACACTCATCAGCACGCTGCTATTATTCAAAGGGATCGCCCGAGCCAATTATCTTCATTTACACTGAAACTACTATCTTTCCCACTCTGAATTCCGTCTTGATCATTCAAATATCTTCAAACAGAAAAAATTGGCAGCAAAAATTAATAAGGCTTAAAAATAGCAATTTTTTAAAGTATTTATTCAAATAGGCGGAAGCAAGCGCTTGTAAAAAAAAACTCTTGTAAATTTTGTTGTTTGGGACCCTAGAGAAGAGATTTTCAAAGTTACACCAAAATCTAAAATGGGTCGGCATTGCCAATTAGACGATTTCAAATGGAATGACCCATTGGTATTGAATAAAGTTGCAAAATAGACTCGTAAAATGGGCACAGGAAGTTTATCTCACCGGGCAAATGGAAGAAGTATTGCATTATGCCGTTATGTACGGATACAGCATACAGCGGCTAATAAAATATATTTCACCGTACCAAAAAATGAAAAGAAAAATGTGGTGTAGTGCTGTATTTGCTCCTATCATTTACGTTATGTAGATTGTTATTTCAAGGCAATGATTAAAATTCAAAACTGATAATTACCTTTAGCAAACGTGGACTCTTGCATGAAGAATGCATTTAAAATATTCTACAAATGTATACAAATACATGCAATTTAACGCTGTATCAAATGAATAACCAAAATGACACAAATGACAATTATTGTTACAGCATTTTTATTTATCGGCAGTGTATAGCAGTTCGAAATAAATCATAAAAAAGGTACCACTGAACGCATCTAAGATACCGCTAGGCGTATGCATAAACATTTTATTCAGACTTTGCTCGTAATTAACCGTTTCAAAGACCTTCCCGGACACCTCCCATTGGCTAATGGTATCGTGCAACCTCCAGGAGAACGATCATTACATCCTTCCTTCCTGTTTCCAAGTAACGTTATTGTATAAGGAAAACAGAACGGCTTAACGCGTCCAACGCAACGGAACGCGTCTCCTCTTGCATTGCAAATCGTCGTGTTTACAACCGAAGACTATTAGCTGGGCATATACGAAGAGATCGATCCGGCGGTTTGAGACGCGGCGGTTCAAACCGGCAGATCGGTCTCTGCGTAAGTGGGCATCCGCATGCCAAATTGCACCTGTACAGACGCGTCTGACAACTTGGACGGTGGTTTGGACTCACACAACCACTAACGCACAGTTTTGTCAGTCTTTTATCTTATTTATTATTGTACTAAATTTAGTAAAAAGTCATATGTTTTTATATCCATTCTTAAATAGTTATGAAAATCCGCGGGATCATTATCCTTAGTTCTTTTATTAAAGGAAGATGACTTAATTGTTCTTTTCTAAGCAAGTAATTTTTCACCCATGTAGAACGTCGCTTTGGCGCATCCATTTCTTGCATATATAAGTAAACTAAAGCACAACATAAAGCTCGTTTTCTTTTATTTTTTAACATTTTTTTATCCACTAAGTATGTATGTATGCCCCATAAAACTTTATAATGTACAGTTAAAGCTGTGGACTGTTAGAGAAAGCAACGGTCCACGGTTTTGATCGATCCGCAGATATATCTGCGGTTTTCATCCACTAACGCACGGTTTGGTCTATGACGGATGAATTGTGCAAATTGACCGGCAGATTTACAAATGTGTGAGTTAGTGGGCAACCATGGTTTGATCGGTTTGATCCATGACGTTTCAAACTGGCGGATAAGTCTGTCGCGGTTCAAACCGACGGCTCAATCTCTTCGTGTATGCCCAGCTAATGTCACCTTGCAATTATTTCTACTACACGGATCGACGCGACATTGCAAGATAACAGCTACCGTGGATGCGTGAAATAATATGGAGCAAGCGTAGATCTTGTTTCGAGGATATGCTAAGATAAATGCTACGTAGGGTACACAGTCAACTGGCATACTGTGACTGTTATTACCTCTTTAAGAAAGAAAAAAATGTACAAATATAGATAAATATTAACGTTGCAGATATGTTTTTGATAGTTTTTGCACGTTTGCATAGACATGTAAGTTGTAGTCACCGTGTGTATTTACATAATCACACAGGGTGCCAATTTGCCTGCCAAAATTAAACTGTAGATAATTTGTCATAAATCGAGTCTGCGGGTGAACAACAATCCAACAAATATGTTTTGTATGTGTAGGTGTAGTGGACATTTTCTGTATTTTTTAGTAATTTTGCAAACTTTATTGAGATCGTACGATAATTAGTTTTAAAAACAACGATTAAACAAGCCGTAATATGACATCATTCAAATTGATCTGTGATTGGTGGGTGAGAGGAGTGGGCAATTGGCGGGATCGAAAAATATACCTTATAATTGAAAAATAAATGGGTTTGTTAGATATTATTTTTAATGTAAAACCACAAATTCGCCGCAAAGTAATTATTACATATCACAAACTCATATTTTGACCTCGCGCCCTAAACCCTTCATGCATGTCATCATCCGATATTCCTCACTTGTTAAATTTAGCTGTAGATCTTGAATTATTCTCCGTTCTTAAGAACACAAAATCATTAATAAATTAATTATATTCATAATTAAATTATCTGAAAGATATACCCGAAATTTTGTTCACCCGATATACCCGTCGATGATAGCGCTGGAGATGGAACAGGTGGATCCGTCAATTCGTCACAACTAATAGAAGGCAAAAGTTTCGATCTGGCACATGCGTATTTGCTGCAGCAGAAACTGTGTAATCGGGTATGCTTTCAGAGATGTGCGGCACACGATTTTATTGGAAAAATATACGGGTTGTATGTATGTTTCGACTGCTATAAATTGTCGGCGGATTTATAACATGACTCACTCTAGATATTCGGAGGTTGGGTACAGACGTTGAGTGAGAAATTATAGATAGAGGCGCAACCTAATAGCGAAATGCGTATTCGATCTACAAGTTTGACACCCTGTATCTTGAAAATAAAGGCCCTAATAGAAAATATATATAGGGTAAAATGTTTTTAAAGTCGGACAACAAATAAAGGCCTTCATGTTTGACGTTCCGTTATGTTACACCGTGTTTTACAGTAGGAGTTTTTTTGGCCCAAGATTTGTCCGTCTGTCGAGAACTGTTGTTAACGACAGTCAATTTTGAGTGTTCTGTGTGATTCAATGGTTTAACAAGCAAAGAAAACCTCCGTGAACAATAAGTTGTCGATAAATTGATGAATCTTAGAACCAAAGAGCTGCTATTACCTAATACTATCTCGGGCCCAAAAGTGGATACGCAATTCGTCATAAGGTTGCGCCTCTATCTATAATTTCTCGCTCAACGATACAGACCAAACCACTACCAAAGTTTACGGAATTAAAATCGCACTCGGCGCGGCGCCTGTGAAAAAGCGAAATCTAAGCAATGCCGTCAAACGGTTTGAGGACTAGCGTATACAAGAGTGATCCAATATTGAATATTGATATATTATTTTTAAAAATTCACTTTTTAATTGTTTGCCAAATGACTCGTGACGTGTCGACAAAAACATCCTCCATTGCTGTTATGTAATCCAGAATATCTCTAGATAGTACAGTTAGACCACCAAAAGATTTTTCTGTGTCAATTGCTTTTAATTTGCAAATAAAACTTCCCGACCCATCAAATCAGAACACAAACAGATGTTTTATTCAAACGGTGTTTTGTTTTCACTTTAATTTTCATGCGTAATAATATATAATATATATAGTTTCCTATAAAAAAATCATACAGGTTTCTATTTTGCTAACTCACATATAAGAAACAGCAGATTTGTGTATGCAAATTCGTTTAGCATTTGCAAAGCTTGTTTCATCAAAATGCAAGCTATCTATTCATATTACTTTGTAACATTGATTGATTTTAATTCTGTAAACTTTGCCCCTACCTCTACCGCATTATCGCCCCTACTAAACCCGACGCGCTCCATATCGCCTATCACCTCCACGGTGTCGCCGTTTCGCTCACCCGGCATACCCCTACTTAACGCTAGCTTAGCCATATCATTCGCCGGCGTACATTATTACATAAAACTTTTTAATGCACAGCTCAGATTGCAGAACATGTGTCCGACCAGATAAAAAATAAGCGCGCCGTAATCTGGTGGGTGTACGCAAAATGTGCTAATGGACGTGTGCTGGTGACCCTTCTTCCAGGATCCAGGATTCACTGGAAGGAATAGTAGTTGTGCAATCGGCCTTCTGACACTAATGGCTAGTGCGTACTGGAGTAACTGTTATAGGGTAAGTGAATGTGTAGAACTCCGTCATTATAGTGCACCGTGCTTTGAATCTATGGGTTTATTATTGTAAAAAAATACTATTCTTTAATTTAGACACAAAGCGATAGACATATTTTTAGCGGTCAATAATTTCACTACAATAACATAAAAAAAGCAATAGGCAGTTAAAAAAAAATCTGTACCCATTTCCTCAATAATGTTTTGAAAACAATAACCCAATGCAATTTTTGCAAGATAAAATTAAAAAAAAATCATTCCTCCATGTCCCGATGCACGATAAAATCATTTTAGAATGCACTGCAAACTCTTGTAGAGTTGCGTATGGCGAAATGGTTTTGAAACAATGTTAGTTTATTTCGTAACATCTTTAGCGATATTCTTATCATGAGAGTAGGTTAAAATAACATCGTTACTTAGCGCAATTATAAAAAACGTCGCTTTCTGTATTTGAAACGTCAGATAAATATATAGAAAATCAAACATGTTTATCTCTTAATTATTTAAAATCGGAGTGCATGGTAACTCAGTGAATCGGGTTCACTAGGCTTGGATGGTAAATATTAGTGGTTATCAAATCCTTCCCCTTGCTGCCATATCAGGTGTTCCCCAAGGATCACTTTCGGGTCTATTATTATTCTTACTTTACCCAGATGATCCAAAAATAGTATTGCAAATAAGTAACAACACGAGTACAACTATATACGGCCTGATTCTTGATAACAAAATTAATTTCTCTTCACATATTGACTGCAGGGTATCAAAAAGTAATAAATTGATTTAACATTTCTTTTCGTGATCTGTGATAGAATGATGACAACAAATAGGTTTTTGAATATATGACGTCGCACACCTATACGGCAGGTTTTTCTACATCATAATCACAAGTACTCCTAAAAATACTTACTGTGTAATAGTTTTATTTTCTCTTTTCCCTACAAAAATGGCTTATATCGTTTACTTCATTAATTATGCAAAATGTCATGTAAATAATGTTGACAGATATTGTATTGTAATAGTTTTGTAGATAAGGAAGCCCAATTAAATACAAAGCCCTTTCAAGATTGACCCTCATATTCCAGACACCCTGTATAATTAAATTTCACGACATAAAACTGATATATGTATATTACTTGTGCGCAAAAAAATATAAGAAAACAACAGTTTTCTATTCAAATTTACATACAAAAAAATTCTGACAATTTTTATCAACCATGAAAATTCATTGAGAACAATCTAAAAATTAAAAAAAAAATAATTTCACATTTTAACTCCGACATTCTGTGTAATTTTTAATCAATCAATTTTTTCCATAAATTGTAAATTTGGACTAATTGCCTTATTTTCCTAAACATGAATAACTAAAAACTAAAAAACAACCAGAGGTTTCTCAAGACTTCGCCTTCACAGGATCCTCTCTCTGAAGACTCCTTCGCAGTTTTATTGGTCAATTTCTCACGATAATCGACCGTGAAGTGTTTAACTGCGTTTGAATGTTTGAAATTAAAAAACTGAACCGAATATGACAAAAATCTGGGCCACATGGACAGGTTACCCAATACGTGAAGTAAAATATTACCTTAAAATTCACGATGTGCCAAGTATCATGTAAGATGGTTAAGCGATGGCAAGGTCGACACATCAAATTGAAATGGTAAACATAACTTTCTTTAATTGCTACACCGCGGACTGGTATCCTAGTGATAAGATTTTAAAATTTAATTTTCACAATACAATAACATGATAATGATTATGTAAAGAATCGACTTAAATTAATTGTTCAAATTGTACGCCGTTGGCTGCCTGAGTAGCCAAGACGATTAATAATATCATTTTGGACATTATTAATAACTTCATTAGGTATATGATGTATCTCGTGACGAGTTATGGCTTTTAAATCTTCTAAATTAACGGGTAACGTATACTTTGCTTTATAAGTATCCCCACAAGAAATAATCTAGGGGTGTCAAATCAGGCGATCTGGCTGGCCACTCAATCGGCCCCCTTCTCCCTATCCAAAGATTCGGGAACAGCTCATCTAAATAAGCACGGGAGGTGCTGCATAATGGGGAGGTGCACAGTATTCAAACTTATATTTCAACATTGGCAACAGGGATTTACCCCAAAATTTGTGAATTACACAGTAGATTAATGTTGTTATCTACGATGTCTATACAGTTTTTAAAGAGGAAATATTCCACATATTGTTTATATTAATTATCGAACAGGCGAGAGAGAAAGTAAACAAAGTGGCCAATAAAACCAAAAATAAAAGCTAATGCATAATTCAGAGTACATCTTTCACCATCTACCAAAAACACGTGCATTTTAGACGAAACTAACACTATTTATGATATGGAAATGCCATATCTGTGTATGATAGCATATATGCATCACTTTCTAATACCAATAACGAACGCGATAATAATCGAGATTCCACTTCAGTTCATTTTAGGCCGAAGTTTAGACAACATTTCGCAAGAATAATTAATAATAATGTTCATTCCCTTTCACATTACTATATTCCTTGTTATTTTTAAACGATACCGCGTCAATTTATGGCAAATATATAGGTACTTAAAATAATGCATAGCTTTTAAAATATTGACAATAATTTCTTCTTTGAAACGCCATATTTTAATTGGAAATTAATACAGGAAAATGCATACCAATAAAATAGTTTTAAATATCGTTTGTCCACCGAAACAAATGCAGGAAGTGCATCAGAATTTTACAAATGACCATTTGTATACAATTGTAATTATATAAAGCAATAATTGTTGCTACGGGAGAAAAATACATTTTTTTTAAAAAAAACCTGAATTTCCAAACGTATATTATACTTTTTTCTGCATTAAGCTCTCTGTGTGCAATTAATTCTTACAAATATTACAAATTACCATAGTTTATCGGATACGTTGCTCAATTTTTAATAATTTCTAAAAGCCAAAGGAGCTGAACTGAACGGTCCAATTGTTAGGCAATTTTCGTATTTCTTATGTAAATACTTCCGATATCGTTTATCTGTACATTACACAACATACTTACAAGCAAGTATAACATTATACATACAGTGTAGATTTGATGTAAAAAGTGGTATTATGTTTTGTCAAGATCCTTAAACAAAATCTCGTTAGTGACGTCATTGGTATAGGAATCGAAAATGTCACGATAATACTTGCTAATAAATTTCGCCTTTTATTTGTATTTTAGAAGTATCTCTGTATCCCCTGTTATTATTTTTGTGTTAATTCAATATAATAATAATGCTATGTAAAGACCGTTCCATCAACTACTAGTACCAGTACGCAGGCTCTCCAAAACCAAAAATGCAAAAAGATTAAAAACATGAGAGAAGTACGGCCACCAGAAATTCCAATTGCCTATGTAAATTTAAATTATTTAATCAAACAAGATCAATATAGACACAAAATCGGTCAAATAGTACATAAAATTAACTGCTTTTCTTTTGTGTAATATTGCTTAAGCACATAAATAATGATTGAGAAAAAAATTGTGATTTTTTATTCCTTCAAATAGGTGAAACTTCCTCTTCTTTTAAGATCCGATATAAGTACAGATGAGGTCTACGAGAGTTCTAACTGTGGGGTAAGTTTACATTTAAATACCTACGTTTCCTAAAGTTTTCAGAGTTTAATTTTGAAAACCAGGCATAATGTAGATGAATATATTTGTTATGAAAGAGTTTTTCAAAATACTTTTTAAGTCATAAAAATTTCAGTGAAGATAAAAATAAAATTGGCAGAAGCGCGCTACTAAAATTTGTAAGGTCAAGCATTTTGATGGCATTTCATCTTAAAGGGTAAAAATATATGGTATTCTACTATATCTGTTTAGTTGTGTACTATAAGTATTTCAACTATATGTATATACTTGGTATATGGTACACAAGGTATAAAATATCTTGCTTTTCGTACATGGTACTCCCCAGTAAGAATAACTTGTTGGAAGTAAGTCAAGAAAACACTTGGCATACCTAACTACTTAATTATAAGTTACAGACTAACTGTATATTTTGAGATTCTTTGTTATATGTACCTACTAAACTGTTAATAATATTTTAAGAGTACTGTCTAGCAACATATATCCGCACAGGATTAAAACAACTGAAAATTCAAACATAACTAACACTGAGTTGGCGAAAATCAAACTGTACACCAATGACGTCATCCTAGAACGGATAGACCTCCTCTGTTTAGGGATTGTGTATGCGTCATTTTAAAGAACTTTCAATTATCAACGCCATCTACTTTTTTAATTTTGGATGAACAGTTCACGAGAAACAAATGGTAAATGTTCCGCTTAGCGTTGGGTGGCTTGTCCGCACTGTATGGTAAAAGTAAATTATTAGAGGAAAAACAACACTTCAAACTAATTGATTTCGAATGATTAATGAGGTTAGTTTTGATTAGCTTCATTGATATTAGAAAAACGATAACAAACAAAAATAAAACTTATGTTTTTGATTACAGTAGCAACACTAAAACATTATAGATTAGTAGATTACTATTGTACATAAATGTACGCATATATTAAGAGAATGTATGTGCATATTTTTCCACTGAATCAGAGGTGACCAGCGAATCGAACATTGTGGTCAAAAGATCAACACAATAATCATTGCAACTTAAATTATTATTCTAGACGGACTAATTCAATTTGCGAATTGTATCACCACATACATTCAATGTGCAGTAAGCAGAAAAAGCGAATTGTAAGATACAATTAATAGGGGTCAATATCGAACAAGTATTTTGGGGCGTTAGTAAGCACATACATTTGAGAAACCCTTCTTATTTTCAACTTCTACGTTCTATGGACAATGTCCCTCATTTTTGTATAATATAATATAGTTTGGTTTTTGTATTTCACGCATAATTTGAAGACGTAGGACACTTCTAGTTACAGAACTAGTTTTGTGTGGCAAGCGCATTAATATGGGAATATATTATTTACGAACCTTGGCCGTTTTAATATATTTATATTGGCGTTTAATGTTTTTCCTATAACCTTGATACACATTTGTCACAACGCTGTTCTGCTTCGGTCCAGAACGGTCACTGGAAAAACACGGTCAGAAAAAATATTCTTTGAAACTAATCCGAGTACGCCTTTTCCAAAGAAATTTTGTCTCTATCTCGTAAAATAAATGAGGTGCAAAGAAACCAAAGTTATTTTAGTCTTTTCAGAAAATCCTATTTGAGAAGTTTACGAGAAAAAGTTCGACCTATGAAGTTTTTCAATAATTTCGTTAAGGTGCCTCGCGGGACATCACTGCATTTTTTCATCTCAAAATGAAACTTTTCGGTTATTTGAATGATTTTCGTATCGCACTTTGTTGTCGAGAAAAAAAAAATAGAAATCATTATTTTTATTAAAAATAAAACATGAATTCGTTTATTCTTTTCTCGTACGGTTTATTTTATCGACACTAAGCAGGAGTATCTTTTTTTAGTCTAAGGTTGAAGCTACCCAGATTTATTATTTAAAATTCTTTATCATACAGGGTGTTAAAAAGTTAGGCATTAAGTTGTAAAGCTTAGCCCGCCCCTGGTAAACTAAAAAAGCTAAATATGTTTCAAGGACACTATTTTAAGAGATCCTTACTGCCCATCACATTAAATTTTTATTTTCTACGTTCATGCAAAAAACAAAACTTTATTGGTCTATATTTAGTGCACTAGTGCAATAAAATGTTTATTGCATTCATCTGTCATTTTACTACAGCGTTTTGTCATCATGACAAACATAAACATTCAAATCGACGTCATAATTTTCTACACTTAGTGTCATCTAAAAAAACATTTTTTGGTTTTTGCATGAACGTAGAAAATATATTGTATGCAACTCGACAAAAAGTGTTTATTGCATGCGACGTGAAATTGTCCAACGGGGCCGCCAGGCCGAGTAGGACAACACGTGGGGTGGAGTGTTTAGAGTGGAGAAAACTTTGAAAAGAACTTATGATATGATTTTGAAAAAATAGGTTTTGTTTCATGGTATTAGATCTCAGTTGTATCCTATTTCCATTTTTTTAGGTGCATTGCCGATAGTATGTACAAATCGTGCTGTCTATAGATTTTTGAGTAGATCGAGCGCTCGTTGCTAGAACATAGCCCTCTTAGCACAAAGTTCAGGACTTTCCGATAGCAGGGAGCTACTTCAATCCGTACAACACACATACATTTCTATATCCCAAACAGCTATCTGGTGGATACGGTTCAAGTCTATGATTCTCGATAGGCTGTATCGAATCGCGCCGTTTTTGTTTCGGTCATACGTCGCCATGAAATGTTTTATGTGCGGGTAATTTTAATATTTAAAGTGGAGCAAGTTGAGCAATCGACAGGCCAATGCATTCTGGTGAGCGCAACCGCTTTTCGAAATTGAAAAAAAAAAAATGTGACCTAAGGTGTTACGGAAAGGACGAAGTTTGATAGTGGACTTCTATTCAAAACAACGACAAAAACGCGAGTTTCTGTGAAGATGTCAGTTGTTTTTGTTGATAAACTTCATATCAGTATTCATGAAGTGGCCACACTGAAGATATTATTCACTATAAAATGTAGTTAGCAACAAGCAAATCTTAAAAAAAAGTAGAATTTTACTTAAACGCTCTTTTTAGTACATTTTTATGTTACATTTCAGCTTTTTGTAGGTGCTCTACACTGTTATTAACTCAAATTACCACAATTTTCAGTTATTTGTACAAAAAAAATAAATAATCACTAATTTCCTTGTATAATTTAATATATTGTACTTAAAAAAACCGCCTTGCTTATTACTAGTACAAACTCCAATTCACTATAATATCCATTTGATTGATATATCTTTTATTGTTTTTATTAGTTCTTGTAAATGTCAACGCAATTCAAACATTACAACCTATTCAAATATTTTTGTTATTTCAAATTTCATCACACCACCATCATTTAATTTTTCTACGTTCATGCAAAAAATAAATCTTTTTTAGTTTTAGTGGAAAAAGTGGTTCTTTATTGCACTAGTGCAATAAAATGTTTATTGCATTCATCTGTCATTCTACTACAGCGTTTTGTCATCATGACAAACATAAACGTTCAAATCAATGTCAAATTTTCCTAGACTTATGCCCGTTTGCACCGACGTTAATAAGTATTACTTAAAAATAAGACATGCTTAAGTATGATTTTCCTATTGCACCATACGTTAAGATCTTCTTAAGCATGAAACCAGATACTTAAATTTAAGCCCCTGTTTGACAGTGACTTATGAAATTCTTTAATTCAAATAGAGTTAGAATGTGCGCAAAACAAGCATAAATAAAATGCAGAAAGTGCATATATAGTGGCCAATGTTAATTAGTGTAGCAGGTAAAGTAGCAAAAGAAGTATAATGGATATTCGAGTGAATGATATCTATTGAATGTAATATACATGTGATGATTTGGAAATTTTGGTATTTATAGATTTTGCATTTTTCAAATTAAATTATACGAGACCTGATCATTTCTATACAATGGACGAATTGAATGAAGATTATTTGGCCACTAACACTAACCACAGAGAAAATAAAATAAATTATTATTATTTTTAGTTTGCCTCTGATATTTACTAGTTAACCACAACCATACCTATATTACAAATGACAACATAATGACAACAACAAAAATAACACCACAGATATGATATTATACCGAAATGTAACCTTATTTCCATATAACAAACTGAAGAAAAACAAAAAGAACTAAAATACGTAACATAAATTAATGAAAGTTACTAGATTTGTGCGTTGTTGCCAATACAAAGACGTACTTTGCTAAGTATGGTTTATAATGCGTCGGTGCAATACTCTAAAAAAATAAGCATAACTTAACTTTAAGAACAACTTTATTAAGTTGTTCTTAGTAAAATGTCGGTGCAAACGGGCATTAGTGTCATCTAAATATCATTTTTTGGTTTTTGCATAAACGTAAAAAAAATATTGTATGCAACTCGTACAAAAAGTGCTTATTGCACTCGACGTGTTGTCCTACTAGGCCTGACGGCCTCGTTGGACAATTTCACGACGCGTGCCATAAACACTTACTTTTTGTACTTGTTGCATAAATAACTATTTCTAAACTGTTCGCCACAGTAAAAATGCAAAATTGGAGTCATTAGTGTGGAAACTTCAATCATTTTCGCTTCAATAGTTGACTGCTGACATTTCGATGAACAGGATTATTAACTATATTACAAAATGGAACAACAGTTTTACGTGTGCATTTAAAAAAATCGGTCTTTCAGCATGAGTAATTGCATTCGTTTTCGAGAAGAGAAAGGAAAGTGTAGGGGAAAATAACGACCGTACGCCTTGTGCCAATGACATAATAATTCAAATTAATCGAATGAATGAATAATCGCACTAGTATAACTGTCATGTAAACATTTGGAAAACAGTACTTACATGCTATAATTAAATTTATGGTTACATCAGTGCTGAATATTTTTCTACGGTATCGAACAATTAAAATTATATTTTAATACGTTGTATATGTATTATCCTTGTTTATAATGTTATATATAAACAAGGGTATTATTGGTATAATATTACAAACTATACAGGGTTTCCCGCATAAGAACCGACACCAGGTGCATGTACTTGTACTTGTGAGAGACGCTCCGTATATACGATAACAAAACTATTACTGATAATCGCCTGACAATTATTGCTTTACTTTACTCAATTGCTGTTCCAGGTAATGCAACCATGGGTAGAACCACGTCGCTTCAGAGAAAATCTTATATAATATTCACGGTGGTTCTGCTGATAACGACGGTATGCGTCCTGTTTCAACCCCAAAACGGATACGAGATCCGGCCCTATTTGCCGAACATCGAATACGTTTCGATTGAACGCGAATTCGACGATATCAGAGACAGTGAGGACATCAAGAGATGGTTGGAGCTTCGTAGAACGCCTCATGTAAGTATCGCTAAGCTAAAGAAGAGGTAAAATTAATAATAATAAGGGTTGAGGTTAGCGCCAACATTTCTCAATATAAGGTTAAAAATTGGAAATGGTTTCTTTTAGGTACTCCAACTACTCTTAAGCAGATCATTTATATCGTTTGGATCAAGTTCCACTGTCAACTGACTGTGTAAAATTAGAGCCCCCGCGCACTAGCGGCCAAGTCGCGCGGCCAGGTCGCGACGACCAAATCATTACATTGTCTTCAAATTTACACCGCGCACTTGACTGCCAATGGCCGCGACGGCCAGAGAGTCGCGACGGCCAACGAGATCTGTGGCGGTGCACACGCGGCCCAGCAGCAGCGCGGCCAACTATTTACATTACGTTCAATGGATGAGCGCGCACTAGAGAGCGACTAGACAGCGGCCAGTACAGTAGCCCTGCTGCCATATAGCAAATGCTTGCTCGGAATTCATTTCACAACTACACTGAGTGACTATTTTTTGACAAATGTGCTTGACAGTCGCGCTCGATTGGCCGCCTTGAATTTTCGTGGCGCGACCTGGTCGTCGCGACCTGGCCGCGCGACTTGGCCGCTAGTGCGCGGGGGCTCTAAAAATAGTCACTCAGTGTAGTTGTGAAATGAATTCCGAGCAAGCATTTGCTATATGGCAGCAGGGCTACTGTACTGGCCGCTGTCTAGTCGCTTTATAGTGCGCGCTCATCCATTGAACGTAATCTAAATAGTTGGCCGCGCTGCTGCTGGGCCGCGTGTTCACCGCCACAGATCTCGTTGGCCGTCGCGACTCTCTGGCCGTCGCGGCCATTGGCAGTCAAGTGCGCGGTGTAAATTTGAAGACAATGTAATGATTTGGTCGTCGCGACCTGGCCGCGCGACTTGGCCGCTAGTGCGCGGGGGCTCTTATGTGTTTGCGAAATACTTTTATATCCTACAACGTCAAAGTCTTTTTCGTTGTGGAACATAAAACAAACGTCAAAATAATTGGTTATTTTTTCGAAACTTATTTATGATTCAATACAAAACAGCAACTATTAGAAACAGGACGATTACAATTTATTTTGTACATGTAAATTGAAAGTGCCCATATTGCAGTGTGTTAAATTTATACCAGGTCTAGCTTTTAGTTCTGGAGGTTCCATGAGGGTGCTGCTGCAACTGTTTTGAGTTTACTGCGCACGTTGTATTATTGGCAAGTTCTGTAGGTTCTGCTGAAGATGGTAATTTGCGATTGAAATTATATTATCAAAAAGTACCAATTTGCGTTCCAGATACAAAAATAACTATTTCAAGATGACTTTGCTAATGCAACTGATAAACAACTGATTTTATTTTCAGAAAAATCTCAGTAAACTTGGAGGGATATTATTCTTAGATGAAGAAGAACCCAATATCCAGCCTGCTGATAAATCCTACCAGATCCTCGTGTGGAAATATGGTTCCAAAATCGAAAATAGACACTTAAAACAATTCTCAGACAAAAAGTATGTACACCTACATAAATTAATATTTATCAACTTATAGAAACCAATCTAGTATTTTAATGAAACCCTGTACAATATGCGTATACGTGTAAAAAGTAATTCAGACGAATCTACCTACTCATCTAACACAAGGTGGACTACCTTCTTTGAAATGTTGAAATCAATAACATAACTTGTAAAATTATATGATCTATAACACGCTGGAAATCCCCATTTTTATCATATCACGTATTACCCTTTCACCACTTAAATAGAAGAAACATACCGCAATTAAAGTGGTTATCCTTAAAGTAAAACATTTAATTTAACGTTATAAGAACATTAAGACAATATGAAATAATTTTTGGTCTGTCAACGTAGAGAAACCAGATAGGTATAATTCATATTGAATAATGTAGGACAGGTTTTTTTAACATTCATACATATTAATGTTCTTAACATTTATGTAAATTGAATCTAGATTTTTTATCGTTACATATAAATTGCATTTGACAGAAAAACTGAGTAATTTTTTTCTTGTATTTATTCTATATTAAAATCAAAAGGGAAGAATATATGTATACAAAAAATATGTCAGAGTGATGTAAAAACTTTGCCAAAGGAAGGAATATAAGATTAATTGCAAATTTTTCACTAAAATTAATGCTAATTAGATATACATATACAGGGTGTCCGGTGCCTTTATTTTGCTGTTTGATTAATTGTACAAAATGAAACATATTTTACTTAACAATTTGTTTTTTCTCACGAAAAGTAACAAAATTATGACAGCATTTTCTCATAAAAGTTTTTTGTTGCTTTTGGTCAGATACAATACAACTTTTATTTGACATCGGAATATTACGTTATTTAGTAGAAAGGTTCTAGTCGATCCAAAGAACTCACATAAGTCAAGATTGTAAAATAGATCTCTATAATTTTAAGATAGCAAACTTTTAGACAATTTCTAAATTACATTTTATTTTTTACAGAGTGAACCCCTTTGGCCACTGTTCAGTAAAAAACTGTGATATAACCTACAGTGATTCTGCTATTAAAACAGCAGACTTAGTCCTGTTCCACCTGCACCGAATGACGGGTGTGCAGGACCTTCCCAAAGGAGAGAGAAATCCGAACCAGATTTGGACCTTCCTCACAGATGAAAGCCCCCATCACACATTTTTGAAAGGTAAAGTCAAAATGACCGATTTCAATGGAGTATTCAACTGGTCCATGACTTACAGGTTGGTATATTGTAATCATTAAATATTTTAAGTTAAGAAGTTTTACATTACAGAATGGATTCCGACATTCCTGTCCCTTACGGAAGGACGATACTAAAAAAACAGTCGGAACAAAAAATAACCCTAACTCTGAACAAAAGAAGGGATGTTTTAATAACAATTCTAGGCTCTAACTGCGGTGGTGTCAACCACCGATGGGATTACGTCAGAGAATTACAAAAATACATCAAAATTGATGTTTACGGAGGATGTGGTCCTTTAAAAACGTAATAACATTGCAACAACTATTGTAAAAGGCTTATTTTGTATGCTTTTAGCTGTCCCGGACATTTCAGGGCAGACTGCCCATCCGTCGACAAGTATCTCTTCTACCTGTCATTCGAAAATTCAAACTGTGACGAGTATATCACGGAGAAGTTATGGTGGAATGCTTATTATAAGAATTCCATTCCGATAGTCATGGGCGCTGATGTAGACAACTACAGGAAAATGTTGCCGCTGAATTCTTATATCAACGTGGATGATTTTGCTAGTCCCGCGGTGTTAGCTCAGTTTATATATAGACTAAATGAAACAGGTGAATATAGGGACTATTACAGATGGAAAACGGACTTTGAAGTGTTAAACGAACACGGTTATTTTAAAAGCGAATCCTTCCACTTCTGTAGGATATGTCAGGCGTTAAACTACAACGATAAACATTACAAAGTCTACGAGAAATTAGACGACTTCTGGAACGTCAAAAAAGATTGCCATCCCGCATGGAATGCTTAGATTGTTATGCATTTAGTATTGGAAATGTATTAATTGTGATATTTTTTATTACTTTGTAAATAGTAAATATCATTCCAAAGATGTATAGGTTAAGTTGTAAATATTATCGTTTAAATAAACACTTACCAAATTTTTGTATAATACTTTCTTGACTCTTCAATTAGAAACGGTCTTGTGCGCAACCATGAAACACTAACTACATAAATAAAACTACAATAAAACAGAAAAAAAATTAAAAACTAAACCTAAACACAACACAAAATATTTAAAGTGACATTAGCCACGCCACAACCACAAAATTAATATTCCAGTGGTGCCATCATAAACTATATTCTTCTTCGTCTTCTTTCAAATGTGTTTAATCCGAATGTTGACATTTGTAAGTGTCAAAATTTCATTATTGCTGATTGTTATGATCTGATATTGCAATTATTTACATAAATACGTTATAAAATAGAAATAAATCATGTTGAAACCAAAGGCGTTAACCCAAGTGTTAAGTCAAGCAAATACAGGTGGTGTAGAAACGACTTTGTAAGACATAATTTTATCTTTATTACCACATAAATACGGATTGTTTATTACAGGCTTTTAAATGCTGAAGGCTCTCTGTTGGCCTACAGCGGTTACGGAGACAAAGATGCGAGAGTAACTGCAGCTATTGCTAGTAATATATGGACTGCTTATGAAAAGATGGGCAGAAACGCCTTTAGAGAGGACCGACCCCAAATTATACTGATGGAGTGCTTGGAAGGGCGGATAGCCATTACACAAGTGGCTAACGTTTTACTCTGCTTGTATGCGAGAAATAATGTAGGATTCGGTATGCTTAAACAAAAAGCAAACGCGCTGGCTTTATATTTAGAAGGCCCCTTAAAACAAGTAGCCTCATCTTAGTTACTTTTATATTCATACCATTAAGAGCAAGTAAATGTAAATTTTATTTCCAAATATATCTTTTTCCTTTTTCTTGTATTCATTAACTAAAGTAAAGAAAATATTTTCAATAATTGCACAACTTTATTACAAACAAATTTTAAAAATACAAAAGTTGACAATCCATACAAGGACGTTATATCTACCTAACTATACAGGAGTATTTCTTAATAATAGGAAAAAAATCATAGTAAAAGAGCGGAACTATAAAGGCAGCAAAACTATTTCGGGAAGTTATGATACATCTAAAATTTTACGATTAGAGAAGTCACATCGAGATGTACGTAAAAATGTTTACATCAATTTCTAACACACCACTAGTTTTTAGAAACGTCTTTAAGGACAGAAATGATAGATATATCATAAACAGTGTCACATTTTTTCTGATAGTAACGTTATGATCTCTGTAACATTATAGCATATAAAACAAAATAGCTGCAATATGTACAGTTCCCTTAGAATTTATCAAACGGCACAATCCTATGCCAATAATGTGTCATAATTTTTGTTCAAAATATTTTTTCCTGCGCAAATTCTAGCACAACAAAGAAAAGAAATGAAATCGATCGATACCTACTCTACATATTACTCTTTACACTAGTATTTTTTTTTAAAGAAATCAGTCAGGAAGACAGTTACAACTAAGAAACAAAGCATACGATGTTAGGAGCAGAAATTTATCACTATAGGCCTTGTTTATATGATAATATCCTTGTTTATGTATAATATAGTTAGTCAACCAATCAAACTTAAAAATAACAAATTAAAATGTTAAAATCCACATCATCCTTGTCTACGGTATTAATGACATGGATTTTAAAAAACTATCGCCATCTGTTATTTCCATTCCTAAATATGATAGGTTGACTAATTTATAAACAGGGCTATAGGTAAATTTTAAATTTAGTTTGGATAGTATCAATGCAGAAAACAGTAAAAACTTAATTCAAAACGAATTATAAATCAATATTTTGATGTATTGACGCTATCAAAACTTCAAACTATCTGTTGTCTATCTGACAAGATAATTTTTTGATTTTCTATCAAATATTTCACATAGACTTTTTTTTCTTGTTCCAATAGATTTAAAGTTATCTTGTCTCTAATATTTAAATCATCAATATGATAACACCTAAAGGACACCCAGTGACTATTTACAGAGAAAGCAGGCCGATGATGAGACGCAAACGTTTTTTCTAATACCATCCACTTAATATCTTCATATATTGTAACACGTAACAAATTTTCCTAAAAATACAATCGGAGGAATCTGTAGATGAAGCTTACTAGTAAATTTAGTAAGTCTATATTCAGGAAATTAACTAATAATAATATTTTACGATAAAAAACCGCACATCCTCTTGAGTTGAAATGCAATTTTCGATTCCGATATTTTAAATTTGCATCTGATATTACAAAATATGAGGAACACATTTAGGAAGAAACGTTCAGTAATAACTTTTCCTAACTTGGTGATCATAGAAACATTTACGCACGAAATTGAACAAAGAGACCTCCATTCTAAATCAAATTCTATGTATATATTATAAACCCTGTGTTTTCGGCCTAGGATGCACAAAATATCCTTTAAAATACAGTGTCCCGTTTAAGATTTGATTAAGGGTATTCAAAATATTTAACTAACCTGAATACGAAGTTGCACCCTTGAAAAGTTGTTAGTCCCTAAAGTGGGGTCTTAAATTACAAAAAAGATTATCTATGCAACACTTTACCGTAGAAGAACCAAATTTCGTAAATGACTTAGGTTTAATATTGGTCTTCTTGAAGGAATTAAAGTTAATTGAAGCACTACGTTCATTGGGAGTAATGCAGCCCTACAGTAGTACCAAAATTTGTTTCCAATGGCCAAATTTAAAAATATCCCCTGCAGAATTTAATTTTGATTTTTTTTTACTCAATTTTCAATAAAAACTGCAATAACTAAAATGAGATTTTAAAACAATGTTCCATTAGAAAATAATCAAAAAGTTATTACGTATTTTTTTCGTACCACAGCATTGTAACATTCTTTATAACAATTGTGTTTTCCATTGTTATTTATTCGATTATTTAAAAACTACCTACATTCTTTTTTGAGAATTAGGATACAATTGAAGTAAAATTTGGCCAACTTTGAAAAACCTATTACTGACTCTTTGATTATTTAGTGATTGTAGTTTTTCTTAAAAACCATAGTGTTTTAAAATTTAACGAGTAAAAAAATTTTTAAATTAAAATCTGCGTAAATTAAAACCTAAATCATGTAACAAATTTGGTCCTTCTATGGTAGTGTTGCATTGGTATTTTTTTATTCTAAATTTAAGGCTCCACTTTGGGGCTCATAACTGCTAAGAGGTGCAGCTTTATATAGTTTAATATGATTAAATTCCAATATTTTGAACACCCCCACATGCACCTGCTCCGCCGGTTCTTATACGGGACACCCTGTATATTGTAAAAATAAAATGCTACTTACTTAAAATATCGTCTAATAGCTTTTTATCAAATAAATATCGCATATATCAAAAATGGAAAACATTTAATAAAATTGTAAAGTAATATCAGCATTTGCTGACAAAGACGCGCTCGTTATTCTCCAATTTTCTTCAAAGATACTGCGAAAAAAATCACAAAGAAAAAGTGTGTCGATATAATTCGTCATGTCAAATTCACTAATTTAGTATTAGAAATGGCTCGCTAAGTAAGTTTATTGCTAAAATATTTACTCAAAGGAGAAAAATAAAAAAAAAACTGCTTAGTCCAAGGGCTATCTCGTTATTCTCTATTGGAAATACAGCAATTTTCCAGCACAGTTCGAAACAAGAGGTTACCTACACACCATCTACCAAGCAATCTGTTTAGAGAATTCTATTAAAAAAACAAGCCGAAGAAATCTTGCCACACAAACATTTCCGAGAAACAAAATTACGTAATGATTTAGTCCGTCGATGACAAACTTTACATCCCATACGATTATCTAAGGAAAATCTAGAACCAACTGTATAACTGTCTGTCGGTTAGAACCATCCAACACGTAAACGCTTCTATCTCTTACATTCTAGAACCTTTATGCTGCAGAATCTTCGCTCTGTCTTCCCTTTCCCCCCTCACTTCAGTACTTTCTGGGGCTCCACACTCTCTGCTGACCACGCAGAGAAATTCGGCATGTTCGTCAGCACCGTAATTGTACTGAGATCCGATATTTACTAGTTGCTCGAATTTCCAACCATCTGACATAGTTGAAACCATCTAAAAAAGTTGTATATGTATAAAAACAATTATTTAAATGTACAACTACAATAACATTTACCTGCGTTAATTCATCTTCGTGGCATTGTAATACTCTATAAACGTGTTTCTTTCCATCTTTGCTAGGCCTATTGTCTCTGTGACATATTCTCTCCTTAACTAAAGTTATAAGTTCTGCAATATTGTAGAATTCCGCCTCTTCCAAAACACCTTCTTCGGCTAATCCCTTGTTTATAACTAATTTACCATGCCTAAGAAAATTTAAAACAGGCGAGAAATAGTTCGGGTCCCTGTCTATTAAATAAGCTCCCGTTTCATCCTAAAAAAATACCTTCAATTAAGATCTGCCCATTTCTAGAAATAAGGAAGTGAGTAATGTAGGTGCTGGTTTCTTACTTTATCTGATATTAAGTCACTATCTTCTTGAATCAGTCTGTATAAAAATGAGTTGGGATCTCTTGCCAAGGTAGTTTTCGTCGTTAGGAAGTACGTACCACCTACGTTTAACTTAACCCATTGTTTATTTCCATTTTTTGAAATTGTTTGTTTATTGTCAACAGAATCCATGACGTGATCCGCCATGTTTACAGATGACGTCTTCTTCTGCTTCTAAGGAATCACTTCCTACTGTTTCGTTCAGTTCAATTCAAAGCACATTTCAAATTTCAATGCATTATTCAGCAGGGTAAGGTCGATAACGGAGAATTATCTATTATTATGACGTAATGATTCGGCTTAAAATATATTTTTATAATTTGTCATCATCATATTAGCTTATTAAAATTGCTTTATGTATATGAGGAAGACCATGGAGTACAAAATATTCTGAACACATGGTAACAAATTATAGAAATATATTTTGTTTATGTTATGCCAACAAAATAAAATTCTTATCGTGCTTCCGCTGCAACAGTGGAGTGGAAGTACTATTTATGATGCTTCAAATTGCCTCCAATGATAGAGATATTTTGATGATGAATGCTCCTCCACTCCTCAAATTAGATAAATCATCGTCTACTAAATCGCTGCAGTCGCGCGCTTTAGCAGACGATGGATAAACAAAAGACAACTTATACAACAATTTTTTATTGTATTTCTGACCATTTATGTTTTCTACTTATACGTGTTTGTAATAAATCACTTTCGTATGATGTGTCGCAGAGTTTACTGAAAGAAGCATACACAATTTTAGCACAGACGAAATCAATGGTGGATATGTGTCATTTATACACTTCCATGCTTTTGTTGAAAGTTTACCGAGACCTACAGCTTCTTGACTTATTTTTTTTACACTTAGGAATCGCTGAATGAAATTCTTTCACTCCCCAGACCTTTGCAGATTCCAATAGAAGCGAAGGGTCCGTTTCGTTCGAGGAATCATAACATCTCGGCTGCTCCCAGTGTTCTAAGGAACTTGCTGTTCTTGAGGTACTCCCTTCAGATGTAGCAAAAGAAGAAGTCTGATCTGACACATTTGCTGAGCTACTTGCGCTGCAAGCACATTGATGTGAAACTGGAGAACGTAAGATCTGAGGATCCCAGTTCGCCGTGGGACTTTGTAAAACTTGTTTCTGTAAGAACGAGTCTCCCTTCCTTGGTGAACAGGCATTTACAGATTTTGACTTTGACATACTTTGTGATACTGGTGATCGCATTATTTGAGGCGCCCAACTATCTTCAGTTTCTGATCTCCAATCATGGGAAGATCCTAATTCATACCATACGCTTCCTTCACCCGATGGACTTCCAAGTGCAGCAGATCCTCCAGGACGCGGACCACATGCCGCAAAACCTCGCCCATCGAAAGGTTTTGATGTGTTAGGAGCACATGATGAACTTGGTGATCCCATTTGCCCTCTTCCTCCAGGACAAGGGTTGCATGGCACAGCACGGTTCTGTCCTCCAGGTAATGAACCTTGTTGGGCAGATGGCCCACCAGGACCTAGACCACAGGCTACAAATTGCCCGCCACTGAAAGATTTTGACATGTCAGGACCATATGATCCAAGCTGTCCTCTACCTCCAGGACAAGGATTGCATGGTACGGCGCGATTTTGTTCTCCAGGTGATGAACTTTGTGAAGCAGATGGCCCACCAGGACCTAGACCACACGCTGCAAATTGCCCGCCACTAAAAGATTTTGACATGTTAGCATCATACGATCCAAGCTGTCCTCTACCTCCAGGACAAGGATTGCATGGTACGGCGCGATTCTGTTCCCCAGGTGACGAACTTCGTGAAGCAGATGGTCCACCAAGACCTAGCCTACACGCTACATATTGCCGGCCACTAAAAGATTTTGACATGTTAGCATTATATGATCCAGATTGTCCTCTACTTCCAGGACGAGGACTGCATGGTACCGCGCGGTATTGTGGAACAGATGATCCACCAGGACCTAGACCACAAGCTACAAATTGGCCTCCACTGAAAGAATTTGACATGTTAGGATCGTCGGATCCATGTTGTCCTCTTCCTCCAGGACAAGGATTGCATGGCACTGCGCGGTTCATTTCTCTTCTCGACCTATTTGGTGAAGATTGCGGCACTGGTGGAAGTGCCACTGGTGCTCCAGGTTGCTGTGAGCATGTGCAGCGGTGCTCTGGAGTCATAAACATAACTACGACAGGTGTATTTGCTACAGACATCTTATCTGATGTATCTAATGTAATCATCTTAAATAACACTTCATAATTTCGTTCCCCTTTTAAAATTGTGCTAAAAGTAATAAGTTTATCTTGTTTTAACGAATTAGTTGATTTCTTCTGGTACGTTTCACAAGACATTTCGCAGTCTCCTCCTCCTGCACCTTTAAGAGAATCTAATAATCCAACATGAATAGTTGATGGACTATTCACACTGTTTCTTGCTTCAGTTGCTTTAGTTTCTTCATCACATTGAAACTTTTGCAGAATGAAGGATTCCGAAGAAGGAAGTCCTAATTTTGATCTACGTCTACGAGAGCTTTGCAATGTTGCTCGAGGAGTAGGTAGTATACTAACAGATTTATCCAAAGATAAACTGGCACACACAGTTGCCGTTAGCAATCTAGTCTGAACAGATTTTCTCTTGATTTCTGTAAAAGCTAGAAAATGACAAAACATGTAATTGTCTACTGGTATTCTGGATAGTTTAAAAATACTAATATATTGGGTGCATAATCAACTTGAAACATCATTTGACCAGTATACCCAATTTCCAATATGAAAAAACAAAGAAATTTATAGAATAATTTTCCTACTTGATTATGTTCATTTTTTTCCCCCTAGTGATTAAAAGTCACCCAGTCAGTATACAGCCCTTTTGATATGGACACTTTGTAATATGCCTAATATGCCTGAAGTATTAATAATCGTATTAATTTTATTTATTTCAAAAAATAAAATAAGAATATAGAATATATGGCTTGTTCTGAACTAAATATGAAGTTGTATAGCCTCTGACCAAATATCTATTTATTATAAGTTTATAAAGAAACAACCTAAGATAACTTATAAGTACAAACATATCTAAAAATTTAAAATATTTAATTAAAAAAATATTTCGTTTCTATTTTTTGGTGATTATTTACTAGCATATCTAGTCACGTGTTTTTTGATATATTATGTAGATAAACAGATTAATATATGGAAAATTTTTAGAATTAGCTAAAAATACCATTAAAAGATGCATTAACAATAAAAAAATATTTATTAAAATACTTTGATGTTTATTTGATGTTACATCCTCCTAAAAAATAATCCTTCTATAAAGAAGTGGGCAAAAGTATTGCTGTCTGCGGAAAGCATAGAATGAGAACCAGTTCATCGAACAAAACAATTTATTAAAATTACTTGCAACAGTACATCACACGTGATCAGTCCATCCATCTGAAGTCGGTGTCTTCTTCCCGCATATCGCTGTCCGACCTATCCGCAGCACCAAACGGTGCGACTACTTCGCCTTCGTACTCTAAAGGTATTGTCGGGGGAGGTGGTATCACCGTAACGATCTTCTTTTGCGTCACTGTTTGTTTCACAATTCTTTCGGGAGAAGGAGGTCCCTCAACAGCAGGCGCTGCAGGGCCACAAGGTCCACAAGGAGGTGACCCTTGTGGAATTCTCATTGGAGGCGACGGTTGTGGCATTCTAAACGGAGACAACTCCGGCATCACGATTGGAGAAGCCCTAGGCGGCGTTCGAACTGGAGATCTGGCTATCTGTGCCGGAGTTCTAGCTTGCGGAGTCGGGCACCTGACTGCTTGCGGGGTCACCGCTCTAGCTGCTTGCGGAGTCAACGGCCTAGATGCTTGAGGAGACGGAAACCTTGCCGCCTGAGGAGAAGGCATTCTAACTGGAGATCTCGGTACTTGTACCGGCGATCTGATAGGGGGAGAGCGGACCGTCATAGGCGACCTAACCGGCGATCTGACTTGACCGACAGGTGAAGTACCGCATGGTCCACATGGCAACAATTGTTCGGGACTTGGCGCGTAATCCATAGATGTCTCAAACTGACCACTACGACGAGTCTCGTCCAACAATTGACCCCACCTTTGAACGGTGCCTGGAGGTGACCTAGGCATCGGAGGTGTCCTAGGCGAAGGTGTTAGTGTAGGAAGCTGCCGTCGCGGCGACGGCGTTCCCGCTGAAGGAACAGACGCCGCTTCGTATACCTCGTATTCTCCATATTGTCCCGCGTAGAGCGCATCCATATCATATTCTTCGTCCAACACCCTGCCCTCATACTGCGGAAGAGGAGGAGAGAGGTCGTATTTGGGAGGTGGAACCGGTGTCCTCGGGACGTAAGGCTCCAAAGGAGCGATGGGGATGTCTATATGCACTTGTTCTTCCGGCAGGGGGAGAACGTCTACACGTATATCTTCCACAGGGCGCATCATCGGTGGTCTGACTGGCGCCGGTGGTTGATCTTCCCATGTTATGATACGCCTTTCTCTCCTTTCAGTGGGACTCGCGTAAATCGGCGCCATGTGTTGAGCGTACAATTGAACGAGACCCGGCAGGCCCATTTCATCTTCCTCTTGTGCCACGCTCGATTCCGCAGACGCCTCCATCCAATGGGGGGACATATATTGTGGAGAGAACTGAGGGCTAGGAACGCGCTGTTCTGGACTTGGTTCGTAATATTCCGGAGATGCGGGGATAGGAGAACCGCACACGGAATATTCGCTGAGTAATGTCTCATCGGCTCTCTGCGGGGGCAACTGCGGCGAAAATACCGGTCGAGAGGAAGGTGTCCACCTCGGCGATGCACACGGTGACAGATACGGTGAAGGTTTCGGCGTCACCTGAGGAGCCCTTACAGGCGTACAGGGCATTTGATCGAAAACATCTAGTTCTTCGAAACTTAACGCCATCTGTTGAAGCATTGGGGCTCCCGCCGGAGTTTTTGGCAGCTTCGGCGAATACCTAGGCGGAGACACTAGGTTGGCTTGCTGATATTGGGCCAAAGGTGATGTCGATCCAACACCTACTAACTCTTCTGGAGGTATCTCCGGCGCTGCCGGACCGTAAATTACGTCCTCTTCTTCAATCATCCCTTCTTCTTCTTCCACTTCTTCCTCCTCGAAAGATAGTTCCTGACAAGGTGACCTTCTAACTGGAGGAACGTAAGGGGTTCTTACGTAGGGTATCTCTTCTTGTTGGCCCGTGCCCAGGGTCCCCAAATCGACTTGTACCACTTCTGGAAGGCCCATTCTTCCCATTCCCGGTTGTGTCGAAACTTCTGTGATGGGTTGCATCGGCTTAAAATCTGTCTTTCTGTCGAACCACATGGGCATACGAACGATTCCGGATTGTCCTGCAGCTTCTCTTACTCTGGCCATGGTTTGTTGCATTGCTTCATCCGTGCTGTAAGGACTGGGTGGAGACGGCGGAGGTAGTCTCGCTGGACTCACCCCAGCCCCTGCGAATATTTCGTCCGCCATTCCGATCCTACCGGGCGAAATGCCTGGAGGAGTGCAAGGCATGCACACGCCTTCATCAAAACTCCTCTCCAACGGAGGGGTTTGGCCGAACACCTCGGGCAAAGGCGAAAAGGCCCTCGGCTGTACTCTTCGCGGGGGCGTCCCTCTCGGACTGCAAGGGAGTGGCGACGGCGTCCTTCTCGGACTGCAAGGGGGTGGCGACGGCATCCTTCTCGGACTGCAAGGGGGTGGCGACGGCGCAATTCCAGGAGGCGTCTCCATCAACATCGACTGTTCCAAATCGACGGCCGCCGGTGGAGGTCTTTCGAACCATTCATGGGGCTTTACTTCCGGCATGACGTACGGCGGGCTTCGAGGCGGCGTTTTCGGCCTAGGTACCATCCGCTCCACTTCTTCCGGAGTCTTCCAGGTGGTCAGCCGTGGCGGTGATCGAGCAGGTGTTCGCGGCGACAGTGGCTGAGTTGGCAACGGCGGCAAAACTTCGTCATAATACTCCGTCACTTCATCTATATACTCGTCCGCTATATCGGCTTCCTTGGCACCTATATAGTCAAAATCCAACTTCGTCCGCTTCAACTTCTCTCGTGGCTGCCTCTGACGGCGAGGATGGGAAAATATTGAGCAAGGCTTGCAAGGCTCTGTCCCTGCGGCGGCTTGTTTTGGAGGACTGGGCAAAGGGACGATCGGCCTAGGTGCTAATAATTCATTATTAGTCATTTTATATGAACATCTTAATTTAAACACATAAATACTTAAATCAACGGCGTAGTTATTTTTTATGAAATTTATCAAAACTGTGCTCTTTGTAATTTTTTAAGTACCCTTTTTCTACCGCATGAAATGTTAGTAACATTAATTACATTTATTATTATTATTACATACAGTGGCGCATCCAGCAATGGAGAAAGATAAATAACATTACAAAACTACAATTTAAGAAAATAAAAAAGTGTATATAAACAAAAACCATTATTTAACAACAAAATCCTGGATTTATTTTTACATAATAAATACTAATAATTACAATTATTTCATATTCACTTTATTACCTTTCCTGGATACTCGACTGATGTGTACCATATTCATCAATACAGAGTGTCCTAATCAAGACAGATTCTTCCACAACTTAGGTAAAACCAATAAAACACAAAAGTTTCTCAAATAAAAGTTGCACAAAATCAATTTCTTTACGTTATTGAGTACTCCATTTATTGTGGGTTTTGCCTAACTTATTAGGTGCTTAGTAAGTTTAACTTGAGCTTTTGATAATCTATCATGACAGTCGCTGACATTATGATAATGAAAATGATAGAAAATATTGCAGTTAAGAAAATTGGCTAAAAGTTGAGACTTTTCCCACCATTAAATAATTCGCGCGAATTTCGCGTCCATGAGGAAGGCTTTAGGTGTTAAAAGAAACGGAACATCCTGAAGAATCCAAAATACGTTTAAATAAGAAAATAATCCGTCTTAAGTAGAACGCCCAGTGTATAATTACAGGTTTTGACTTTGTTTTTGTAGCATCATATTTCTCATGCAGTCAAATTGTGAAGTATAACAAAATGTTCGAAAATGGGTCCACATATAAAATTAATAAACTTCATATTATGTTTATAATGGGATTAAGGGATAATTTTAACCAATTTTAATATTATTATTTTTTTTGTGGACAGATCTACTACGAACAAAAAAATTAAGGACGGAAAACTTTAAGACAGACTCACCCACTATCTGCAATTCGGCCCAGTCATCTTCACCAGGAAGACGCGGTGGAGATTCTTCGAGAGCCCCAATTCCAGGAGAATCGTATGGCGGAGGGGAATAAAACATCGTGTCGGGCCCTTGGCCTCTGGACGGACCAGCCGTGGGACTTCTAAAGAAGCCGGCAAATCCCTCATCCGCAGGGGCGCACGGCGGAGGTTGCCAAGGTGGTATATACGGAGGGGTGTCTTCTTCCCAGGACGGCGCCGGCGAGACCGGGGGAGTACCACAGGGAACTTGCGCGGGATATTGTACTTTCCTCGCTCCATGAGGCTTGAAACCCTTGCTGGTCTGCTTACCGACCAGCTCCTCTTCGTGTAGCATGAATACTAAATGCTCCGGGTCCATTTCTCCGTGTACTTGTATCAGACGTTCTGCGTCAGGTATTCGATGTACCGGTATCATAGGTCCGCCGGTGTGATCCGCCCCCAAGAAAAACTCCAGATTTTCCGGGTCCATATCCCCGTACTGCTGCCTTAGAGCTATAGCCTCGCGTAAGCTAGATACTGGAATCATCGGTACGGTGGGTGACGGAGGTCTCATCGGGCCCGCTGGCTGAGCAGCGTTGTCTTCTAATCTCGCAAATTCTTGTTCCCATCTTTCAAATGAAGTATCTGCTTCAGCTTCTGGTAGTGCAGGCAGGTCAAATTCATCTGGGGCGCAAACACAAACCTCTTCAGCTGGTGGAGGCTGCGCTACTGGAGGTCTGACAGCAGCTGGCGATGGCGGCATAACCGGTACTATTTGAGGAGGAGCTGCTGCTGCAGGCGCACACGGTGGTTGTCCTGAGGGCGGTTTTATTCGTGAAGGAGGCCTCAACCCCGAAGGTGGCTTTATTCCAGAGGGCGGTCTAACTGCAGGCGCTGATGGTGGTGGTGCAACTTCGTCCGTACAAGGACAAGGCTCCGCGGTTGGAGGAGGTTTTGCGGCACTCGGAGTGCTCGAAGGTGGCCTTATTCCCGAGGGCGGTCTCAATTTAGAAGGAGGTTTCAAGCCCGAGGGTGGTCTGAGTCTTGAAGCCGGTTTGGGTGCGGGTGGAGCGGAAGAATCGGCGCAAGGACAAGGAGCCTCTGCAGGTGGCGCACCTGGAGTCGGTAATCTACTCGAAGGCATCCTCAATTTACTCCCCGGGGGTCTCAATTTAGATCCTGGGGGTGGAAGTTTACTCGGCGGTCTAGGCGGTTTGGCTGGTCTGGGAGGAATCATATCTGGAGGCAAAGGAATAGGCGCCCAGGTTGCCGGAGCAGGTGGTACTACTGGACGGCAAGGCACCTGTATTCCCGGTACACCGTACGTTCGAGGTGATAGCGGAGGTTCCTCCGGAAGTTCTGGAATGTCATAGTGTCGACGATGTAAGTCACTCACCAATCTGTCTGGTGGCACAGCAGGTGTCATAGTCGCACTCGAAAACCGTTCAATTTTCTTTCGTTTTCCCCCCGTCTTGCCAGTAACTACGCTTCTCGATTGCATCAGTGGCCTGTACGGTTCGAAGAATATTTGTTCGATCTGATGTCGCTGGATAGCCTCTGTGAAACCTGTCCTCAATGGCGGATATTCTGCAAATGCTGAAGGCTGCGGTGGTATATAAGCGGCCTGCGGGGGGCCGCGGTACGGTGCCCTGTGTATGAATTCATCCAGTCTCATATCTTCAGCGGTCGGGGTTCTAGGCTTCGCTGCCGGTGGTTGTCTCGTTGGTGTTGGTCTTCCTATTCCAGACGGTCCGGCTGCGCCTGCTGGACGAGCTATTCCTGACCCACAAGGTCCCTGGCATGGCCCTTTAGCCGCTCCGACTTGCTTAGGTTTAAATTGTGGAATATTCAATTTATATCTTCCCGCGCCTGGAATTCCCGATCGACCAGGTGCAGGAATTCCCGACCTGCCTGGTGCAGGAATACCCGACCTCCCAGGTGCAGGAATGCCCGACCTGCCAGGTGCAGGAATTCCAGATCTGCCAGGTGCCGGTATACCAGATTTACCAGGTGCAGGTATGCCTGTTCTGCAAGGTGCCGGTATTCCCTTGCCAGGAGCTGGTGCCCCCGCCCTACCTGGAGCGGGCAATCCACTAGGTGGCCTAATTCCACTAGGAGGCCTAATTCCACTAGGAGGCCTAATCCCGGATTTTGAAGGCTGTTTCAATTTCGTCCCTGGTGGAACTATTCCAGAGGGAGGACGCGCACCAGGTTTTGGTATTGCGCCCGTCGCTGCGCCTGGCTGAGGTAACTGCGATACCTTGGCAGGTGACGGAGGCGGGGTTAGCTGTTCATAACTGGGAAGTGATTCTGACAGTAAAGCACTATCCGCAAATTCGTCTACAAACGGTGCCGGCGGAGATGGCGGAACTTCTGGCATAACATCGTACGGATCCGGCTCTTCCTGTTCAACATCGGCTACCATTTCTATCGCGCGTCTGAGCATCGCATGTGTGTCCTTATCGTCACCAAATAGAAAATCTATAAACTGTTGTTCTTGTTTCTTTACACTCTGCCTATCAGTCTTCTGAATCTTCTTAGTTGGGGATTTATAATCCAAGAACTGGGGACTGAGAGGTGCCACCGTGGCGGGCTGCACCTCGGCAACTGAGTAACCGACGGTTTCTTTTACACGTTCAATGGGACTCCATTCTGGCGACGCTGGCTTCGCGCAAGGCCCGCAGGGCGAGCTTTCATATACGTCCCCACCAACTTCTTCCAGAACCGAGGCGGATACATCGAATTTCTCGAGGCCCTCAAAACCGAAAATGTTTGCGGGAGGCGTCCTTTCTAATACCGCATCCTGACTCTCTTCGAAGAAGGTTCCAGCTTCTGCTGGGCCTGCCATGAGTATGCGGTCCGGAGACACACCTTCCAGGATACTTTCCAACAGAGGAGAGATAGGTTCACACGTGTACACATTTTCTGGAGCTGGCGCTGTTTGTGGTGAACACGGAGCCCTTGGTGGCGTTACCACTCTCTGGGGGGAAGGTACCCTCTGAGGCGATGGTACCATCTGCGGTGAAGGTACCCTTTGCGGCGAGGGCATCCTAGCAGCGGGTGGGGGTAATGGCGGTGTGAAATGCTCTCTTTGTGCTGAACAAGGCGTGTAAGGCAATGAGACTGCTACTCGTGGAGGAGTCCCAGTTCTGGATGGTGCTCGCGGAGCACAAGGAGGTGTTTTTGGCCTGGCGGGCGGGGAAACTTTTCTAGGCGGCGTTGTAGTAGGAAAGGCCGGCGGTAACGGTGGTAGTTCGGCAAGCGTAACAGAAGCAGGCAAATCGTGCATCGACAGAGGCAGTTCCGGCGGCCTTCTAGGTGATATTTCTGCAGGGGGCGGAGACTCGTAGCCTCCACATGGAAAGCAAGGTATATCTGTTATCGATTCTTCTAGTTTGGAATATAGGTCTAGCTCCTGGAATCTTTTAGCGCTTTCTGATAACGGCGACGGTGGGATGTCCATTCCTTCAATAATTTCACCTTCGTCGAATATATTGGGCTCTCCCTGTATATCAAAGAACATCTCTGATACATATTCCCTATCCTGTAACTCCGGGAACACATCCTCGACTTGCGCTTGTTGTCGAGGGTCAAAGGGAACAAATTCTGAAAAAATAAATCATGTATCGAATTACTTGTTCCTTCTAAATTCCCTTTTTACGTTTTTCAAATTCAACCAATGGCTTTCCCCTTACCTTAACTATACCACTTTCAATGTTTTCGAACGTAAACAAAAAGTTTTTCATGTAGCTTTTTAAATATAACTGTGCCTTGAATTTGACGTTCGTAGGATGAAAGACATAGGTACTTATCGAATTCTTCGGATTACCAACCAACACAAAAAGAAGTACGATTTCAATTATTGTACATCTGATATAAAGCTTTGTTCTCTTTTATATTTCTGTTGTACGCTTTCAGATTGGTTACCGGATGTTTATACTAATATTTCAACTATTCATTAGTGTTTAGGTAAGGTGAAGGTAAGCAGAATAGCCAAAGGCAGATCTGTTGTTATTTTTAAGTTAAGTTAATTCTACTTACCTTCACTTACCCTAAAATAATTCCTGCGAAGTACTTCGGCAACTATTCACCAAACTAGAAAAATTCACCCGTAATATTTAGAAAAGCATGTTATTCTTAGTGAGCGAAGTCCGAACAAAGCTTCACATCAAACGATACGGAAAACACAAATATTTGTCATCAAAAACTATTGCCAATTCAATAAATCTACATTTCAAAAACTGACATGTATAATTTTAAAAATTATAACTTCAAATGTGACTCCTTTTTTTCAAAATATTTAGAAAGTTGTTTATTACTTCAAAGTTAAGACTAAAATTAATACGATTCTATTTTTAAGTCAAATAATTTTTTTAAACATTTAACCGAAAGATGGGTAATGTAACCTTCAGACATCAAGGGCATAGTAGTGTAGTACGTTTACTTGTTTACGCTCAAAAACATACCAATAGATGTAAGGATGGTTGCTTACCCGTCTGGCCAGCGAAGAACTCCTGAGCAGGCTGCCACTCGATTTCACCATCTGCAACACCAAACTCTTCCGGTGCGTAAACCAGTCCTTCCGCTGCATCCCTCACTCTCTGGTGGCGGCTGAACATTGGAGGCGTACGTTCAACGCCGGGTGGATACTCTGGTTCCACTAAAAAAGTAAATTGACGACGTTTAACGGTATAAGAAGTTTAAGTAATAAAGATGGTATGCATATCTAAAACTTATCGTGCTATGTCCTTGTTGATGAGCTTATTACCTTCTTGCATGACTTCAGCGACTTGTTCTTTGATTTTCATCATCCTCTCGTACGCGGAGAGAACCGGCGCAGCCTCAGGGGATCCCATTTGGATGGGCTTCCTGGGAGATGGCACTTTCGGTTCGCCAGGCGGTTTTAATTTCGATCCCGGCGGAGGAAGTTTTGAACCGGGCGGGGGAATTTTTGAACCCGGTGGAGGGATTTTAGACCCCGGAGGGGGGATTTTAGAACCCGGCCGACGGATTTTTGATCCTGGCGGGGGCGGCTTTGCTTTTTCCTCTTTCGCCCCAGGAGGTGGTTTCTTCACCCCTGGTGGTGGTTTTTTGGACGGTCCGGGTTTGGCACCCGGCTTAGCCCCAGGTTTGGCGCCGGGTTTAGCTTCCTCAGGTTTGGTCTGAACGCCCTTCGCCTGACCAGGTTTGGCTATGCCCGGTTTGCCTGGTTTTCCAGGTTTCCCCTTCCCTGGTTTGCCCCCTTTCCCTGGCTTTCCTTTCTTGGCCGGTGGTGCTTCAGGAGGCGCTTCAGGTGGTGCTTCAGGTAGTACTTCAGGAGGTGCTTCGTATACTGCTTCAGCAGGTAGCGCTTCTGCCACATAACATGGTGCGGCCGCAGCAACCTCCTCAAGTCGAGCATCTATTCCATAGCATGGGGCTGTTGCATCAAACTCTTCAGGCAGCGCTTCTACTGTATAGCATGGGGCGGCTGCAGCAGCTTCCTCAGGTGGTGCTACCTCAAAATCTTCGTCAGGAGTGAGGTCCAAATCAATACCTCCTTTTTCCTGTAATTCACGTAGTTCTCTTTCGGCTTCTTCTTCCATTTCTCTCAATTTTTTATCCCATTCTAACCATTCAGCATCTTCTTCCGGACTCGACACCAAGATACTCGGTTCGCTCACCTCCCCTTCACTCTCATCCTCAAATTCTGGAAGTTTGAAGACGTCTGTGGCAAACAATGTTTTTGCTTCCTCCCTGGTCAGTCCCATGTCGGCCAATTCTTCGTCATCTAAATCGTCAATGTTCAAGTCATCAGAGGCCGCAGTTGGTGATGCCGGGGGCGGTTCAATATCATCGTCTCTAATCAGCCTCTCAGTTGACCTAGGTCTCTTGGGGGTTGGGGAGGGCTTTGGACAGGTAACGGGGATTCCGACAGTTGCAGGCGTTTCCTTGACCTCGTGCGCCACCGCAGCTGTCACCTTCTTTTGTTCCGCGGACTTGTTCATCTGTTCTTTCAAATAAGCCGTAAGCTCCGCATCTTCCCTAATACTCTCGACCCGCCTGGACTGATCCAAATCTAGGGCTTCGTCTTCCTCTCCTTCTTCCTCTTCTTCTTTTTTGTCAGGTCCTGGTCTCGCACCAGTTCCAGCGGCACCTGCTGCGGCCTCAATAGCCTTCTGCTTCCCTTTCTTGGATTTATAAGGACCTCCCTTCATCGGTTTCTTAGGGGAGGTCCTACTAATAGCTTCTTTTTTGAATTCCTCCATAAACAGAGACGCTTCGCTGAGGCCTTCTAAAGGTCCGAAACTTTCTATTTGGGGTTCCTCCACTACTTCTTCTTCGCTTTCTATGGGTAAGTCTTTGACCTCCACCAGGTTCGAGCCCCACGTCGGAGGGGTTCGATCTTCTGGGAGAGGAATGGTGCCCAGAGGCGCCACTGGCGGGGTTTTACCCAGTTTCTTCGGACGCTTCTTCTGCCTACATATTAATAATTAATACAGTACATCGAAGAGCCACCGACAATCGAAAAAAAAGAACTACTTACGGTTCCGGTTGTTTAGGTGCCTTTCCTTTTTTACATGGACTCTCTGTAGCCCCTAAAGAAAGTGAGATATAATAAGAATTGAACGAAATATTGGTGTACACTTACCTGGAGGTGGTGGGCATGTGCACGATGTATCTGAAGCTGTTGGTATTAGGCCAGGCGGCATTGGAGACGTCGTATCAACAGCACTCTTGGCCACTAAAATTCAAAATAATAGTCATTGAAAATGTATAAACGTTCAAGACACATTTTATATAAATCAGGGATGTTGCTACATTCCCGATTTATAAAAAATGTTTTATAAGCGTTCTTGCAGCATCAACAAAGTGCTAATTGGCACGTTTTCTGCTCACTTTTGGGATAGATGCCCTTGTCCGACTTCTGCCACTGGTTGACCGGTTCCTTGGAGATGGCGTAGTAGCAATGGACGCCGAATCCTGGGATGTCCTGAGCGGCGACATACTCTCGGAAATCTGAGGAGCAGTCAGTGGTATACGGGGGGTAGTCTCCGATCTGGCCTCGGATCTCTTTGTCTATCTTGTCTACTCTGTCGGCGAATTCCTTTTCGATCAACCGTTTTGCGATGTCGTTCAACTGTCAAAATGTGGAATTTTACATGTGAGGTGCAACGTGCGAAGCGTATTTCAAAAATAAGGGCACATGGAGCGTAAAAGAAATGAGAATATAAACTCTTACGTCAAATTCAGGAGGGAATTCGTCCAATTCCTGGTAGTTTGTCGGATCGTCGGCGAAGATGCCGACCAGTTTCCTGCGTTGCAGCGCGAACAGCAGGAGTTTCAGGTAATCCGTCCTGAGTCTCTCCGTACCAGTATTCTGGTCCCTTATTTTTTTCACCCATGACGCAGCAAGAACTCGGTCTGGGTAATGACAAAGTTAGAAAAGAGACAAATATCATTCTGGAACACTTGGTGCGGTATAACCAACGACTCAACTGAAGTTAGATAAACTCCTCAACATTATAATACCATGCAGGATGTTCATATGAAAAACGTATTTAATTTAAACGAGAAATGACTTGCTACAGTGCTATAACTGACAGAAATTGGAATGGAAACATTTACAGACTTTGAAAAGGAAACCCGTTAGAAATAGGACTAACTTGAAATTTTACATAACGTGTTAGAAATAACATCGCCGTTATTTCTTAACAATTACAGATTGAAATGACGTAAATGTTATTGTGACCCAAACGGGATACGTACTTGGGCCGCATGTTGAAATCTTTGACAACCGCAAGTTATACCTAACGAACTAAGAACGCTTGGCAAAATTTCCTGTAGCAATATAAAAATTTAATACCAGGAAAGACACAACAAGTTTATGAACTGTATTTAACACGTACCAACTATAAAATTGAAACGTATTGTCAACAATCTCAATTCAAATACCGAGATACACCCACCCAAGCCATTCTTTACGATAATTTGGAAAACAATACACTAAATTCTTTCGATTATGTTGGTATTTTTATTGTATAACCCGCATTTTTTAAGGTATTTTGGTACGTACTGGTATCATAGACACATATCTCAGAAAATTAATAGGTCAATTAATTAAAATATCAACAAATTATGATGAAATAACAATAATTTTTAAAAAACAACTTTTGATGATATAAAATGATGATTTATTAGCTTATCTATTATATTATATTGAATATTTCGTCAGGCCCTTTTTCTTTTATTTCAAAATTCACTGTTAAATCGATTTTTTTTAATACCAATCAAAAGTGGTATTAGTGAACAGCGCCACATGTGGATGTACCAAGAAGCAAAATCAATGAACACCTAACAGTTAGATGAGTTATAGCATATTAATCTATACTATTAAGCTAATTAGATTTAATACGAGTATGACAACGCTCCCTTACTTTCAAACCTATTTCGTTCGACCCAAGAGAAATTGTAAATGTCCTCCAGGTAATATTCCTATGCTTCCAAAAACGTGGGTAAGTATAAAAGTTCAGTTCCTTACCTTTGGGATCCGGAAGATTGATAATCAGCGGCCTGGTGAACTTTGAGTAGAACTCTAGCTCATCTTTGACTATATCCCCCATCGTTTATTATTTGCATTACGCATCAAATGTGACACTGAAAATTTGGAAACTGAAGAAAATTTTATGGAATGGGTTTTAAGGTGTGTTTGACATATTTTTTAATTTTGAAAATTGAAAGTGACAGCTACGAATACGATCGATTGTAGAAAATGCTGAAGGCGCGGGAATGCTTGATGTTGTTCTCCTAAATACATTATCATAACTTGTAAAATAATCCAAAGAATGTTGATAGTAAAAGCTATCTCTACATTAAGTTTTAACTTGCTAAATACTTACCGTCTCTGCGAAATACACAGGGTATCCCGTAATAGGTGTACAACGGCAGTCCACAAATTGCTGGATTTGAAATAGGCAAAATTTCATTTTCGCATAAACAGAAAAAGTCATGGAAGTATAATTTCACCATACATCAATTCCCTATCAGTTGTAATTTTTCAACGTTATTGTCAATATTATAAAAATATTTTTACTGATGTTGCTTTTTAGAAAAAATCTTGAGAAAATATTTAGAACCCTATAATTGGGGGTGCGGACCATAGGCGCACGGTGGAAAATGTTTAGAAGGGAGAAAAGGTCGGAACCTCCCCCCTCCCAAATATAGGGATCTAAGTAATACTTTTTTCAATATTTTTTTTCACAAAAGCTGCATAAAGTAAAACATATTTGTGTTTCTTTTTATCTTTACAATTAAGGCCATTACTAATTTTTTTTTTAATTTTTATCACCCTGTATCTCGAAAACTAAGCACTTCCCAACATATTTACATGAACTTTTAAAAAGTTCTAGCATGTGGTAAAATTTGGTGCCTGCAATTCGGGACACTGTATTTCACTATTTTATCACAAATAATTTTGCAATTTTCAACACAAACATGCTCTGTGGCATAAGAATAAAATTTATTGTAAATAAAATACGCTGTACAATAATCAAATATCGTTTAGTTTTAAAAAAACTAGTTATTTCGTCTTGTTTCTTTTCAAATTTGAGATTCACAATCATGTTGATTGTAATTTCAACTAAGTTAAATATTTGGCATTAAAATGTTATCACTGTTGGACAGTAATATTTTAATATTTGTTTACGGCTACAAAATAATTGTTTTCTATACTTTTGTTATATTGATAAGTTTTACCTTTTTTACACACGATAAAATATAAATTAATTTACATTTTTAATTGTTTACATTTTATTTTATTTACATCACAAGTTAATTAATTATTGTTAAACAAAAATAAATATTTTGAAATGGGTCATAGCTTTAACATACAGTATGTTTCTTTTACCAATATTCCTACATTATCCAAATATTTTAGGTGTTCCACAAGGGTCACTATTAGGACCAATACATTTTGGATTTCAAAAGAATGTACCATTCTTTTAATTTCAATTGTTTTGTTGATAGTTTTTCTTGAAAACTTATCATTTTTAGCTGCTTTCCTATAAAGAGGACTTGCTATTAAAGTTTATTTACAAAGCAAGCGTAGAAACCAGCGACTTGTTTATTCAGTAATACAGCACGTGATAATTCGAGCTCCTTCTTACAAATATATTAATTAGGAAATAGATAAATTTATAAATAAAAATAGTTTGTAGGAAAATAACGCGTACTACGTTGCATGGTACAGGCTAAGGCTGATAACAGAGCATATTACTGTCACGATATTTATAAAAATATTTATATCTATTTATAAACAGCCAGGACAGGACTCAAACGCCTTATCATCTAAATAAATCCACAAAAATGATAATCACAGCACTATTAGAAAGCACGGTATTGCCAAACCTGACATTTTTCCCCATACTGGGTATTATTATAAAATGGTGTACAATCGCATCCAACCCTGTCTCACTATTACTTTAAATTTCATAATTGCGAGCTATCGAGTAATATCGCATATAGAAAACAGGACAATGTTTATTCACAAACAAAATTCTTTTTTTCTTGAAAAACATATTTTGTAACTTAGCGGCTATTTATGGAGAGCAGACAAAGATCTTTGTCGACGGCTGGTAAAGAACTGTATGATATTTTTATACAATGTTGCTTTTTTATCTCGTACGAATGTCGGTGAACTTGAAGCTAAGAGATAAATCCTAGAAGGTAATTATAGGACAGACCTATCCAATTATTGAACTTGGTTATCTGGTTGTTGACGAGTCGTTACCATCGTGGAATAGTTTCACTGTTGGATATACAGGACGTTAATGATACATTTGGCAAAACTTCACCGACAAATTGTTTCAATGATAAAAATATTTTTTTATGTCCAAATTAAATTGTGATACTGTTAGTTAAAAGTTTTATGAAATCAAATTAACATTTGATCAATAGTGAATAGTGTATATATATATACACTCACCGGCAAAAAAAACCGGCCACTAAAAACTAACCCCAATTTTAAAGTTGGCTTCCTCGCGAACCGCTCTTTGATTTTGATGATCTTTTTTTTAATTTGTACATTGATTTATGAGGAACGGATGCCATGTCGGAAATTTTTATTTAAAATTTAATTTGAGCATATACGGGGCGCAACAAAAAGTCGGAGTTTTTTTCCCGAAGTTTGTAACACCCTGAGGGGTGCAGCAGCTACAGTGGCTGTTGCTAACTATAGTCACACTGTAGCCTCATCTTTTGTGAACATTTTGTTTTTTTAATGACGACATTATCTCTGTTTTTATTGGAGATACACTGTTTTAAAACAAACGCCTCGGAAAAAACAAATCAAATAAACAAATAAACATCAAAACGTAGATTAATGTGAAAACAATTGAAATAAAAAAAAAGATAAACAAATTTTAAGGAATTAATATCTAGTGAGGCCTCCTTCAAAATGGCTTAATTCAATCGACGTGGCATCGAATCAATCAGGTTTGTAACAAATCCTTGTGAAACTGCATCAAATTCTTTCTAAAGTACAATTCGCGGACAACCATTGACAAACTCTTAATTGTCATATTTCAAACAATCAATCCGTTTCCGCCTATGCCGCCTTGATTATTTACACGTAGAAATTTCTGCCTGCGAAGCGTTTTTCCGAGGCGTTCGTTTTAAAACAGTGTATCTCCCATAAAAACAGAGATAATGTCGTGATTAAAAAAACGAAATGTTCACAAAAGATGAGGCTACAGTATGACTACAGTTAGCAACAGCGACTGTAGCTGCTGCACCCCACAGTGTTACAAACTTCGGGAAAAAAACGTCGACTCTTTGTTGCGCCCCGTATATGCTCAAATTAAATTTCGAATAAAAATTTCCGACATATCCGTTCCTGAGAAATCAATGTACAATTTAAAAAAAAGATCATCAAAATCAAATGAGCGGTTCGCGAGGAAGCCAACTTTAAAATTAGAGCTAGTTTTTAGTGGCCGGTTTTTTTGCCGGTCAGTTTATAATGCAATGTCTTCTAAACCCTTTTGTCTATATGGCTGCGAAGTTCGCGAATTATTTATCATTTTTGTCATGAAACTGTCATAGTAGATTGTCAGAAACAAACTTATTAACACCACATACTAATGAAAGTAGCAATAATATTTGTAATGTTTTACAAAATTTGTCAAAAGTTGAATTTTCCCGCTGTAAATAATTGAAACAAAAGTAGCAATAATATTTGTACAGTTTTGCAAAATTGTTCAAAAGTTGAGACTTTCCCTCCTTAAATAATGAAAACAAAATTTGCAAAATTTGTACAAAAACCCGTGAATTTCGCATCCATGCGGACAAGGCTTAAGTGTTAAAGTGGGTAGATGGACAATTCTAATTTGTAGAGAGGACACGGGGGGACATTTAAAGTAAACTGTTAATGTTCTAGGTTCACACGACGTCAACTTATTTTTGATAATTTTGTGTGCTTTGAACCCTTCTCAAGTGGCACGCCTAGGTAATCATGCAACCCTCACCTCCCGTACTCATCTCTGTGCTGTGAATTAGTCACTCTCTATTATTCGACCTTGGGTAATTGATAATACAAGATAAAAACTTTAAATTTTGAAATAACTATATAATTTTTATTATCTAACGCTTCAAAATTGGCTAAAACTGTTATCATTGTTTCTACTAAAACTAATAGATGTTATATAATGCAATTATTTTTGTACATTGGGTGTAGTAAATTTTGTCAATACTTCTCATGTTTTGTCGAATGAGTTGTATCATTTTAGGGAAATTAAATGATAATTTGGAACTTGCGTTATTCGTATCAAATTCGCTACTATCAGTTCAACGTTTAGATAATACTAATATAGTTCCTTGAAAATGAAACTTTATTTTAATTTTTATAAACATTCGATTACTAACATAACGTCAATATCGTAAATAGTTAAAAATGAAATTTATTATGTTTTAAATATTTTCAAAGAAATACTTTTTCCACTAAGTATTTATTATTATTATTCACTCAAATCGATCTTCTGACCTTAATATTTTTTTTGCAGTAATCGCAAAAGGACATGAAAGACTTTAATAAATGCTTAAATTGTAATCTTTACTTTTAGTTCGACTGATTCCTATAAAATATTCTTGAAAATATCATTTATTTTGCTTCCGGAATACATAAGCATCAATAGAACACCTCTAAATTTTTTTAATGGTCAGTCGCATAGGTAGAGACATTTTAACTGCAATTGCAGCGTTCTTATCGCAAAGCGCGAACCGTTTAATATCAAATAATTTGCGTCCCACAGACAAACATCTGTTTCGATAACTTTGTGACGTTAGTAAACTAGATAACAACAAAATTAAAAGCGCAAAATGAACTGCCCACCTATCAAATATTTTGCAGAACGTAAAACGTCAAAATGTATCGAAAACATATTTTATATCCGAGGTAACTCACCCATACTAATGAAATCTTTGTTATGATATACGTAAGAGAAGAGGGAATTCAATTTGTTTATTTTTCAGAATGTGTTCATAATTAAGTATATTTCAATTTAAACATAAGTTTTAGCGGGGTTGACTATCAGAAAATAAGTAGTAAATCGATTTCCTGAAAAATGGAACACCCTGTATAAGAATTGATGTTATGATCAGATTCTATACGCTATATAGTATCTGTCTCGGTATCTGTATACCAAAATTCGTCGTACTAGCTAATAGTTTACGAGATAAAAGTACTGAAAGTCTTAGAGGGAACACCCGGTATATTTCATCACTTTCTGTTCCAATTATTATCTTTTACTATACAGGGTGGTCCATGGAGACATACTAGATTTTTCACTTCAAAATATTAGATACGATTGAAGCCAACTTGCATTAATAAAATGTTTAGTCTAAGAGCCAGTGGCCGGCAACCTATAAGTAAATGATTATACCTGAAATTTTGCACAGTGAGTCTCTTATACCTATCACACACGATGTGGGGACTCGCTAAGCCCGGCGAGGCCGACTCAAGAGTTACTCAGGTGCGAGAAGTATGAAAATGTAACCAACTTCGTTATTAAATTAACAAAACTGCCGTCTGAAAATTTTAAAATATACAATCATTATTATATAAAAAACAAAGGCAGACGATTACCGTGCTTCTAAGGTCATGGCAAACACTTGTGAAATTGGCAAAAATTATAAATTTCAAAAGTATTTGATTAAATCTGATTTTTGACGTTAAAAAACTGTCAGAAATGTCAAGCATTGTAATCGACATCACCAAATCTCAGAACCTGTGCCAGAAATAGAGGTTATTTGTTACTTATATTATTTTAATATAAAAATATGCTAAATGTAATAAATAATAAAAATAAATGCCTAATTTGTTAGATCTGAAATTTTAAAATTTTCAAACGGCAGCTTTGTTAATTTAATAACGAAGTTGGTTAAATTTTCATACCTTTCGCACCTGAGTAACAGTTGGATCGGCCTCGCCGGGCTTAGCGAGTCATCACCTCATGAGTGATAGGTATAAGAGACTCACTGTGCAAAATTTCAGGTATAATCATTTACTTATAGGTTGCCGGCCACTGGCTCTTAGACTAGTTGAAAATAAAAAAGATACAGGGTGTTAAAGTTGGAAACGTTTACAGAATACCTAACGTAGGCAACTAGCAACACGACTGTAAAATTTCCAGTCAAGTCATAATTTAATTGCTGTGTATACTCGCGACAAGAATTCAGACGACTTACGTCATACGAACAAATGAATAATTCATTATATTTTCATCAAAATATTTAAGAAACTGCAACTGCAACTGATAGTAATAAAACTATATACTACACTAAAAGTTTGCATTATATTTTGCACTAAATTGCAAAAATGATTGTTTTTAACACGACCAAATATCCCTGTATACCTATATGTACAATTCTTCAGTCTTCCTTTATCAAAATCCATGTGAAATAATTCCTCAATTTTTCATGGGAAATAACTACAATGAGAATGTAAAAACAGATTTTCATTTTCTTATGAGAATTTGCGTCACTTTCTGAGGGAAATATTCCCGCGGCAGGTAAATAAATGGGATCTTTCTGTCGATTAGTTGGCATGAATAAGATTAAATTTGTTTTAATATACTCGTAAAGAAGTATATGTCGCCAAGTCCAGACCTGATATCTGCGAACGAAGTGCGAGCTTTATTAACAAAGGCACACAAAAACAAAAAAAAAAGTTCTGTGCCCGAGCTCCGACCCTTGGTTTCCCATGTATTTTTAGCTCCCGAAACCGATCCTGGGGTCGGTATAGCCCAGACGTTCCGTATTTGCCCGCTACAGTAAAAAAAATGATCAAAATTGTGTATTGATTTTTTTTTTATTTGAATCAATTTAATCCTGGATACGGTGAAATCATATATCAAAGAAATGGAGCGCAGTTGTTAAGGGAGATGAGATGAACCTATGATGACGGATCACTGCTGAAATTTGAAAAGGGATATGCCCCCACTCTCCAAAAATAAAAAATATAAAAAAAAATATATAAAAACATGTAAAAAAATGAAAGAAAAATGGAAAACAAATAAAAACAATTTAAAAATAAAGAAATAAGAAAAATAAAAAAGAAAAAAAATTTAAGAAAGAAAGAAAGGAGCTACAATACTTCCTACGTCAACGTCGTTAGCTCTGGGTCACTCCAAAGGAAAGTAATTGTGACCTGTTCACAAATTTTTATGGAACTGCAACATTATTCTCCTAAATCGTGTTTTCTTCGATTTTGGCTGTCATATTGGAGTGTTAGGCGTCTATAATGAGGGTTTGTTACATGTGGGAGCCATTTTGCCGACCTTTATTCACTATGCAATGCTACATGAAGACAATCCTCTTAAATCAATTCGATCCTGAATATAGTGAAATGATGATTTTTTCTGACAATTTGAAATTTTTCGGACCAATTCTCTGCCAATTCGTGACCCTCAAGTGACAATTGGGATGTGCGAGGTCCTATCCAACAACTAATTCATGTTTGGACCCTTCAATGGCACGGAGATAAAGCTTTACGCTTATTCCCAGAGAATGGCCAAATTTTGGTCATTTTTTTTACTGTAGCGGGCAAATAACGAACGTCTGGGCTATACCGACCCCGGGATCGATTTCGGGAGCCAAAAATACATGGGGAACCAAGGGTCGGAGCTCGGGCACAGAACTTTTTTCTTGTTTTTGTGTGCCTGTGTAATGAAGTAGATAAATATGCGCCAAGTTGTCAGACAAAAAAAATATAACGCTTTTGGCATACTTGAGCTTCAGCAAACAAAACTTGATGGTGGTTGCGCCATTGCCTCAGACATCCGGAAATTTCCTGACGTATTTCCGAAACCCCGTATACCAACACGCATGATGCTCATAACTTACGGTTCATCTGCAAGCACTAGCGTGCACACAGACCCATATCTGTCTCTTGGAAAGTGGGTAAATCGTAAACGGCGTACGTAAATAGCTAAAATCTAAGAAGAAATCGGTCTGCAGCCACCGAGACCACTGTTATCGGCTCTGGGAGTCGCGTACCAGCAAGTAACAGCTCCATTGAGCGCACATTTCGCGACTGACCGCGGTTGAAGGTAGTCGCGATACCGCTGCAGCTACACTTTTGAATCGGTGCCAGTACGACCCGTATTTAGAACAGTTTCTTTCCGCACACGGCAACTTTGAAACGCTGCGGAAAATTCAGGGGTGAAAATGGCGTTTTTCAAAACTATCTGGAAGGCCAACAGCAAACACCAAAGTGAGTACTTTTTTTTTACCGTCACTGCTAGGTCGTCAGACGAAATCCGGGATGATATGAACTTTTTCTTAAGTACGCATCGCGGAGGCTATGCAAACAATAGACGAGCGCGTTGTCAACATTTCTTGGCCGATGTTGCGATTTTAGTAATTTCTTTTGCGATCAGAGTCGTATTACCAGGAAGTTGTGTTAAATTTCTAATATCAGGTTACACGGCAATGTCACTGGTACGATATTGCGGTGTTAGTTGCAAAATTGGACTATTTTCTAATTGTAATGTGTTTGGTAAAAGTTGATGTGTTTGATTTCATCATATATATGAGTAACGCTAATCAGGATCAAGGATAATTCCCAGACAAGGATCTAGGACAAAATGTATTTGGCATTTGTTTTTTATTTAAGTCTAATCGAAAAATAATGCCATTGTTTGTACGTATACATATGTTTATAATTTAGTGTAAAAATTCGGGCGAAATCTGACATTTAGCAATAACAGCTCACTATCGCTATTGCCAGTATAACATTGAACTATGCCACCATTCTCTTCGACTAATACAAAATTTTAACATATTTCTTCCAAATTAACAATAATCTAGTTTTAACTAGATTTAAAAAAGTAACAAATGACGTAGTCGAGCTAATATATTTGGAATGTGGGTTTCCTAAACGCAAAGTTCATTGCAAATTAGGAAACAATACAATTTATCATCAAAACACTAAATTTAGGGAAAAAAGTTTCAAGCTACACCTTTCAAAGTAAATAACCGTCTGTCTGTCCATCCTAGTATTGTGAAATTATTAAAAAAGATAACTGTGCTAATGTTTACAAAATTGAGAAGCAACTTCTGTCATCATATCATCCTTGGACATAATTTACTCTCTACTACGTTTTTATTATTTTTTAATACCCATACTGAAAACTGCCATCAAATTCTTAATTTACAGATGATTAATTTTGGAATTAAAAAGCTAAAATATTTTATAGTGAAGCTACAGACATGTTTAAATGGGAAAATAAAAACAGTATATGTTTAAATGTGTAGGTACGTCCGAGTATACAAAGTTGTCAATGTTTAAAGATATTTTTTCGGCAATTGTGTATGCGGAACTTTATGAAAATCAGGTTTTGGAAAATATAATTGACTTGACAATTTTTTTTCTTATGAAAAATGTTCCATTTTTGTCAATGTACACTCATAGACATGTACCAAACACTAGGTACAAAATAAGGAAATGCACTAGTCACAATACAAGTACGACATGCATAACTATTTTAATCTAGTTTGAGGATAATAACAACTAGTAACGGATTATAATATTGTTCGTTATAATTTGAAGATTTTTTAGGGACCAACGTTTTCTAACTAACTAAAGGGTTGTATTTTGCTCCGTTATCATAGTAATTAAAAAAATTTCGGAAAATTTTCATCCTCCTTTTAGATATAGAAATACCATATTTCGAACACCCTGTTACAGTCAGTAGTCAGTACACACAAAACACCCTGTTGAAACTATGTTGGGGCACATATCCTTAGATGCGACCTCGGGATAAGAAACGAAGGCCCATCCTTATTTGTAACATGCCATCCTGTACCATTAAAGTTGCAGTCTTTTCATATTCTCAATATAAATTGTTATGCCATTTTTTTGTTAATGTCATAATTCTCTGAAACGATAATTTTGAATACCGTATTCCCCGTAGTTTGATTTAGGTAATATTCATTACATGTGACAACTGCGCCTGGTAAAATTATAACTTTGCAGATAGCAGTTTTATCAATTTGGTGTTTTATGTAACAATTCGGTTCAGTAGCCGATTTTACAATAACATTTACGTTTGTTCTATAACGCTCCGATAATTACTGTTTTAATTTAATTGTTTAACATCAAGTTTCGATTTCTCAAAAAAAATTACGAAACGTTAATAACTACACTGTGAGGTAATGGCCTGCACGCTTATAAGGAACAGATTCTGACGATGTTCGGCTATTTCTTATCGGTTTTATTTGATTTGTAAACATTCGCTGAATATTTACTTCGATGCGACCTTTGTCGTTGACGACAACAAAGGAATTTGCGAAAATCGAGAGTAGTACTAGGGTTGTCATCCGTCCTTATTTCGGAAGGACAATATTTGTTACAAAAATATGTCAAATACGTGTTTAAGGTTATTTTGTGTTGTTTTTAGACATAAATCTCGAAAAATAAAACACGTAGAGCAAAAAAAGTATCAAAACTAAAATTATTGATGTTTTGTTTACTATTTAACTACAGTTGAATTTAAAAAAATACGTATTTTGAAAGATTTTTGTACCTAAAAATTTGTTAGTTAGACCGCTTTCTGTCGTTATAAATTCGTTTTACTTCAGTATCTTTGAATATTCTCAAGAGACATGAGATAATATTCTTGTTACTTACTAAACTCTACAGGATGTCGGGAAAATGTGAAAAATCTCTCAGGTGAATGAACAAATAACTACTTTAAAAGTTGACACATATGTCCGTAGGGAGAACCTGTAGGAAAAAATTATAAGAACTTTTCATCTTATTTTTTCATGTTCTATCTGCACCTGAGATATTTCCCATATTTTCCCGGACACCCTGTATATTATTCAATTCTCAAATGTCCAAAATTACAAACGCAATTTTAAGAATACGGCGCCTTTAACCGTCACTATAGGTTGCCCATTTTTCAGCACCCTGTGTACTCTAGACAAACCCGGGTCTATTCTGGGTATTGCCAGTCTTAGTATTTCTTCCAAAAAATTATTATTTTTTAAATCGCTAACTACCATATTATCATATTCTATTTAAAATAAGCGAGTTGATGCCTAATTCTGGTAAAATCGGAAGTCCCTCGTCATTGTGAATATTTTGTTTCAACTCAAAAATGTTGAGAACCTCTAGAAGCTAGAAACGAAAATTCATGGTTTGTTGTGGAAGCCGATGTACAGCAATTAAAAACCTGATGTAAATTTAAATTATCCTTCCACGATATCTGGTATCTCGTCCTAACCAATACCTCTTGCATCATCTTCTCACGAAGCAAGATGGAATCGCGACCCAGACAGTGCGCAAACAGCCCCGTGGCGTTGGAAGTCGTCTAATATTCCGGCTAACCACAACCAAATGAGGCAATAAGGCATTTCTTTGTGTACGAACGGTCCTGCTGCACTTTCTTCATGATGCAACGCGAACGATCAGTTGCAGGTTTGGTCGATTCAGGGAAGTTTCGCTCGGCAAAGTCCAATGTTATAATTAGCGGAATTCTTAACGTACGAATATGTGTCGCGAACGTAGAAATGCAAATAGGATCGGTCAGTGTACAGGGTGTACCGATTTCCTTGTACTTGCAGGCTAGCTCGGAAACTATAACTTTGTTCGTGTCTCACAGGATAGCCGAGACTTTGGAATGGTGAAAATTGCTGCTGATAGGCTTCTTTACGCAGAATGCAGTGACGTACTTGTGATTTATCTACAGGGTGTCTCTTAAAATATCACCCAAGCTCAGTTTTTTAAATGGAACACCTTGCAACACAAAAATTGTATAACGAAGTGCTATAGAATTGTTTGAGATTGCTTTGTAACTATGTTATAAAAATTCTTTAAGACCTGTGAGAACGTTTATTCAACAATTCTATAAGTATTTCCTGCAGACCTTACAGAACAGCTTAAAGAACTAAATAGTTCTTTGAAAATGTTCTTAGAACAAACATTGCTCTATAAACGTTCTTACGATTTTTATAGAACAGGAAATTATTAGCTGGGTATGGCGCATGGATTTGCGAACCTGATCTTACCCACTTCCCCATCACCCGGTATATATTACCAATTAGACCTCCATGCATAATTATGTCCCTAATTACTAGAATCAGTACTCAATATTAAAAATTCCTGCCGTATTCAATCTCCCGTGGTGTAGATAACCATATACTTAGCTAGTAATTACCAGTTGCACAATAGTAATAACTTTTTCTCTTCGAATTGGGTTTTTTGCTTAATTGCCGCCTTTCAGGGTTTTAATAGGAGTTGCAAATGCCTTCGTGCCACTTACTGCGAAGTAACTGTGCAACGCAATTTGGAAAATGATTTCGATACAAATGTCGGTCAGATGGACGTAGAGGCCAAAGAGCGCGTTAGAAGAGATAAGAATAGGCGAGTAGTCAAAATAATTTACCAAATCGTTGTCGTGGATAACTCGAAAGCAGGCTGATACGGAATTAGGATGTTTAAAGGCTTTCGTGATGTAATTTTAATACGATCGTCATTTATGTTTGTAAACAAATGCGGTTTGCGGACAAACAGCAGTGTGGTACTTAGATCGGATTTTGCCATCCGCGCGATTATTTGACGTTTGATGCATTTGGTGTTGCCACAAGTGGTCATTTTTCCACAAAAATAAAGACTTTCTTTATTCAACAAGCACTTATGTATAAGCAGTACAGTGTTGCTACAAGTGGCCATTTTCCCCCAAAAATGAATAATTTCTCTATACAAGAGCATAGATCTAGGAAAAGGGAGATAACCCAAAGCCTAGTGCGCATTCTGCCAATTTTACACTCCTCTCACCCACGAATCACGTACATCAATTTGAATAATGCCATATTACTGCTTTTTGATCATTTACTGACTATAGGTTTGTTTTAGCAGCGTTGAAAACGGTTTGAAAACTATCAGAAATGTATGTCCAACTATTTATTGCGTCAAATTCAATGGTAACGCGTTCTCAGCTTAACTGGTGGAATATTTCTGACAGTTTCCAAACCGTTTTCAACTGCTGCAAAAACAAGCCTATTGTTATCGTGTATTTAATACAGTGTTGTTGCTACTACTTTTGGTACAAATAAACATTTATTTAATAATTATGGATTTTTGAGTAAGGAAATAATGTAATTGAAACTAAAATAAAATGTGATATTATTTACGAGAATTTAATATGCTAAAGTTTTAATTAGAATTATAATTTTGGATTTCTCAAATATGAAAAAAGAGAGGACTGGGATAACTGCACTAGATTTAAGGAAAGAGGATATTTTTCAGTATTCTAATGTGTGTCACTTTCATATAGACGAAATAAACATCGAAATATTGAGGATAATCCTGTCATCAAAATTTAAATATTCATTTTAAAGAACAAAATGTATTTACTTGTTTGTTTTAGGGTCATTGACTTTCATGTTTTATACGTTTTAAATTTATAATAAAAATGTTTAATCAGTAGGTACCTATTGTTTTCATAATTATAATTTTATAAACTTAAATATACTACATATGAGAAAATATGTATACCGATACTTCAAATTTCTCAAGATGATAAAACACTTAGCTTTAAGTAAAATAAATGATATTCAACAAATAATTTAATACAAATCAGTAATCATAATCGTTGAGATTTTGTTTGTTTTATTAATTCCTAAAAATGTAAAACTTATACAACAATTTTCTATTTTTTCGTCAGTGTAACTCTATACAAATTTACATATTAATTAATTATAACAGATACAAAAAGCATTTGTTATGGAGCGAAAAAAAAATAATATTAAATATGTATATATTTCTAATTTAAATCATTAATTATTTATGAAAATGCCCCACCTAAGCCACCCAGTCTCCGGAATACAGGCAGCATTTGCGCGAGTAAAATTTAGCCTTTGTTACCTTTATTCCTTCCAACCTCTTTGTGCAAGAAGTACTCATCTCTGAGGAATACAGTGTTGCCACAAGTGGCCATTTTCCCCCAAAAATTAAGATTTTCTTTATTGAACAACAAGTTATGTTCGATTTAAGAATAGCGTAAAGTGGTTCAAGATTCTAAACTAATTCATATTAAAGCATTATATAAGTTATGACTGCCGTATGATAAAAAAAAAGAAAATCCACTCAGGATTTCCACTATCGTAAAACCAACAAGGAGTCTATATTTGCTGAAACTGCATCATTTTCTTTAACTTTTGGAGAAAAATGCGTTAGAATACATGGTCACTATAATGGCATACGTCAGTTATAAAAAAACATTGTTTAGACCCCTCAAATCGTTAAATTTCCCATGAACCATTATGTAGCTCTATACTCGCATCCAATCAAGTCATTTTTGAGTTATAATACGCGAATACTGCGGTTTATTTATGTAATTCAATCAAATTCCCACTGCTTTATTTATGTGTTCAATTATGCATTTATTTAACAGAAGTACCGTGTACAAATACAGTGACTAATGGGGTTAACAGAATATCATTTTATTAATCATGCGTTCAGATTGTTTTTAAAAACAATTATAAATTGTAGAAATACATTATTACTTTATTCCTAGACACGTTTTACTTACTGTTTAAATCACAGTAGTGCGATACGATGATATGCCCGATTTATTTCTGTAAACAAACTTGAATATGTAAATTATTTGATTTTGAAATTAATTTTAATTCTTATTGTAAATCTACAAGGAAAAAAATTAAATTATAGCTTTACTTACATCTACAGGGTGTCCCGAAATTAATGGGACACAGAGCAAGAGCAGATTCCTTACATCAAAATAATGGGATTAAGCCAAACTTACCTCGGTCCATTTGTGGCTAATAAAAATGTTACAGGGCGTTATAGTTCTAATTTTGAATTCGAAATTCTAAAAATTCTTAAAAAGTTTTCAGAGGATTTTTTTGAAAATTTGGATTAGGGAGTTTTCTGGGACAAGAAAAACGAATCCGTACTTAGTTTTGCTGTAGACGCTCGAGGGCGCTACGAAATATACTCTTGGTTGATAAAAACTGGTTATAACTTTTTTATCAGTGTGTGTACGAATTTTTAATGGAAAAATATTGTTCTCCTATCTATTCTTCACAAATAAGGTATACTTGTTTTATGTCGATAAATTTAACCGTTTTCGGTTTAGGTATTTCTTGTTTTTACTTTAACGCCCTGTAACTTTTTTATTAGCCACAAATTGACCAAGGTAAGTGGCTTAATCGCATTATTTTAATGTAAGGAATGTACTCTTGCTCTGTGTCCCATTAATTTGGGGACACTCTGTATAAATATCCTCGAATGAACGTTTGACAGCGACATCTATTGGTCAGTATTGGTTGTATAAAATGGGAAGGAGGGCAGTTCCTAGGGTGAAAAAGGGCATACGGCAAATAAAAACAATGTATATCAAACATATTCAATATGAAAAATTAATGAATTATTATGTAGTGTGCCCCTGCCAGTACGAGACGCCACTGACGAGGTCGATTTCTGACGCAACAAGATTTCGAATTACCTTCTTGCACTTACCTGCCTTAACAAATAATTATGTTTAGCATAATTATTAGCTACCAACATTTTACTTCCACGATAAATGAACATTCTCCCCGCCTTCCTGACTTTGAGGACCACTGTCACGATTTTACGAAGATGGCCATGGCCAAAACGGATTCGGTAACACAGGATGGACAATTTTTAACACGAATTTTGCGAAATTGGAATATTGTAACGGTTCGGAAGTGCATAGAAAGCTACAAAAATAATGTGGATTTCGATCGTCATTGGTCATGTAATGCTATTAGCATCAGGGCAGGTCTTGAAATGGAAAAAAAAACAAAAGAGAGTCGCATTAAAATGCCAGACATTTTTAAGTCTCAAAAACGCCTAAAGGAATTGTAGCAACATTCCTAAACGCTACGGGACGGGAAGAATTTGTGAAATATTGAACGAACAACATTTCGCTTGGTGTTTTCTATGAACTACATGTTTGTAATTTAAATTTAATCCGAATGCGTGGCTTTGATATGCTTTATAGAGTGACATTTCATTCATAGTAGACCTTTGATTCGCCGAGGCAGATAAGACGATTCTGATAAAGCCATGAAAAATGTCATGAGTTTCCACGGTTCCTAATACTGGCTGGTTCTCCCTGAACCCGTGTCATCCTTTGGAGTTGTGCAATCGAAAATGTTTTGTTTTTTTTTTATTTCTACGTAGTAGACTTTTACTGCACGAGTATCTATTTTAAGGCGGAGATAAAATTACTTAACAATTTGGTAACAAATAGGATTATAAACGGTCCAGTCCTACGCAAAGAAAAGAATCCCAACTAGCAATTCGGGATTTAGATACAAAAACATTTTCGAAACAAATCTTATAAAACAGCATAGACAAAAAGACATTTTAAGAATGTTTATACAGCAACTATACAACCAACATTGGCACCATATTATAAAGCATTTTAGCAGCTTTTGAGATTTTGTAAGGCCTGTTGGAAACAATTTAAAAATAGTTATACAGGGTGTCCCTAAAAGGTTAGGACAGCGTCTCGCCACATAAAGTGTAGGTGAAAATAAGTCGATTTAAATAAACTTGCCTTAGTCCAAAAGTTGATAATCACGAAGCTACAGGGGTGGGAGGTTAAAAAATAAATCGCGTTTTCTTTAATAACTTTCGACTGTTTCACGTTAATTTCATGAAATTGTGGTATATCTTTTTTGTTCCACCCTGTATATTATTTTGGACTAGAAAAATATCTTCCCCAGTTTTTTATAGTTAAGAAAGGTTACCTTATTGAAGTCGCTTGGAACAACGGTTTCCGAGAAAAACACATCTATCCCTGATGACTTATTATTTATCTACAAAATTCAAAATTATTCATTTATCCTCAAGCAACACTGGTAATTTTTCTTGAAGAAAGTGCAAATAGCTCTCTGTAATTAAAAAATAGGACCTATTAGATTTGATTCTATGATACATTTTTGTGGGGAACACTTAAGAACAAGGTCTATTCTGTCGTTATAAATAACGAAAATGAGCTAAGAGGACGAATTCGTGCCGCTGCTCAAGCTATCGCTACGAATGAAGACAGAGTACAAATAAACTTTGTACGAAGAATAAATCTGCATACAAGAAAATGGTGGCCATTTCGAGCATTTACTTGAATTATTTATGTTTGCGTTTACTTATTATTTTTTAGTATTAAGATCACTGCAAACAATAGATTTAGATGTGTTTTTCTCGGAAACCGTTGCTCCAAGCGACTTCAATAAGGTAACCTTTCTTAACTATAAAAGACTGGGGAAGAGATTGTTCTAGTCCAAAATAATATATAGGATGGAACAAAAAAGATGTAACGGTTTAAATGGTTCGAAATCGTCGCCGGTGGCGCCCTCTAGAAGATATACCAAAATAGACAATAACATTGAATTTGCCATCCCAAGAAACCCCTGGATACAAAATTTCGTGAAATTAACGTGAAACAGTCGAAAGTTATTAAAGAAAACTCGATTTATTTTTTAATCTTTGACATCCTGTAGCTCCCTGATTATCAACTTTTGGACTAAGGCAAGTTTAGTTAAATCCACTTATTTTCAGCTATACTTTATGTGGCGAAACGCTGTCCCAACCTTTTCGGGACACCCTGTATAATAGCCACAAATCAACTAAACAACACTTTTAATATAAAGATTCTATAGTGGCAATAATAAAACATTACTAAAAAACACAGAAATGTTTATAAAATAGTTTTATATTTACTGTATAAGCTGTTTTATAATTTAGCTGCCGAAATGTGATAAATTATAAAACTCTTCAGTTGCTGACAACAAAACAATGATACTTGCCGCAATAATAAAACAAACATGTATTTCGCAAGCTATAATACGGCAATAAAATAATTGTCGTATAACTTGAAAATTATAAAACTGTTTTACTGGTTGAGACGCGACGAATGACAATCAAAACCAAACGCAAACGATGAATCAAAGAATACCAACACGTTTGAAAATTATTTTGCACGTAAAATTCCATTTTATATTTCATTTTTCCGGGAAAATGTGCTTAAAACTAGCACTTACCTGTTGCTTTCATAGCACTGTGACCTGTAAACAAAAAAAAATATGTATTAAATAATTTTATACCATTATCTTAAATACATATAACTGTTGTTGTACCCAAATTGTGTCATATTTCAGTTCCGCTTATTTATTTTCAGAACTCTCTGAAGAACTAGCTCTTCAAAACAACAAAGATGCCGAATCAGAAGCCAGCGAAGTCATAGAAAACGAAAATGACGTTGTCACGTTCAAATTAAAATACTTAGGTAAGAACTAGGCAGATATAGGGTTTGTTCCAACAACAGCAAGAATCGATACCGAATCGTCCAGAACTAGTCAGTCAGTTCAGTTGTTAATGTACTCTCGGCGAATGCGACGTAAGACGGAGTTGGTCAAACATTTCTGACAGTTCTGAACCAGTTCTCAACGGCTGTTGGAACAGACCTATATTGTAATAAATTTCATTTTCATCGCACTTGAGGTATAGCTTTTAGTTTTTAAGTACAAGACACATATTTTGCACTAGTTACATCTTCAACCAAAGAAAACTGTTGTTTGATTTGATTTCTTTTCATTTTTAGGCAGTACAGTTGTAGAGAAAATTACAGGCGACAGTATCAGCACAGAATCCGTTAAAAACATAATGAAAACGGCGAAAGCTAAGGGGAGGAAGAATCTGCAAAGGGTAAATGTTGCCATCTCACTTAAAGGCATCGCCGTTATGGATCTACAGGGAAACGACATCTTTAAAGTCTCCATATACAGGTAATTTCAACATCAGATCTTCGGTTCTCTCTTCTTCATTGACATAGAAGCAACAAAAGTTCGAACCGTTCATTCATTGCTATTTGTTTTGTATCCAACATTGCGCTTGTGTATGACAAAGTAGTAGAGAGTAGAGTAGAACATCGTTTGTGACTTACTAACCAAACTTAAAAATACTTTCTAATAGCTGTATACAACAAAACAAACCGTTTTGTCTCATGGTAGGCACTCGTAATATAACAAAACAAATGTTCCATTTCATTATTAATTTTGTAACATATGAGGTTTTAGATCTTACTATTACATTTTTACACCTCTCATTACAACACTTACAAATTGATGCTTCATAAAAATTAGATAGATAGTGTAATTTGAAGTTTGACCAAATGATCGTATTTAGGAGGAGATGAATGAACATAATTCTCCACGCTCTTAACAATGGCGTTCCTTTGTCTTTATAATTTGAATTAGTTTTATTTAAAAACACCAAGAAATCGGAAAAAATACAAATTCCGACTAGCAGCAACGCGTATATCAATGAAAACGCAACATTGTCATACTTCCTCTATATGTTGTTAGCATGAAATGACAAATAAATAAATATATATGAATATGTATATAGTTTGTAATAATGACTTCATAAAATGATGTTAAGAATATCTCACATTGTTAAAATTGATATTAAATTCATGTCTATTATTTTTTTGTGTAAGAAGTTAGTTTGTTGGCGAATTCTCTATTACGTTCTTCTTCTACCTCAAAAGACGACACTACAAGATTATAATTCCACCTCTTAATTTTCCAGAATATCAAACTGCTCCACAGACCCCACCCATCGTCAAATCTTCTCCTTCATCTCCACGGACCCGGACGAGACCATGGAATGCCACGCGTTCGTCTGTTCGAAGCGTAAAATGGCGGAAACCGTCACTCTGGCAGTTGCTCACGCCTTCAGTACGGCATACGAGGCCTGGAGGATCCTGCCGACCACCAAGGAGTTCCAACAGAACGCGATGAACATGAAGGAGAACGAAAAGAACATCATCAACCAGAAGGTGGAGGAGAAGTTGGATGACGGCGATGGAGGCAAGACTGAGGACGTAGTTGAGGAGAAACTGATCGACTTTGATGATGAATTAGACAACGAAGAAGAGTCTTTCATCCTGGAGAGGCCTCCGTGCGAGCAGAATACCAACAATCAGTGGGTGAGTACCACTGATGATGCAGTTTTCTAACATTGATTATTTAAATAGTAAATCAGAATCGCGATTAATACCGCAAAAATCGGAAAACGCTTATAAAAAAAGAATACGACAAGTTCATCAAATGAATAGAAGAGCAAAAGGTAACAGATTAATGAGTTGTGCTTGCTTACGTTCAAAAAATGTCGCGGCGGGGATCGATATTGGGTTGATAGGCAAGGGGAAGGGCGGCGACAGGAGAGAAATTTTAGGCGCCAAAAGCGAAGTGAACCAACTTATACGATATTACAACTTACCTATTCTTGAAAGTATGTGCATTCATTAGTTCCTTGTTGTTTCAGGTATGTTTCGAAGACGATTTCGTGAGGGAAACCCCTTCGAAATCCCACTGCCAAGTCGACCTAATATTCGCTTGATCCTCTTCGGACAGAAAAGGATCTAAGCCATAGCTATACGTCTAAGTGTCATTTATCTTGATATACTCTAAGATGCTAGTTTTAAATATACAACTATGTAGTGTCTACATCCACTGAGAATTCTGGCTCACGAAATGCATTTTGTAGGGGAACAATTCAGAAAGAGGTGGCACCATAATAAAGAGTAGAGGTGAAGTCGAAGTATATATTAAAATATCAAGCGTTCTGACATCTGAACATCATTCATTCATCTCTTAAAAAAGTCGTCATTTATAGTACAGTTGCATCAGTGTGAAAAAACTGATTCAATTTCCTACTGTAGCTAGGAACGGATTATCGTCGATAAAAACTTTGCAAATATTCCTAGTAGAGTTGGCGATTTGATTGGACGTCACGGTTGAAATAAACCTTTACGGTATATTTTTGGTGCTATCTATTTTATTAGACTGTAATATGTAACATGATTTGTACATAAATAAATTAGGTAATATAAATATATACATTTAGTAACTCTGACTTTGAATATGTACTTCCCGATGAAATTAAAAAAAAATTGTTGGAGATGTCGAGTACATCGACATCAAATCGACCCAAATAGTTATCTGGCCATAGCTTCATTTTTTGGCAAAAAAATTACTTGTAATCGTTAAAAGAATGACCAGGGAAATCCAAATTAACATTTTAATAAAAAAACGACGTAAATATGAGAACTGTTGAATCAGACCACAGACAATCTGTTAATTTTTTATTTGTATGACCAAATCTTTTCACAGCGACGTTTGACCAGTAAAAAAAAAATAGAAACCAATCTTTCACGTTTTGATTTATATTGAGCCATCTACCAGTCTGTAGTAGACTATCTTTCAAATTTGAGAAATTGACCATATAAATATTACTTCAATTGTCTAATTTTAAAAAAAGTTCGCAGATAGTTTTTAAATAAACGAATATTATATTATGAAAAAAAAACCGCCAATACATAATAAATAGTTATTTATGCAACAAGTGCAAAAAGTAAGTGTTTATTGCACGCGACGTGAAATTGTCCAACGAGGCCGTCAGACCGAGTAGGACAACACGTCGAGTGCAATAAGCACTTTTTGTACGAATTGCATACAATATTTTTTCTACGTTCATGCAAAACCCAAAGAATGTTATTTAGATGACACTAAGTCTAGGAAAATGTGACGTCGATTTGAACGTTTATGTTTGTCATGATGACAAAACGCTGTAGTAGAATGACAGATGAATGCAATGAACATTTTATTGCACTAGTGCAATAAAGGACCACTTTTTCCACTAAATATAGTTCAATAAAGTTGTGTTTTTTGCATGAACGTAGAAAAAGGTAATAATGGAAAACATCGCAAAAACATAATCATTTTAAAGAAGTTACAATGCTGTGCGGTATGGTAATAACTTTTTGATTATTAACGATGGTTTCAGTTAATGCAGCTTTTCTTATAAAGCTTAAGTTTTCTAAAATTTTACATGAGTAATATAAAAATTTAAATCAAATTCTATTTGTTTTTAAATTTGGTCAATAGAAAAAAAGTGGGGCATAATTTTATATTCACGATAACCAGTAAATTTCAGAAATTTTAACACTGCGCCTTCTTGTCCCCATTTTTATGGCAAGCAGTGTATTCGAGGTGCAAACGCGCTATCTGCATACCGTCACAGATCTGGACAAATATTTTGGAAGCAAATATTTGATACCTACTTGTAACACAATTGATAGTACATAGATATATATCACTACTATTTAACACAGAGGACTTGAGATTTAATCGTTAAACAAATACTAGCTACCAAATATTTATGTTTGGCAAGGAATAGCGCTTCAATTGAAGAACGGAAAACATCGCACCAGACTGAAACCAATACAGACAATGGAGGTGATAAAAAACATAGCTAAAGGTAAACTGCAAAACTAATTAATTAGGCTAGTTCACGTTTGGAAGTTGTGTCCAAAAACAAATAGATTTTCGTTGAGTGCCGTGTACGTTTTGTTATTTGGGATTATAATTATTAAGAATGACATAACCGGTAAACCAGTATTTTATAGTTTGGAAAGAGGGTAATGGGGAAATCTCGAGAAAAAATATACACTAAACCTCGTATGAGTTATTCCTAATAACCAGTCAGAACAATAGATTCACATTCTCTTTTTTTATTATAAAACATAAATAACAAGCTCTTACGTAGATACAGAAAACAAAATTACAGTTGTGGGTAATATCTATATAAAAAAATATAAAAAAACAAACAAAATTAATTATTTAATAAGATATCTCTATTCTTCTCTCATTATTAATAAATAATAATAAAAATTACAAATTTCATTGTATGGTGTTGTCAACGGCTCTCTTTAAAAAGACAGCTGTTATTGTACCAATGTTTTAATAAATCAATTTTCTGACTGCGAAATGCAGTTTCTTTAAAATAGGACATGCAGTACAGGGTGCACGGTTTTTTGAAGTCATTATTAACAATCTACGTAACTCCAAAGTTATTTATATATTTTTAGGTATTAATAATATTGGTTGAATTATCGAGTTTCCACTGCCAAATGTGAAGTTAGATATTTATAGAGTGTTTTCATTAAAGCAGGTTAGTAAATTTAGATAGATTAATTTCTTTAGATAATTACTGAATAGAGCTTTGTCTGTGGAATTGTTCATTAGCATACCTAGATGTTTGGTATCAGAGAACATACATATGACTTCATTGATAGGAATTGTAGGAGAAGATATTAGCTTAAAATACCTTTGTAATACAGTAAAAAATTCAGTTATTGTTTTTAATTCGTCTTTTGGCTATGGGTGTTTTTTAATTTCTATAATTAAAATTATGGTAGTTTTGTTAAATAAGCAAAGGGTTCCAATGGGCGTCATTTATGTGATATATATAGGATTTCTAAACCATAACTTTTCGAACAAGCGAACTATTTGTGAGAAAATCGACATTTTATAATATTTTATTTAAAACTGCATATCCATAAAAGCATAAGCGCCCCAAATTCGCAAAAAATCGTCCCATAATTAAAATAGTTAAGGGTGCCGTTTTTATAGGCTTTTCAACGAATTTCATAGCTGTTTGTCTAAAAAATATAAGAGAAGTTAGAAAGACTATCCAGGCTGATAAGTCATTTAGAATAAGAAAAAAGAGCATCATTTTCACCTATTATATTTTATCATAAAATCTCCTGAATTGTAGAAGTCAACTGCACATTGAAAAAATTGTATACGACATTAAAAACATAATCACATCCCTCAGAATTCTTTTATATATATACCTCTGTTGTTACCCCCTCAATTTGCTGCATTTCTGCAAGTATCTTTTTCTGTATCTATTATTTACTATGTACTGTGTAGTGTGTACTGTTTTTTTAAATTACTAGATTATAAATTCCTGCGCTAATTAATATCAAAAATAAAATTCTTGATGTTTTGTTTAAACACTTACTATTTAAATTCTCCTCAAATAAAATAATAACTTTTAAAAAGCAGTTGTAAGACACACATTACTTTATTCTAACCCCACATTTTAACAATTATTTTCACATACTTATAAACAAAAGTGAACAATATTATATGCAGAACTGTGTAAGTTTATGTTATAACAATATTTACATCTACAGTTAAATTGAAAATATACATAGTTTGAAAGATTTCCGTACCTAAAAATTTGTTGGTTAGACCGTTTTTTGTCGTTATATATTCGTTTTACTTCGGTACCTATTTGCTAAGCTCTATATTGTCTAACATTATTTGTATTGTAGAACTATTTCAAAAATACGACGTCCAAGTATCAATGGTTGCATAGCATACTGTAGAACTTCTTTCAAAATAAATTAAAAATGCTAAGATCAATTAAATATTATAGTTGGGTATTTCTTTTACAAATCTTTATTCGCGCAAGGGAAATGTCTGGATGAGGACAACGCCCTGTAGAATTTGACCCAGATTCCACTCTCATTCACCAGTTAATCAATGGACAGTATATCAACACGGACAGAAAAATTGAAATTGGTGGAAACGCTGACAAGAAGACGATCCTGGAGACAGCATCCCTTGCACTTTGCAGGCTTGCCACCACGCAAGCGCAGGGCAGGCATCGCTAGTTTTGAACGGGATACCAAGAGAGGAGAGTAGAGAGCCCTCTCCAAGCTCTGAATTCTAGGAAATGTCTGCGTAGCGCCATAGCCTTCCTGGCTAGTCGATAGACCTCCTATCGGCCCCATCCGCCTACCAGCTGTTGCTGCCAGGGCTGGACTCGGTACTTGAGCAAAATTTACGTACAGAAAGATACAAACTCTTGCGTTAAAACGTCATTTGTATTTGTTCACTCCATTTTTGTTACCCGCGTACACAGAAATTGAACAAAATAGGATAGATGTAGCTCTGGAATGCAAGTGGGACTGCACAGGTCCACCGTCTAATTTCATTTAAAAATATTATACCAAGGTATTTATTCTTGTCGTTACATTTTGACAACTTCAAACAGCTATAACTTTTTTATCTCAAATGGAATAGTCTATACTTATTTGCTCTGTCTTGTAAGAATTATTAGAGTTGCTATTACTACTTTTGGATATATTTGAAATTTTTTAGTATTTTGATAGTTTTCGTCATATATGCAACGTTAATAAAATATTTCGAAGAAAATTAATATCTGAATTTTCGGAATAACCAAATTTGGAACATTTAGGTTTATTGGTCTTCTTTGACTATGAGTTCAAGTAAATTGAAACACTACCAGGTGCTCATTGTGGTTGAGTCGCTCCCAAAATTATACCAATTTTTTTTCCATTGACCGAATTTAAAAAGAATGATTTATTTAAAACATTTTTACTCTTATTAAATTTTAAAAAACTAAGTTTTTTTAAAAAAAAAGATTAATTAAAAGAAGATTTTACAAGAGTAAAAAAGTGTTTTAAATTTTGCGCGGGATATTATCTATTTTTAAATTCGATCAATGGAAAAGGTTGGTGTAAGTTTAGAGGTGACTCACTCTAAAGCAACAACTTGTAGTGTTTCAATTTACTTTAACTCAAAAAATACCAATAATACACCTAAATCATGTACCAAATCTGGTTATTCCAAGTCAAACTAATTCAGAGATAACTTTTTTAGAAATATTTGACCCCATTTTGAAGGCTTGTAACTCCGCATGTGTGCAAATTTGTATATAGGTATCTTTGGTTAAACATTTTGCTATTCGTGATAATGCTCAATACGAATTTGGTTGATAAAATTGAAAGTTTTACACTATGTATAACAAACAATTACCCAAAAAATACCATTTTTCACATCCCTTTTCTCTTTTTCGACGAGCCTTAAGACCAATACAGTACTGAAGAAATTTATCGACCGTCCCCACTTAATTGCCTGAATTCGGTCCTGTTCAGGAAACGACCGTTTGGCTTTGTCCATTTCATTCACCAAACCTGGCACAATTCTTATGAATCCGTCTACGTACCAAACTTCGCCGAAGAAACCCCAGAAGGAATTTATGTAAGGTCTGCAAAACTGAGTAAACTTATCGTGATTGCGAGATGCTTGCTTGCGAAACAAACAACGCGGGTCGTTGCTAGAGAGCAGAGCCCTGTCGCAGACATGACGGCGACGTTGCCAGATTTTTAGCACATTTTTACCAACCCTTCTAGACAATGCAAACACATATAAAGAGAGAGGTTAAACGAATAAATATGGATAAATAACACAATTTCTGAACACGTAATACTTATAAAATGTTATTTAACTAGCATATTTCCTGTTTCCCTGGTTTGCTTTAAGGGGATGAAAGTATACCACTCCTTCCATGTTTAAATATTTTCTCCAAACTTAGTTACATTTATTTCTTAATCGAAATGAAATTTCAAGATAGCTTTGTTTATTTAGAAACTTGTTTGTCTCTTATAAAAACTTTACACTACGCTTAACACTCGAGAAAAAACATATTTTTTAAATCTATGCAAAATACGGTATAAATGTTTGAGTTCATATGCAACTTATTCTTAGACTGCTGGAAGAGACAAACATGTATCTGAATAAATAGTATAGGGCAAAAGTATGACAAAGTTTGAAAAATAAACATGGAAGGGGTAGTTTAGTTCACCTCCTTATGGCAAGCCAGCAAAAGGGGAAAATATGTCACTAACTATCATTTTATAAGTATTACATTTGTTGTCAAAATTTTGTTTGTTTATATTCAACTGTTTTTGAGAAAAATAAAAAAAAAACATTATTTTTAAATGTATAAATTGATACGACTTAAAATAATAAAGTTTTGTGTTTTTCATTTTGAAAGCGAAGGAGCAGTCAATTACTGTGTATGTATTTATTACAGAAATGGTAATTTAAAGTTTTAAAGTAGTAGATATAAAATACATAATTAAATTAAATAAGTAGATTCTATTAAAAGATAAGTTATTGCAGGCTCAAACAAATGTCAAATTCTGACATTTATGGCCTGATGTGTGTTTCTAAATACTAACAGGTGTCGACGCACTACAGCAAATTGCAGAATGCTAGATTGAAATGTAATATGTATTTATTTAAACTGTGCAAATGTCCCTAAATCTGGGATATTCCGTACGATCTGGCAACGCCGGATGAACCTTCGCCGCAGTCGCGTTTCAACACTATTCACATCTTCATCGGTTGAAGTGTAGTAAGTGCGGTTGTACTGTCTGCTGTGTGCTACAAAACCAGACAATAGTGCGGAATACACGCAAAATGAGTGTGTTTCTGAATTAAATTCGCCCCCAAATCATGTAATGGTGAGTCCAGTTTCTACATCCGCCAGGCCACTATTCAGTTCCCGTTCCCTTTCTAAAACAGCGAGTGGCAGCCCCGTTTAGGTAGGTCAACAACAATCACATGGTACTGGAAACAATCGAACGCTAATGTAAATAGCAGTTCAATTGTCCTAAGAAGACCACTTGATTAAATAATAATAGCCCTACGTGATTAGACGAAGTGATGTAAGGTTCGCGCAAAGAGAGATATTTATATATTTTTTAGAGACTAGGAAAATATTTTGGTTTAAAGTATTTTTATCTGGATTCGTTGGTTTATATGGGCGCATGCTTTATACAACATCTGGATTAATTCCCGATTAATTTTTATTTTCATAAACATGTGGCGAGTGTTTGGATATTATAAAAATGCATAACACATTTTTGGAGCTATCTACTAATAGCATAGTTGTTTATTCAATTCATTCTTATCGGAATCCGTCTGTTTTACAAGAAAATTTTGGAAATATTTGTTCTATGAATCATCTATTCGCTCATCTTTTCCAGTTTTCAATATCATCAATATTTATGTTTTAAAAAAATTACAAGTAAAATTGTTGTACCTAGAATAAAATGAAACAGTTCCAAAATGCATCCTCTGTCTAGCTCTAAAAGTGTCTGTTATTTCAAAATTAATTATTGTTAATCGCACTAGGGTCACAGATGTCCGGATTTTCCGGGAGATGTCCTGGTTTTTCCGGACGCTTCCAGCCGGGTTTTCATAGAACGTCCCATTTTTTTACAGATATCCTTGACAAGAGTTCAAAATCCGTAGTCGCTAAATATAAAATGTTTATTTACTTTATTCAATAGGTAATTACATTTTCAAAACATTACTTTGAATGTTAGCTTTTTTCACTTTGAAAAGTGAAACCGAACTTCAGATCCCCGTATTTTGGAAAAAACAAAGACAAATCGTTATGAACATTTAATAACTGAACTACCTAAGGCAAATAACGCGAATACTGTCTTATCCCAAGTGTGTTACAAACGCTTTTTAAGATATGATTTCAGAGAAATTTAAATAGTAAAAATGAATAAAAAAAAAACAATCAAGTGCTTACGTTTGTTTTACATGTAAAACACTAGAAATTTGACGAGAAATACTGCAAATTATACAGCAAATTTTAAGTTATCTTGATTTTTAGAGTTTTGAGGCCATCATTAGCATAAGGTTTATGTATTTTTACCTACAACAATATTTTATTGTTAGTTATATTTTTTGTTGGTAATTAAAGTGAAATTGAGACTCATTTTTACAAAAAAAAAAAATAAAATTCAATCATCCAATCACTATAATGATATTTTAAATGAAATAGTTAAAACTACATTGTTGTTCTTGTTAAATATATACAGGGTGATTTTTAACCTATACACATAAACTTGGGAAAATTATAACTGAGGACAAATAATGACTAGTGAAAAAAAATGTTTTTCAGTTATGTGGTGGGGAAATGAATACGAATAGGACCACAATTGATAACAAAAGTACTGCTACAAATAACAAATATTATCTTACTGACTTGTTCATCAGAAACACTGCACTAGATATATTTTTTGTGCAGCAGATTTCGTCCTAATATAAGAGATGGTTTCAATTCAATTATGGTTCACTTGTTTCTGGGAAGCCTGTATAAATATTGAACAGATAATATATTTTCAGTATAAATATTTTTTTTTAATTCTAGATATATTCATTTTACAAAATATTCAAGGAATTGTCCCAGTTTTCCTAATGCCGTATCCTGGTTTAGTAAAGTTAAAACTGATTATCCTAATTCTAACACACTGCACGTTAGATACAACTGCATTTAGTAAATTACTCTCATTACTTTACTTAATTAGTTAATTTCACGATATCGATCTTCAAATATTAATTTGACAAGAGGGGTTGTTTTATTTTCAGGACACATTATTTACACCAACCAATTTGTTTCACTATTTAATACACTTTCAATCTTTATAACTTATGTATGGATGATTATCTATGGATTTTCAAAAAAGAATTGTCCTTACTTTCCCCTCATTTGTGGTGATCTGCTGTCCATTAGCGTTTATATCTCTTAAATATCGCTCATATTATACCTGTTCATGAGCGTACTAATGTTTCCCAGCAACAACACGTACCGTCACCGACACGACCTGCTGGTCGGTGACCTGCAATTTCTATGCTTGGCCACGCTACTCAAACGTAAGGTTTATCCTTGCATTTACTTAGTCTTCCAACAATTTAAATCCTGACTTTTCTATATCTTTTTACGGTATCAGTTAATTACGCTGGTTTCCTACTAATTTAATTTTTATCAAAGCGGTGTAGTGTGGTTAGAGGTTTACATAAAGTAGAAATGCATAAATCTACTTTTGCCAAATGCACGCAGAGAGTCTCTTCATTGCTTCTGTAGAATCACCCTTAATTTTGTTGTAACATACCCTACCCATTAAGTACGTTTCGCCTCATATACAAATTTGAGTTTGTTTATTGCCGGTTATGGCTTCGATATTAAAGTGCTTCATTAATTTTAATTGCTTGCAATTTTGGGTACTATAAATCTACTTGTTAAATGCGACTGACGTCATAACATCGTTTAGTTTGATGTCAATAGAGCAAGAAATTAGTTTGTACCCTTTTAGCCCACGTTTTTAGGTAAGTACCTTATTACATATACTTTTATTTGAATGTATTCGAATGTTGCGGAGCTGATTTCAAAAATGTATCATGTTGCCTCAAATTGGTACACGGTGAGCAACAATACCAAAGTTATTAACAAATGAATAAATGTACCTACTAAAAATTAAATGTAGTTATGTATTGATATTACAACTATTTTAATAAACTATTAAAAAACACGCGAAATACGTTTATTAGTGACCGAAGAACTGAATTCTGCGAGTATTTGATGCATCAAAATAATCGACAACAATTTTATTGCTAACGTTAATTTACAAAACACACTTTATTGGTCTTGGGAAAATCCAATGCAAGAATATGAATTATTTTTTGAAAAAACAGGAAATCAAAATTAAAAATCGACACACTGTATACACGATATACGAATAAAATTAAGGTATGCACATAATAATGAGAGTAGTAAGTCTCAAAACAAAATAATAAAAAAATATAAATATTTAGGTACAAATTTTTTTCCAAATTTACATTTTACTGCACTTTTATCTCCAATTTAACATTTTTCAAAGTTAAATAAACATCATTTTTGTGATCTAAAAAATACTTGTCTTCTGGCTCACGTAGACCATTTAAGACAAAAAAAAATCATAAATAATACATTATTTTTCCGCTAAACCTCAAACGTCAAATTTTAAATTAAAATTCCCAAAAAAAATGTAATTATCACTAATAAGAAAAAAGTAGGTAAATAAATAAATAAAAATGTTTTGTGGTGCAATATATATTTTAAATTCTTTTTTTTAAAGAGTTCAAAGAAGTAAATCGAATTTTCACACTGTATGTTAGTAGCAGCAAATGATAGTATATAATACATGTTGAAAAATAAACGACTACACTTTTACGCGCAAATAAAAAATTCTATTTCGGTACTGATCACCGATTCTGTAAATTCCATCTGATGTGCTATCTCAGTGCCGTTCCTGGGGTGGCGAACGCCTGCGTGCAAGAATAATTTTGTGCGCCCCTATATACTATGCTTAAATTTTGATGATAAGGCCAATTTTCATAATCATTTTTAGTTTAAGGTTTAAACTGAATACTTTCCTTATAGACTAAAGTCACTTTAGTGTAAGTGTTTGATTATGAAAATGGGCGTAATAAAATAAAACGACGAAAAAATATGACAAAAAATTTATTTTCGACATCAAATAAAATAGACTATTAACGTACAATATAGGTCATAAATAAAAAACGTCCATTCGGAAATTAACAAAAAATTTAATATAACTCAATTCACTCAACTGAGTGAATTGAGTTAAACTTCAAACAACAAACAAATCCGTTAACTTGAAAATGTGCAAGATCTGTCTAATACCTAAGTACCTAATTATCAAATAACAAGGTAGTTTTAGAACATAACACGTCTTGTTTTTGCAGATGCAAGCTCATTGATCATTTCATTGTGATCGATGGCTTCACATATTTTATTTTCGATTGAAATAACAGCTAAATCTGAAAGCCTTTCCTGGCACATCGAAGTTCTCAAATAAGATTTTACAAGTTTTAGCTTTAGTTTAATTTGAACAGCTCCCTTTGTCACGATTGATTGGATTAGATGATGACTCAAATTATTTGGCCATGTAGATTGATCAGCAATATCAATATCACTAATATCAGCAATGTCACTGTGCTCAGATCTTTCTTCATTCTCGCTTACCGGATGACCCAGTTCAGGAGTTGGATCAGGTGAAACAGGCGTTCCAGAACTTCCAGACGTGGATGGCTGCTGATCTTCGATAATAATCATCGGTTCTGCAACAACTTGTTCTTCTCTTGACAGAAGTGGATTCGCCAAAGAACTGCTGAGTTGAAGGAATTTGTTCATCGAACCGCTGAGTTTATCCCGCTCTGCCTCCAATTTCAATTGACGTTTTTTATTTTGGGCTCCAGACATTTTTTTTACTGCTATTACTCATTTCTGAAGAGATAAAAAAAATAATTAGAAAAAAAGCTGACCGGAGTCAAAATATAATCAGAAAACTCTCGAATCGAAATATTACTTGATTTAATAACACGTTTTCTTTCATCTTCTCTTACCTTAAGATTTAAAATCAGCAACACAACGGCAACACGTAATATTATATTCAAATGAAATTATTATTAATAAAAATATAAATATTTAGGTACAAATTTTTTTCCAAATTTACATTTTACTGCACTTTTATCTCCAATTTAACATTTTTCAAAGTTAAATAAACATCATTTTTGTGATCTAAAAAATACTTGTCTTCTGGCTCACGTAGACCATTTAAGACAAAAAAAAATCATAAATAATACATTATTTTTCCAGTAAACTCCAAACGTCCAATTTTAAATTAAAATTCCAAAAAAAAGTAATTATCACTTATAACAAAAAAAAAAATAGATAAATAAATAAAAATTTTTGTGGTGCAATATATATTTTAAACTCTTTTTTTTAAAGAGTCCAAAGAAGTAAATCGAATTTTCACACTGTATGATAGTAGCAGTAAATGATAGTATATAATACATGTTAAAAAATAAACGACTACACTTTTACGCGCAAATAAAAAATTCTATTTCGGTACTGATCACCGATTCTGTAAATTCCATCTGATGTGCTATCGCACTCACATTTCGGGGTCACCGCAGAAAACTGAAGGCAGTTCAAAGTGCCGACAACGGAGTGAAATTGCTGGTCTACCTATGCTGTGGTTCTAGTCTACCCAATAAAATAACCCACACAATCCCAAAATTGTAACATAAACGCTTATATTTTAAAGCAGCAATATGTACTGGTATGTATTGTATGTATGTTTGTTCCATAAAACCACAGATAAATTAGCTATATATTTATTTTATTTGTGATAAAACTAAGCGAACTTTGTCTGTAGTTTGATCCGTTTGCTCCGAGTTTCATTTTTACAATATTTCCTCATATTTCATCGGTTGACTGCACAGTTATTCCAATATTGCTGCTATGGTAGAGAAAGTTTATTTTTTGTACTATACGCTGGCACCCCGTCAATATTATAAACAGACAAATAGGATCACGAATTACATTACTTGCCTAATTTTTAAGCATTTTTAAATTCAAAAGAAATGGAGTGTTTAATTTTCACAATACGCATATTTGGGCCGACGAAAATCCTCATCCTCTAATAGAATCTGGACATCAGGCACGTTTTTCATTAAACATTTGGATGGTTATTGTAGATGACAGGTTTCTAGGTCCTGTTGTTTTACCAAACCGATTAACAGGCGCTGCTTACCTCAACTTTCTGCAGAACACACTGTATGAGTTTTTGGAAGACATTCCTTTGAATCAGAGGCAACAAATGTGGTTCCAGCATGATGGTGCTTCAGCTCATTTTTCCATGGCCGTTAGAGAGCATTTACACCAAACTTTTCCACATAGATGGTGTTTTATGGCCTCCAAGATCGCCTGATCTGAACCCTCTAGATTTCTTTGTTTGGGAATATTTGAAGACATTAGTGTATGGTACTCCTGTAAAAAGCCTGGAAGAGCTGCAGCTATGGATTAATCAAAAGTATCAAGAAATCCGAACCAAGGAGGATGTTTTCGAAAGAGTTCGAATATCGTTGAGACGAAGATTTCGTGCCTGCTTGGAAATGGACGGAGGGCACTTTGAACATCTTCTGTAACTTTGTTTTTTGTTTGTTGAAAGCTTCCTTTGTCGGTTTATTCCTAATAAAATAAAATGTTTGAAAAACGAATAGTGGTCCATATCTCCGCAACCGTTACTTTGCGGACCCATGTTTATTAAGACTTTTCTGCTTATTTTGGTTCATACTGAAATATTTTACACTCTTTTTTTTACACCCCGTATATCAATTATATCAATCATTCTTATTCTTTGGCGTTTCGGAATATTTGCTAACTTGCCCATCGGGAAATGTCTGCAGTTATCATGGCATTGTTCTCGTAATATGTAATTGATTCTGAAGATTGCGTACGAACATCTGAGCCCATTTCTTACTGTCGCCTATTCTATTTAACGGAGGATGGAAGAGTGCTTGGATTTTTACGGATTCCCTATATCAGACGGAAAATGCAAAGCTGTTACATTAAAGAAATACATCAGTAGACGGTGGTGGAAAGACATCATCACGCGAAAACCTATCCATTATACATTTAAATCCTTAGGTATCATTAATATCGTGTTACTGCATATTGATTATTTCCTCCTAGCTAGGAACCCGAGAAAAATTAATAGCATGCAACCCCTAACAGTTCAAGGAGAATTTCTGGTTTTTACCTATTACATCTTCATTGATTTTAAAAATGCCGCAATTAATAAAAATATAGAATTCGTACATTTATATTATTTATGTGTGTGTACGTATGCAGAACTAATCTAAAAAAATTGGGTCATGAAAAATGGACCCTCATTGTTTCCGAGAAAAAAATTATTGAAGTAGTCTCTAACCAGGCGGTTTCAAATATCCGATCACTTATCGTATTAACTTCTTTGTGGTGCAAGTATTTACATTAGTTTTTCATATACCAAGAATGGCTTACATATAGCAAGTCTTTGTTGATGAGTATAGGTTTAATTTAATCAATTAAAATGGTAAAGAGAAGATGCTTTACCAGAACGAATTCCTGGTAAACATGTGTCAAATGCAGTGAGTGCAAGTGTATGCAAACGCAGGTGCGACGCGGGAAATTTACAACCGAATCGTGGATGAGATGAAGGGGCAGGGCGTCCACGGCGTACTGCAGCAGTGTGGTTAGCTATATATTCTGTGGTACCATGTACAGCGTCTCCAAGCATTGAACAAGGAGAACCGGTACCATGGTCGCCCGGATCTCTTGGCTTAAAATTATTTGGACTTATTTTTGTGGGGATATTTAAAAAATGTAGTATGTAAATGTAGTAATGTGTATTGCACCGAGGTGGCCACTATTGATGATTTACGCAAACGCATAGGCGTAGCAAGGGGAGGCAGGGGTATCACGCCCTCTCCCTAATTCTTGTTTCATGTAGCAAAGTTTCAGAAAACCATGATTTCACATCTAAATTATGAAAAACTAAATTGGATACAGTACTTATTGCAACATTTTTAGAAATGATTAGACTTTATTTGTAATCTTATAATCGTATGCCATGGAACGAATTTCACAAGCAGCAATAAAGCATATTGCAGAGCTAGGCGAATTGTAGATTTGTTACATGTTAGTAGTTACAAACAGGATTAGAACATATTAAAACATACGCCTAATTTAGTTGTCAGCCTTGAGACACATGATGGCATTACTTTTTTTATAAAACTATTTATGCTTTAATAATTTCGTTAACTTTGTTGTGCTTTTATTTAATTTTTACATAATAAATACCGTAGATACTAAAACAATCAAAAAATTCATATCTAATGCCATATTTGTAATTTTAACATTGCAAACTCTGCGATAAAGTCCAGCATACCACACGCTGATATCGATAGTGCATATTCATATATTTTTTTCTCTAAAGCATTACGACCTTATTAAAACTATTATACGCAATTTGGAAAACACCATGTGGAGAAAGTGCAACGGGTAAAGTATTCTCATCACGAATTATTCAGAGCAAGAGATAAGGAAACAGAAAGGAAAATCCAGGAAAATTCTGTTCTGTTATCCGACTACCAGCCGCCCTTATTTAGGAATTTCCACACCCTTGCCTAACTAAATTTCAGTCACTTGTTGGAACAGACAGTCTGTAGTATTATTAAGAAACAAATAAGTTATTTAGCAAAATAAAGATAAAACTCAAAAATAGCGAAATTATTTGAGGTACTTAATTCAAAAAGAAATAGAAAGACTGCACTTTCTTATACTGTAGATGGTTATAGCGGAGGTATAGATGTTGCCGAATATCAAATTAAAGTATTTTTTTTATAAATGGAGCTAATTTCATTATAATAGAATTCGTAAGATCGACCACCTGTCTTTTAATTAAAATACAATTTTAATATTCCTATTAATAGAAAGAAGTGTATTTAAGCTGTGGTGATACGTTTCTGTAGAGTTGCTTATCAAAATATGGCCGCAAGTATTTTTAATTATTTATTTTTTTAATTAAAGAAATCCGAACGAGATGCCGTTATTTTGCCGTCCTGGACCTGCAGGAGTCCTTTCACGACGATGCTGACTGGAAATAATATTGAACTATGAAAAACTAATTTAGATACAGTATTGTAACATTTTTAGAAATGATTATTAGACTTTATTTGTAATCTTATAATCGCAAACCATATGGAACGAATTTTACAAGCAGCAATAAAGCATATTACAGAACTAGGCGAATTGTAGATTAAGTTCCATTTTAGTAGTCACAACAGGATTAGAACACATTAAAACATACGCCTAATTTAGCCGCCAGCCTTCAGACACATGATGGCATTGGCATTACTTTTTTTATAAAACTGTTTATGCTTTAATAATTTCATTAACTTGGTTGTGCTTTTATTTCATTTCCATGGTACGCTATTTCTTCAAACTTAAGGAATGTTTTGCTTGCATACTGATTTTTACGTAATAAATACCGTAGATACTAAAACAAATAAAAAATGTATATCTAATGCCATATTTGTAATTTTAACCTTGCCCGTTCTGCGATAAAGTCCAACATACCACATATTTTTTTCTCTAAAGCATTACGACCTTATTAAAACTATGCGGAGAAAGTGCAAAGGGTAAAGTATTTGCAACAAGAATTATTCAGAGCAAGAGATAAGGAAACAGAAAGGAAAATCCAGGAAAATTCTATTCCGTTATCCGCCCGTATTTAGAAATTTCCACACCCCTGCCTAACTAAATTCCAGTTACTTGTTGGAACCGACGGCGAGTCTGACTCTGTAGTATTATTAAGAAACACCAACAAATTATTTAGCAAACCACACCCTCGTGAAATGGTACAACTCTAAAATGGCGACATTATTTGAGTTAGTAACGGTATTGACTTGAAGACACAGTCTAGTTTGAATGTAAAATGTACAGAACACAACACAATGAAGAGTCCAGTTGACGTTTGACTTAATAAATATATAATGTTCAATTTTAAATTTTCTAAAAATTAAAACTGTATTTTGATTTGTTCTTTTAGATTTAAGCTTAGACTTGGACTTTCGATTTAAGACTTAGACTTTAGATTTAGACTTAGACCTTAGACGTAGTCTTTAGACTTAGACTTTGGACTTTGAATTATATTTAGATTTTTATTTTTTTATTAAGACTTTATACTTAGATCTTAGACTTGTACTTTTGACTTATACGTATCTCTTGTACTTTGGATTTATACGTTGCTTAATAAAAAGTTTGTTACATCGTCTAAGGAACAGGACTTATTTATGTATAGTTTTCCGGAGTGGGAATAGCTTCCACACGCCAAAATATTCCTAACAAAAGCAGCATAATCCAGCTTGCGTGCTTAGTGAATCGTAATTTAAATTTTAATGGCTAAGGAAACATCCCAAGGATCTTCGCTACTTTATTCGGTAGGATATTGACCGCCGATTCCTTCTGGTATTTAGGAGGGCGCGGAATTAGAATATTTTACAAACAGGCTAAGGCCCAAGTTTAATATAAAAAATTTTGTGTGAGGTAATTCTTTTGGGATTGCCGAAAAATAGTATCGATTCACATCGCTCCCTGTTTGTGGCAAGATATGCATATTTGTTCTTTATTCTTTATATCTCAAAATTATTTTGAATAGCAACTACAAAATAATGATAACAGTTCTTCTTGCTTTCGCTGTAACCTTGATAAATAATTGTATAACATTCGATTGCAGTCTCACTTGTGCCACAGTGTGTCATTCGATGATAAAATTTTAAATATATCGGCGATAACTTTTTAATTAAACTTAATAAGACGTAAACAGACACATAACCGAGCGCAAAGGTAACATTTAACGGCTACATAAAAAGTATTCTATTAAAAGATAGACCAAAAAGCGTTTGGCTTGGACATGTCGGTTGTTTTAGTAGTCGAATCAAGTTTGCCATGACCTTATACAGACAACAATGTAGCATTACTTTAGACTTACCTACAATGAATGCCCAACGTTTTACCTATCAAAAATTGGCACAGCCATATAATTACACTGTATATAAGTCTATCTGTTACGCGCATATGCATTACTGCTACTTTTCCGTTTATTTTGAAAGAAATATAAAATACAATTTAAGCAGCTTACTGTTACAAATAAAAAAAATAAAATTAGAAAAGTGTACGCAAAGATTTGTAAAGGCAGACCTGACAGATTATTAAATGAAAACCTAACCTAACTAATTCTCAGATGAATATTCATAAGCTATTTTTAACTATTTTATGACCTTTAAACAGACTTTTTTGTGAACACTGTTACATAGACACTGTATAGATATATTCTGTTTATATCTCACCTGCACTCAGTTTATATGTAAACATACATATGAAGGAGCAGCCAGTTCAATTGTCAGTCATCTCACCTATGGCATACTGATGAGGGCTAACAAGCCCGAAACCGGTCTGTGTCTGGTGGTGTGTCTGACAAGGGTTCTTGGCTGTTCATACAGATACTGCAGGACTGATTCAATGCCGGTCGGGGCATTAGTCCGCGGACTAGTTGTTTTCTGCAGTATCATTTACATATTCTGTTTATTACACGCATACGCAGTAACTGCTTTTTTCACACATATTTTGAGGACTTTCCAAAAAAAAATTATGTAAAAAGTTGCTTATTTTAATACACACCTATAACACACGGTTACTTAAAATCCTCCTGAATTTTTAAATATTATAGTTGCATACTTTACTTTAGCAAACAAAAACGCTAACGTTTGCTTAGCTTTTCAATTCCCCTGTATTTGTTTTCGCTTTCGTCAGCCCGACGAACAATTATATAATATATGGCCCATTCTACTTACAAAGTTTGTTTGGCAAACAAATTTGTGTAATTACTTTTGTTGAACTTATGATTATTACATTAGAAGCTAATTTGAAAACATTATATTAGCGTATGTTGCTTGGATGGACGTATCATGATGACTAGAAAGTTAAACACGGTATATACCTTTCTAATTTTAAAAATAAATCCAAGAGTAGTCACGACCGACTTGTTGAAAACCAAAATATACAAAATTAATAGGGCTACGGTCTAATTTTATATCGAAGCAAAGGAACACTGTGACGATACAGTGCAAAGATAATTCAAGGCAGGCAGAATATTTCATGATGAAGGTAAACGCTTTAAAAATAAAAGAACATTTTTAAAAAGCTTCTTTGTAGGTCGTCCTGATGTTGGGGGTTGCAGGCGTATGCCCTTCTGATGAATTAGTCAATTTAACAATTCATAATGTTGAAGATGTGAAATCCGCTTTAATTATAAAAAATTCCAATACCAAAACCAAAAGACCACATTCTTTTACTATGCTGGAAGGCAATTATTTAAGTTTTTATTGAAAATATGTTGCTTTACGTCCACCCGGATTGGTAGAACGTCGATAAATTATCAGATATGTTAGTGGAAAGTGTCATCGAATGGTGGTCGGTATTTATAAAATCAGAGCAGTCTCGCAAGAAGTTGCAAAATTTTTTAAGCTGCACAACTGGAAAGAGTACAGTGGACATGCATTACAACAAACGTCAGTTGACGGCTGTGGTGACCTCACTTGTCTTAAAAGACTCGGAGGGTGGAGATCGAGCACTGTGGCGGAAAGCTACATTGAAGACACTCACTTTTGAATAAAGAAAATATAGCGAAAAAAAATATTTAACAACATCTGAAAATAATATAACTACCTATTAATGAAAACGCGTTGGACTGCTTTGAGAACTACTGCAAGATTTAGGGTAGTGGCAGTTTCAGTGGTTAATTTAATTTTAATACTTATTCAAACTGTGTATTTGATATCAATGTGGATAAACAAAAATTATTAACAGATTAATTATATATAAATTAAAAAAGTTTTATGACGGTTAGAAGAAGAAGCTTTATGCACGATGACATGATAATATGACAATTACAAACAATTTTCTTTTATGTAGACGTTTTTTTATAGCCCTATAGGTTATTATGACCCCGCGGGCTACAATAAAACCTCAACAATTAAAAAAAATAGGCACAAAGCTATCCTTAGTTTACAATACAAACGCAATGAAGTTATGAGCTTATTTAAAATTTAATATTTACAATACTGTTATTGCAATTAGTCAGGTTTATGTTGGGTGGTTAGAATTTGATTTTGGCTATTTGAAGCCTTTAACACTGACTACCAAAACATTTCTTTTAAAAACAGTTATAGTTAATTTATTTTAATTATTTGTTATACCTTCAATATATAAATAACTATTTCGATGTCATCCCTTCCAAGAGCGGTGGATCTCCCTTAGGGGGTTTGAGAAAAAAACTATACTAAGGTTTTCGTCAGCTTTTGACTTGTTCTGCACTGAAATTTAATGCAAAACACAATCAACACAGCCAATGATGTAGTTATGAATATGAAATAAACAACATAAAAAACGCATTTTTCGAATACCTTTCTCTATACAGTGAGAGTGATATTCGATACGTTCTTTTTCGAATAACACAATGATAACTGACAGAAAATATCTAACATAACATTATTTGATCAATATATACAGTCAGGCAAATGTGTGGAACATAATACGACAAATACCATTGCTGTATTTATCATTATAACTGTTTTACGAAAGTTGAGATTTGTTTTCCATTAAATTATTCAAAAAAAAATTTGCAAAATTTGCGCGCTTATCCTAGCATTCTCGTATCTATAAGAATATTAATATAAAAATATTTTAGGATCCTATACGCTCCACTTTTACAAATAGTGGATTAGGCGGTAATAAAATTTAAATTTACATATTATTATTAACACTGCAAGAATTATTTACAAATCCCATATTTTACTATTTAAACTTTCATATCTACTTAATCCAAGACTTATCACCTTGCATAATCAAGGTTTACAATTACATTTGAATAAATAAAAGAAAAAAATAGGTAACTATTTCAGAATATATTTATTTAAATATTTTAACGTTAATGCCAACAAGTTCAAGTTAAGAATAATACAGACAGGGTTGTAATTAAAATTAACAAACCCCTCTGGAGAAAAAATAAACATATTTAGGATATAAAAAATCGGGTCAACTTACATTCAAATAGATGATCACGAAAATTATTCTTAATTAAAAAATGCTCACTATGTAAATAAACGAAGAAAGAGTGTAATAGTTATTTATTGTGTAATGTAGTTAGAGCGTTTAGTGGATAAAAGGCAATCAAAACACTAATGCAATACAACATTTTATCCATAATCGCATCACAATCATATTTGTGGAGTCGAATTTAATAAAAAAATATTCGCACGATTTGATATTTCTTAGTACTCAATGAAACACAAACTTACAGTTACAGTTAGACATCTGTATCTTGTGCAAATTCTTCACAAACTTCGGCAACTTAAGACTATAGACTATTGTAAAATAACAAGTCGGAAATAAAGAGAACACTGGCTCGTGTATTTTGGGAAATATTTCTTCTCATCAATTGGCAATAGCAGTACTATAACTTTAACAACTTTTTCTGGAATATTAAATCTAATAAAAAAAGGTAATGTAGGTAGGCAGAAATGAGGAAAACTTGGAAAACCTCATTAATTAGGGGGGTAGTCAAATGTCGACCGGTATCAATCTCTCACATTGACCCAAGTCAACATTCTTCCACCCTACCATACCGCAGAGAGGGTGCCAATCCTCTCCACGAATATAACTGATATACCGATTCAAGTACTGACGCCTTAAACCGCGCGACCACTGATCGATTTTTTTTCCATTTTTTTTTTAATTCAATAATATAGAAAACATTTGTTGTTGCAGACGGATCCGGACGTAAGATGCGCATCAAAACAATGAAGGACATGCTGCAGAAGAGGTGAGAGGTGGGAATGCCCACCTGGTGTCCGATAACCCCTTACAAGGGGCTATTCATTGTGGTACTGATCTTCATCCTACTGGAATACCTCTTCAACACTATTTCGGATACTAAATCTGGACTCTTCTTCAATGCCACCAAGTAAGTAACACGCAGCTTTTCTATTACTTGAAGGCCTGTTCACACTAAGGCAATAATGAGGAATTTTTAGTCGAGGTTCCATGTTTATTAAACATGTTGACGATTATTCCTGTTACCACTGTTTTCGGTTCTATCAACAGAAGTTGTTTGTTCCTTGTCCTTGACATTTCTATTCTGGATGGCCAAATATATAGGGACACTTGGGAGCAAGTAATGAATTCAAAGTGTATACAATAATATTGATATGCAATGTGGACTTAAAAACTGTTAAACCATCGTCTGGTAAATCGCTTCGCCTTTGTAATACTTATCTGTCGAATCACCTGGATTTGAAACTAGAATTCTGCAATGTGCTGTAGTGTGTCGACACCTATGTTAGTATTTAGACACATACATCTGGTTATAAATATCAGAATTTGACATTTGATATTGAGACTGTAATAACTTATCTTTTAATAGAACCTACTTATTTAATTTGGTTTGTAAAAATGTATATATTTTACATCTACTACTTTAAAACTTTAAAATATGCAACATTAATACCATTTCTGTGCTCCACACAACGTACTTCTGTCCTAATACTGTAGATTGTTATAAAATACATACACAATAATGCTACTTCACTTTCACCATGAAAAACACAATACTTCATTATTTTAAGTCGATTTATAAATTTAAAAATAACACGTTAACAGAAATGTACACTCAACAGATATTTGAAATCTGTCATAATTTTTAAGAAACGTCAAATTACTGATAGAAACAGTTGACAACTATGACATATGTGCTGTAGAGTGCTGCCACGCTGTGATTTAGCAGGCGATGGTTAAACAAGTTTGAAGCAACATGTTCCACTCTGAAACCTCAGTGTGAACAAAGTTTTAAATGGAAGTATGTAGATACTTTAGAAAATTAAAAGACACTTCATTTTAGATTGCCAAATCATGGGAGAGAACCACAGACCTATGGCCCCCTCCTAAAAACTTTACTCTTCAAGAATAACAAGACCAACATGTACAACGTCACCACAGCTACCAACTCCTCTTCTCCTACCAGGAGCCTCAACTTCACCACGTATTTCAACTACATTGTCACTGAACCGCCATTTTTAACCAACTTCAACAACTTGACTAGCGTTTTTGAACTATCTTCCACCACAGAGTTCGAAAATGTTTCCGTCACGCGATTCTTAAATTCTACGATTCTTCCTCCATGTCCAGATGATGTATCTTCAAACCTGCGTAAGTTTAATTGTACTTGGTGTCGAAATTATAGAAGACTTGTGGGGAATGCAATTCCATAAGCATAATAATTTAGTGTTCAAAAGATTATTAGATATAGAACAAATCGACATACCGATTTTAGTACTGTTCCTTCGTGCCATATAGATTTTTATGTCGCCATGATTAATTCAATGGGGTTCAGCTCACATTGATTGGGATGCTATCGATGAACTGCAATACAAAACTTTAATCATTTCATTCATTTATGTTTCATCTATTTGACTTATTCTTGTTGTGCTGATAATGGGGAAATTGCATTTTTACAAATACGTGCAGGAGAATTAATGTGTTACTTTAATCGAAATGGTGTTTGTCTTAGACAATTTCTTGGATTAATAAGCCTAGTCAGATGGCATAATTTTATAAATACCTCGAGTAAAACCATCTTCTACTTTTCCAACAACATTGTCGCCGTAGTTGTCACAAGTGGTTATATATTGTAAACAAAGGCATCAGTTACGTTTAACGGTACCGTAAGTTCACCACATCACTAATAATTATTGTATTACCTACACAGTATTTTACTATGTACTTATGACCCACAAATGCCACAAAAACGTAAAAATACAAGAGACAATGCCTGTTTACATCACTAACACCGTAACCTGCATCTGTATCCACGGAAACGAACCGCGCGTTTGCGACCACGTGGTTCTGTTTACATTCTATAGTAATTTATTAATGTTAATATTTTAATTATTATGTGGTTATTGCCGCTAGACACATGTTTTGACCTTTCAATAAGTTTGAGAGCAATATAAAATTCGTGCAACCTCCCCCTTGTACTCTTAACATCGTTTCATTATATTCAATATATGCGATTTATTTAGGTATGACGTCACTCTATAATTTTGGCACTGACGTATAGAGAGAGCTCTCCTAATTGTAGTGGTTTTAACCTAAATCACCGTCTTCTCCAGGTGGCCGCATCCCAGTGGTGAAAGCCTCCGTTCCCACCGTCCAGCAGCTAGAACACTCCTTCTCCTGGCTGAAACCAGGCGGGCACTGGCAACCAGAGTCCTGTAGAGTCCCGAAAAGCGTAGCCATCGTTATCCCCTTCAGGTGTAGGGGTGAACACTTGCTTCTGTTCCTTCAGCACATGCATCCGTACCTGAGGAGACAGCAGTTGGACTATACCATCTTCATAATAGAACAGGACGGGGACGGTCCCTTCAACAGAGCGATGCTGATGAACATAGGCTTCAAGGAGGCGCTGAACGTGCGGAGCTTTGACTGCTTCATTTTCCACGACATCGATTTGTTACCTGAAGACGATAGGAACCTGTACACGTGTCCAGAGCAGCCCAGACACATGAGTGTTGCTGTAGACATTTTTAAGTACAAGTGAGTGAAATATTTCTTCCCTCTCACTGTTTGCAGATTGCACTTGAAACTGGATACATTTTATTAAAACATTAATTTGGTCAAAACAAAATTGCATTGACACTGCTGGACCAACAGAGTGCGGTGTCTATAAAACTGTTAGAAACGTAGCTGCGTAGATGAGAATTAACATTTTTTTTTTTCAGGTTACCGTATCCTGCATTGTTTGGTGGAGTGTCGGCCATCAGTAAAGAGCACTTTGAACTGCTCAACGGGTTCTCAAACTCATTTTGGGGTTGGGGAGGTGAAGACGACGACATGTCAAACAGGATAAGATACCATCACCTCTTCATCTCTAGGTACCCTCTCACTATAGCCAGGTACACCATGTTGACCCACAAGAAGGACAAACCGAGTCCAAGCAGGTAAACAAAACTTAACAGTGCAATAACCAATCAAAATGTGAGGGAACGAGGGGGTAACCACTGGAATCAAAATTGTGAGATTTCCAAGGGATTTCTCGGAATCCGGGCAATTTGAAGAAATTTCTAAAGATTTTGCATAAAAATTGCTTCAAAAATTACTATATTTATACAAGATGTCTGTACAAGGTTGGGAAAAACCACATATCCCAGGACCCAAAATGTGATGGCCTAAATCTAGTTACCTTACTCCAAAATTAGTTTCTGAGATACAGCACGTTGGACTTTTTTAGTTTTTTTTCTCAATAACTTTATTATAAATTGTAGTAAATACATAAAACTTGTCAATGGTGAGTTTTCCGGCACGAAAAATTGAAATATAGCCTCGAATTTGCTGTCGATTGTAGAAGGTGCCACCTACAGTACTTTACATGCATTTAAATCGTAATAAATTTTTTGTGCATTGGTATATTGAGTTTTTAATCAATAATTCTTATTCTTTGACGTTTGTTTTCATAAAAAAATGTCTTGAACAACCGTTTTTTAGGACATTGACTGAAACTGTCAGATTGACGAAAAATGTGAAATTAACCGCTTCTTAGAAATAGCGATTTCTCTGTTCTAAGTTTTGCACAATAGTTAAATTGTTTTATAAGGTGCGAAGCAACGAGGTTAACACTTGAGTTAACACCCCACTTTCGTCACCCCCAGGTACAAGGTGTCCGATTTTAATGTTTACATACTTTCAGATAAACTAATGGATGAAGGCTTTTTAAGTCAAAATTTATCGTCTAAGTGCAAAGTAAAAAAATGTAACAAAAAGCATTAAACTCTGAAGACAATCAGCCTTCCAATAGTTCCAAATAACCTGATATGTGTCGTGCACCGCAAACGTTTGACTCATCGGTCATACGCGGTGATATAATAATGCAAGCTGTGACCTGCTTTTTTCGGGATATAGAGATGGAAATAAGTATAATAACATCGATAATGACGCAAGGTGACAATATTATCATTCATTACGGGAAAATTGGCCTCCAGATGACAGGGACTTTTGCGTGATTTTGCACAATTTTTTGTGATTTCTCAGGATTTTTCAAGATTTGTGACAAGATTTCCATCGGTTACCCCTCGGGAGGGAACAAGTTCAAAGTTTAATTAAAGTGATTGACTAATACAACCGATTGAATTTCAGATATGACATGCTGAAGCAAGGCCAAAAACGTTTCGACAAAGATGGACTGAATAGCTTAAAATACAGACTAATTCAAAGGAAATTTAATCTCTTATATACGTGGATCCTAGTACGTATTGATCCTCCTAGCTGATGAAGTTACCTACCTCAAAACCCTTAATTCATCTGAAGACAGCAGTTTTGCCAAAACCTACTTAATTTCTTCTTGATCTGTATTAGTGAGTTTAGAAATCTAAGTAAATTATTTGTTATATTTTTGAGAGATATTTTTCTGATATTATGAAAGACATGCAATGCAACTGCTTTTCGAGGGATAAGGTACGGACGATTTGGGAAAAATGTACTCTATAATTTATCGTTTAATTGAAACTCAAATTCCCGAATCAGAGAATGAATATTATCCTTTTGAAAATCAAAAATCTTCTCTAATTTTACTTAGCAAATCTCAGTGATAGGAATTTAATATTTTATAGGATATTAAATTAAATCTATTATTGTTTAAGTTTACAACGCTCCAGATCCCTTTGATTGATTGTTAAAGATCATTTTAACCCTTGTTTTATAATTTTTATAGACTTCTTAGAAAAATGTATTATAAGACAGTGCTAACAATGACTCATCTTATCTAAATTATTTTTGGATCCGAAATCTTTTCCAAAAAAATTTGACAGTAGCCGCACTTAAGAAAATGTAATATGTACTTGAATATTGTATTTTAAAATAATGATAGTTATAATCCAGAAATATCCTATGAATATGAAGAGTGAGATTATAGAATCTAAGGTAGGTGCCAAAAGTACCACTAATTTATAAGACCATGCATATTTTCTGTTCACATTTAGTACACCTTTGGTTTTTTTATAAATATTATTTTTCTACTACCCTTACACTTTTAAGTATGCCTCATTTCAATGTAAATGTTTTTTCAAAAAAAAGAGAACTTTTTCAGGTTATTTGACACAAAGTATATGTGCTGCCCCCTGGTGGATTTACCAGTTTCTTTTTGAAAAACAGTTCAGCAATTTTTTTAGTGTTGCCCTATAAAGTTTCAACATATTTATTGGGCATCAAAATCGCAAAAGCCTACATTATTGCTGACTACAGAAAATTTAAAGTAAATCCGTCAGAGGGCAGCACACACATATACTTATTGTGTTGAATCCTTTGAATATATATAATATAGGCAAAAGCATATTATGGAAAATATTACAAAAACAGAGGTATATAAAATGTGAATAAATTATTAGGACAAGTACTTAGTTTTTAAATGTTATCGAACTCGAATTTGCAATTGTTTTTATTATTTGCAAGCGAAAGGTAAACTTTGAATATGAAACTGGAATGTCATTTATTTTCTCGAATTATAAAATGATAAGGAAAAATTATATACGCGTATATAAGGTAATACTGTAAGAAACTTTCGACTTCAAAGATGAACAAGGTTTACTTCTCGCACAGCACGACGGTTTATAATTATTTTGGCTGTGATTATGCACAGTTTATTTAATTTAAGCACAATAGAGGTAAGGAAGACGCCAACTCTTATTATTTTCTTATCTGTTAGATATTGTTGTAAGATATTTCTATGAAACGAAAAATGAATTGTCAATAGTAATTTATTAAATAAAGAACTTATATTTTAAACATGGATGTATATTGCTGTATATGAGTAAAAGAAATTGTGATATGAAATAAAAGTGATTTTTATCAATGCCTTTTCGACTTGTGGCGTCCCTTTTCGTCCAATTTTTCCATCGGGGCCTCCTCCACTGCCAGTACGGAGTTCTGCGCTGAGAACTTGTGGTTCTGTTCTACAAACTAAGGATGGTTCAAAGATTTGTTGAAATTGAACTATGTGTACATTTTTCGTAAATGCCATCGGTCATATCCGCAAAGCTTAATCTCTTATGTTTTGAACCCTAGGGTGCCACGCTAAACACGTGGTTATGATCGTTAGCAATACCTCCAAAGGCAAGAAATACTCTAGATGCGGAACTGGTTCGATCTCGAGTTTGATATTAGTGCCGAAGGTGGTATATTCCTCTTTCTTTGAGGCACTGTGTGCTTTGCTTTGCTCCACCGCTCCTTTGTTTTCAACATCGAAATCCTTTTCTTCTCTCTTTATACAGACCTCGAGTACTTCTTCGATAAACTGTTCGACTAACGGTTCCATCAATTCTTTGCCTTCCTTTAGTTCTTCCTCCTTTTGTCTCCGTAATCTCTCGTAATGTCTCTTCCTCCGGTTCATCTTTACGAAATGTAAAGACGCTAAAGACAACACCCTACATAGATTCCTGATGTTATCCAACTCCTTCTTGTATGAGACTTGAATGTGTTCGTATATTTCGAGTGTAACGTTTGATACTTTGTTTCGAGCAACAAAATAATAACAATCAAGTTATCGCTGAACTGTCAGTTCAGAAACTTCAAATAACTGACAGTTATAACTTGTTTATGTACAAAATATCTAACAAGTATAACATTTGATTGATATACAGCCAGGCAAATGTGTGGAAAGTCGATTAATAAGTTACCATACAAGAAAATCTTAAGGGAAATAAGTTGTTAAGATTCTTTCATTAGGGATTAATACTTGGATGTTAATGTAAGGATATGTGTTTAATATTACAAATAGCGGATTAGACGGTAACAGAGCTGAGATTTTATATAGTTCATAGTTCATACTCAACATTGAGAACGTATTTACTGGTCCCGGATTTTACTATCCAAATTTTTATATCTACTTAATTGAAGTGCTTATCATTGCATCAACGATACCATTTAAATAAATTAATCATTTAGATAGTTCCAAATTTCTTTATTTAAATATTTTAACATTACCGTTAACAATTTCAAGTGAAAAATAAAGAGATGATAGTGATTGAAATTCGGATAAATTCATTTTAGAAGAAATTCGTGGTTGCAGACGAATCTGGACGTAAGATGCGCATCAGATCAATGAGGAACATATCGGGGAGGAGTTAAGAGATGGGAAAGCCTACGTGGTATCCGATAACCCTCTACAAGGGGCTATTCATTATGGTACTGATCATCATCCTACTGGAATACTTCTTTAACACTGTTTCGGACTTGGCCAGCATTTTTAAACTATCTTCTACCACTTACTTCGAAAACGATTCCGTCCCAAGACTTATAAACTCTATGGATCTTCCTCTGTGTCCAGATAACGTATCCTCAAACCTGCGTAAGTTCAACTATCCAGTGTCAAATATTTATAGATATTGCAATGCGTTCCATCTGCTCATATTTAAACTTTGACCAATTTTAGAGACTGTAAGTCGTTTACTTATCCACGTGTCATCGGGATAATAAATTTTCCTTTTTCAACAATAACTTCTACAGGTGGCCGCATCCCAGTGATAACATCCTCCGTTCCTACTGTCCAGCAACTGGAATACTCCTTCTCCTGGCTGAAACCAGGCGGGCATTGGCAACCAGAGTCCTGCAGGGTCCTTAAAAGCGTAGCCATCATTATCCCCTTCAGGCGCAGGGGAGCACACTTGCTTCTGTTCCTTCAGCACATGCACCCATTCCTGAGGAGACAACAGTTGGACTATACCATCTTCATAATAGAACAGGACGGGGACGGTCCCTTCAACAGGGCGATGCTGATGAATATAGGCTTCAAAGAGGCGCTGAATGTGAGGATATTCGACTGCTTCATCTTCCATGACATTGATTTGTTACCTGAAGACGATAGGAACCTGTACACGTGTCCAGAGCAGCCAAGACACATGAGCGTTGCGGTAGACTGTTTTAAGTACAAGTGAGCGAAATATTTTTCCCTCTCAGAACACAAACTTAATTTTCATATTGATAATTATTGTATTTTTGAGTGATGAATATTGGAAGTATTTAAACGTCATATTCTACCTATTGTTGCAAGGGGTTATTTGTTATTATCTTTTATATTTCAATGACAGGAATACACAATTATTAAACAATTAATGTTTTGAGTAGTAGCCACACAAAGGCTTATTATAGTTTCCAAAACATTGTTAAAATTATGTAATCCTGGAATGAGGACTTAGACGTTCTTATTTTCAGATTGCCGTATCCTACAATATTTGGTGGGGTGTCTGCCATCACTAAAGAGCACTTCGAACTGCTCAATGGTTTCTCAAATTCGTTTTGGGGTTGGGGTGGGGAAGACGATGACATGTCAAACAGGATAAGGTACCATCACCTCTTTATCTCTAGGTACCCTATTACTATAGCAAGGTATACCATGTTGAACCACAAGAAGGACAAACCGAGTCCAAGCAGGTAAACAGAAACTTAACGATTCAACAACCAATTGAAAGGGGAAGGAACAAGCCCAACTTTTTATCAAATAGATTGATTAATACGACAGATTGAATTTCAGGGATGTTAGATTGAAGCAAGGCCAAAAACGTTTCAACAAGGACGGGTTGAATAGCTTAAGGTACAAGCTAATCCAAAGGAAATTTTATCTCTTATATACGTGGATCCTAGTACGTATTAATCCTCCTAGCTGATGAAGTCACAAGTCAATTCGTCTTTAGACAGCATTTTTACCAAAACACTTAGTTTCTGTTTGATTTGTATTAGTGAGTTTAGAAATCTAAGTAAATCATTTGTTATATTTCATTCGTTCATATTTGTTAGATGTAACATTTTTCTACTGAAATGAAAACTGAATTGTCAATAGCAATTTATTAAATAAAGAACTTATATTTTAAACATTGATGTATATTGCTGCATATGAGTAACAGAAATTGTGATATAAGGTAAGTGATTTTTATCAGTGCCTTTTGGACATGTGGCGTTCCTTTTCATCCGACTTTTCCAACAGAGCCTCCTCCACTGCCAGTACAGGGTTCTTCGCGGAAAACTTGTTGGTCTTGTTCAACTGTTCTACGAACAGAGGATGGTTCAAGAATTCGTGGCACAGCACCTTGAAACTGAACTCTCGGTGTTTGCATTTTCCGTAAATGTCTTCGGCCATCTCTATGAAGCTTTTATCCTCAATGTTCTGCACCCTGGCGTGCCACGGCAAACACGTGGTTATGATCGTCAGCAATACCTCCAAAGGCAAGAAATACGCTAGATCAGGAACGGGTTCGATGTCAAATATAATATTAGTGCCAAAGGTGGTATATTCCTCATTCTTTGGGGCACTGTCTGCTTCGCTTTGCTCCACCTCTCCTTCTTTGTTTACAACATCGGGACCCTTTTCTTGCCTGTTTATGCAGATCTCGAGTACTTCTTCCATGAACTGTTCGACTAACGGTTCCACCACTTCTTTGCCTCCCTTCAGCTCTTGCTCCCTTTGTCTCCGTAATCTCTCATAACGCCTCTTCCTCCGGCTCATCTTTACGAAATGTTCCCCTACGTCTTTCTCCCAACACACGGCCTGTCCCAAAGACACTGTTAAAGCCTTCGCCAGGCCTGTCACTGGATTAACGTCCTTGCAAAAATCTAATAACAGAGCAGTGTAGTTCAAATTGTCCGCCTTAACGCGGTACATCTTGAACAACAACCGCCTCATCAATTTCAACCTGTAGGTGTCCTGCATGGTCGGTTCGAACCAAAATTTGATCGTCGAGAATTGGTAGTCGGTGACGAGCTCGGTGGAGTCGGGATCCAAAGCGCGAAAAGCCTGCCTGACCTCTAAGATTTCATTTAGTGTTGGGAAAGGCACCATAAGGTTTAGTATGATGAAGTCTTTCCACTGCACGTACTCCACATCGTCGAATAAATATTTCGATATCTCGTCTACATTACGCGTTTGTATTTTACGCCACAGTTGTGGAACCAGGATAGGTTCATCCTTGCTAACTATCAAATCCTGCAACAAATACAGAAAGCTTCTTTCGGGCATATAACCACTAGGTGAGAGGTCCATTAGGATATCCACGAGTTTGTCCAGTTGATTTATCGTGAACACTCCCGTTCTAAGGCTTTCCTCTAACGGCCTGACGGGTGGGAGTGCGTCGAGGAACAGCATTATCCCCGGGTCCACATAAAAGTCTCCCCTATCCAAGATTAGCTCCTCCTGAATTTTGACCTCTCTTTCCACCGCTAAAGACAACACCTTGCATACGTTATTGATGCTATCCAACTCCTGCCTGTACGAGGCTTGGATCTGTTCGTATACTTCGTAGAAGATCTTTCGTATGGAACTCAACACTTCGTCCAAATTCCGGAAAAGGTCCTCCTTCAGCAACTCCAGGCGGAGCTTTACCCTTACCGTTTCACCTCTAACAGCGGCCATCCATTCCTCCATGATATGAGCGGACAAGTGAAGGACGTCATCTTCGAGCTGCAATTCTATCTGCGGAGGTGGAGGCGTTTTATCAGCCCCTGAAAAAGTTCAAAATCTAGCCAACATCTGAAACAGACCTAATCAAAACAATTTAATTACGTTTTCCTCCCTTTTTGTCCTTGGCACCGTCGGGATCCTTCAATTTTTCACGTGCCTTGCGTTCCTCTTCAAACAGTTCTTTCATTTTCTTCATGGTGAATTTAATTATGGGCTGAACAGACTCCACAAAGCCGAAGCATTTTTCTACAACGGTTTGTACGTACTGGTGCAGTACTACCTCCTCTGAATCGTCCACGTTCTGTAGCAGAGTGTTTATCGATTTGATAGTGTGACTATGTTCCAGCTCCAGCTTTGACAGGACTTCCTTCAGTACAACGACAGTGCTGGGCATTTTTGTTACTACAGCGGTGTAATAGTCTCCCAGTAGCATCATAGTATCGGCAAACCTACGCAATATTCTGTGTGAAACAGTTTACACGTCAGTAAAACTTTCCTACCTATCCAACTCGAGTTGAAACGTCGAGATGTAGTTGTTGACGAACTGGATGAGTTGCCTAGAAATCCAGTTCTTCTCTATGATGAACACTCTCTCGTGGTCGGCGGCTATCATTTTCCATTCACAAATTTCGACGAGCTTCTCGTTCATTTCGCTGATCCTGCACTGCATCTCTGCCTTGAAGTCGGGATCGTTCCTTAAATCGTCCTCAAATTCATTGTAATTCTTCTGGAACTCCCTCAGGTATTTCTGCTTCTCGTCGGGCTTGTTCATATAGTCGATCATGTGCTGTTTAACTGAATCAACGAATGGCATGACGTTGTTCAGCATTAGTCTCTTTATGAAGAACGTTTGCTCCATGTCGACGAGGTACACCTCCTCGGCGTTTTCCCAGAGCGTCGCCATTGCTATTTGCAGATTCTTGGGGATGGGAAGATCTACGTACGACCATCCTTTTTCTCCAGGATTGACTGGATTCAGCGATGCCACGTCTACCTCTTCTTCGGACTCCTCAGTGAGATCCGGTGCTTGAGTGTATTTGTCTTCGTGTACTATGACTACCTTCGTGGCTTCAATGTCTTTGGTTTTCTTGCCCTTTTTTCCTTTCCCTAAAAAATAATAGTACTAGTTCCTTTCGATCGAGAGTTGGATCAAAGTACCTCCTGCGCCATCCGATTTAGTTTTCTTCTCGGTAGTTGTCTCTGTCGTTGTTGCCTCTTTTTTCTGCTTCGGTTTCTTCTCTTTCGGCTTCTCTTTCTTCTCCCCTTTCTTGGTAACCGTAGCCAATCCTATTCCCCTTTGATCTTTGTCGGTGCCGATGTAACTGATGGCCTCGCCAAATATTTCTACGGAACTTTTTGCGGGTAAACTAAAATCTCCGACTATTAGCTTCGCCAGGGATTTTGTGGAATTAAAGTCGATCCTGTTGTAATAAAAATGGTAGTTACAACCTAGGTCTGCGTAGAATTTATCTAAAGGGTCCCGATGTTCTTCTAAATCTTCGAAAAATGGGTGACACTTTTCGGACTTATCATATTCTGTAAAGTTAGGAGAAAACCGCCATTAAAAAAATAGCTTATCGATTCGATTAGTACCTTGGTTCTTCTTTATGGCTTTAATGTACGCGGTCAGAGCAGTGTCGTAGAAATCTGGTTCTTTGGGAGGGATATGTTGCGGTAGGATCTTAGAACGGCGATACACTTCGATCTCGTCCGTTTCTTTGTGTTTGGAGGGCTTTTCCTCCAACTCGGTCATTTCTGAAAGACTTTGGGACGTGTCCATATACTGGCCGTCTAATCTAGGGACAGGTTGTCCTGTCAGGCACTCCTCGAGGACAGCGGCTTCTTCGTAGGTCTTGGGAAAATTTATCAGCACCCAACCTTATAATGCAATAGAATAATCGGCAAGTATAGTTAAAGCAACGGTCTGAGTGCCAGAACGCTTAAAGCAGTTATAATTAAAAATAATTGCACTAAGGACCTTGCCCAACAATTTTTATACGTCTATAATATTTTATTTATTTTAATATTGTATTTAAACTTGTGCTATTTTTTGTCAATGTATTATTTTGATACATTAAGTATACAGTGATTCACAACTTATCCAAAAGAATTTGGGAATAGATGGGACATGAAAAATGGAGTCAATATCGTAAAAAAAAGTTAAATTCTTATAGTCTCCGAGAAAAACATTATTGAATTATTAGCGTCATTAACGTTTTTACGATAGTATTTACATTAAGTGAGATATAAGTGGTCTGCTTACTTCCTGCTCGGCCTAAGCGGCTCGACTTACAGAAAGCGACCTACATTGGAGCAGGTACTTAACACAGACCTCTCGCCCTGGGCGACGAGCCATTAAATCTGTAAATGATACTGCAGGAAACAACTACTCCGCGGACTAATGCCCCGACCGGCATTGAATTACTCCTGCAGTATCTGTGTGTCCGACAAGGGTTTTTGGCTGTTCACACAGATACTGTAGGAGTAATTCAATGCCGGTCGGGGCATTAGTCCGCGGAGTAGTTGTTTCCTGCAGTATCATTTACAGTATTTACATTAGTTTTTCAACTGTAAAAATTGGCTTATTACGTGTATAGCGACTCGGAGTTGATGGGTATCATTTTAAATTATGGTGAAGTGTATTGCACCGAAGTGAATACTAGTGATAATTTCCACTGCTGCCAATAACTTACGAGTTCAAACAAGAACCAGAAACATTTGTTTTAGCTCGTAGAACCGGGGTAAGACGGGTCCAAAATGTGTTTACAATGTCGATGGAAAACATTTTGAACGGTTGTTGTAACTTCTTGTATTATTTTATTAATTGAAACCACAAACTAATTTTATTAATTCCTATTAATTTTCTTGCGAAATTTTCAATATACTTTGCCGTGTTGGTCGCTGTCTGATTGCTTTACCTTGCGCAAGGTCGGGTTTTACAGTGGGCCAGTTTCCAACGCCGTGCAGAAGTGTATTTTTAAATCATTTTTGAACATTCTTTTGGATAAGTTCTGAATCTAAATATGTATTATACAACCAATATTTCTTAAAGTGGGAATTATCTCTTTTTCGAATATTTGGCACTGACCGATACTTTTCTACACTCAATTATTTAAGTTTTATCTGCATACAGAAATAACACTACTCAACTACCTTTAATATCGGATTTAGATTTGAGATACTCGACGAACATGGCCGCTACAATAAAGCTAGTCAAAGGTTCTCCACTTTCTAACACTTCATGAGCCACTTTACCGAGTTCCGCCTGATGGGTCAAAGGAATTTCCTCATCTGGATAGTACCTAGGTGTTTGCACCTTCTTATCTACGAACGACGTTTTATCTGTGACAAGTTCTTCATCTATTGTGCTGGCTATCACCTTAATCTTCGCCCCTTTTTTAGCCTTTTTCTGCTTTGGTCCATTATCCTTCCCTTTTTCCTTTACCTTCTTTTTTTTATCGTCTAGTTGCGCATCTGAGTTGCTCTCCTCCACGGTAGTTTCCTGTATGAAGGCCTGCAAGCAGTAATCAATACATTCCTGCACTTGAACTACCAATATTTGTCTGAGGTCTAGAATCTCCTGGAGGACTGGCAAGCAACTCGTGTCCAAGCCGTTGATACAAGCGCTGACGCTTATGTTTGGAAACTCTGGTTTAGGAGGTAACGGAGGTAATGGGTATTTTACAGCCAGCAACTTGTGTACGATGTATCCCAAAATGTTCAATGCGCAATCCATGTCTTCTAAATCACGTTCTTCAAATTCTACATTGGTCACCAACCACGGCCACTCGAATGTCTGGTAACTTTCCAGATCTGCCTTGTCTATCATGTCTTGCCTGTCTATTTCTAAATGTACTATCTCTTCTATCTCTTCAGGTCGTTCATCAGGCTGCTTCAAAATAATTTCTGTAGGAACCAAGAAACTATCAAATGGAATAACGCTTGTGAACATCTTTTTCCACATGTCTCGCAGTCTTCGAGGAGGCTCCTCTCCAATTTTCCTCTTATATTCTGCTTCACAGCAAGCCAGCTGAACGAGATCCTCCACAGTATCTGAGCAGATTTTTTTACATATCGCCTTCCTCGTTTGAATCTTGTACTCATACAGCTTGTTGTGGAGTTTGGTAAGCCTTTCTTTTTCTAAATAGTAAGTTAATTCCTTCGCGTCCAGTTCTTTGTCATGGATAACCAATCTGTTCGCAAAATCTGCCTCCATTTGCTTTGATATCTCGAAGGCTTCGATGCGCTTATTCTCCAACATAACGTGCTTCTGAAACTTTACCTCTCCTACTTTCTGGTGTATCTGTCTTTCGTACAGCGACTGTTTTGTTACTACTTCAGTAACGTTCTTATTCAAGCGATCTTCTTCTTCTTTCTTCAGTCTATCCCAAAACTTTTTGAAAATATCCCGCTGCAGTTCGGCCTTGAAAATAAGGTTCTCCGAATGTTCCCTTTGCTTCACGCGAAACTTTCTTAACAACATTTGCGTCTGTTGAGGGTCTTGCGTGAATTTTGGGGCTTTGTTAGCTTTATACTGTTGCCGTATCAGCTCTTCGTAGCTTAAATCCACTGAAGGCGAGTCTTCGTTTTCTACCAGGTCTTGCTGAATATTCTCAACCTTCCCGTGAAGCGCACGAAGTCTCTGTCTAGGTGCTTGATTTAATCTTATGTACTGCACATACTTCTCCCTGGCTTCTTTGCACTTAGCTTGCAGCATCTGCATTCTATCCTTCTGCCAGTGGACTATATCCTGTGCTTCCAGCAATGGCTTGTCGTATACGTGCACGTGTGAATCTCCCGCTGAGGGTATCGTAGTTTCTTTTACTCTCTGTACCACGAATCTTGCCTTTGGCCGTAATTTTTCCCTCAGTCGTTGCTCCGTGATGAAATATAGGTTAGTATTGCCGCACAGCTCTAGGTAGACTTGATAGAACAGGTTGAGAGCTGCCGTACCTTTGGAGTTTACTATTTTAAATAATTCCTCATCATCTACGAATATACTCATGGCGCTCAGCCAAATTATGATGTGGTCCTTGAAATTAACCAGGCAGATTTCTGGAGAATTGGATTTCTCTATCATATCCAGCTGTTCTTGTGTGATGATTTCGTAACTTTTTAATATTGCGGAGAGCAGGTGGCCGTCTTTGGCTGCGTCTGCGAAATCTTCTGGAGACACACTGATTAGTACGCCCAAACGGTCTTGTATCCATCGCTGGACGATTTCCGTCATTTTGTAGGCACGCGATCACCTTCTGTCACGAATGGCAGGTTTTTTGTCAAATTTAATGGCGGAGTATTAATTGTATTGTCAGACAACAATACCAAGGATACGAAAATTAACATAGAAGCGCACAAGAATAATTAATATTTTAAAATTATGTGTTTATTTGTTTATAGCATGTAGTTTATTTTATTGTTAGCAAATAATTACAATTAACTGTCAGTTAATTCTATATTCTTTAGAATTTTAGGTAGATATGAATTGGAAATTTCCTGTCAGAATAGATACAACATTTATTTATATTATTATAGACGAAAAAGAGGAAATGATCATCTGTTTGAGATTGCCCATCAGTTTTATTAATAAACCTCCATTTGGACTATTATTTTTTATTTCAAGAGTGTAACGAACATTTCACATTCTGTACTATCTGTACTCTGTACTAGATAAGTTGCGACAAACTTCATAAAGTAATAAATTAAAAAATACATAATATGTATGTAGTATTTCAATTCAATGTCATATTTGACAAATTTATTTTAATCAAGGATATTGATTGTCAGCTGAATACTAGAAAGTCTTGGAATTGTTTATATGACATGCGTTTGTTTATTTGTGGACAAGAATGAAAAAATTGCAAAATCGACAAACAATAAGTGAGAATGTTGAGAATTTCTTCATTCTGGCTAAAATCCAGTAAGAAGCCCAAGAAGTAACATTACGTTTGTTACCAGCAAAAAGAAAGTGTGTACAAAAAGGAATTGGTGGAATTGGCGAAAAAAAGGACATAAGAGAAGGAACAATTACAGAAGAGGTGCTACTGTCCTACATTTTCAATGTGGAGAAACGGTTTGCTGCCTTTTCGATGTGAACAAAATATTCCATGCTAAAATTAATCAATCAATGAAAGTATCAAAGATATTGATATTTCGAAGTATGGTAAAATTACTTCATTTTTGAAAGTAGAATAAACAGCAAAATGGCAATTTCTAAAAAAATCCAGTTCCTACCTGACGAAGTTGTGGACCCCTCCAGTCCTTGAGAAACTCCTTATCGACTGAATTTAAATAAACCCGGTGAAAATAACAAGATCGTTCTTGAGATAAATGTTAATGTTAATAATAATAATTCTAAATAAATTCTATAAAATCGAATCCACTTTCATTCACGGAAAACAGACATATCTAGACTAGTAGACTATAGTAGTCGTGGATAGTGGATAAATTGAATTTTAGTTTACTATACTATAACGAGCTTAAACAACCAATGGCTAAAGCTAATACCACGGCAGTTTCTCTAGTAAAATAAAGATGTCGCCACGGTGTACATGAACCCGACACTTGTTTACAATACATCAATGACTTTTTCAATGAACAAATTCATCGGTGTCCATTAGACATTGGACCCCACTGGTTGTACTACTGAATTACTTTCAGTCAGTGACGCATGTATCAGTGCACTCGTCTTGACAATACTCATGTCGCATGCATGCCAGTACCATTGGTTCAGAGGTTGACGTGCATTTGGTCAATTCTCGGTGTTATGCGAAGAGTGGGACAGGAACAGATTCCGCCCGCCTTCCGATTTGTCCCGGCGCTTCACCAAGGAAGCCCGGTTATGTGGGCCCCCAAGCATGGGGGTATATTCGTGGTCTCGGTGTGAGACTGATTCGGTGATTCGGCTGGCATGCATAATCAATCACTTGTTGTCAGGGACACTCGCCGTACATGTGCACTGGAAAGTTTTCAGTTATACAACCTTTGGAAAATAATTTAAACATAATATTTTTAGCATTGTTGTTATAGTAAGATAAATAGCGAGGTACTGTCAAAAAGGCATACAAATTCCTTTTACCTGGGATTTACATTAATGAATGGTTATTGCACGCGTCAGGCCGAGTAGGGCAACACTTCGAGTGCAATAAGCACTTTTTGTACGAGTTGCATATATTTTTTCTACGTTCATGCAAAAACCAAAAAATGATATTTAGATGACACTAGTCTAGGAAAATGTGACGTCGATTTGAACGTTTATGTTTGTCATGATGAAAAAACGCTGCAGTAGAATGACAGATGAGTGCAATAAAGAACCACTTTTTCCACTAAATATAGTTCAATAAAGTATTGTCTTTTGCATGAACGTATAAAAAGATTGAAGTAACATACTGTGATAAAGCGTTCTCGTTATCAAATAAACAATTTTTGGAAAGGCACATACGTTGAAGTATAGTAAATTCATATTCTGTAACAAGGTTTAGAACGAAAAAATACGATACGAGTGAAAAATCCCACAAATATCGAATTTTTATTTAACCGAGTAACAAACTATATTTTCTCCACGATCAAAAACAAAATAAATTAAATCTAAAAAAATAAGTTATTTATTGACACATTTGTATAACAATGTATTTATATTTATAGTGTTGGTACAAATACTGAAATTAAAAATTGGTGCACTGGAAATATTTTCTGTAATATTTTCCAAAACAGATCGATTTGTAGAGGCAGACTCGTGTAGTAGGAAGAATAGGGGGCTGAGGGAACCATGACCAACGAATTAGATCCAGTAATGTACTCGATTTTGCAGAGAATTTTCTATGCATCCTTCTGTTACTTGAGAAGACTTCCAACCCCCAAATACCTTTTTAATGTTGTAATATCCGCATCTACACTTACCAACCTAGTCGCTGAGGTACGGCGTTTTCTTTTTTTGTTGCTAATCCTTTTCATATTCATGTCTGGATTTTTGCGGTTCTTGCTTATTATTTGCATAATTTGTAATTTCAGGTGGAGTATTATCAAATTTTATAAACCATGCAGTAATATGACATCAATGCAATGGAAGAAATAAAATACTCCACCTTCTCTGTTTGTGTGTGTACTACACTATACTCTGTACTACTAAAGTTTCAACAAACTTCATCAAGCAATATGATAGAAGGAAAATTGCTTTTACAATGTCATTCTGTTTGGACTTTGTCGCCAAACTAGTAAAAATAATACGAGACGTCTCGAATTACAGGGACCAAACTTTACCAAGTGCTAGAATTTTTTAAAATAAGAAAATAAATTAATATACATGGGTCGAAACATTCTTAATTTCCAGGATACAGGGTGATAAAAATTAAATATAAAAATTTGAAGATTGGCACAAATATTTTTTACTTTAATATATTTACTTGCTTTATGCAACCAGTAGTACTGGAATTATATCCATAAATCGAAAAATAACTATCACGACACTCGTGCATATAGAAAATGCGTAACCAAATTCTAAAGATTATTTGAATAATCGATTAAATTCATCCATCACTACTTAACAGTTTGTTTCAACATCACATGTCACTTTTGACTTGCTAGGTTATGTCTGAGTAAACAAACAAATCCAAAATGCAGTGGACTCAAAATTTATGTAGAATCTGCGGTCAGATAAGTGAGACTTGCCATTCAATTTTTAACGGTGAAGTACCGACTTTGGAAGACAAAATCAAAAAGTGTCTCAATTTGAACGTAAGTAAGAAAATTATTCAAATATACCCCTGTCATATTTACATTACCCTTTGTCTTCCAGTTGTGTAAAGATGACTACAAACCTAAGCAAATATGCAACGTCTGTGTATGCAAACTCAAAGAATTCACCGAGTTCATGGATAATTGCTACGCCACAAACCAGAAATTCGAAACTATTTATTATAATTCTCAGACCTGGCAAAGCCGAAGTTACGATTACCTCTCGCCACAGAAACAAAGTGTGATCGTAAGCAATAAACAGGTACCGGATAATCTCGAATTTGAACTGTACAGGAACACGGGATTGATATTAGAAAACCTCAATTGTCAGTTGAACGAAACGGACGTGTTAGAGCTAGTAGGTGACGGAAACTGCAACACCGAAAATCGTGCAGACTACGTAAACAATGTAAAAATCAGGGGTCCTTACACAAAAGTTCTAAGAAGTCCTTCCAACACAGAAGAATACAACGTCTCTTCCAATTACATTTGTCAAGACACGGACAATAATAAAATATGCTACATAAATAATTCTTACAACGCAAACGATTCTAGTATCGAATTGAAAAATTTAGAACAAAGCACTGACGCTTCAGGAAAAAAGACCGTTACTGTAGACGCAGTACAAAACACCTTAAAACAACCTTCAAGCACACTGCACCACAAAGAAAAATTAAAGAAATTACATCCGTGCCCGCATTGCAAGCGAACCTTCTCCCGCAGAGGCACCCTTAATTCCCATGTAGCCAACCACACAAACATAAAGCCTTACAGGTGTAAGGACTGTTCCAAATCATTCGCCGTCAAAAGTGAACTAACCACTCACAAAAAAGTCCACGGAGACAAACACAAGTGCAAATACTGTGCAAAGAAATTCTCAGTCCCCAGCAAACTGAAACGTCACATGCGGATACACACAAACGACAAACCGTTTGCATGCAGCTTTGCAAACTGTGTCAAAGCGTTCTCAGACAAACGAAACTTGGAAGAGCATAAACTCGCACACACCTCCGAAAAGAAATATACGTGTGCCGTGTGTACAAAATCTTTTAAGACTGCCAATAGACTGAAACAACACTCAAAGTGCCATACGTGCGATATAATGTACACCTGCGACTTGTGTTCGAAAAACTACAAGTACAAAAGCAATCTGATCAGTCATATTAAAAAACATAATAATGTCTGTCCATATTGCAAAGTGAATTGTGAGAGTAAAACGCTTCTGATCCGTCATATAAGGTCGTGCAAGTCTCGTTTATAACTGTGATACATATTTATAAAATAAAATTGTTTTTTTTTAAATTTACTTTACTATTTCTTTCGAATGGTGTCGATCGTTACCTAACACAACTAAAATATCTCTCTCCAGAATTTCCAGTTATACCTTAAATCAACACCAACCTTGTTATTTTAAATGGGACACCCAGTATATCATTGCATTTTTGGATTCTACGGAAAACTTTAGGGTCACTTTGTATGTCATTTTCTATGACTAGGAGGAATGATTAAAAAGAAAATAGGCAAGCTTAATACAAGTTTTGCTTGTATTTCAGATGGGGTTGTTATAGACAGTTAACATTTCCAGGGTGTACTGAAAAATTGAAGATATGAAAATAATGTTATCTTTCTCCATGACAATCTAATTTTACATAAAATGTAAAGTAAAAAATTCTTCATATTTTATTCACTAACTGTATTTGTGATGATAACAAAGATTAAGAATAAATGAAATGATATACGGGTACAGAAAGTAATGTTAGGATAGTCGGACAGAAAAACAAACACTTCCAACTTTGTCAGACTGTGAAAATGCCTGTTTTATTTCACATTATTCTGTCCGCTATATTTCCGTTATAAACAGAAATCAAACGAAATAGGATAGATATAGGTTTGAAATACACCACTCTTCTTCCTGCCTACTCAATATCGATGGCAGGCTTACCTGTGACTTATTGCATCAATTTTTATGCCCAGCAATGGGTATGGAAAAATTGATTTTATGTAGGACGATGGTCAATATCTTCCTTTTAGATCATCAAACAGAAATACAAATATACAGACTACTCAAAACATTATATATGAACGAAAAGGTACAGGAAATAAAAGTCATTCATTTATGTATACATATATTTAACCATGTTAAAAACTTTGCCAGTAGAAATCTAGCAGCTATAAATAAAAAACGTACAATATAGGTAACAATGGAAAAATTAATTTTGTATCTATAAAGATTTCATTAGATAATACAATAGGTATATTTTCAGTCAATTTTGGTTCAAATTTAATTTTTCTGATAGACATTTCAACCATCTTATTCTATTGTCACTTAACCCCATTACAAATGTAATGATTACAATCTAAAGTGGTTTCTAATTATTTCATTATGAAACAAAAAACCATAGCAACTGTGAAAACAATAGCAGCAAAATTCGAAATTATTTTCGACTGCTTTTTTACTTAAATAATTTATCGAAATACAAAAATTTGGGAAGAAATCGTTTAATAAAAATTTTAAATGCTTGTTAAAAATGAGAATTGTAAAGGAATATTGTTTTCCTTCATTTACATTCTGTTTACATTATCCGATATTTACTAGGGATCACTGAAATTGTGCCAATTATTATTCGTGTTAAATTTAAAAAAGTTATTTTCTCGTCCAAGTGACTAGTCTATAACAGAAAATAAAATATACAAGTTACCATATAAGATTTACATAATTCGCTCTTCATATAGTCTAAAGTCTTCTACATTAAGAGAAATTAAATTAACCAGATTTGAGACGTGTTTTTCCATTCTGTGTGCGTAATAATAATACAGTCTTCAGAGCAAATGTCTCGCGTCGCCCCAACTCAAAAAAATCCTTTACATAGATGACGAGTAAAGCCATCGACAGATGGACATTGCTAAATTTAAAAACCTACAAACGTGAGCACTACTCTTTAACCCTTAAGTTCTGTATAGATTTAGAAACGACCTCTACCTCGGAAGGCTTACTTAATCCACAATCGGAAGCCTGGGCAGTCTCCGCAATAATACTTTCTAATGACTTAGCTTTCTTCAAGTACCTTATCTCGTCTAAAGAGCTATCTAAACAATCATCGATCACATTCTTAACTATATCTACAGTCTCTTTGTCGTTATTTTCAGATCTAGTCCGGTGTCGTTCCTTGGGCAGCTTGTATGGTTTATATCGAACATGGGATGTTACCGGTTTGGTTCTGCAACCGATGGACACGTTGCTCACATACCTAGTGTTTATCATCACCATGTTTGGGTACTTTTTGTTCTGGATTTCGGACAAATACTCCTCTCTGGATTTCACACTGCTGGCTAGCATTCCGAGCTCATTCAGGGCACTATCTAATTCACTCAAACATGGTCTTTGAACCTAAAGGCAATGATAAGTTTTGTTGTAAAATTAAAGTACACCTTATCCTTGTTTTGATAGATAAACAATCAAAAAACTTTGCACCCTAAGTCAAACGAGATAAAGCAAACCGTTTACATAATCAAAATAATTAAGACACTAAAAATATCCTTTGTAAAGATATCTGGTCTATTTTTAGATGGACTGTTTGACAAAATTCTTTAACCTCAATCAGAAACTAAACGATAGAAATCTTCCGAAGAAAAGGATCGTGTCACATGCAAAATAAAACATCGCTCACCTCTGTCTCTACATCTTCGCAATACATTTTTCCCTTTGATGGTAATTTTTTCTAAATGTTTACATTGGATTTCAACCTGGATGGTGCGGTTGATTTGATATGTCAAGTCGACATCAAAACAAGTGTTGGGAGTAGATGGAAAAATGTACAAAAACATGAGTTAGACAGAGATGGACAAATATCAAGTCCCAAGCCCCACTTACACAGCTAGATATCGGTGGGAAACGAACGTATTTATGTGATAGGATTATTTCGTCAAGGCTATGCCAGTCGCGTATCCTATGGGAATTTAAAAAGCAATTGATGGTCATTAAATTGTAAAATGTGGTCGTTTAAAATTGGCCTCAAAATTGTGACAAGATTTCACAGAATAGAGATTTCTAGGGCATTACGCGGAATTCCGGGCAAATTTAAAAAGATATTTCCAAAGATTTAGCATTTGATAAAAATTACCTCGACAATGACTATATATTTATACAAAATATCTGTAAAAGGTTGGGAAAAAATTACATATCCCAGGACTAAAATATGATGGCCTAAATCACGTTACCTTACTCCTAAATTAGTTGCCAAGAGGGTGTTGAAATTACAATTTTATTTTACAAACAAAAAACAAAATTTGAAGACAATCAGCCTTCCAGAAGTTCCAAACCACTGTGATATGTGTCGCGCAGCACATGCTTTCGATTCATCGATCATACACCATGGCATAATAATGCGAGCTGCGTTATTTGCAAAATGGAGATGGAAATAAGTATAATAAAACGTCGATAATGCCGCAAGACAACATTGTTTGTCTACGGGCAAATTTGCCTCCAGATGACGCGAAATTTTGCGTGATTTCGCACGATTTCTCAGAAAATCGCACGATTTTTCGGGATTTTGCAAGGATTTTCCAAGATTTGTGGCTAGATTTCCTTGAGGGGGTAATCACCCTCGGTGAATGACTATCTAGTTAAAAACAACAAGAATTAGTATAATCTTAAGTCTAGAAGACTGTCAGCTAGAGATTTGTCAAAATGCATTGTCCTTTTCAAATAAACGTCTCGAAATTTGATCAATATGTACTGTCTGTTCGACTATCAATAAAATAAAAGTAATTAATATGGTAAAAATTGGTATTAATGGGTTTGGAAGATTGGGAAGACAGTTATTGAAAGTAGTTATAAACAAATGTAAGCAAGTAAGTACCGCAAAATACGAATAACTGTGGATAAACTGATGGCAAAGTGGAATATATTTCTGACATTTGTGGCAACCGTCTCTTATACTTACCTGTAAAAATAAAATGTTCTTAAAAGAACAATTATATTAGTCTTTCTTTAGATTTTGTTAGATCGGAACATTTTTTTGTGATATCCGCACCTTTCAAATTTTTTATTTCAGAAAAATATAGCGGACCTACCTAGGGTAGTAATGATAAATGATGCAGAATTTCCAAAAAAATGTCTTGGCTATCTGATGAAAAATGATTCCTATTACGGAAAATTCTCAGGCGACATAGTTGAACTGGACGACTCTATATCCATAGATGGTAAAAAAGACGTTCAACTTCCTCAACTACTTGGTGAAATTGTATAAACTTTGCCTCTAGGTCTAAGAATCGAGATATCCAGAGAATCTAATCCAGACAAGATACAGTGGAGTAAAAATGGCGTGGAATACATTGTAGATACTACTGGAAAAAACGCAACTTGTAGCTCAGCTTCGGTAATATCTAAAAGGCCTAAGTGCAGTTACCACAAAGTTGAATATTACTGAACTGAATTCTTTTTTAGAGATTCTTGAAAGCAGGCATCAAACGGGTAATAGTTACAGGTTGCGCTAACATCCCCATGTTCGTCGTAGGGGTCAACCACGCCTGCGTCACCAAAGAAATGAAGTCTATCTCAGCTGCTACCCCTAGTATGAACTGCCTAGCAGTTATGCTAAAAGTTCTAAACGAGAACTTCGAAATAGAGGTAAAGTAGAGGTGTTATTGACATTGCCAAGGACAACTACTAACCCCTCCCCCCCTTTAAAGGAAGCCATGGCTACGGCTTTCCACCCTTTAAACAGCTCCGATAAAATCCTGGATGATCCAGGATCTAGTGACTGCAGATCCAGTAGATCGGCCATCATGAGTTTCGCTCCAACTGAGGCCACTACCAAAAAGAAGTTCATGGACAAGATTATGCCCGAACTTGAAGGAAGAACCGAATCGACCGCCATCAAGATACCCGTGCCTTGCGTAGGCGGCTTGGATCTAACAGTTAAGTAAGTAGCTACTGTTTTTTGAACGAATTATAGATTATGTAATACAAGTTAAGTTATAAAATGGTTAGCTGATCATGAAATCTGTTTGCTCGTAAAAAAAAATGTTTATTGTTTAAACAGATTTCTGTAGAGCAATCCTACACTACACGTTAGTGGAGGGTAGGTAGTTGATAAAGAAATTGAATTGGATTTTTGTTTATATATTTCTTGAATATACACTTTGATAGCACTTAACACTACGTAACAATTAGTTCACTAATAATTACAACTAAAGTTCGATAAGGTATACGGTACTTGGAATCTAAAGGTGCATGAATACTTGTAGATAATTAAGGTGTTTGATATGAGTATAGCTTGCGTCTTAACCGATCGACGTTTGTTGCTTGACTGCCGTCCAGATTCTACAAGAAATTATATATAAGAGAGGAACCTAATTTACCTGCATTGAAGGTAAATTCCAGATTATAAAAATTTTTACAAATATTGCAATAACTTCTATCTTAATAATATCTTAATAACATCTTAATACTATCTCGGAATTTCCCTACCTAAATGATGGCATAAGCATCCATTAAAGAGGATTAGTATCCTTACAGCCTACAATAACCTTTCTTGTACCGATTATTAAACTTATCCTGGATTAGACTACAATTATAAATATTATCCACAAAGAAGGTAGTTATAGATACAAAGAAATATTTACAATATGCATCCTAAAATATTAATGAATTAAAAATACTTTGTTTAGGCACTAAACAAAATCGGATCAGATAAATCGTGACGTCATAGGTTATTCACAGTGTTGCTTGTTGTTCATTATATTTATGTATATTTAGTAAAATAGAATAAAAACACAAAATACTAATTATATTACAAATCACTCAAACCAGCGACTCTCCAGATATAGTTTAAATTTTTACCACATGAGGGCGTAGTCCTGAGCTTGATTGCCAATACATATATGTACAATCTATTGTAATAATAATGGCAAGCTTTAAAACCGAGTTTAAAACGCATTTTTGGCGATTTATTTTGAACTGCTGATATTTTCGTAATAAAATCTAAAATCTACTTTCAACATTAGTTCTTATTTGTTCCATTCACCAATAAAGATCTGAGAAATTTCTACTTAGAACTTGCCTCGGAACTTCCACTCCAGTTCAAAAACTGATTTTAGGGAATGCCATTACTATTGCAATAGCTTGTATACATACATATTATATTATATTAACCGAGTAATATGACAACTTTATATAGGTACCTAATTCGTTTTTACTTATAAAAGATACGCAAAATGCAAAAGGTGTATTTAATTTTGAAATGTGTTTTCTATGCATACAAATATTTTTACACATTTAGTGATTGAATAATTTTTAAGACTTAGTAAATAACAGGAATGTTATAACAAAAACGTATTTAATACAACATATAATATTGTAAACTTATTTATACCTAAGTATGTGAAAATAAATTTTAAAATGTGAGGTTAGAATAGCAAAATTAGTGTTTCTTACCATCGTCTGCCAAATCGAGTCGCCTTTGATAAAGCAGGGCTGCTGCGATTTAGCCGGCGATGATCTTACAAACGCTTTGTGAGTTATTATTTGATTTGTGGAAAATGTAATTAATAACAATGATCAAATGGAGTTATTTTTAATTATTCGAGATTTCTGTACCCTAAAAACACCACAAAATTGTGCTGGAAAATAGTATTTTCAATTTTGTACTAGTAAAACCAGTCAAATCAATGCATCCGAGTAAATCAAAAGTAACTCATGCATCACGATGCAAGTTTATACCTACACCTACTTGAAACTTTTGAAAGATATGTGTAGTTTTATGAAGATTGTTGAATTAATACCTTACTTTATAATAATAATTTACTATTACTAACCTTTTCTACTGTTTAAGAAAGGTATTTTAAGCTAATATGTATCAAATCTCCTACAATTCCTATCAATGAAGTCATATGTATGTTCTCTGATACCAAACATCTAGGCATGCTAATGAACATCCACAGACAAAACTATATCCAATAATTATCTAAAGAATTTAATATATTTACTAACCTCTGGAGTGGGAACTCGAAATTCAACCACAATAATTGAGATCTCACTTATTTCTGCGTTTTATAAAGGATCGCTTCATCAGGTGGCCTCCTTTAGTCAAATATCTAACTATAAAAATGATTATATCAATAAATTAAAATTATTTGAAATTGAATGTCAAAATGAAATATCGACAACGTCAAACTGATTAACTGTCAATGAATATCATAACAACCTACTAAAATAAATAAAAATTAATAAAAATTTTACCTTTTATGTATAGTTTTTCATATATTTTCAGGTATTAACAATATTGTGTGAAACTAACTACTCAGTGGACAAAAGCCCCAACCTGCGTTGAATTACACCCACAATATCTACCCATATATTCCTTATTATTAGCTTTTGTAACATTTTTTACTGTTTAAGAAAGGTATTTTAAGCTAATATGTATCAAATCTCCTACAATTCCTATCAATGAAGTCATATGTATGTTCTGATACCAAACATCTAGGTATGCTAATGAACATCCACAGACAAAACTCTATACAATAATTATCTAAAGAATTTAATATATTTACTAACCTCTGGAGTGGGAACTCGAAATTCAACCACAATAATTGAGATCTCACTTATTTCTGCGTTTTATAAAGGATCGCTTCATCAGGTGGCCTCCTTTAGTCAAATATCTAACTATAAAAAGATTATATCAATAAATTAAAATTATTTGAAATTGAATGTCAAAATGAAATATCGACAACGTCAAACTGATTAACTGTCAATGAATATCATAACAACCTACTAAAATAAATAAAAATTAATAAAAATTTTACCTTTTATGTATAGTTTTTTCATATATTTTCAGGTATTAACAATATTGTGTGAAACTAACTACTCAGTGGACAAAAGCCCCAACCTGCGTTGAATTACACCCACAATATCTACCCATATATTCCTTATTATTAGCTTTTGTAACATTTTTTACTGTTTAAGAAAGGTATTTTAAGCTAATATGTATCAAATCTCCTACAATTCCTATCAATGAAGTCATATGTATGTTCTCTGATACCAAACATCTAGGTATGCTAATGAACATCCACAGACAAAACTCTATACAATAATTATCTAAAAAATTTAATATATTTACTAACCTCTGGAGTGGGAACTCGAAATTCAACCACAATAATTGAGATCTCACTTATTTCTGCGTTTTATAAAGGATCGCTTCATCAGGTGGCCTCCTTTAGTCAAATATCTAACTATAAAAATGATTATATCAATAAATTAAAATTATTTGAAATTGAATGTCAAAATGAAATATCGACAACGTCAAACTGATTAACTGTCAATGAATATCATAACAACCTACTAAAATAAATAAAAATTAATCAAAAATTTTACCTTTTTTTTTATATATAGTTTTTTCATATATTTTCAGGTATTAACAATTGTGTGAAATAACTGAGGTTGAATTACACCCACAATATCTACCCATATATTCCTTATTATTAGCTTTTGTAACATTTTTTACTGTTTAAGAAAGGTATTTTAAGCTAATATGTATCAAATCTCCTACATTGATAGGAATTGTAGGAGATTTGATACATATTAGCTTAAAATACCTTTCTTAAACAGTAAAAAATGTTACAAAAGCTAATAATAAGGAATATATGGGTAGATATTGTGGGTGTAATTCAACGCAGGTTGGGGCTTTTGTCCACTGAGTAGTTAGTTTCACACAATATTGTTAATACCTGAAAATATATGAAAAAACTATACATAAAAGGTAAAATTTTTTATTAATTTTTATTTATTTTAGTAGGTTGTTATGATATTCATTGACAGTTAATCAGTTTGACGTTGTCGATATTTCATTTTGACATTCAATTTCAAATAATTTTAATTTATTGATATAATCATTTTTATAGTTAGATATTTGACTAAAGGAGGCCACCTGATGAAGCGATCCTTTATAAAACGCAGAAATAAGTGAGATCTCAATTATTGTGGTTGAATTTCGAGTTCCCACTCCAGAGGTTAGTAAATATATTAAATTTTTTAGATAATTATTGAATAGAGTTTTGTCTGTGGATGTTCATTAGCATACCTAGATGTTTGGTATCAGAGAACATACATATGACTTCATTGATAGGAATTGTAGGAGATTTGATACATATTTTAAAATACCTTTCTTAAACAGTAAAAAATCTTACAAAAGCTAATAATAAGGAATATATGGGTAGATATTGTGGGTGTAATTCAACGCAGGTTGGGGCTTTTGTCCACTGAGTAGTTAGTTTCACACAATATTGTTAATACCTGAAAATATATGAAAAACTATACATAAAAGGTAAAATTTTTTATTAATTTTTATTTATTTTAGTAGGTTGTTATGATATTCATTGACAGTTAATCAGTTTGACGTTGTCGATATTTCATTTTGACATTCAATTTCAAATAATTTTAATTTATTGATATAATCATTTTTATAGTTAGATATTTGACTAAAGGAGGCCACCTGATGAAGCGATCCTTTATAAAACGCAGAAATAAGTGAGATCTCAATTATTGTGGTTGAATTTCGAGTTCCAGAGGTTAGTAAATATATTAGGTTTTTTAGATAATTATTGAATGGAGTTTTGTCTGTGGATGTTCATTAGCATGCCTAGATGTTTGGTATCAGAGAGCATACATATGACTTCATTGATAGGAATTGTAGGAGATTTGATACATATTAGCTTAAAATACCTTTCTTAAACAGTAAAAAATGTTACAAAAGCTAATAATAAGGAATATATGGGTAGATATTGTGGGTGTAATTCAACGCAGGAAAACTTAGCGTTATATTCCCGAACACTGAACACTACGATACGATATTTATTTGTTATTACAAATAAAAAATTACCGGAAAATCTTATAAAACGCGGGGTACGCATACTCTCGTACAGTCACGCATGCAACTGCGCCTGCACCAAGACGCAAGATGGCGTTGTTGGCGTTCGCGGAAGACGAAGAATGACCTTGTACTGAATATACAGTGTGTTTATCCATCTTACGTCCTGTTTCAGGTTTAATAAGAAAGCTCCTGTGGAAGTAATAAAATGTAAGCTGAAAGACGCTTCGGACGGGAGTATGAAGGAAGTCTTGGGCTACACGGACGAAGAATTGGTCAGTACAGACCTCATCGGCAATTCTAAATCGTGTGTTATCGACTCTAAATCTGCAGTTAATTGTTCCAAATGCATGGCGAAGATTTTCGCGTGGTACGACGCCGAATATGCGTTCGCCAACAGACTATATGATTTGGCCAAGTACTTAGCTTCCAGAGAAGACTGTGTGAAATAATAGAAATATATATTGAAATACCCAGAGAAGTCTTATTTTAATTCACATCAAAAATGAAACAAATGTTATTATATCACATTTTATTAAAAACTAAATAATAAAATTTAGTTTCTAGAAAATTAGAAACATTAAAATGGCAGCAATTTTTTTTAATCACAGCAATGTGTGTTCATTAGAAAAAATACATGTACGAGCGACTGAAAATGTATACTTTACTACGCCCATACGTTAAAATAACAGACTCGCAGTGGCCAGGATAAAAATAAACGTCTTTCTCTTGGTTACTGTTTCCAAAGCCAACTAAGGCTTGTTCCCAGCCAGCTTCGTTCTTATAGAGACGAACAACTTATAAAATTATTAAAACTTAAAAATAAATGTCAACTTCTAACACTAAAGTTCTATGTCAAATTGGTTCTCGTGGTACTCGTTGGTTTTCTTCTGACTGCTGTGGCTATTCCTTCTTGGAGGCGGGCCTTTCTTTGGTTTTGGGACATTTGGGGGAATGTTTTTCTTAGCGGGACCGCCGAAACCTTTGACCAGGGAGTCGGGAATGTCATAGCTTGGAGGGGTCTTCGAACTGGGCGAGTTGCGTAGGTTCATAAGGAAGTTCTTTTCATACACTATTCTCGTTCCTAAAACAAAAAAAAAAAGTTGTTAGTAAACGTCAAAGCAGCATTGAGAAATGACAGTGACAACAGGAATAAAATATCTTTAATATATCGTATTCTTGTTTTTTAGAAATACAAGTAATTTTAGATATTTAAGAACTTTATACATTTGACATCCTGTATATCCTAAATGAAGCGTTTCCAGATCTAAGTTCATACAACACTTACAACAGTGTTTGTTTAAAATTGAACGTAGAATAACATATACTGAAGTATGTGCATCTCCTCCTGAAACACCTTGTATAAAGGCTGAAAGCGGTCTAACGCACAAATTTTTAGGTACAGAAATCTTTACAAAATACGTATTGTTCACTTTTGTTTTTGTATGTGAAAATGATGGTTAAACTATGGGGTTAGAATAGAAAAATAATGTGTCGTACAAATGCATTTTAAAAGTTATTATATTATTTGAGGAGAATTTAAGTAGTAAAAGGATAACCAAAACATCAATAATTTTTTTTTCGATATTATTTTTGCTCTATATGTTTAATTTTTCGAGATTTCTGTACCTAAAAACACCATAAATTTGATCATTTTACGGCGATGAATAAGGCGACCTTATAAGACTTGTGAGAGGTTGCTTGTTGCCTGCTCTGCTCCGCCCATGAAGTCTGTTTACCTAGACAAAACTGTTGCGAGTGTAGTGGCAGTGTACCCATTCAGTCAATTATCATAAATCCATAACATTATCCAGATAAAATAATATACGGCCTTGTAAATTGTTATAATAACATAAATAATATCAGTTTTGAAACCTCAGAATATTCCAAATACGGTGCAAACGAGGTTTCTCACGTGTTTTTCCATCGACAGAATATTTGAGTTAAGTTTAGTCAACTTATCGTTAACACCCTGGATATAGGAATATCCACTTTAAAATAGTGAAGAAAGAAAATGACGATTGACAATAGTATCCTAAAAGTGCAGCAGCACGGAGAAGCTATGAAATATACCAGCTGGATAGATTAGATCTTTTGATTTTGTTCTACGACGTGAAGTAAACATTTCAAAAATACCCGAGTGAAAATCCCGTTTGAAAGTTCACGTCTAATTTGTAATGACACATGACGTAATACCATCATAATTCAGTGAAAAGTTCAAGGCTAAACAAGCTCTATTCTTCTGATGGAAAAATTATATTGCGGCATTTCTTTTACAATGTGTCCCAAAATAATGGAACATATTTTTTTCTAGTTTCTGCAATATTTTCTGGTTTTTGAACTATGTTTCACAGCAAAAAAATCGGTAATTTTACAAGTGTCAAACAAAACTGGAATGATAGCAAATGTTGCAGAAAATTGGCAATTTCTATATACCTACTAAGCATTCCAACGAGAAAAATATGAATTACCAGCATTTTGCGACACGTCTGTATATATTTCTATTTTTATTGCAACTTGTTAACTTCCACTATTTGTCGTTTGTTTTCAAACATAAAAGCGTCGTTGACGTACAATATAATTTTTTTGATCTTCTCCAAAACGTGGTTGCTTTGATGTATTAAAAAAAATCGTGGTTGCCAGCCGTTGAGCCTGCTACTGCTCATCATTCATCGTCAGTGGGTCAGTGAATTTCCTGTAATTAATGCAAATTTTCAGCAATGCCTGCGTGTGCGGAATGGCACACGTGCCGCATGTTTGCAGGCGGCCTTGGAGGAGCTTGTGTGTAAACATTTGAATCGCTTTTGACATTCTCTGATTTCTCTGAAACGCTCTGGCCAGTTATATAATTTTCAATGTGCGTTTAAGAAGAATGTCTTCAGAAAGGAAACCTGAAGTGCAATTTGTTTCCTTTTTTATTTCTCATCCATTTCAGCAGTTTTTCAGCTGATCCAATCTATTTTCTTTCTTGCACCTATCTAGTACGACTTTTGTTTGCATTGGTCACTTATCGTTTTATGATGATGAACTACTTTTGCATTGATAAGAAGAGATAAGCTCTCCATTGTCTGGGACTTTATTGTGTTAATTGTTGAAAGTTGTTGCATCAGCAATTTTAGACGCTGATATCGACACGTATGTAAGCTACAGTCAATAAACGAATTAATATTTATATAACAGACAACGGTAGTAAAACTTTTTCATAAAAAAATGTTTACCGCTCGACACAACTGAACATACGTATATGTTGCAATACGAAAATAAAACACCTTGGGTTATATTTGTGCCTGTGTAATTTACGTACACAAATCTGCACAGCTAATAAAACAATAATGTGGCCAAATTATATAGAAATTGACAATAGTCACCGATATCTCAAGATGTATTTCCTATTCAGCATTAATAACAAACACCTAAATTATTTATTATTATAATAATTATATTTATTATAACACTATTTAATTAACAACAAACAAGTGAATGCAAATAAAATTTAGTATTTGTTACTTTCCTTTCCCACCTTTTTTTCCAATCTTCATTAACACCCTAGATACAGGGCGGCCAAATGAAAACGAAACAGAGCCATTTTCAGGAACTGCGTCAATTTTGTAAAAAAACGCTCAGACCCGTCGATTTTGGATTAAAGGGGGACATTCTTTGCTGGTATTTTTGACTCCGCCAACTTTCACCTCCAAGCAAGGGTAAGTATCACCCCATAGTATTTAAATGGCATTTGATTGATTAATATTTATTTTGAAAGCTCTTACAATTCTCTCTCAAAAATACCAGCAAAGAATGTCCCCCTTCAATCCAAAATCGACGGGTCTGAGCGTTTTTCTATAATCTTGACGCAGTTCCTGAAAATGGCTCTGTTTCGTTTTCATCTGGCCACCCTGTATATCAAATTGTGTCGTGCAAATAAAATAAAACAGAACACTCATTCGCAAATTTAATAACTTAAGTGTTATGCTAATCTAATTTCTTTAATGGGTTTGGTTTCTGTTACACCTATCCAGCCTATGTTGAAAGGGGGCATCGCATTAGCCATGGACAGAAGCAGGAAGTAATTAGACAAGAGAACCCGATGATGTTTTGTTTTTTGACACAATTCATTATCGCGATTTTCTCTAGTTTTTTGACTTCAAAGACAGTGTGTAAAACATCGTAGCATAATGAAATGTATAAATAAAAATAAACCACTGCGTAAATTTGGGTTGTTTCAAATAACGTAATCATGTAAATGAAGACTTGTAACTACTGTCTAAATGATATATGACACTCATTAGTATTAGTAGTCCCATGCAATAAATTAAAAATGCAATCTATAATATTACCAATTTTGTATAATTGTTATGGGATCTCTTTCTACGAAATTAAATTATTATATGCATTTTGAAAATAATACATAAGAAGCTAGTATAAAATTTGAGAAACACTGTGTAGACGAAATATACATCAGTGAGCGACACAATAAGTATTGGCTTGGAAAAGCAAACCGAAATTCGTCTCTATGAAGTATGCTTGTTCTGTTGGAAACTACCACTTTGCTATCACATCTGTTGTGAAAAAAATATAGGTAAGAGATAAAAATTCTAAACATTTCAAGTGTGAAGTTTGGCTAAAATTTTTTTCATACTCAAAATAAAAATATAACTTATTTTAAAGACACTGTCGTCATTAGGAACGCCTCAAAGAAAAATGTACCTACTTCATGACATGACTCATGCATTGCATCATATTTATAACTTAACAATGATTTCAAAAATATGATAAGATGTAAATTACGCCACGTTTCGAGGTGCCGCTACTTTATTGTTATTGTTTATTTCAATTATTTCCTACTCAAGGCTACTACTATGAAGTAGACTGTCGGAAACAGCACGGCTAGACAGAGCTTTAAATTTTAGGATTATTACGTTTCCTAGTTTGTATACCGCACGTCCCAAAGGGTAGAAACCAGTGCCGTAGGTCCATGAGGGTCTAGAATTTACTCAAAATGAAAATAAAAAATTGTCGGACGTATATGACGTGTTTAATATGAAAAATAGTTAAAGTACATTCATGTTATTGCTGGAACTAATTAAAAAAGCAAAAACACGTAAACAATACAACCCGTATCTCGATGAAATTCATTTAGCACTTATTTTATACATTTTCAAGTGTTAATCATTACTTGAATTAAAATATTTTATCATATCGTTTTGAAAGTAATGTAGAATTCATATTTTTTGCTGGTATAGGCAAACTGAACTATTTTTTATTAGTTGTAGGTAGTTATTTAATCAGTGAAATCTATCCCACTAACATTCTTCATCGAAATTGGCCAAACCAAGGCATTTTTCAACAGTAAACCTTAGTTATAGTATTATTTATTAATAACAACTCAGCCTTGATTCGATGTTTATGTTTGTAAGCATTTTCAATTGTCTTGCCAAGTATTTTAACGCCATTTATTTATTTTGAACCGGACTGCTGAGATACCTAGGCGAAAAAATATTTAATAAGGGTGATGTAATCATTTGTAATTTGGTTAGTTTTCAAAAATGCTATAAAATGCTCAAAATAAATTTTAGTTTTAGGGGTGAGCAAACAGATCCATGTTTTCTAGATAGTGTACTACATAAATATAAAAATGACATGGCAAGAACACCCAATGTTGTTTGATTTCCAGGAATAAAGCCGTCAAAGATTTTTTTTAATCAAATAAATAATCGATATTGTGACTGAAATCTTGAGCAGGTGAGATTTTGAGAATTTGACCATTTACTAGAGATCGCTAGCTACTATAACTCCAAATTTATAAAATGTTTGTTTTTACAGCAGAAACGGTTTGAAACTGTCAAAAATATGCAACCAGTTAAGTTGAGAACGCGTTGCTATTTTCTTACATTGTGTGTACTGTATACCACATTTTAATATAAAATTTTACACACAAGTGCACTCTTGTTAAAACCGTTTTTCAAAAAAAACACAATTGAATGTTCCATAGCCAATCAGTTTTTATTCCTTAATGTACAGGATGTCCTCAAAAGAATGTGTCCTATTTTAATTATAGATACCATGGATGGAAAGACACTGTCGCGAAATTTGTAAAATATTATTGACGATTTAGAGCAATTTATTCACAAATCATCACCTACTAATTAAATGGTCTATTTTTCAACAAGAAAAACATCAGAAATATAGCACATTGTCTACCAAACACCCTATATGGTTTACAAGTAATACAAAAATGTAAATTCGTAGAGAAGTCATACAGAAAACTGCACGAAAGCAAACCTTACCTCCCGGAGTGGTCGAGAACAAAGTTCCCCCAGGGGTTGAAGAGTAGTGCGCTGGTAACTCCGAAGGGTCGGAAACGAATACCCTCTTGATGGGGATGGCCTTACTTCCGGCCGCCTGTCTAGCCATGGGCGAAGCCGACATGTCGATACGATGGTGGATATGGTGTTCCGGCAACAGTAAAATTTTCACCTCGCGTTCTGATGTTCTGATACACTAAACAACGTTACTCACGTCAAATTGTTATATAAACGGAGCTAGTCAATGCTCCCTTCCCTGCTAGACAGAAAACGTGGTCACCCAGCGGCGCAACAAAGGGGATCGCAGTTGTATGCATGTAATTTAAAATTCCCGCTATGTAGAAGTGTAGTATTTCACAAGGTTGTTGCTAAAGGAATATAAAGCTTCAAGAACTGCGAACATACACATAGATAATAATATACTCTTATATATCTTTTAAGTGGAATGAATTCCCACTCGAATTTATTTCACTACATTCGAGAATCGACAGTTTATTTCCCAGTTTTAAGGTCCTATAGTGATAAAACATGTATAAAAAAAATTGATACTGTTTTGTAGAACAATTCGGGATTTCTTGACTTTATGCCGTTATAGTAGATCTTTTTGATGGCAAAGAAGTAGATTTTTCTGAACCCACACTAAATGTGCCATCCATAAAATTATATATATAAACCTGTTTACAGGCCTTTTAGGTCCAGAGCTGTGTTATTTTCCTCCATTCCATTCTGTCCTTCGCCTTTCTTTTCCAATCCGTTACATTTTTCACCCTTAGATCTATTGCCATCACTGCCTCTCTCCATCGCTTCCTCGGTCTACCTCTTTTTTTCTTGTAGTTAGGTTTACTCCCTACTATTTTCTTAACTGCCCTTTCATCTTCCATACGTTCTAGATGCCCTAGCCACTGCACTCTTCTGGCTTTTACAAATTCGTCTATTGTTGGTGCCTGGTACATTCCATATATTTTCTCATTATTTCTCCTTACATAGCCTTCCTCTGTCTTCTTACCCCCTAGAATTCTTCTTAAGATTTTCCTTTCCCATCTTAAAAGGTTTTCTCTTGACTTCTTATTGAGAACCCAGGTTTCACTACCATACAGTGCTGTCGGTCTCAAATTTTTTTTATACATTCTAAAGTTTACTCCTCTGGACAAATTTTTTGATTTCAATAAGTGGTGGACTGCTGCCGAACTTCTGTTTGCTTTTATTATTCTCATATTTATTTCTTGTTCCTCATCACAGTTAGCTGTTATTAGCGCCCCCAAATACACATAGTCTTGAACTTCCTCAAACTCCATCTCTCCATGCTCTGTTCTCAATTTAAAATTGGTATCCTTTTTTTGTTCTCCTATTCTCAAAAGCTTACTTTTCTCTCGATTTATCTGCAATCCTACTTTACGTGCTTCCTCCACAAGTTTTCTCGTTACTTCTTCTAATTCTCTACTATCTCTAGCAATAATAGCCACGTCATCTGCATAACTTACAATTTGATTACTTTTAAACAATATGTGTCCTTCTCTGTTCAACTGACTATCTCTTATGACCTTTTCTAGTACCCATAAAGTTATATACAGTATGTATACTTTAAATATGCTCCAGTGACCTTCAGAAATACAAACTTGTTTACATAACAATAATTATCATACTTCCCTCTTAGACTGTGCAGCCTGATTAATGGTTAAAATGAAGCAAAATGTATTCAGAATAATAGTAAAATGTTTTCCCATTCCTCATAAATGTCTAACTGCTTAGGAATGAGTCATACAAAATTTAGTTTACATTCTATAAGATTGTATACCCCCAAACCAAAGCGCTGGATGCGCCACTGCTTATTAGTTTCTTAAATCACCCACATACTACAACTAATAAAAAACTTATATGAGATTGTTCAATTTTTTTAATTACTCTCGAAAAAGTTGCGTGCCTACGTTAATGCCATCATCTATCTCTTTCTCACCAGTAGGTTGTACATTGACAAAAACGGTCTAAAAACCATCAATTAATAAAGATAACTAGTAAAAATCTGGTAAACCCTCAACATCTCGCCCATATCTCCCAATTTCCAAAGCAACACACCTTCGATTTCTTATCGCGTAAACAATTCAAAGACAAATTGTGTTTCAAGTTTTATCTGTTTGGTTTTTAGCATCGCATTTCACGATTACGAGGAGGTATTTATTTGTTGTTTTTTGACACGTGTGTGAATTTACTACGCACTGCATTTTTTATCGCTTTAGAACATTTCAGATAGACGTAGTTCACGTTAATTAAAAATCCGCGATTTCTCGAAAAAATGCGGTAAACCCGCTTCTAGGGACTTCTGTCAAACGAAATTATTAGCATACTTGTTTGATTCTTTATGAACTAGTTATTAGAATGTTATTATCACGACACAGTAGTAAATAAACGGTTTATGTCGGCAAAAAATAGATATTTTCAATTAAAAATAGGTTTTGTTTACATCGGAGCACGAGGCAGTGCTGCGTGTTGGCGCCCTGTACCTGGTTCTAGGAATCGGAATAGGAATAATTAAGATATGACTATGAGTGTTTTTGTTTTTTATTTATAAATGTCCGATAATATTTATGCGTACCTAGCATTATGCATAAATATTTTTACGATATATAGGTACACTACAGTGTCTTATAATATTTAAAACTTCAATTTCTGTGTGTAGTTTGTTAAAACGAACAATAATTGTATATTGAATCAAACCTATCTCTTGACATTTGTTGTTATTGTTTTAAAAGCGTATATACACGCCTATATACTTTTACGATTATGTTTAAAGCTATAAATAATAAGGTCATGATATACACATTAAATAGGTATAAATATGTACAGGGTGCCTCATTTTTTAATGGCAAGACTTCAAGAGTCTATACATTATTTTCGGTTTATCTTGAAAACGCAACATTCTATCGATTTTGAACAAGTCTTTTCAGAGTAAAATTGAATGCATTTGCAAAATTTCAATTCGACTATACTTTTACAAAAAGATTCGGGCATTCTACGATTTTTAGTATCGAATTATTTGCTCTCAAATACTTTTGCCACAACGTAACGATTTTTTTGTTGCGGTTTTTTCGTTAAAAAATAAATAAGTAAATATAAATAAAAAATAAAATTCAACGCCCTATATCTCACAAACGAATTATTTTAGAACCTATTCATACGAAGTTGTAGTCTCCGGTGTCCTGTTATTTAAAAGTGTGACACCCTGTATATATGAATAGAGGGTGAACCCTTTATATATTAACTGCGTGCTTTGATATTTATAGTTTATTTATACGTATAGGTACCTAACTATAAGTATTTCCATACAATGCAGTTACGATCGATACGTGAAAAAATAAGAAAAAATTGTGAAAGAAGCACAATACAAAAGTATTTCATTATTACATAACAGTTTCTATCAACCTACATACCTGTTGGTTGTAAAAATTTTAATAATTGTTTTTTATAGGTAGGTACTCGTATCATTAAAAGAATGTAATTAAATTATGGAATTTATGGAAAAGATATATTTGCTTAGGAATTATTATTACTTATTGATTTAATATTTTCCACTACACAAATCTATTACCATTGAATATTTATTTATACAATGCTATTACCTACATTTCTATGAAAATGTCTATCCTCTAATCACAGATCATTGGCCGAAAAGAAAACCTCTAATATATTTTTGAGCCATAAACCTTTATTTATGTATGATAAGTAGGTAGGTAAATGGGATTATATGAAATTTACTTCTATCTACCTGCACCTCAGGCAAATAAAATACAGCTCTACACAACGAATCTTAATTACTGTAAATGGTAATTGATCGATTAAGTGGAATTTTCTGAAATTAATAATAAATTTACATTTACCTGATACATCGACTATAAAACAAATTTATCCATCGAACCGCTCATTCGCAATCACATTGTGAAAAATGAACTAAGTGCCATAATTTCATTTAAGTTTATTTGTTTGATATTGGCACCACTTCACCAACTAACTGTCAAAACACTTTGCAAATGGATGATGTTTGTTAAAGCTTTCTAAATCAAAAAATACAGAAATACACATTAATTCTAACTTGCAGTGGATTGGAACACATCACAACAAAGGTAAACCTTACATAAATTATATAAATTCACCATTAACTAATCAGAATGAGTGATGAATTGCAAAACTATCAACTCCAACTTCAACAAGTCGAGGCTGCCCTGCTGACAGACCCGGACAACCAAGAACTTCTGAAGCTGAAAATCGATCTGAACGAGGTAATAGACCTGACATTAGACTTAAAAAACAAAGCCGAGGAGGCTGCTAATCAGCCCGAATACACAGAACCTGTTGGTGTAGCGGAAGATGACGAGATAACAAAAAGTCTTCTAGCTGTAGAACAGTTTGTAGCGAAAAACAAAACCAAGAAGCGATGGAGGATCGGCGACACCTGCATGGCCAAGTGGAACGATAACGGCCAGTACTATGAAGCCAGAATAGACGCCATAAATCCAGACGGACAGGTAAATGTTACATTTGAGGCTTATAAAAACAGAGGCGTTACTATTTTAGCCGAACTCCGTGAATTCACAGGTCAGAAACGTGTCCTGTCCGAAGCAGAAAAGCTGAAAAAGGCAAAGCTACACAATAAAGAGTACTTGAAGAAGAAGAAACAGAAAAAGCAGCAGCGGTTCAAAGAACTCGAGGAAGAACGCGAGTGCGAGAAAAAAAAGTGGTTAGCGTTTGCTAACAAAGCTATTAAAAACAAGAAAACGGGACTTAAAACTAAAAGTATCTTCGCTTCTCCAGATTCTGTGAATGGTAGAGTTGGAATTGGTACTTGTGGAATCAGCGGGAAGCCCATGACGGAGTTCACTACCGCAGAGAAGTGGAGAAAAGGTGTATAGATAGACAATATCAAATTATATATAGTGCAAATTTATATCTGGTGTATTAACTTAACATTCTTTTGTATAAAACTTAGTCTTAGCTTTCAGCGTAATCTTCCCTTGTGGGAATATTTATTTAAGATTAATTGTAATTTAAATCAATACATTTTGTGAACTGAACCCTGTTTTTGTATTAAATGATAAATATATATCACAAATATTTACAGCAATTGTAATTATTATTTCGATATTGATCATTAAACCTATACCATCCTATATATAGAAATATTGAAAATTTATTTTCATACTTACGTATAGATAACTAATTTTTCTCAAGTGTGTATTTTGTATTGCATACTTTACGATAAAATTTTTATTATGCAATGAAATAATATCTTTAGACAACCAATTTTCCATGAGTGTGTATATTGTGTTGCATATCTCAGAACTTCAAAATAATGCAATCTTAAATCTAACCTACAAAAACAAGTTTGTTTATTTCTATAATTGTATGACAATGTGGCGCAATACGTTAAAACTTTGCTATAATTTATCAAGAAGCACTACAAACATCATTAAGTCATTAGAGAGGTAATATAATTTATGAATATTAATGCAAGTTATTAAATACCAATTTTTCAGCACCCCAAAACAAGTATGCAACATAACTCATTGCTTTCCAGTTCGCCCAATATCAACTACTCGACAATTATACATGTTTATACAAACACAAGAAACGCCAAACCCAAATAGTTTGAAATTTTTACCAGGCATCCAGGTTTTAGAAGCCGGTCAGACCATCGACTTCCCGACGGGCCAAGCAGCCTACGGTTCTCCACTGGGAAAGATGCTTTTTCGAATCGAGGGCGTAAAAAGCATTTTCCTAGGGCCTGATTTTATCACAGTCACTAAGAATGATGATGATGTTGATTGGAAGATACTTAAACCGGAAATATTTGCCACTATCATGGATTTTTTCGCCAGTGGTTTGCCCGTTTTGAACGAGGCTCAACCGAATTCAGATACTCGTAAGTAGACAATGTACTTACAAGGAGGAATTCTTATAAAATTCTTGTAGAAATTAACGAAGACGACGACGAAACAGTACAAATGATAAAAGAACTGTTGGACACTAGGATAAGACCTACGGTACAAGAAGATGGAGGTAAAAATATAGTTTAATATTAATTTCAAATATGACATTGGCTTTTTTTTTTAGGCGACATAATTTTTGTGGGTTATGAAGATGGTATAGTAAAATTGAAAATGCAAGGTGCCTGTTCTAGTTGTCCCAGTTCAGTGGTAACGTTGAAGAATGGGGTACAAAATATGCTCCAGTTTTACATACCTGAAGTACTTGGCGTTGAACAAATCATAGAAGAATACGAGAAACTTTCCGACTCCTACTTTGAAAAGGTTGACAAAAAAATTGAGGAAAAAGAAACATAAAAAGTAGATATTATAAATTAAATTGTACCATATATGTAAATTATTGTTAAGGCTTATTAACTGTATAAAGAATTAAGTAATTTTTTTTGACTGATTGATTTCTCGTTTTAGTTTGATAAAAGAATAAATGAGTTAGTTCTTGCAGTTTATTTTTATTTTATTAATGAAGTATTAAGAACATTTTATATTTATTAACATAAGCAAAACGTCTTCTCTGAATCGTCTCGCTTATCGACTTTCTCTAAACAAACTTCCTTCAAAGTTTCACTCTCATTCAAAGCACTATCCAAATCTGGCAAAGCATCCCCAATCCTTCTAAATAACTGCTTTATATTATACCCAACCTTTGCACTAGTTTCGATAAATAAAATTTTCAGTTCTTTCGCCATTCTCTCGGCCACCTCAACGGAAACTTCTCTGATATTTTCTAAATCAACTTTATTACCAACTAAGATTATTATAACGTTACTGCCACGTTCCTTCCTTACTTCTTCAATCCAACGTATGGTTTGCTCAAAAGACTTCAAGTTGCTTATGTCGTAAACAACAACAGCCACAGAGGAATCCCTTATGTAGGATGGGATTAGAGATCTGAAGCGTTCTTGGCCAGCAGTATCCCACAGTTGAAGCCTTATGGTCCTGTCTTTGAGATACACTGTTTTAGAAAGGAAATCTATTCCAACAGTGGCTTGGTAGGTTGTATCAAAACTGTCGTACATGAATCTGGTTATCAAAGAGGTCTTCCCTACGCTTTGCTCACCAAGAAACACTAGCTTATATTTCCGCAAAGTTGGATTAAGATCTTCTTTGGTAACAGGTTTCATTTTAAAGGTAATTGTTTTAAGTCAAGACAAGACTTAAATCTCTGAACTTTCAAATTGGCGGTTTGATTTAATTGTTTGATTGTTTTTCATACAGTGCAAAATACATAAGCGTTAACCTTGTTTACTCGTAAATCTCAAGTCTATTAAAGTGAACTGATCCAATATATTTGTATTCCTTTTTGTGAAGATAATGATCAGAGAGCCAATAAGAATTGAGAATTTTAAAAATACTGTTTGTGATTGGTTAGCTATGATTGTAAATGGTCTATTAGCACGAATGAACACAGGTATTATTTATTTTAACAGATAGATAAACGTGGTCAATGGACTTTCTGAGATTTGAAATGTCAAATTTAATAAACAAAAATGGTAAATGTTATGAAAGGAGTGTTAGTCAAATGGTAAGTAATCAAAAATAAATTGTATTCCTATATAAAACATAATTACAAATTACAATGAGCTTAAATATTTTTATTCGAGATAATCCAAGTCTTCCGGTATGCCAAATTGTTTATTTAGAACATTGTCTTCAATAAAAAACTTTTTTTTACACCAAGATTTAGTTGCAAAGATATTGTCTATCCATCTGTTAGCAGCATCTTTTAATTTCTGAAAATAAATCAATGATAAAATCCTACATAACCTAATTTTTCCTACAACACTTACATTAGTTTTTTCTAAAAGTGACTTATATTCTTCAGGATCATTCTCTTGAGAAATCTTCAACTTCTTTTTAAGTTCGTTTAATTCCAACTCTAAATCACCAATTTCATCGAGGACTTTGTTCCGTCTGCTATATTCGTCTTTACAAACCTAAAAAATTATGAGGAATTTTATTCACCTTAGAAAATTATACATTTCTGCTTACTTTCGCTTTTTCCTTAGTTTGTTGCATAATTTTAAGCTTCTTACTTGATTCTTCTAGCTTGTTCTGAAGTTCGTCAAGTTTCCTCTTTTTCGTTCCAATAGCTTTACTGTAAATAAACAAAATTTGGAAATGGTTCGAAATATTGTCAAAACTGACCTTGGAAATGACCAAAAGTACACTGAAGTGCCTATTTTGTCTGTCTCAACCAGCCCGTCTTCCACCAATTTCTGAACAACATCTTTAACGGAATTTGCTATAATACCTTTTTCTTTGGGCGCTAATTTCTCAAGTTCCTTAAAACACACATTGTTATTCAAATAAAACAACATAAAATATATATTTACTTTCAGTTGGAAACATTCTCCTTTTTCGTGGAACAGTTGTAGCATCCTGCTTCTTTTTTCTTCAGCACTGACGCCTTTCCTCGACATTTTTTTAAATTCTTCACTGGTCCTATAATATAAAATAGTAACCTACACACAAAATTGAAAAAAGCAATAGATTTCCTGTATTTTTTCCAGTGATCCGGCTATGAAACAATTTCTGCTACACTTGGACGAAACATTAAAATTGGGGAGAAAGTTTATCATACAGGATTTAGACGAGAACCATCTGTTCATTTCTGCCGACATACTAGAGGTGTTGCAAGCCAAAATCGATGATTTGATGGATCAAATCAGTTTCCCGTTAGCCGAGAAAGGAATGTAAAGCATTGTACGCTAAACGTTTAAGTAAAAGTTAACACAACTGATCAAAATGACAATTTCAAAATCCACTTTGCGCGGTTCCAACCGCATAAAAGAGGGGGACAAGCGGCGTGTCGTCGATGAGACTTCACGCAAACGACGGCATAGAAAAGTAATGGAACTGCTGGAATCCGACAACTACCATGATGATCCCCATGCTGACTTAGTAATGAGTAAAAAGATACCGAAATTCGACGACAACTTGGAACAGAGGAGCACTAGAACGAAAAAGAAAGAACGTACGGCTGAATATTATCAGATCAAGTTCCGTAAGAACTTCCAGCAGCTGGTCGATGAGGATAGAGCCGAAGCCGAGGCTAATAAGCGAGTGTCGTATATGGATATTCAATGTGAGGAGTCTCCTATGCCGCCTCGTCACTTTTGTGCCGTTTGTGGGTTTCTAGGGCAGTACTCTTGTTTGTCGTGTGGTACTAGGTTTTGTAGTATCAGGTGTATGGACACACATGCTGATACGAGGTGCTTAAAATGGGCCGCTTGACCTTTCAAATATTTTATCTGTGCATGATTTTTTGATTAACTAATGTTATTGCATTATTTTTAAATATTTTGGTGGATTTAATAATGTAAGCATTATTTGTACGTGGCTTAATTAAAAAAATAAAACTACATAGGCTGTTTATTTGAGGTTATTTTCGAAAATTCAATAATCAACAACTGAAAATATGAATTATTATAATACTTGTACAATTATTTTTGAGTAATACGCGTGGGAAATTATTATTTTAAGTTACTAATAAGTATTAGAAGCCAATTAAAAAATTTAAAGGTTATCTACTATCTATTAGAACTACTATTATAGGTAGGTACTTATTAAAAATCAACTTACTGCAAATTAATTCATTTACGGTAAAAATCACTATTTCAATTTTTATTTGATAATCAAAAACCAAAATATTAAGCACCCAAATGTAAAAAATGAAAAATAGAATTTTTAATTTTGACCATGAACCTGTATGAATTTTGACCTGCATCGCGTTACGAAATTACAGGTACAGGTGACCCCAATAAATTAATCCATTTAAAATATATTGTATCCGTTATGAGGTGCAGTCTTAATTAGGTGATAAAAGATAAACGAATGCAATAATGCCGTACTGTCAGTATTTTTAAATTAAAAATTTAACTTTTAAACCCAGTTCATTTCGGAACGTGTCATCGGAAACGTCATTCCGAGAAATTTTTTTGGTTAGGGTTATGTTAGTGCAGTAATCCAAAAATAACAATCAAAAAGGGTATTTCTTTGAATCTCAGGAACAAGCATATTTACAAACAAACGTAAACGACAAGTATTTGATAAAGTAATAATACGAGTTTTAAGTATGACAGAAACAACTGACCCATCCGAACAGAAACTGATTTCAAATGGAGCAGCTAAGCCAAAGGATAAACCAGAATTGAAGCAAAAATCCGGATTGATGAAACTTTCGAGTTATGTCCTGGCGCTGAGACCCTGGTCTTTGAGTGCGAGTCTGATGCCCACATTACTAGGATCCACTATAGCGTACAAGTGCCCTGGTTCTTCCGATTTCAACTACTTAACATTATTACTAACTCTATTCACTGTAGTCTCCGTGCACGGAGCTGGTAATGTAGTAAATACATACTTCGATTACGTTAAAGGAATCGACAATCGAAAGTCTGACGACAGAATCCTCGTGGACCACATACTATCAAAAGATGAGGTAGTCTCATTAGGAGCCATGTTATACTTTGCTGGATGTGTAGGATTTATACTACTAGCGAGTTTATCCCCAGCAAAAATGGAACATTTAGCTTTAGTGTACTTTGGAGGCCTATCTTCAAGTTTTCTTTACACCGGAGGAATTGGTTTTAAATACATAGCATTGGGTGACGTCATAATTTTGATTATTTTCGGTCCCATTTCGGTACTGTTTGCTTTTATGTCACAGACTGGTCGTGTGGAATGGGCGACGATTTACTACGCTATTCCCTTGGCTTTGAATACGGAAGCCATCCTGCACAGCAACAACACCAGAGACGCAGAGTCCGATAAGAAAGTAGGAATTGTTACTTTGGCCATTATTATCGGACATACCGCGTCTCACGTCCTCTACGCCTTCCTCCTCTTTACACCGTACATAATGTTTATGGTAGCATCATTAAAATACTCGAAATGGTTCATGTTGCCTCTCGTGACGCTGCCCGGGGCGTTTAAAATCGAGAAGCAGTTCAGATCCAACGAAATACATAGTGTTCCGAAAAAGACTGCCAAGCTGAATCTGTTTTTCGGTGTGTTGTATATCCTGGCATGCAGTTTGGTTCCCTCGTTGCCGTACGTCACCAAGAGATAGATGTTTGACGCTTTACTGATTTTATTTATTTGCATTAGATTATTTTTTATCGTACTAAAAAATACCTTACGGTCATGATATGGGGCCCTCTTTTCCATGAGAAAAACTCAACGGTAGCTTTAACTTAATCACCTTTCATTATGAGACTGGTTCGTGGGGTATACGAACTCGAAGGCGATTAGCCAGTGCAACTTTCTTATGGAAATTCGCCTACATGTTACATTACTTATTTATTCTAGGTATACATATTATTGTAAACTTGTTTATGTGGAATATTCAGTTGCAGTTTTGTACCTAAGTTATGTTCTGTTATATTTAAGGTTTGTAAGTAAACATTATGAGTTTTTGTTAGTCTTTTTTTATTTAAGGACGAATAATGATATTACATATACGCACTTTTACTTAACACTAGCTAGTAGAGTACTCTATGAGAGATTTTGTAAATGAGAGGCTTGAGTAGAATTTTTGAACTTGCAAATTTTTCCTATTGTACCTCTAGAATTTTCATATTTTATAGAAGTATATTATATATATATTAAAAATCAGTATCTTCCATTAGGTTTAAGGTGAATATTCGACAGAGTATTTTGACATCGAGTTATGTTTGGAAAAACTTTTTGTAAGTTACGATTTTTACTTTACCGATGCTCAGATAAATGAACAGTATATCGAGACAATAAATAAAAGTCTGGACAGATATCAGCACACCAAACGAAGTTTTTTCTAGGATTTTTAAGGATCGAGCTGCACAAAAACTAGACACGTAGTAGAAAAGACAAATTCTGCATGACTAGAGCTTAAACTATTCACATATCTGTTACAATTACGTTTTGGACAACTGCTCACGTTGAAATAAATATTTAGAATAAGCTGGCATTTTATTTTTCCCAATACATCACATTTTCTAAGCGCTCAATATCTTTCTTTATATATAGTGTAGCCAAACTTTAAAAGTGAAAACAATAGATGGCATTACCCTTTTAAAATCCCAGTCACCCTTTAAGGGCGACATGAATTGTAACAGTACTGCCATCTGTTATATTCATTCTTAAGTTTGCCTGGTTGAATATATTATGTACAAAGTCAATATAAATGTTACAGTGTGTCTCTTACCTCTTACTCATATACCTACCACTTCGTTTTTATTTATTATTTCAATAACGAAAACAAAGTTTTTGGGCAAGTGTTTTTACAATCAGTCACAGCCTACTAGGAGCAAACTAATGTTTGAAAAAACATAGTAGCCCTGCTTTTATTGATGAACGTCATTGGAAATAAAAATTTAGTTCATATAGAGTTGTAGGGAGATATATTTATTTACAATCATAATCCTGACAATGGCATTATAGCCTATATAAAATTGAAAGGCTAAAATCTTGTTCCCAATGACCTTTATCATTAAAACTAGGCCTACTGCGTTTTTTCATACTTTAGTTATACTATCTGCTGTCAGTAGGCCATGACTAACAAAAACAAAATTTGCACAAAATATGTTCATCATTTTATGTCAGGGAGACATAAGACACACTGTATATATTCGATTATTTACTATATGGAGCTGAATATTTGATTTCTTGACAGAAAAAAAAGTAAGATAAGGGGGCATTCATAAAACAATGGATTTTATATAAATTTTTTATTTGCTAAACTGTTACACCTAATAATTTTTCATATAAAAATTCGGAAACAAACATGATTATTCCGCGTGACTCGGGAACGTTTGTCGTTCGGAATAATCAGATTTGCCTGCGCTCCAAACTCTGTTACGTTAATATACATCTCACTTTTTTCTATTTGTTGTAAAGTATGTACAGCGACCTTCAATCCAAAACCAGTTGGTTTCCGAACCGGATGAAAAAAATTGCCCGTAAACATAACTAAATATTCCTTAATCGACGACGTCTGAAAGATCAATTAATTCAAAAGAAAATGTCAGAGAACAAAAAAAAATGCAAGAAAATAACAGCAACGTTGAGATCAATACAAGTCTCATCAGCCTTGGAACAGTAATAAAACTTATTATAAGAGGCCGGCACGAAGGCTCGATATTGACTACGGTTTGATAACATGATTACTAAATAAAATTGAATACCGATTGACAAAGCCGTTCGTAGCAAACCTCCTTCAAACCAATTCTTAATCTTTGCTTACCATGTCTGTATTATATAAAAAGTACAAAAATCAATTATATAATAATAATGTAAGAATTTTAAATAAAATTACTCGTACAAAAATTAAATTCAATTTGATTTGGAGGTCTTCTCGTGCTTCCATATCCTTATCCTCTCCTTCAAGTCTTCAGCTAAGGGGAAATCAAAGTACACTTAAAAACTGATACATATCAAAAAAAGTTGTAAAAATGAGACGTCCATCATTATCCCACTTCTGATATCACAGCTTAAACCAGCTAATTCAACAGAGTCCAAAAAGTGTATTCTTTTCAAACTGCTCAGAACTCCACTACCCCTCAATTTGTTACAAATGCTGATATAAAAGCATTGTACCTCTCACAAAATTAAAAATTATATTTATTCCATTTTTTGTCAAGTTTAAATGTTTTTTAACCAAAGCCCCTAAAAAGTGTTTAAAAGTAAACATTTCTACTGTCAAAAACTGCTGAGAGCATTCCACATGACGGCGCTGGTTCTAGGGCTGCATTCAGCCAATGCTCAGACTGGAGTCGTTAAGTGAGCAAATATTTCAATGGTTTTAAAATATAGCTAGTATTCAAGATTGTTCCACGACAAAATGAGAGCAATATTGATAAAAAAATGTAACAAGATGTTTAGATTTAAAATAAAAGAATTTTTTAAATTCAAAATGACATTTTAAACTGAAGGGTTCATCAAAATTGTTAATTTTTACTTTTTATTACCCTTTTGACTGAATGCACTTATTTCAAAAACACGCAGTATAACGTAAATTTTTCCGTTTTAATACAGTTTTCTACACAAATAAATCTCATTATGAGTCAATCACCAGTTCCCTAAACGATATAAACTGTTTTTGATGCATTAATTATATCACTTTTACCTTTTAAATGTCTTACTTTAAACAAGAATTAGCAAATACGATATTTTTGTTTATATTAATGTATGTGGAGTGCAAATATGATTTAACTACAAAATACCTAATATCTAAGCAGAATTGCTGGTTTACGCTGTGCCAAATCATTCAAACAACATTCAAACTTTGGATTATTCGAATATGATTATTTTCCACTTACCGGGAATCAACATCTCCTCGGTCAATAGCTGTCTGTTGAAGGGATCCGTGTTGCTATTCAACAAGTGTCTCATGATCACCGATCTGTCCATAATCTGGCCGCTCGGCAGCAGCACGGGATCGGTCATCAACGTGTCCATCAGGGGATCCTTGAATTCGTCGGGCGCGTCGGCCAGCCAATCTTCCGACTTCAGATTTGTCTCCAGGATGCGGTGGGCTTTAGCTGCCAACGATTTGAACTGCTCTATCTCCACGGGGGTCTTTATCAGGATGCGCTCCAGCCTGACGGCGGCGTCGTCAAAGAGCTCTTTCCTGAAGGATCTCTGGAAAAGGAATGATTGAAGATCACACGTGGAAAATAAATTTACCGGCTTACCTCGTCGCCTGCGAGAGCATCCGCAAACTTATCACAATCCAGATGTAAGTAAATGTCCACTAGTTGGCTGAGCAGTCTACGTGGCTCCCATCCGTACTTGTCCGGGTTCCGGACCTTCAAATCCTTGCATTTCTTCCCACACAGCTGCTGCAAGTTGAAGTTCAACATGGAAGCTAGCCTGTCCACCAACTCGGGCCTGAGGAAGGGCTCTTTTATGTCCACCGTGAGGTAGTGGAACATGTCGACGGTCTCCCTGGCCAGAGTGAGATAAGAACGGCACTGTCTCTCATCAGAACTGAGCTGTCTCATGCGACTCTGTTGCTGCTCTGAAGGCAACTTCGACCACTTAGCGTCATCACTGATCAACTCCTGTACCTCGTGAATGCGCTTGAGCGATTCGAGAGACTCGTCCAGCAGGAACGTCGTATCATTCATTAGCATATTGACAAACTTCACGAACTGATGGCCACTGCGAGACTCGTTGATCAGCGCCTGACGATGAATGGGCGAACTCCACATACCTGGAAGTTAAATAAACATTTTATTTTCATTATTACCTTACCTGAAAGGTAAGTGAACATTTTAATTTTTATTTTTGCCTTACCTTTAAGGTAAGTGAACAGTTTTATTTTGATTTTCATCTTACCTGAAAGGTAAGTGAACACTTTTATTACTTACCTTTGATGATCAAACTGATGTGGTAGCGGATTGAGAACTTGTCGTAGAACTCGGAACTTGATCCAGTGGTTTCCACTTCTGTGTAGAACTTCATGAGGGCGCTGGGTAAAAGCGACTGCGAGATCTGATGATTCATGAAACGCATGTATAGCATCTCGCAGCGCGGCTGTATAGTGGGGATGATTACGAACACTACTTCGACTAGTTTGGCAACGAGATAAGGGTTTCTGACCATGCTGGAGGAGCATATGGTGACCAGCAACCAGGTGATGAGGGAGTTCTCCATGTTGTCCGTTATGACAGTCGGGAAATACCTGGAAGACAAATTTAAAATAATCATAATACTTATTTGGAAAAACTTGTACTTACTGTAAGGCAAATAAAAGAAACTCAGCGATGTCCTCCACGTACCACTCTGGCATGGCAGAAAAGGCTGGTGGGGGAGGCGATGGCAGTGGTAGATTTGGTGCAGAATCACCAGGTGGCGTGTTGCTCATCAGACTTAAGAGAAACTCGGACACAGACGTGTAGAATATAAGTGACCTCCGCATCAGGTTTTTGTCCAATAAACCTGCGTCCGCGCAGGCTTTCGATCTAAATTTGAAGAAAAAAATATGAATAACACAACAAAAACAAATATATTTTATCGTCGTCGATGGAGAAATATGAGACCTACTTGTTCAACTTTTTGAGCTGCTGCTTCCACCTCTTTATGAATTGCTTATTGCGATTAGCGAACGGGGTGTTTCGCCACTGCGCCTCGGCAGCCACAGTCTCGTCGAGGAGTTTCTGCAGGTCCCTGATAGCACGCAGACGTCTCTGGTACTTCTGCAGGGCAGGCAACAGCGAAAGGTGATGGCAGTGCAAAGTTAGGAACCAGCAAATGGTCGAGAAGTTGGGCAGTTGACGTTCGTGGGTTTTTCCTACGAAATTAAAATAGTACATAAGAAATTATTGAACTCGGTATAATAAATAAATTGGAAATTAATTTACACTTGAACTCACATATAACGACCAAATGATATAACAAGCGCTCGGCTGTAACAAGCCACAACTTGCTTATAATGGCTAGAAGATATAATGACAAAATTGAAGATTATGTTAAACTTGAACTTACGTATAATAAATAGAGAATATAACAAGAATTTGTCTATAACGAGCAAATTAAAAACTAACTTATAGTTGTGGAGCTCTCACAACAACCACAGAATGTAACGAGCACTTGGCTATAACACGCAAATTAAAAACTAAGTTACAGTTGAATTCTCGTATAATGAATAGGATATAATAACGAACACCAGATGATAAATTGAAAATGAAGTGTACGTACTTGAACTCACACAAAACAACTTGAGACAATAATGAGCCCTTGGCTGTAGCATGTAAATTAAAAACTTAACTTGAATTTGCTTATAACGAGAACCAGAATATATAAAAACCATGTGACTATAACGAGCAAATTAAAATCTAAATTACAGTTGAACTAACTTATAATGAGTACTTCACAAGGACATAAAAACTAAGTTATATTCTTGATCCTACTTATAACGACCGAAGAATAAATTGAAAATTAAGTTACACTTGAACTGACTGTAACGAGCAAACTAGAAACTAAGTTACATTTGAATTTTGTTGTAACGACCAGAAAATATAACCAGCATTCACTGTAACGAGCAAATTGAAAACTAAGTTATAGCTGAACTCACATATAATGATCAGAGAATATTACAAGCACTCGGCTTGTAACAAAATTGAAATGTCCCATTGAATTTACTATTAACATACATTTTTGCCTGACTATAAGAAAAACTTGTCTATTATGAGCATTGACTATACACAATATTGAACTCAATTATAACGAATTATGAAAGAATTACTTGTTATATGCATGCCATCAAATCTTATGTGCCGCAGTAGCAAATGACAATAAATCAGCTAAAAAATCTATTACCTTGTCAGTTAAATTAGAGAAAAATTAGAAGCTATATAACAGTTACGCTAACAACTGAATTTGTCTCAGTATGTCGACCATATACACCATTTGGAAGGACAAAATTTTATGTATACAGTTGAATTCATTTATAACGACCGAGGATTAAACAAGTAAATATTAAGGTCATGTGGTTGTTCGCTATAAAAGAGTTTTACTGCAGTTAAAATATAAATTCCTACTTACCGAATTCGTCCAACCAATCGCTGACTTCCTGAGACGTGAATTTCAGTCTGGTATCGTTCTTGATACTGATTAAGGCTCCTGGATGGAAGGGGTACATGAAGTCCATCTTGTTCAGCTTTATCTTGATCGAAAGATTCTGCAGCACGCTCAACAAGTTCAGCATGAAGCCGTCACCGGCCAACGACCTCTCCTCCATCTGAAGCTGAGATCTCTTTTCGTTGTACTTTAACAGTTGTGCTATATAGTTCAAGCAATCGTCTCTGCTCTCCTGGTTGGCCATCATAAAGTGGAAGATCCTGGTCTGGCTGGACCTAGTGTTTTCCAGTTCCAACTGCAACGTTTGGATCAAGCTCTTGTCGCTGGACGAGTTGCCAGAGAAAAATTTTTCCGCCACCTTCGGTTCATCTTCGGCAAAGACCGATATGGAGAGAAATGGGCCTAGGAAGGACGAACGCATCACTTCTCGGCCCTGCGCCGGCGTGCAAGGCTCCGGCATGAACTGCAACTGCTTTGTTATCAACGTACAGATGGGGCGTGAAGTGCAACGTATATCTGCCAGTTCGTACAGGGTTTGGATGGGAATCCTGTGCTCATCCCCGACTATGCTAGCAGTTTGCATCATTTTAAACAAGCTCTGCAGGATCGGGCTGAAAACGTTGGAGAACAATTGCTTGTTTTGGTGTGTTCTAGTTACCAATTCCGTCAGAAACCCTCTAGGCATGCTCTGTTGCAAAATTGGCGGCAGTAAAGGCGATTTACTCACGTCTTCGTTCGGTACAATATACCCTTGCACCAAGAGAGTCGTATAGTGAATTATTTGCGCTCTAAGCTCAGTTAATACGTCGATCAGAGGAGGAATGCTAGATTTCTTCGGGTGATTCCGTTCCTCCACGCTAACTCTATTATAAGAATCCATCAGAAAGTTCAAGGCTACCGTCAACGGCGTCTCATTATTCTCTTTCGCAACTTTCATTGTTAACAAGGGTATGGGGCACACTCCCACGGGACTAGGCGACGGGCTCAGGTTCTGCGTAGGACTTGCAGAAAACGAGCCGACGCTAGTCGTCTCACAAGTGTCCATGACGGCGTTCAGATTCTTAAAGGGATCTCCGCCATTCGCTATCTGCGACAAAACTTCCATAATTGCATTAGAAGTCAAGTCGCGAATCGACGTTTGGGGATTGAGTTTTAGCTGATCCGCCGTTTCGGGCAAGTAGAGATGCTTCTCGGTAGGCTGTTTGAAGGTGGAATGCAAGACCCTTGCGACGGTGCATTGGAGCTGCTCTTCCGTTAGCTCGGTCGAAGACGAAATCGTGCGTTGCCTTTGGACATCTTTCTTTTGGGTGTCTGATTCATCCACCTTATGAAAATTTTTATTTTATTTCAAATCGGCAGCAATTTACCGGATTTTGTTACGACACCCGTGACATTTAAAAATTTATGAATTATAATAACAACAAAAATACACTGCAACTATTTTTCTTGTTGACTTTATAGTTTTTATACTTTTATCAACTGATATGTGCATATTTTTAATAAAAATAATAGTTTTCATTGCAAATAAATTTCATAAAAAATTTTCTAACGTACGTGACAAAACTCAAATTTTGTGAAAATGTATAATACTATCCTTACCTCCATATTCTCAAATCCAGAATCGATATCCGTATTTGCCCCAACTTTATCGGCACAACCGCTGACTTCGTCCACTTCCATATGAATGGAACTCGTCTCGGAATCGCTCCGTTGCGGAGGAGCCCTTGACCTGCCCTTAGAGCTGGATGGCATGTGAATATCAATGGGCTTGCTAGGCTCCTTGAAAATGCCGTCAGACTTTGGTCGTTCCTGTTCGATTGGTTCCGAATTGTCGATATGCGATTTACTCATGTCAGAGAAGCATTTCTCTTCTGTAGGCGTGCCCTGAGTCTCAAAGGTCAGGGGGCTCTGATTCCGATTTACTCCTGGTGATTGTGAGATAGGGGTTACCGGAGGGGATACCGAGCTGGACGGGGAAGTATTTTCACGGGCTGTCAGACGAGCCAAACGTCTTCTGCGGATCTAATATAATAGAAAAATTAAGTAATTTAGATGTATAAACAAATAAAACATTGATATATCAGACTGAATAAAGTGAGTTGTAAAGTCATATTTTACCAAACTGTTCACAAGAATTTGAAATCAACATTTGTAAATAAAAGAATGTGAAACTATATAAATAACAAATCTAGTTAAGTAATTGAAGGGCATATCCATGTCTTTGTATAAGGACAGTAACATCTAAACGCCTATTTATGCACAAAAACTACGTACATTTTTACACCATGCCTGAGATTTGCAAGGCTAAAGCCAGTCAATTAGCAACAATGAGATAGGCAAATTGCAAAACTTCCCAAAAAAATTGTATATAAAATGAATCTACTTACCTCTTCTTGACTCAATTCGCTCATGTTTTCTCGATTTTTAATATTTGTCTATCAGCGTTCAGTAAAAGTTTCCCTTAATTTAGTAAAACACGTACGAAATAATCACTATACGATTTTACAGACGTCAAAGTAATGTCAGTCACCCCTTTAACAGCTGAGTTTATAAATGACATTAGAATATTAGCAAAATCACCTCGAAGTTCTTTGTTTTGTCACAGTCTAACCTAAAATCCAAACTCGATATTTTGTCTTTTATCAGCATCTTTGTCCAACTCATTCGGATTTATCGACGTGTTTCGCTTTTTGCCAGACGCATCGTTTGCCACGTTGACACATTTAATAGAAATACCTAACCCAAGGAAGAGAGTTTTTTTACAATATACATAAACAGACCAGATTTAAAAACTATAAAGATATTGACTCAATTTGACTACACTGTTTAAAATAAAATTATACTAGTAACTTAATTCTATTAAAGTAAAGATTTAAATAAATGAAGTAAACAACTAGAACTATAATAGAGGATTCTTTTTAGTTTTATTGGAAGCAAATGCTTTTATAAATACCGCTATTTATTTAATGTAATGATAGTTTAAACATTAGCTTATTGACCTAAATATTGTACAAACAAATAGTATTGAGATTTAGGGATAAAAACAAATTACATTGAAATGTGACAACGTCGCATATTTGCGCACGCACTGTATTTTTCCTTGATCTAGGAAACTCAGAATTGAATTTCTATTTTAAAATGATATGAACTTGGCCGCTAACTTTCTTTGTACGCACGTGTTATTTTTAAAGTTCGTAGTATTTATGTTTTTGTAATAAAACGAAAAGCTAACATCGCACATGTTTGTTTCTGCTCGGCCTCCCCAAACAAAACAAAAAAGAATGCAAGTCACAACGTAGTAAATAAATTTAAATCTTTGCATACGAGTTTTTACGATTCTGAGCCAAAATCTTTTGGAACCTTACATCTAATTGGTTTAACACATGCTAATTATTTCCGTGTTGAAAATAGAGAGAGAATCTCCTGAATTTCGTGTCTCTGCCCTCTAAAGAAACTAAATTATTCTTTTTTAATTAACTAATTTTAAGGATTAGTGAGTAATAGGTATAAGTAATATGTAGGTTTGAGTTCTTGTTGATCTTTTTATTACAACAAAAAATATTTATGTCTTAATTGCAAATACCTAAATATTTCCGTTTCAATAAAAGAATGACTTGAAAAATGCACGTCACTGTTTACAAAAAAAGTTGTAAATGATAGACAACTTTAAATACAGTAGTTGTTATTATTTGGTTGCATACCTATTAGAGGATTTTAAATGTTTCGTTTCATGTTTTCATTGCTAGGCAACTTCAAATACATAAACTCGTTTATAAAGTTGCATATTAAAAATACATCAAATATTCCCCTGTTAAATCAAATTCAAACCAAATATGTAATAAAAAAATGGTTTATCGAACTGGTTCTGTTGTTTGAGGGATTAATTTATAAATTTAATAGTTTAAAACTACAAAAATTTTTAATGCAGATAGAATTTTAAATCACTTTCACAACATAAGATTTTCATAACAGAATTACATTTTCAGTTGGTTTTAATTGAAATTGGTAATATTTACAATTCAGAACCTCTAAAGGTTGTTTTCTCTCGTAAATAAAATTCTGATCAATGAATTATCTAATTAATCATGAACACTTCACCTTCCATATCATTAAACTAATATTGGGACTAGTTATCAGCCTAATTAGTTTTCAAGTACCACGCACTTGCAAATTTTTCGCTAATTAATGATAACGCTAGTGATCTGCAACGAAAAAATAAATTATTTAAATAAAACCCAAAAAAATCTCTAATATTATTTATTAGGAAGAAATTTAAATAAAAAAAAATAATATTCTTAAACTTAATATATAATCATCTGCCAATACATGCAAAAAAATATCACTCGAAAAAATACTCATAATGTTGCATATACTGGCAGCACAATAAAATGCTCTTCATTTCACGAGCAAAAATGATTGGAGAACGTATTTTAAAAGAAAACGGCAGACACAAAATCATTTGAAACGGAATTCAAAATTAATTTGCAGTGGAAAAGTAGTCCTTGCTGCCAGTAGGATCTGGTTTCATGGTCTTCTTCCCTGGCGTCCACCCGGCCGGGCACACCTCTCCATGCTCGTCGGTGAACTGGAAGGCTTGGACGAGACGCAGAGTCTCATCCACCGACCTGCCGACAGGCAAGTCGTTGATGGTGATCTGCCTCAAGATACCTTTAGCGTCGATGATAAACAACCCACGGAATGGTACGCCCGATTCTTCGTCTAAGACGCCGTACGAACGAGAAACAGCCCCGGATTTGTCGGCAAGAAGGGGAATTCCCATCTCCCCGAGACCTCCCTGTTTCCTGGGGGTGTTGATCCAAGCTAAATGGGTAAACTGGCTATCGGTTGAGCAACCGACGACAGCGCACTTGATTTTCTTGAATTCCTCAATGCGGTCAGAGAAAGCGATGATCTCCGTGGGGCAGACGAAGGTGAAATCCAGGGGGTAGAAGAAGAAGACTACGTATTGGCCTTTGTAGTCTTCCAAGGAGATTTCTTTGAACATGCCATCCACGACAGCGGTTCCCTTGAAGACGGGGGCGGGTTTTTGTAGGCTTGGTACTGGCATGATTACCTGCAACAACAAATATACTTATTACTATACAAAGTGGACATATGACCAAGCAAATTTATTGTTTTACTTGCAATAAAAATTTGATAAGTCGAGACAAAAATCAGTTTCAGAGGCTACATGAAATCAACGCAAGAATAAATTCTTTAATATGAAGATGTCAAATGTATATTAATGCAGCAGGCGGGCAACAACTTTGATAGACATTATATTGTATAGCTGTAATTATTTTCAATAATTTTATTAAATATTAATTAAAGAATTGATACAGCAATTATTTTATTGTCGTTAATTCAACTGTAATTTGAAAATAACAAGGACAATTTTTTGTTCCAAATTAAACGGGGAATCTAAAAGATAATGTTTTTTAAATTTAAAGTCAGTGGCGTGCTAATATTTTTTTACTAAAGCAATATGGACCCCTAGTTTCTCCGCCACTCAAAGTAAAAAAATTTAAAAATTCTCCAAAGATCATACGTACAGTACCAAATCATTTATAAAAATTTTACGAGTGCAATTTCATCACTTACAGTAAAATTCTAATAATATTATTTTTTTATGATGTATTGGTTTTTGAAGTTTGATGAAAAGTGGACCACCCTGTATATTGCACCAAGTTACAAAAAATTATTATTTTTAATGTGTTAAACTATTCAAAAGTATATTGACAATAAAAACAATTGAGTAATTTTACAAAAAGTACATGGGTAGTTTTTAAATAAACGTATATTGCATTAAGTAGAAAACGCAAATATACAGGGTGTTTAATAATTGCGTGCAGAAAATTCAGGGGCATATTCTATGGTTAAAATTATCTTAATTAAAAATGTCATGATAGTACCCTTAACCCCGCCACTGGTACTTTACGTAAGCCGCAATTTTTTTAATATTTTATACTTACAAACATACTACTACGATTTTTTATCGGTTTGTCAACACATACAAAACTTATGCAAAAACATCTCAAGGGGTGCGTTGATAAAGTTAAGTCGTTTAAATTAATGGTCCCAGCACCGATCTGCACGCAATTGTGAAACACCCCTGTAATAAAAACCATAATAGAAGACATTGCGGAAAACAAAATTATTTCAATGCTATGCGGTATGAAAAAAATATGTCAAAACTTTTTCTTGAAAATCATAAATTTTTTAAAATTTAGTGTAAAACAAAATTAAATTCTATGGATTATTTTTAAATTTGAACAATAAAAAAGTTTGGTATCATTTTAAGGGTGAGTGAGCCCAATGAACACATTATAGTGCTTCAATTAACTTTAACACATAGTCAAAAAATATCAGATAGAGAGAAAAACAAAGACCATCATTCTCATTTTATAAATGCGTTAATATCAACTCACATTACTATATTTATGTACATATAATATCATAATATTAAATGATCTTAATTATTTAAATTTCAGTAGGCGTGTTTTAACTTTCAATTATTCTATTTTGTGTCAAAATTCAATGGAATTTTATCATTATGGATACATGGTATTACACTCGTAAGTCATAACGCTAGGAAGTATCAAAAATGATAGTAAAAATATATCGCTTACAATATTAAGAAATATTTTACACAGACCTAAACTGGGCTAAGGTTATATGCTGCAAAATTAAATAAAAATGACGTTGTGTTACCGAATTTTATGCGTTCTGAAAGAGACTGAACTGTATCAAATGATAAATAGCAAATTAGAAAGTATAAGGTACGGCAAACAGGTGTAGCTTATAATAACTAGTAAATGCATGTTAAAACAACTATATTTTTTCATCCGACACCTACATATCTGTCTGTAATAATAAATTATCTTTAAGATGTTATCAGAATTATTTGGAAATTAGGATTACTGTTTCAAAATATCAATTAATGTAAAAATGCTATAAATTGATAAAACTGTCTAGGGTTTACAATAATGAGAATGATATATTACTGGTTTATCACTAAATTTTACAAACATAACTGATACCTATACTCGAAGCCACGAATCAAATATAAAAATTGACATTATACAATACGTTGCAATAAAAATGGCAATCCCTCGAAATATTACGGGAAGTTCTAAGGACGTGAAGCAACTAAAAACTAATGTTAAAAGACGATTTCATTATGAATACGTCAGCAATTTGAAATTCGTTTTAATGAGTACCATTATTATTGCAATATATTGTACCTTCTGCATCAGTAGTACAAATATTTTTTATGTTGCTTTTATAAATATTCTAATTTGCCTCATAAATCAATTTAAAATGTTTTATTGCGTTAAAAATAGACATAATAGGCTTGTTTTTGCAGCAGTTAAAAACGGTTTGGGAACTGTCAGAAATATTCAACCAGCGCGTTACCATCGAATTTGACGCAATAAATAGTTGGACGGACATTTCTGATAGTTTCAAACCGTTTCCAACTGCTGCTAAAACAAACCTAAAATTGTCAAATTTTATTTGCTTACTATAGATATACTGGCGGCAAGAATTCAGATTCAAATATCGAAAATTACGTTGACAATAAAAACAAATGCGTAACGTCAGCCATGACGTGAGACGTCTGAATTATTGCCTTGTTTGTAATTTCCCTTGCTGCTTTTAAAAAATCACATTTATACGTTATTTTTCAATATTTCTTTAATACACTACATGAAAATACAAAACTGTAAAATATTAATTATGTGTGTACAACCCTTTAGGGCGATGGTGAGTGTTCTTGGAAACACTCTGTATAATATAATAGGTTCTAAATATTGGAATTGCCCATAAAACAATTGAAAATTATCACAGTGTAGCCAGTACGTAAGAAGAATTAAATCAAAGAATTGACAAGGTCACTTATTCGACAGATGCTTCCACATAGGTACTCTGATTTACGATTAATTTATGACATGACCTTTATAAAAACTATTAATATTCAACAGGGCAGGTGCTCCAATTATAGGTTACCCATTATTGCCAATAATTATTAACCGGATATCGCATTTATACCATTTCCACTGTTTTATAAGTAAGAGAATCCATATTATTTAAAAATATGCTAAGTACCTAATTACCCAGATACACAGAGGTACCTAGTTATAAAATATTGCACAATAACTATGACTAATTAGTCGTAAATGTAACGTAAATGTTATATCTTAAATAAAATGTTCTACTGTCACTTTGTTTATCATTTCTTGGCTCGATTATAAAAAACTATCAAGTACTTGAAGATAAGCAACTTGAACCTTGTTAGTTAATTTATTTAAATTTAAAAGAACTGTTTTTTTATTAAAATTAATAAGCGATAATATTTTAATTAAAATATATATTATTTTCCACAGTGAATTTAAAGAACAAACTATGAATAACGAACAAAAAGTAGGTCACTAATAAAAAAGTGTATTACCTTGTTTAAGCTTATACACTTATTCTTTAATTTGAAATTAATACAGTATATTGCGTGGTATCTTTTCTGCCTGTTAATAACTGAAAATTTTCTCAATTGAGTGTGAACAATAATAAAATGACGATATAATTACAGTAATTGTCTGTTACAATCACATTTTATAAATAATTACAAAAAAAACAATGCAGAGAAATATTAAGTGACAGAAACATTATTTTTTTAATGTATTTACGAAACAATTTTACCTTGCGTTCTACCCTAAAAAATCGACCTTGTGAATACCTAGCACGAGGCAGACAAAAATTTATTAGTAATTAATTTTTTGGATGTAGTAGTAAAAACTCCGCAGAATTTTAAAATTTAATACTAGTTCATTGTCTTTTAATAGTGTGTGAATAAATCAATATATATTATTTGCTTTTCACTGCCCCTTTGAAATTTTCTGCAGACGCCCATGATTAAGAATTTTTTTATCTATGCATCTCTCTGGATTACAATTAAGCTCAATTGAATAAAAAAGTAACCTTTATTTCTCATATTTATAGGTACCTATATATTATTTTTTAGTTACCTTAAATTCATTAGAAACTGACAAATACTGAATAATTAAACAATAAACATTATAATTCCAGTAACAACAGAGCGGTTAAAAGTTTTTTTATTTTATTTTACTTATCTGGCGATCTGATTTAAATTTATGAAAAACGACATGAATTGTAAAAAACATAAAAAATGTATCTATTATCTATATAACCATATATATGTGATCATAAATGGTAGGACAAGACTTCACTAAGCTTTTTGTTTCAAGAAAATTTTTCCTGGCCGAACCGAGAAACAGGTAGGTCCAGGTAACGATAAGAAACGTGTCGATACCTTGTCTTAAAATAATCTTGAAACTAAGCAGTAAACTCCATCCCGTTGCCTATAAATGGAGTAATAAATCCATGACAAAATAAACGAGCGATACTTACGACTTCTTGAAACGACGAGTCTATAAAGCACAAGCTATGAAAATGAGGATATCCGTTATCCTACAAACACCACGTTTAAAAGCCGGTTTACTAAACCACAGACAAAAGCTGAATAAATTCTAGAAGCAACGTTGGAGCGCGGCATTGAATGTATCATTCAACTCGCATCACGAAAACCGGGCTTTACGCAGATGACGTCATCAGGAATTAACCGGTTGCGTTTTTGAATTTAAACCAGTCGAAAAATTGGAAAAAACAAATGAATTTTTGGGCAGAACAACATGGCCATTTCTCAAATGGAAATGAGACTGTAGTCGAGATTTTGTTGCATTTTCATTTCGTTATTAGTTTTTATTCGATGCCTAAGTGAAATTGTGAAACAATTAAATCTTTGAGAGTGCAATGGAATGTTGTCGTAAGACATATGTAAGTATTCTTAATTAGTGTATCTTTTAAGTATTTCATAGACAATTTTTTCAGATTGTTTGAAATGTTCCTGCCTACTTTATGAAAGAATGTCCGATGTAGATGCAGCGGACCATATTAAAGTAAGTGCTAATATTATGTCATAACTTATTACAATGTCTACTGATGTATTTCCAATAATTAAAAACATTTAGAATTGAAAGACTGTGACCCTTGACATAAGCAGAAGTAGAATTATATTTTATTCAAAATATATTTCTATATCGACACACAATCACATTAAATAAATTGCTTTTAATATTAATTCAAGATCCATTTGATTATCAAACTCATACTGTTTTATTTATCAAAATTAATATTTCAGAGTAATTGGTTTTCTGCGGACTACTTTAAAAAATTGTTTTGTCGACTTTCCAGACCTTGACGGTTTAATCAAGTAAAAACATATAATTTTATTTAAATATTTATTCGTTAATAAGATCACAGTTATGTCATGTAACGAACAAAAGAACAATACAGGGTAGCTCCAAAAAATTACTTAGGTATATAAAATCATGATTGACGAATCAGATCCAAATATTGCAATCCAATCTGTGATGCAAAAGAACACGTATTTTTCAGATTCAAACCATATCTTGTAACCTGAAAAATCAAACAATACATACACGGCATAAATATTATTTATGCCCTTTTACTTATATAGTTAATCTGTAGGTATTTATGCTTTCAATAAGTATTTAATTGTGAAACTCCTGAAATAAAGATAAATGGACCCGACTATGAAAACCCTGTTCTGTGGCTCAGATCCTGATTTAATAAAAATGACTATAGAAATTTTACGATCCAGAGGGAAGAGGGAAAACGAAACACGATTCTTTAAATCCGATCTAATTTTATCGAAAAACAACATTTGATTAAAACCCGGACTTGTTCGATCCAATCATCTACGTCAAAAACACGGCTCAAGTTACTATTGAGAACGAACAGAATAATTAAATTAAAAAATGGCGATAAATAAGAAAATATACTGGATACGAATTTAGCCTACATACAAAGTTTTAGGAAGAAATTTATTATATAAAAGCATTAATCCTCAAATACGTTTTATTATAATAAAAAAAATAATTACAAAGAAATGAAATGACAATTAGCCTGCATTAATTCACATTTTAACACTATGGACTTTTCAAGCTAGGCACTTTTTAATATTTTTATAGCTTTTCTTTGTTTAACGGAGAACTTTGTTACGTTAGTAACAGGGTGACCACACCAAAATGTTAGATTCAGCTGTATCTTCGATACAGTAGGAAATATCGAAAGACTGAAACACATTCCTTGAGTAATTTTTCACAAAAATTTAAATTTTATTTAAAAAAAACAATCTAGCATCGTGCTACAGATATATTGATATTAACTTTATTTTTTCTTTTTCTATATATTTAATAACCGATATATCGCAAACAGTAAAAGATAATCCATTACCTGTTTATACCTATCAGACTTTGTACAGGGCGTTATGTAAGAAAAAAAAACAAAGATAATATCAATATCTCTAATGGTGCGATGCTCAATGGCCTTTTTCATAAATAAAATTGAAATTATTGTGAAAAATGAGTAAAGGTTTTAATGGAATTTTTCGATAACTCTAAGCCTACTGCGTTAAAAAAATTCACTATTCTAATGTCAGTAGGTCGTGATTGATATTTAAAATTCTTAGGCAAAACTCTGTTCATTCGTACTACATTTGAAATGAATTGAAAAATAATTTAAAAAAATTATTACAGAAATGAAATAAAACCAATATTTTATAAACATTTTTTCTTAAAATTCATATAAAAGACTAGATTTTTTAAAAATAATGGAACAAAATTTGAGGGCACCTTACAACACAATACAAAAATAATTTATTCTCAACTGACTACGACATCAACCGAGTTTTTCTATAAGTTTCTCCAGCAACTCGTTCTGAATTTTCATCTGTTGCACAATTTCGCTTTGTTGCCTAGTTTTTTTCTCCTCGATTCTGCGGGTCTCGTCCTGTCCCTCCACCACTCTCTCTAAACAGTCCAGTATCTTCTCTTGCACTTCGCTTGTTTGCTTCAACAGCTGCGTGTTGATTCTGTTGTGCTTGACGAAGAACCGTTTCAGATCGCTCAGCTCCTCGATGAGCGCCGACTGGTTTCCATCTTGGACGACGGTGTAGGTAGGTTCGCTGTCTTCGTATTCATTTTTCGGACTTTCTAAGTCTTGGTCAAGCATCGTGAAGTTTTTAATGTCAACATAGTCAGGTTCCGTCACGTTCTTTTTGTCTTTGGCGAATCTGAAACAAAATTATATTCCTTTACGTTTTGTACAAACTATGTAAAGGCTTACCCAGGTGGTTCGTTTAAGTTGATTTTAAATAGGTCGTCCTGTTTTTTCAACTCGTCAATTTTGACGGAATAAGACCGGGAGAAGCTGTCGTTCGGTCGTTTGCTTAAAATCTCAGCAACCTCACTAAAAAATTCAGTTTGTTATTGAGAAAAAATTGTAATGTATGAAATCCTACTATTCGAAAGGACAGGGTCTTTTAGTTGTTCCGAACTTCTGTAATCGCTCCAACTTGGTTTTATACGATCGTTTAAGGGCTTTCCATTTATTCTCACACTGTGCTGGGGTATAGAAAAATTCCTTCTTGGCCAGTGCTTTTGAAGTCAGCTCCCACAGTTTTTTCTGAGTCGAAATAATGCCCGTGTCCAACATGTCACTCTTTTCATCGTAAATCTTCAAGAGTTCTTTTGTAGCATCGTAAGTCCACTCAACTCTATGTTCTTCCTCTAAAAGATCGAGTAAGTAATAAGTAATTATTAAGAGATTTAAAGGGTATTGCTTACCTGTTATGTAGATGATATTTTGGTTAGACTCCAACTCTGATACAAGTGCTTCATCCATTGTGTCTTTTTGAAGAAATCAATGTGGTAATGAACAATCTAGATTGATAAGGAATTAACAATGTAGAACTTAATATATTTTCAAATTTAAAGAAATTACTCTACTCTGTCCTATTTAGAACTGATTAAATCTTGTACAATTGTGTCGCACCAACACACTCTCAGTGAAAGAAAAGTGTAACGTGTGCGAACTACACGAACATGGCGTCACGTTCTCTGACGTTTCTAGTTGTCAATATATTTTTATTTGTGTTTGAAACCTATGTTACGGTACATATATTAAAAAAAAACAAAATTCAATGCAAAATTTATCGATAAAAATTTGGTAGTTATTGTTTTTTGTGAATTTCCGTAATTTTAGTTTTTACACAGCGACATCTATACGTGAATTTATATTTAAAATTACACACATGATAAATTAGGTAACTGCATAATATGTACAGTATAGTATGTTCACGTCGCATTTCTATAGGTGTCGCTAGGTGTCATAGGTGCTACTTGGGTTTTATTAAATCGTATAAATTTTATTTGCCATAAATAATGAAAAAAATTTTGCTTGACTATATTATATTCTGGAAAATATATCTTGAGTATATGTATGTTGTAATTACACTCTTAAGATCCTATATTTTTGAGGTGACTAGTAGGGTAAACATGTAAAAGAAAAAGATAATGATTTTAAAGCTTTATTTATACATTTTAAAATACTTCTTAAATCAAATGTAAAATAATAAATAAATAAAATAAATATTACTATATAGTAACAATAATTTGTAAATATACATATCTTAATTATTTTGATTTAGGTGTATAGCCATCCATATTCATTTAGCAGGATTTATGAATTGATATTTATAAAATGAGTTGAAATGGCTATTTTCCTAAAAGTTACAGTGTGTGCGTTAAGTTGAGCAATCTGTACAGACTACTTGTACATGCCTATCGAAAATTTAAAAAAGGCTTCCAAACGCGTTGAATTGATTAAATAACTTGTTAACTTTTTTGCAGAGCGGACGAAACAAAACGCTTGAATAGTCACGAAATTATTGTGTTTGGACTTGGTTTGATAGGTCCGTAATTGTCTTTCCTATGAATTTTGCCTGTCTGGACGTGAGACTTGCAAAAAACGGCCATGTCCAATTTCAGAATAGGGAAACGTTCGTATATTAGTTGTTTGTAGCATTCTTGTTGTGGCTCTTAGATGTGGGTTGTCAACCTGCTTCTATCTGCTTTAGGGGGATGCCACGAATGCCATATTTCTCCAATTTAGATTTTAAATACTTGGAGATAATTTTATTTTTGTGATGAAGTTATGATGATTTTAGTGCTTTTGGCGCTAGTTTTAACGTCAAAAAACATGAAAAAAAACCTGTTTTTTTATTGTGATATTGTAAATAATTATAATAGAATTTTCTCCGCAATAAAAGTTGCTTCACAAAGTGCTGTACCACGCGTAAAATAATATTGAGTAATCCACCACATAACATAACAAGATAGGTACCAAAATAGAGCTCTTCTAAAATTGCTGTCTAGTTGATTTGTTGCTATTATATAACTATTTTTTAATTGTTTCCAACAGGCCTTATAAAATCTGAGCGGCGACTAAAGTGTTTTATAATATGATGCCAATTTTGGTTGTATAGTTGCCGTATAAATATATTCTTACAATGTTTTTGTGACTTATGATGTTTTATAAGATCTGCTTCGCAAAAGTTTTTGTGGCTGTTATAAAATACCAAATTGCTGGTTGGGTATGGATCCCTTTAGGCGACGCTTTCCCTTAGCTTAGCATTTTCATTTCCAGTGATGTAATGGAATTATCCAAGTATGCACGCATGAACGTTAAAGTAACCACCAGAAAATTACATATAGGATACGGCTCAGGTCCTCGCCGACATAAATATAATAAATAGAACTAACCACATGGCTATTATACAAATCGGAACGAGTACAACGCCCTACGCGCCCTCTGCAGTCGCTTATTCATTGCCGCGGACAGAACCTTGAAAAAATTATTAGTCCGAGGGCTGTTATGTGGAGTAGCCTATTTATAGAACTGCGTTCAGAAATGCAAATCTCGCCGCAGAAGGCCTTGAAAGGTCGAATCGTGATCTAAACCGTATCGCCACGCAGGACGGGACTAGGAGGCGCGACGAAATTGTTCGCGTCTTATTTTTCCAATAAAATTAAAAAGTTAAAACAATACTACAGTTTTCTGTAGACTCGCTCGTGTATGCACCTCTTTAACCTATCGAAACGTGTACGTACCTCTTTAGCTCGCCGAAATGTGTGCGTATCCCTTTATTTGAAAATAATCACGTGGGAAACCTTTTATAAATGCATACGATATTAAATCTAACAAAAAAATCTCCTTATTTTCTAAGTAAACTAACAAATTCGATATATACATTAAATAAACGATACAGTAATCTAAGACATTTTTAAAATCCTTAATTTTAAGTACTACCACAGTATAAGATGCTGTGGTACTACTGTACGTGCCTAAGATGTACAGGGAGTCCCAAATTCCAAGATGACATTGGGATCTCAGAAACTATAAGAGATACAGTTTAAAATTTGAACAAATTTCGAATACGTAAATATACAGGGTGTATTCGATTTTTCGTTCTTAACTTTGGAAAAATAATAGAGGTCTATCCTATAATATTTTTCTCTATGTTTTCCACACACCCTGTTTTCCAAATACATGGCGATCTACTTAAAAAAAATATATTTTCTTTATTATCCACTAAACAAATAAACATTTTTCGTTCAAACTTGATACGCAGTAATCATAATAAAATGTTAATATTTTAAAGTGATTAACTTTTTTCACTAAAGCCAGTGGCGTAGATGTGAGGTTTTGTTCACTCTTGAACCCCTTAAATTTCTACGTCAATGATGATTTTTTCAGTGCAAATATTGAAAAAGTACTGATTAAGAAGCTTTGTTTTTCAGATATTTTAACTTTTTCTAACCGTGGTAATCTTATAGAAATACAAAAATCTTACAATCAGTACAGAGTTAAGTAGGCATTGTCTGGTAGTAAGTTTATAACTATAGTATTGACAGATATTATGTCAAATCAGTTGGTTAAATCGTTCTACTGGGAAAGATGTATTGGTGGAGGTGGTCCAGTACCTTGTTCAGCTCGATCACCAGATCTCAATCCAATATATTTTTTCTTTGGAACTTTTTAAAGGTAAAAGTGATCGAAGATTTTGTGGTGAAATAAATAATGGCATGCTAATTTGGACCTATATGTTCCTAACAAATCAATGCTAGCGTTGCATTGCCGAAAATGATATCACTTTGAGCACTATTTTAATTATTGTTTACAAACCCTTGTTTTATTAGTTTAATAAATGATTGACTGCAATTTTTTAAATTTCAGAGATAACACTGATTAGAAAAAGTCAAAATATTTCAAAAGAGCATTTTTTTAGAAAATAGAATAAAATTTTAATATTTGTACTGAAAAAATGCTTTTTACCAATGGCGTGATTAGGGGGTTCAAGGGTGACCAAGACCCCATACCTACGCCACTGGCTTTAGTTAAAAAGAGTTATTCACGTCAAAATATTGATTTTTTTTATTATGATTATTGCACACCAAACTTTAAGGAAACATATTAATTTGTTTAGCAGATAAAAAAGAAAAGAAAATATTTATTTTCTTTAAGTTGATAGAAACGGAGAGGAAAAACGTTATTGGAAAGACCACTATTATATTTTCATGCTGTCATTTGCTGAAGTTATGAACGAAAAACGGGGACACCTTGTTATATCTACATATTCAGATGAAAAATGAAATTTTGGAAGTTAGTTTTTATTTTTCCTGACGTGTGTGAAGAGATATTTATTATTTTTTTAAATACAGACTTGGTGTTCGGTTTTCTAATAACAAACATGCCTTTTTGTGGACTCCCTGCAATAACCACTATAATAATTTAATTACTAGAATATTTAAATGCCTTCCTATTATATCTATAAATATCTTAGAAAGAAACAAAGGAAAGAATTGATCACAATTTAAGAGCTATACACATATCAATTTGGTCCCAATTTTGAGGCACTTTCGATTAAAAAATGTTTCACTAAAAGCGTAACACTCGTTAACAATCCTGAAGAAATAATAGTGTATAACTTATTCTCAAACAATCTGGCTACTGGAGCCTGACATTTTTTTTAATATCCGATGATTTCAGCGGATTGTACCTGAGTCATGACAGAAATTGTAATTGTAAAGTAAATATTGATGTAACACCTTATTGTCGATGCAAAAACTCAGTGGAATGTGTTTAATTTTAAATTTAATTAAGCAAAAAAGACCTTGCCAGTTTGACAATCATTACTCTGTTTTGTGAGAATGATTTTGTTAAAAATGTAGTGAAGATTTGATGATTTCCACGTCACTTATATTCAGTCTATGACGATACCAGAAATTATTTAAAATTGTAATAAATAAAACCTGCATTTCGTTCGCAAATCACTTCATTATCAGGGACGCACTTAGGACACTGAGTTAATATTTGTAGGAACCGAGGTGCAAAAATACCTACAAAAAGTTAAAATCAACATCTTAGCTTGTGGTATGTTAAGTGTATAAAATAGAAGTAGCATCATTTGAGTGTAGTCGCTGTAGAACACTTTTTATGCCGTCAAAATGAGCGTAGTAATATGACGTTCTAACTACGTATCCTAACGTACGGTTCTATTGAAACTGTTCCACTAAACTCGAGAATCAAGCTCCTGTAGATAAATAAATGGAATGTTTGCTGGCAAGAATAATATTAAATGTGTTTCAATGTGAATAAAGTATATTTAAATATTAAGATCGTCGCCAAGTCCAGACCTGAGATCTGCGAACGTATGCGGACTTTAGTAATAAAATATCGTAATAAAAGCAGTTAAAATTTAAAAAAAATATCGTTATCAGGTAATACTGTTTGTGAAAAAATGCCTCATTTGTCTTTTAACGTATTCGTAGAAGGTATCTTCAAACAACTTTTGTTAAAGTTTACAAGTTTTCAGTACACAGAAACATTCTTTTCGTCGATCGGCGTCTAAGGCTTCACGAATGCTATATACACATCGTACTGAACTCGACCTTGAACTTAAGGGTAAACGTTTTGCAAGACGTCACTGTATAACGCATTGTAGGAGTCCCTGAGAACGAAAATGTCCTCCGGTTTCCCGTTGAACGTGTAAGTTCCCGGCAGCCGGTGAATGGTGGAGTCCGCCAGGGGCTTCTTCTGGGGTTTCTGCGGCTTGGGGGCCGGCGTCGGTGTGGGGAAAGCCGGGAAAGCCCCCGACCACTGGTATATGGAGTTGGGTTTGCCGTTGGCGACGAAGGACACGGGGAGGTTGACGAACTGGGACATCGCCGAAGGGGCAGGTTGGGAGACGTAACCGAGGCCAGGTACGAACATGTACGGCTGAGGAGGTAGCCTTATGTAGTAGATGGGGGAGTTGTATTGTTGAGGAGCGATGCGTTGTTTGGGGGAGGGTATGGTGCGGCCAAGGTCGTTCTCCTCCAGGGCCATGGAGACGTAATCGTCGTTGTCTACCTCGTAGTTGCCGTAGTCACCCTCTGGTTGGAGGTAGTCGAGGAAGGCTATGGCCTTTCCGTTTCTCTCAGCGGGTTTGGAATCCATTGGAGCGCTTCTCGAAGTATGCAGCAGGAGGCAGGTCGCCATGATTTGTATAATCAGCTTCATCTGTAACAATATATGTATATCAGAACACTTGGTACTGGAAACAGTACGAGAGTGGATCAGCTTTAAATCGGAATTTTTATTTTAACGCTTATTACATTATACGCATCCAAACAATGGAACATCCACACTACAGGGTGTTAAAAAAAGAGTGTAAAATATTTAAGGAGGTAATAGTATGAACCAAAATAAGCAGAAAAGTCTCAATAAACATGGGTCCGCAAAGTAACGGTTGCGGAGATATGGAATGTTTTATGTTATTTAGTAGCCCCTTTTTTTATTTTGCAAAAACGTTGTGTATTTTCTTATAATAGTTGGTTGATGTTTAGTGAAATAAACAGTACGTATTTGACAGTTGTTCTCAGTGCACAACTTTTCTTTCGCTAAGGCTGGTTACTCTAACACAGAATTAACAGACATGCATTTCGTGTATGATCGTGCTAATGGGAACGCCACCGAAGCGCGACGTCTTTATGTTGACGCTTATCCAAATCGCCAGATTCCTTCACAACGCATGTTTGGAAGAATTCACCAAAGATTGCGTGATACCGGTTCCTTGAGCAAACAGTGCCATTTATCCGGAAGACCAAGGTCGGTATCCACTCCTAGAGCAGAAGAAATTCTAGCACTGGTAGAGCAGAATCCAGGTACGAGTGTGCGGAGAATATCAGCCGAGGTAGGAATTAGTGGTCCTCTTGTTTGGAGAATCCTTCACGAGCAACTGCTTTTTCCATACCATGTGCAACGAGTACAGGCCTTAAATGCAATAAATGATCATCAAGCACGTTTGGTATTTTGCCGCTGGTTTCTACGTCATGATACTGAAGACCCTCGTTTTCTTGCAAACATTCTTTTTACTGATGAGGCCGGGTTCACAAGAAATGGAGTGTTTAATTTTTACAATACGCATATTTGGGCCGACAAAAATCCTCATGCTGTAATAGAATCTGGACATCAGGCACGTTTTTCATTAAACATTTGGATGAGTATTGTAGGTGACAGATTTCTAGGTCCTGTTGTTTTACCAAACCGATTAACAGGCGCTACTTACCTCAACTTTATGCAGGACACACTGTATGAGTTTTTGGAAGACATTCCTTTGAATCAGAGGCAACAAATGTGGTTCCAGCATGATGGTGCTCCAGTTCATTTTTCCATGGCCGTTAGAGAGCATTTACACCAAACTTTTCCACATAGATTGGTAGGAAGGGCCGGACCTGTTTTATGGCCTCCAAGATCGTCTGATCTGAACCCTCTAGATTTCTTTGTTTGGGGATATTTGAAGACATTAGTGTATGGTACTTCTGTAAATAGCCTGGAAGAGCTGCAGCTACGGATTAATCAAAAGTGTCAAGAAATCCAAACCAAGGAGGGTGTTTTCGAAAGAGTTCAAATATCGTTGAGACGAAGATGTCGTGCCTGCTTGGAAATGGACGGAGGGCACTTTGAACATCTTCTGTAACTTTGTTTTTTGTCGGTTTATTCCTAATAAAATAAAATGTTTGAAAAACGAATAGTGGTCCATATCTCTGCAACCGTTACTTTGCGGACCCATGTTTATTAAGACTTTTTTTTTTAACACCCATCCGACAAATAATTACTTTAACTTGGAAAAACCAAATTTGGTACATGGTTTGGGTTTATTATTGGTCTTCTTTGACTTTCAAGTAAATTGAAACACTACAAGGTGTCCATGGAAGGGCGAGTCACCCTTATATTTCCAAACTTATCTTTTCACTTTGTGAATTTAAAAATAATGGTAATATCCTGCGCAGAATTTAATTTAAAACACTTTTTTACTCTTGCTAAATTTTAATAAACTTTAAGGCTTTCAAGAAAAAATGCATAATTAAAACAAGTGTTTCTTGGAAGTCAAAAACTCAGTAGTAGACTTTGTCTTTAAAATATGACAGTAATTTGAAAAATCTACAAAACAGTTATCATTCAGCTTTTTGTCCATGAACAATTACAACAATTACAAATGTAATAAAATGCTAATTGAAAAACAATCACCCTGGACCTAGCTACAATCTAATTGTCGTATTAACGCAAGAAGTGGTAAAACACGCTTCATCAGCTTTAGCTATTACGTTCCGGATCATTAAAAATGAAACGCTCAGCACGTTTCCGCAGTTAGAACTCCTCATCACATCGTATTTTTTAAGCACTATACCTGTGACTATTTTTGTGTCCTTTGACACCGGCTAACAGTGCACGCACCTCAAAGTTTTAAAAGCGAGTTGGTTAATTGAACGAAATGCGACACAATTACAGCTTCGTATACCCAGTATCGTGAGAAAAAAAGTAATCGCGGCATAGTTAGATACTAAATAGAACATAACATTCAATGGAAGCCAAATCGGGATTTTAGAGAGGCCGACAGGCGGTGTAATTTGTTACTTGCTTTTTCAATATCAGTTAAATTCAATTACCAAATAGGGGAAGAAATATTAAAATGAGTAAGTTTATTATGTTTTTTTTGCCCTTATACCTTGCTACTGTTATAGTACCTACTATAACAGCCTACTATATCGATATTATCGATAATTCGATAATTTTTTATCTGTATTATTATCGATATATCGATAAATATTCCCAACCCTAGTTCTGACCTTTCAATACGTTTGGAAGATTACTCTGTAATACATTTCAATATTTTATACTGTAAAGGCTATTGGTACAATTTTGAAATATAATTTTAACTGGCATTTTCAACTTATTCGTAAATTGATGACACTTGAAGAAACTTAAACTGAAAAATGGCACACTCTGTATATTTTTCAATATTTCTTGAGATTCCTCGAAAACTTTTATTATCCATGTCCTATATATCTATTTTCAGTACTTTTAAAGAAATTTGTTTAATTATGCAGTCGAACATTTTTCCTGATTTTTTTCATTTTTCGCATTGAAAGCCTACTTTTCCAACTGGTATTTTTCGATTAAATTTAAAAATTTTCTTAATGAAGCTACTAAAAACCACTTTAATTGGCTTCTACCGGTTCTTAGACTCCCTACTAAAATAAATTAGCGTTACCTGTTCAAGTACGGTTGTATCTCTATGATTTATGTTCAGTTAATTCGATTTTTCGAAGTCCATCTGCGGTTATGCTGGACGTCGAGTGTCAATCTGTCAATTTTAACGACAAGAGAAAACACTGTTCATTACAATAATTATTATACATTTGTAGACGTTATTAGAGACGCGCTGAAGCGGAAAACTTTCTTGCGACTTGCGACCAAAGTAAAAACGGAACGAGAGCGGGGACTAAAGGGGAATTAATACATTTAAATAAAGGGAACAAATTAAATGCTCGTTAAATTATTTAACTGCTCGATACATTTTCCGAATAAAATAATATAGAAATAGGATATTTTATTTGAATGCACGATACATTAAGAAATGTTTGGTAAACATAATAACTGTTCGGTTAAAATTATAAATTCTCAGTGAAAAATGTATTCGCAAACTGGAAATAATAGTTGCACGAGGGAAAAAATACATGTTCGATAAAAACAACAAATGCTCTCTAAACATATAAATGTGTTCATCACAAATAATACTTGCTAGTTAAAAATAATAAATGCTCGGTAAAAATGTTAATTGCTCAATAAAACTATTCATCGTCGGATAAGAATATTAAAAACTCGGTAAGAATATTAAATATTTATAATGATAATATTAAATGAACCGTTAAATATATGTATATGCAGTAAAAAAACAATAATTATTCTCTAGAAAGTGTAAATGCACAGTTATAAAAATTATTTGGAGAAAATAAATTCTTAAGTTTGAAAAATTTACTGTAGGTTAGGATAGATTAGATTAGGTTAGGTTAGCTTAATGAAATCAGCTCGGGACAGTCGTTTGTTCATTTCATTGCTTGCAAACCATTCTATTGCGCACACGCGCTTTGAGATTCAAATCTGCGAACATTAAATATCGTTCATAAAGTAATGAACACTTTTGAAATTTGTATCGTGCAACATAAATAAAATATCGAAACATGGGGGACCCTGTATATCAAGAATAACACCGGACGTTACAAATCTACGTCGTTCATTTGTTTCGGTTGCTCAGGCAATAATAAATACATTCTTCACAGCGACATACGCCCCTTTATTAAATCAACTACCATTGATAAGCTGTGGTTATGTACCATTTCGATTAAAAAAGGCACATCGCGGCGTAATATAATTAGTAGGTGCGTATATTTATCGTAAAATCCGTAAATCCGGAGCGGGCCAGCTACAAAATGCGCCTCTTAATAAATTAACATCGGACTGTTGCGGGGCAAGTCATTGGTGTGGTCACGGAGGGGCGCGATTCTCGATATGTACCTACCAAGTAAATAACAATTTGCTGCGTTGTTCACAGCTTCATACATTCTAAGCTCAGCTAATTTTCTGCATAGATATACTATCTCGAAATTTTTGTGCATAAGAGTCATACAACTGTTAATCTGAAACACTGTTCTTTTATAAATATTTATCCAGCTGTGTACAGAGTGATTTTTTTATCATGGGAAATGCTTTTTTCGTATACGGCTGAAGCAAAGTAAGAGTTGCCAAACAGACAACAGACTAAGACTTGACATTAAGGTAGATAACAAAACAAGACTATAACCAAATGACTGGTTTTCTAGATGTTTGGTATCAGAGAGCATACATGTGACTTCATTGATAGGAATTGTAGGAGATTTGATTTATATTAGCTTAAAATACCTTTCTAATACAGTAAAAAATTTCTTTACATATCTTGAAAGAACTTTTCAGTCATTTTTGTCCAAGGAAGTTAGCCTTAACGTATGGCACATTATTTACTGAACACCTTAGTAACCTTTGAAGAAAACAAGTGAGGTTACTTGCAACAGTATAAATGTAAATACTGACTTAATAACAAATAACCCATAAACGAGCAATAATAATAAACGTAATAAAAAAAGTAAGTATATCATTGAAGAAACCTTAAGAAAAAAATAAAAATTTACTCCATTAGATGTTCGATATAAGGGTTATTACTGTTAGTATGACGTATTAATATCTACACATAGATTGTAGTTACTTATTTGAAATATTGGCCGATATTCTATTCCTTCAAAATCAACTTTTTCTACTTGATCTACAGATGCCTGCAATTTAAAAAAGTAATTTCATCCGCAATAATGAAATACTACAAACTATGTATAGATATTAATGTGCTATATCGAGCATTTTGCGCCAAAGTTTACTATTCGTTTATTTCTTATTATGTCAATAATTAAGTTTATACTTTTGCAAGTTATCGCATTTGTTTTTTTTCCAAGGTCTACTTTAGATATAAATTTTGATTAAAATAAAACAAAATTAAAACATTGCTTACTGTTTTTTCAAAACCCATCTGATCTAAGTTGAAGATTAATGTGGTTCGCAATGATTGATCTTTTAAGCGTTATTTATTTATTTAATAAATCCTTACCTTACAGGTATACACCCAATTACAAGGCAAGAACAAAAAGTAAAAAAATAGAACATTTTAAAAAAATAATCGTTTAGTACAAAAATAACAAGCATAATAAATAAAAAAACTAATTCTAAGAAGAAAAATTAACAAATAAGCAAAGTCTAAAAAACAAAAAAAAGTTATAAACGCAAGAGAAAGTTATTTGGAAAAACGAAATGAAAAATTTTGGCATTGTTTACGCTTTTTTTTATTTACTGTTTAATAAGTTTTGTATGAGAAGACCCCCCTCCCCAAGGTTTCTCTTAACCCCCCCTGGGACAAAGCTGGCTTCTTTCAAGTCCATAGAGTAGGTTGTCTAAATTTAAAATAAATCTAGCTAAATCTATTAAAAAAGACAGGTCATTGTTTAAATTTATCGTACAAACTTTATTTCGAAATAAATGTATTTTCTGTAACTTATATCTATCAAAATGTGCCAGTACAGCCCTGCTTCAAAAAATTCGGGTTCGGTTCTTCGATGGTAATTCCCTATCAAAAAATTTGTCCAGATAGGAGCGACAGACGCCATTTTAAATTGAATACCGCACCTCATTAATTACTTTCGTTTTCTAATAACTATTTAAAAATAAATTAACATTTCGAGCACGCTGTCTGACTCTGCGGGAGGTCAAGAGCGTTCAGTTGGAGGTAACAATTTTTTATGTAAATACCCGTCGAAGGGAGAGAGGACCGATTCTCCTGAACGCTTAAAATTTTAATTAAGACTGTTTGTCTTTCGTTATCGCCTGTAGGATGCAGGTATACAATGTAAATTTAGGGAATTTTGTATGAAATCATAAATCCAAAGAAACAAATCGGTATATTATCTTTAAACTGCTCTTTTTGATTTTATTTTTACAGAACTGGACATTCACTGGAGATTCACATTACAAATTTTGTCTCAGATTTAGATATTTAGAATTGATTTGAAAAATTATGCTACACCGAGAAAAAAATATTATAACAATTATAGGAATTATTATATTATAATCTGGCAACACTATTCCATCAAACACTGGTTATTTGTATTGTTTCAAAGGACTGTTTGTTATACTATTCACAGTTGGTGTATTTCGAGCTCTTTCCTCCGTGAATTCAAGGCTGAGTACGGCACTGATAGGTGGTTAGGTAGGCTATTACACCATTGACAGAAAACTAATAAACGAGGTGTATTTAGTAATTTGTTTTGTTTTATTTAAAACTACTCAAATCTCCCTAATTTCGTAAATATGTAGCACATTCGAGGTAAGTTAATAAATAATATAAATAAACACAACGTAGGTAAATCTTCTCGATTATTGGCCAAATACTTCCTCTTTCAACAATGTTGAACGAACCCGGGTATGTTACACTACAATACTATGGGTGTAATACAACGCTGGTCGGGGCTTTAGCCAGCAGAGTAGTTAGTTTCGCACAATATTGTTAACACGCTAATAAAAAAATTATTATTAAATGTACTATGTCGAATGAAACAGCATATTTAATAAAAGATGAATTAAAGTGAAAAATCTCTCCTTTTAATCGATCTACCTCCTTCTGGTACGGTCGTGAGAACGCGCCTTTCAAAACGGCTGGTTAGACGACGGTCCAACGGGACAACCACTACGGAACGTTTATTTTTTTTCTGACCGCGTCCCGGCAAAGACAAAGTGTGAGATAATGGGGTACCGTTGTCCGTTGCAAATACCAACTGGCCGTAAATCACCATAACGCGATAAGGTTCATTAAATAATTACCAAGAATGTCGTTACTGACGACCTTGTGGGTCAAGTCACTTTTTTGGAGCAGGTTTCTTCGGTTTTCTGTCTAGAAAGTTTTAAGACGAACGAACGATTGTGATCGAGAGAATCAACGTTGTTTCTGTTATTTATAGTTTGTGTTGCCATTTTTTAAAGCTTTTGTTCATGAATAGCACCTTTCGACCAAAGGACGCCTTATGAATGAAAAAATTAGTCATTTCTTACTGTATTGTGAAGATATTTAAACTAATATAATAAAGTCATATGTATGTTCTTTGATAACAAATGTGTAACAATGAAGAAAATGTATGATTTTGTAAACAAAGAAATAAGTTACGTTTAACAATACCGTAAGTTCACCACATCGCCACCAATAATTATGGCAATGTTAAAAAACTACCTGGTTGTTTTGATTCCCCGTATTTGCTGCTCGAATAAAATTGGGATCAGTACCAATGAAGTTCATAAGTAAGCATATCTCAGGCCCGGACTTGGTGATGACCTTAATATTTAAATAAACTTTGTTTATATTAAAACTAAAACAAATGTAATTTTATTCATGCCAGCTAATCGACAGAAACACCCCATTTAATTACCTGCAGGGGCTCGATTCTCCAGTTTAGTGGAACACATTCTCTCGGAAAGTAACATAAATTCTCATGAGAAAATGTAAAAAAAATGTATGTGTTCTTGACCATTCTCTTTGTAGTTATTTCCCATAAAAAATTCGGGAATTATTTTACATGGTTTCTGCTAAAGGAATATAAAGTTTCAAGAATTGCAAATATACACATGTTGTTTTTGTTTAGATATGTTTAGACTTACATCATACTATTACTCGTAAAACAAACCAGTTGCAATGGAACCATACGTTGGGATACGTAGAGGCAAGGTCGACTGCGTTCGAGAATTGAGGCGTAAGAGTGTTGTTTTTATTTAGATATGTTTAGACTTACATCATACTATTACTCGTAAAACAAACCAGTTGCAATGGAACCATACGTTTTTTATCTGCTATAGTTTATAAGGACCTAGTGCTGAACGCGTGAAAAATCGATAACGTCATCGTGGAATTTGCACAGCATTGTCTACACTATCTACGACTCAAAAATGCCACAAATCTACAACGTAATTCGCCTTAATGTCGTGTGACGTACCAATGATAAATTTAAAAACTACGTTTTACTCAGTTAAGTCTGGCTAAATTCTAATATTTTGACGTTGAAAATATATCGTTACTTTACGTTTGATTAAAAAGTTCTCGAAATTATTTTGACTGGTACTGTGACATCAAATTTAGTCTATTGCACTCAGTGGCGTAGCTAGGCGTGGGCGAAGCGGCCCCTCGTCCACGGCCTCGCCCTTAAAGGGGCTTCGCGCGAGGCCCCCTTAGGGATGATTTACAACCGAACGCCATAGACTCTAAATAGTACGAATAGCACCCTAAAAGACCTTACTAAGAATAAGCTTTACCGAGGGTTTACCACGCGTACTATAATTAATTTGCACACCTTACCGGGTGTGCTCTATTATCGACATATTTTCGGTACTGAAGAGGTTACAAAAAATATTTATTTTTAGCCTTTAAACACCCCATAACTATGAAATTTTCAGATAATCCAGACTTCACTACTTTAACTAGTTTCATCATAAATGAATAATTTTGTAAACAAACTTTCTGATTTTTCGCCATTCATTTCTTGAAAATATACAGGCTGACATTGAAAAAAACTATCACGCGATAGAGGACCAAAAAATAATTAAAAAAGTTATACACACTAATGTTCGATCGCCTTTTGTTTTCAAGATACGGCATTTAAACAATTTTTGTGAAATTTATTTTTTTTTTAATTTCTCCCGATTGTACGAATATATTTGTACCGAAATTGATGCACACTGTGACCTTCTATGTAGCTATTATGTGTCATAATATTCAGCATCCAATGGCGCAAGAAAAGGGCCTCGCTGATGCGACTTAGCCCACGTCTAGATTAGTTCACGCTACGCCACTGATTGCACTTGCCAGACTTGACGAAGCGACTTGAAATATTTCATAAAGGAATTGCCAATACGAAACAGCTATTAGAAATTATCTCCGGACCTAAAAGAGATTTTTCATGGCTTCCTCCCAATAACAGTCAAACTGTTGAAGGAAGAAATCTTTTAATGAACGTCTGTAATTATTACACAAACCATTTGTAAATCACGGGCAATTTTCTTCGGAGTGCGAGTGCGAAACATGTGAATATTAAGCTCCGCGAAGCGCGATCTTTTGTATGTTAATGTTAATTGTACTCGAGCCGGTCGCAGTTTAGTGATGAACTGTAGGAAAAAATCACACATATACGGTTATTTCGCAGAGCGTTTTTCCTGTATCCTTATAATGCGGCTGTACGGGGTATTAACTCGATCAGGAAGCGACGTAAACAAAATATTTACCATTTAAAGGGGTCCGTACACCTCCAGTTTTTTCCGCGGGTTTGTCCCGTCAAGTGAAAACGATACAGGCGCGTTTTAGATTATTATTTACTTGGTAATTCGGTTTCCTCAGGCTAGCTTTCATAAACAAGGCTCGATATTTACGTCCCACTGATAAATGTGTGTGTTTACGTCACGGTCAGCAACCGGCTCTTACTTGCATGCAAAATGGGGCATAACGAAACGATTTATAGACGGCGTCGGCCTGTAGCCGTTAAAATCAGTATCCCGCGAGTTCTATAATGCCAGTTTCTATAACTGTTTGCCTATTTCGTGATTTTGCTTCGGTCATAAATGATAATAATGTCATAGTGAAGGGGAATGAAGAGAGTATCGTCATTTTATTGCTGCTATTGGTATCGGACATACGCCTGGAGTTGAGCCGATGTCCAACAAAGACAAAGCAAGTGGGAAAAACCGCGGAATTTGATTTTTAATTGGAAATTAAGTTTAATGAAGTTACTTACCTAATAAATCATAATTCCCTCAGAAAGTGAAGTAAATTCTAATGAGAAAATGCAAACGGGATTTCTTGACTGTAAATCTTTTTGTTAGCAAAAAAGTAGACTTTTCTGAACCAGCCTAACACCTGAACATTTACAGCAGTTGCTGGTTAATCAATTTTATTCCAATCCACTACAAGTGAATAGTTATGTAGAGTGTTTTATAAATTTAATATGAATAATGTTAGATATAATAAATTACCAGTACAAGTACTTTACACACTGGCATAATACATATGAAAATAAGAATGAATAACTGACATGCTGTTAATCTACGGTGAATACCATGAAACCACTGCAATGGCGTAACGCTACAAAAGAACGGTGGCAATTTTCAGAATTTTTTTGTAATGACAAGACCATACTGTGGTTTTTTACTTTATGTTACTTTTTCTTTGAATGCTGCGTCATTTTCTAATAAATAAACATACTCCTTTCGATGGCATCATGTATAATATGAAAATTGGAAATTAGCTTATTCATTTACCATTCTTTTATGAGCATTTCTTTGATCTTGCAGGGAACATATGCTGTGACAATCATTTTAAAGGTGTCGTAAATTACCAGTTCCATCTTGGGACTTGCGGCAATTAGGTAAATTCATTATTCCCGGTGTATTGCGTTCGTCGCCATAAACCACATAGTTTCTTGACGAGAAATGGCAGAATTCGTTTCACTACAAGATCATTCCATTGATGTAAATACCTTTCACATTTCATGGAATCAATTTAAAATAAATTCCTGTCTATACGTCTCCTGTTTTCTATACGAAAAGGTACCACATGTAAATAACCATTCATTGTAATGAAAAGTGATTGTTTAAGCCAAAGTTGGTAAAAGTTTTGATATAGATATCGTGCATATTGTATATCATATTCATTGATAATTATGTATTAATTACACGATTCCTTAAGTCAAAGGTGGAAAAACGATTAGTTTTTTTTTATATGAGTCCTGCATATTGTGCACCATATTAAATGATAATTATGTACTTAACTGACAGAGAAAGAAACAAACCTAGACAATACATAGACATTATCCCGTGGTCTATCTAATTAGCGGGCGAAAATGTTGGAGCAACATACCGACAGCGGTACCAGCACGAATTACAAGCTCGCTTAAAGAATTCTCCCAACAAATTATTACCTACTCTTACTTCGGCATTGTGCTCTGGTTATCTTCCACATCTGTTCGAGATAATGGACGTGGAAAGCAACAATAAGCGAACCCCGCGATTCCGCGTACTTATAAGAGTAATGTGAACGGTTAATATTCGTAATAAAGCACGTCCGTTATGCAACAACGGTGATCTCTTTGAGATGAATGGACCGAATGGCAGGCGAACCTGCTCTTGTCCGCCTGGCAGGTAGACTTTGGTGCTATCGGCAGTTGGATCTGCCTTGCCGGCTACCGGTGTTGAAGGTTGCTACTAGCAGTTGTATGTCACAGTTCACCTGTCAAGGGCGCCGTATTCTTGAAATAGTATTGTCTACACAGTCATTTAACAAGAAAGTTTCATTTTAAGATGTTTAATCGGAAAAAATACAAAATTAAAAAAAAAGCATTGGTGATCCTGGAGGCGCTTTATAGAAGTTACTGAAAAACTGCATAAGAGGGTTAATGCGAACATGGGTCGAACTTTTCCGCTATTTTTAATCATTATCAGTTAAAAATGAAACATTTAGAAAGTGAAAACGATGTTAATTATTCTACTGATGTGCTTTAGAGTTTCACTGATTTCTTAGCTTGCTACGTTTTCCATTAGCATAGAAGTAATTTTCTCTCGATTTTTATCCTCTTCGCGTAAGTTATACCTGCAGTTTGTTTCATCCATAATTCATGTTGAATCTCTTCGTAATTTTCCGATTGGGTAATCGGGAAAAATTACTAGCTATGCCTCTGGCAACTATCAATTAGTGATATTTCTTCCATAAAATAATTGGTAATATAGTTTTCGTATATACGAGGCGCGTTCAATAAAAATCCATGTTCCCATGGCAATGAAATAAATATTCGGAATTTAATATGACATCTACATCAGTAAATGCGTATTATTATATAAGTATTTAAGTATTTTTCGTAAAAATTATTAATAATTATTATTTTATATAGTGTGTCCATATTTGAATTCAATTCTATATACCTAAATTCAGTTGTTTTTTTAGTTATTTACAATTTTAATAAAAGCATTTGCAGCGCCATATTAAAAAAATGTATCTTGAAGAGTGGAACGCTTTTCAATTTAAATTTTGCAACAATAATAATCAAAGAATTGCCACATCCGGAAATGATCGCATAATTATAAGCCAATTTAATAAGTCACCAAACTCGATATTTTAAAATTGAACACCCACCGTATTCTACAGTTGAAAAAAGAATCAAATGTTGTACCGAATAATATATCATTTGTATATGTATACTGATCTCTTAACTCTACTGACGTTGGTAAATAATAAAATTGTCAGAATTCTACTATACTTTATCATATATCGATTGCTGTCGCTCGTGATGAGACACACTGTATAACTTTCCATATAATTTTTACAGTTCTTCCTTTTTCTAGTAAACGTTGTACAATTTTCCGAAACAGTGCGTCTTGCAGCTGAGAACTTTGAATCAACGCTGTGAATCATTAATTCCAAAATAGAGTAATTAGCATTGTGGAAGTTGTTTAGTATAAAAAAATAGAGGAGTAAGACATTATTTCGCTATCAAAATGATCTTAAGGAGCTAGAACTCGAAAACGGTACTAGATTTTTACTTTTAATGTGGGAGACTTCACATAATTAAGGTCGCAACAATCGAAAATGGGTTATAGACTGTTTCTTAACCTACTAGGCGTATCTAAATGCAGAAGAAATAAAAATTGTGTATTTGTTTACGTTATTTTGTTGTTTTAGAATAATAATATTATATGGTCAATGGGGTGTAAATCGGGCAAATGGAATGGTTAAGATAGTTTTTGATGTGGAGGTTATGTTTCATGTCTTCGCAAACATTACGATGTACCATCCTGACAGTCCTGACATTAGGATGGAAGGTACCCCTTTAAAATTAAATTAACCGGAGGTGTATTTTATACGTGTAATAGCGTAATAACATGTTTATTATGAAGCTATTTACTGTAAAAAAAACTCATTAAATCGGTTGCGTTGGTACAGAGAACAGTAAGTACCTACCATGTTAATTCAGCTAACCCGAGTGCTATGGGAATATGTTGTACGCAGCGTCTTTAGTTATTATCAGCCCACACTAACAAGAAACACGACAAATAATGACTTCAAGGAGTTTCCGCTTGTTAGGTGGCTCTTTTAATCCAGGGTTACACAGGTGAATCAACAAAGGGTTAACATGTATTTTATGATTTAGTTATTCTTTAATCGTTAGATACCAACACCTGTACTAGAAATTTGCAATGTGTTACTTGTAGTAATAAGGTAGTCAAAGTCCAGCAATTTTTTACTGTGTTGGCCATAACTTCCATAAAATATATTTTTGGGACATAATTGGTCTCGTTCTAAATTTGTAGGTGCTTATGTGTTTATAATTTTATTGTAATTTCACTATTTAACTGTATTCTCACCCATACTGTTTAGTTTGCGAGATTGACATGATTAGCCAGATGTCATAGATTGGTATAACTAGGTCTTTGGGGAAACGGGCAAAAATTGGAATCCAATGGCACAGCCAGAAGTACCTGCTAGTGAAAGTCTAAACAATTTTACCGTTCGAATTTCGCGTTTTAGCAAGCGCTTTATACCGATTTGAATAACCAATTAACATAATTTTGGCATGTAAATATGCGTCTAGTAGTCGTACTATAAATTTTGTGTTTCTTGGAAATACAGGTATATGTAAACTATAACTAAAGGATTCCGTACACTTGCAGATTTCAACGTAGATAAACTATCGGGTGTAAATGGCACATTAATTATTTTCATAGTTCAGTTTCAATTTTCAACTGTGGATAAAACAGCAAGATAACGGTCTGGAAATGCCTTTAACCTGTACTGGGTGTCAAGAAAAGTCAAAAACATGCTCCTCATCATCAATCACCCTTACAGATAAAATCTTAAACTAGAATAACAGCAAAGTGACACTCATCCATTTAAAATGTTTTTTTTTTAACTTCGTTACTCCTATAAAGTTTTATTTTAAAAATACGAACAGTAATCTACGATGTAGATCGTCTGATATGGCACTACTGTAAATTATGAGACAGCACAGCTCTCAGTTTGCAAAAAAATATGTCCTAATCAGTTTGAATGACAAGAACAGATTTCTAGTGAATCGTTACTAATTTAAATCAATCTACATCAATCAAATTTTTTAGAAGGATCATCCAAAGTATAATAAGTTGTCTCTCTTGTTGATAGCAGCAAAGTCTTTCTTCTTAGTCACCTCTAAAAAAATACCAAACTTGTTTTTGGGACCCCCTTCATGCACTAGCTCTGTGTCGGTTCTTATGCGGAACACTGTCTAATATCAACAAACACAATATATACATATAATTAAATGTATGAAGTATGAACTTCTTTAACTATAAACTTGTTTTGTTTCTTCTCGATATTAAATCTCCGATCAAATCGGGATGATTTGTGTAGATCAGAACGAGGCGTTGAGCAGAAAAAATCATAAAAAATTAATTGTGGAATTTGAGACATGTCTAACAGCATTCCTAAATTGTTGAAACGATTTAACGCTTTAATTTTACCATAAAATCTGTGGTAAAAGCGTTGAGAGATCAGATCTCTTGTTTTCCAACATAATACAGTAACGAATCGCGATAGTTACTTGAAAAACAGGCAGACGTCTTTAGAAGAAAAAAAAGCAAATTAAAAAACAAGATAAGTATTATTAAGTATGGGTATAGGCTCAAAAGTAATCATGTGACCTTACAATATAAAAACTCAAGGTAAAGTATAAATATAAAGTGTAACGAATGGATAATACATGAAATGTTCACGTATTCGACTGAAATTCTATTCGGTGCCTATAATTTCGTGCAAATGAGGCGCTTAAAATTTTTACAGCGCCGCCTGTTCGTGGAAAACTTATTCTAATTTGATTCTTGTAACTTGTAACATATAACAATCAGAGCTGAAAGGAATAAATTTCACATTTCGATTCGTTCCTAGTCAAACGAGCTAGCTAGCAGGTCTGATTAATTGCATTATTAAAACCGACAAGAGATATCCACACCCAATTATCCTGCATAGCATTAGAATAATTTCAATTTTTTCCCCTTTTAATGGGTATTTAATAGGTATCACAAATAATTCCGAATATTACAACATTGATCTACTACTATCGACAGTTTGTAATAAACATTTTATTATTCAAAGTCGTATCAGATAGTGACATCATGAACAGAAACTAAAGTGAAAAAATAATGATCACGTCTTGTCTACTACGAATATAAACATACTAATCATCACTTAATAAATCCTACTTGCAAAACGCTCAATCAATAATAATTATTAGTATGAATTACACGTCCAATTACATACTGTCACTTCTTTAATGAGTGTGTAATTTATTAACCGATTTTTTTACACTAAACTAGTTATTTACTTATACGCGACGACTGTCGTCAGTCGCACGTAAATTATTTTATAACAATATGGATAAGGATATTTTTGAGATACATACAATTCTCTAAAAAAAAATTTAAAAGTTTTTATTCGTAACTTTAAGAACCATTATTGAAAATATTGGACACCTGACAAAAGTCCCATTGAAAGCAGACATTTATGACGTTTGAGACATGTTCATGTGTTGATTTGATCTAAGTTTTCATCAATTATGTCACCTTAAAAAGAGTACTATTATTATAAAATTATTTCTTCCGAAAATGCGATATTCAATTCTTTTACTGATATATATGCTTTAAAAAATATTTAAAACTTCATGCAACTTTTATTCTTACTTCTTTTTTCGTATCTTAAATAATAACGGAGAAAAAAGAAGAGGAAATAACAAAAGTTAGGCCTACATTTCGGAAATGCGATATTCAATTGTTTTTGTGATACATTCTATAAAAATTATTTAAAAGCTCTTGCAACTTTAATTCTTTCACCTTTTTTCGTATCTCTAATAATAACGGACAAAAAAGGAGGGGGGCAATTTTTGTGTGGCCACCCCTGATATGTCTATAAAATAAACTTCATAGCTTTTGCGACACACGTAACTAAATATAAAGTTGACACCACAGCTCACGCCTATTGTAAAATTTTGCAAACGCACAAAATTAATTAATATGCTCAGTAAATATCGCCATATCCTTGAGAAATTCCAATCTGTCTTTGATCATGTTACATATGTTGTTTAAATAACGATTAACATACTTTATACGAAAGCTACCTTCTGTGCAGATTCAGAGTTCTGTCCAAATCGCGCGAAAGAAGGGTTGGTATATTATGATTTTTTAATAAAGTTTGGCGACGCCTTTCCGACGAGGTTTGCCAGGACAGGAGATATGAGAAGGTTCCTAGTTCCCAGTAAAGCCGCCAGCATCGGAAGCAAACACAATCGAGGCTGAGCAGAAAAGAGGCCCGGAGGCCCACCTCTACAAGGCGCCGCCTACAGCGCAATATGAAACATTTCGACGTCCAGTTTGTGTTTTCTATGGTCCTTCCGTTTTGAATTCATTTGCATTCTAGGCTTTTAATGCAGTGTAACTAACTGCTTACATTAAGTTTTCCCAAATAGATGGCTGGTTTCTAAGCCCCTCCGTAGTCTGACTATTTTTGTGTGCCTAATGTAAAGGCTTCTGGCGTTCTATATATTTTATGATTTCTATGGGTATACCTTAATTTTAACCATACACACCCCTGCATTTTCTGCATGCAACTAAAAAACACCCTGTCTAACTTGCTGAAAGGCAAAATCTTGATTGTTCGGACAATATTTCTGAAGTGCAGTCGAGACATTGTACAAGTGAAATACTGCCAGTAAAACGAATAATTTACGACAGACATACGAACTTCACATCTGGCCAATATTAAACGAATGAAATTAAATTAACTGTTCTCTATACGGGGTCACGAGGCAAGGTGTCGCTACTAAAGATATTATATTATTGGCCCATATGGCTTTTGAGTGATGACGTAAGTCGAAAACTAATACAGAAACCGTTCCATCTCTCTGTACCAGGACCAGATACAAATTTTCATTAGCATAAAACAGCACGTAAGAATGTTGACCTCCCAGGATTCGAATCGGTCTTAATCATCTGATCTGTAATTTGTCAAGGCTTGACATGATTACTCGGCCAGCATGCCCACAAGGTCGCAGATTTAGGATAAACGATTTTCGGTGTTTAGAGCGTTTTTGCGATTGCACTTACCTTGGGCGTGGTAGGGCACATAGACATTGTTTTTTTAGCAAAGAAGCTCAAGCGTAACTGAATGCAAATTTCAAAGTCGACTGTTTGCTGTTTATACAGCGTGGACACCAAAAATTTGCCACAGTTGTTTTCCGTACCCATCAGCAACCTCTATGCAATCACTAGTAGAGATACTGCTATATGTTTTAAGTCCGTGTTTTTTGCATCATTCCATGAATATGCATATTGTCGATTGTATTTTTCTACTGATTTTTGTGGTATAATCTCGAAACACGTTTCTAACGACTTCCATCATTTTCTATAAATAATTCGCGTCAAAACTTTTTCTGCTGGGATTGTGAGAGCGGCAAAGGATTTGTGTTTAATGTTATACAGTAATGGCTATGTTGCTAAATATTTGCGTCCGGTAAAATGCTTCATTTTTACAGTAAAATAATTTGTTTTTTGTACCACTGCGCGTGGCGTCTAACTTTGTATTATCGTACTCACGATATTATCGATTTTTTTTTAAAGTAGACTAGGATAAATTTCTTCTGTAGACACCACACGAAAATGCGAACGTAGACTTCTTATTTTCAGCCACCGACCATATGGCATAATTTCGCTAAACGTGTTCGCGATTTAACCTCAATAATGTCCGAGCAATCACGTTTTTAACGATAAACACATATATCAGATTACCGGATGCGTGTTATTACCCTGAAATCACGTCGCGCAAAAGTGGTGTAAAAGCGGTGGTAGCAAATTGACCACCATTGTCTTACCGCTTCGTACGTAATGTGTAGGTAATGTTTTATTTATGAGAGATCGTTGTAAACAATATTATTAAATGAAATTAATAGTTTCACTGAACAGTAAATACCGCTGTAGTAAACTTTGGTGTAGGTTCAAATCAGGTGACTTAGTAGGCCACTGCACTAATAACAATTATTTCTAATATTACACGGATTGTTGGTTATTTGTTGCCTAGGCAGCAGTATGAAATAAAACAACACAGTGCAATGTTACAGCTCTAATGGAAACATAGTATTTAACGTGTAATATGCAACTTTCCATTTTTTTGTATTATTACCCTGGATTTTACTAACTTTGCTATGTAATTTTCATGCAAAATTTACATTTGCTTTTCCAATTTCATTATATTATTAATCTGTTATTAATATTAAAACATTTAGTAAAAGTTTGGCGACATATTTTACAATGATCTTATGTATTTTGAAATAATCAAACATATGAGGCAATTTACTCAGCTAATGGTTGCTATCCTTCCAAATACTAATACTACTTAGGTACTGTTTGTCTATCGTTACCGTACATTTACCGCTTGTTAAAAGATTTAAGTAATTATTTGAGCAGTTCAACAAGGTTGCGTTAAAAAAAATACTCCAAATTAAATAAATACACTGGAGAATGACCAAAAATAACCCTCTTTAAAACGTAAAATAAACAGTACTTAACTCGGTTTCTATTTCAAATATTTCCTCAATTAGAATCAAGGAGACGTTGAATGAACAAACAAAAGTGTATTTCCACTATACTTCCAAGGTCACTAACATGTTTGTATTGCATCCACGTCTTCTTCCTTAGCTTTTGTGGAGTAAATCAAATACCCTGACTGAAATCATTTTAATTTCTATATATGATTTGGCTTTTATTATAAAGTAGTTACACACATTTTTTATTAAATAAAGTATATGCCCATGCCATTTGAAAGAGCGTGTCATTTCTACATACATCATGAAAAATTATGGTGTAAAGGTACATAACAAAAATTTCAAGAAAATAATGTTTGAAGATTTTAAAATTCAATTTTCACAATACTGTTCACCTCCCCATTATGTCCGTGTCCACCTGTCCGTGCTTAGTTAGATGAGCTGTTCACGAATCGTTGGATAGAGAGAAGGGGGCCGATTGAGTGGCTAGCCAGATCGCCTCATTTGACACCCCTAGATTATTTTTTGTGGGGATACTTTACGGCAAAGTATACGTTACTAGACCTGTTAATTTAGAAGATTTAAAAGCAAGAATTTGTCACGACATACATCGTATACCTCCTGAAGTTATTGGTAATGTCCAAAAATAATTTATTAATTTACTGTCAGGCAGCTAACGGTGCACAATTTGAACATTTAATTTAGTCGATTTTTTATTTACATAATCATTATCATTTTCAGTATTGTCTCGAATAACGATGACGTTACAAATGTAGGTCTTATGTCAAAAGTGCCTTTTAAAAACAAAACCGACGTGCCAGGGTATTTTTCCAAATCTTCTCAATTTCAAAAATAATGAATTTATTCGTTACTTTTCGAAAGCACTGTATTATTTGTAAATATTCAGAACAAGTTTATGTTCCTAATTATAGTTTACATAAAGCAGTGAAACTCATGCCAAACAAAGGATTTAAGCTATTACATCTTTAACCAGAAATTATGGCTATTCTCTATCAAATTTACATAAAAATACAATTCCGACTATTCAAATCTTGTCTTAATTATACCAATTATGTTTTTTGTATGTAGGCCATCGCATGACCTATACAAATTTAGTTTAATATTCATATAATGTCTATACATAAATGGTATAATTTGTAGAATTCTTTAACTACTAATCAGTAGCAAATTGTTTCTTTTTTTATATCGTGTACATATGTTGCGTTCTTGCCAGCTTGAATAAATTTGGTCTGATGAATATTCTAAAGGTGTAAAGGTGAATACCCCACTTTCTTCTGCAATAACAAAAACAACAATAAAAATTTTGATTTGACATATGTACACAGGGCGATGTAAAAAATGAACCTTATGACTTTTCGTTATTGATCTGCTGCTTTTGTCACAGTCGATATCGATTCGACTTCCCCGTGGCTTCTTTGCCCTCAAAATCTCTGTGGATTTAAATAGAAATTTCGTGCCGGTCATTCCGACTTGGGACAATATACGTTTTGGACAGTTATTTCATACAGTGAATGTTACAAACTTGTTTAAGTCCCACGGATTTTGGGCTAACTGTACCGAAATTCGTCTGGTACAGGTTTCGGTGTCTTATCTTGTCCAACGAGGATCATTTACACATACTAATGTATTTCTTGAAAAATTAGACTTAATTACTTAGATAGAAGTCATTGTACGGCACTGGTCAAAGGCAAGTTATAATTTCTTGAAGTGTTAAGTGTTTCAAATTTTGGGTGATGAAATAGTGAAGTTTGTTGAAACCTATAATGTCCAAAGAAAACGTGTACTATACCTGATTTTTTGAGCTTTATACAGAGTGAGCCAGAAATAATTGATCAACACTAAGCTGGAGGTACTAGACACGACAATATTATATTTGAGCTCATCATGCCTTATACGAATGTCGCTGGTTTAAGAAATACAGGGTGTTCAAGGTTTAAATTTTATTCTGAAATTTGTTAATAATTGAGAAAGTCTTGATAGCATGGCACTAAAAATTAGTATCTAGTGCTGTTTTTTTTTTGTGTGAGAATTATGAATTTTTGAAGCTTATTTATTATTATAAATGAAAGTAAATATTTTTCTGTTGAGCTATACTTTAAAAAAAGTAAAAATCTAAAAGAACGTTCAATTCTACATAAAAAGTGTGTGGGTTTTTTGTGTGAGAATTATGAATTTTTGTAGCTTATTTATTATTATAAATGAAAATAAATATTTTTCTGTTGAGCTATACTTAAAAAAGGTAAAAATCTAAAAGAACGTTCAATTCTACATAAAAATTGTACTCTTGTTTAGGTCGTCTAACTAATCGCTCTCTGAGTTATTTGCGTATAAAAGTTTCAATGTATTTTTTGGTGATTTTCTTTCAGGCGCTTGCTACTTCTTTTCTAAGTAGGCTTGTGTCAAATTTTCTTGTTAATAAATATTAGCATATTTTGCGTATAAAATTTAAACCTTGAACACCCTGTATTTCTTAAACCAGTGACGTTCGTATGATGAGCTCAAACATAATATCTTGTGACTAGTATCTCCAGCTTAGTGTTGACCCATTCTTTCTGACTCACCCTGTATAACTGTTTTCCTATTCCTATTAATGAAGTTGTAATATGTATGTTCTTTGATACTAAATATCTAGGTACAAGGAACAGACATACACAAGGCGGGAATCAATACATATATAAAATAAAATCAAAACTAAATTTACCCACGAGAAAAAACACTATAAATTTAAACTCGCGTGAAGAATTCAGACGTCTTACATCACGGTTGACGTTACACATTTGTTTTTATTGTCAACGTAATTTTCGGTATATGGTCACGTTAAAAAGAATAATGTTTTGCAATTTAGTGCAATATACAGTATGCGCCAAAAGTATGGAATAAATTCAATAAAAACGAAACAATTATTTTTTGGGAAAAATCCTCGAACAGGTCGATTTTTAATTTAAAAAATACATATTTTAGCGTAAAATGCGATTTTCAAATGTCATTTGTTTTCGAGTAATGACGTCACCGATTTTTTTTTTAAATGGCAACACCATATTTTTTCCTTGATTCTAAAGATCGTTTAATTCTCTATCAGACAGTACTAAAATTTTGCCCTCTTACATAAAGTTTTCGAGTAAATGACGATTGAATGTTAGAAAACGTAAATTTTATCCATAAAAAGTAACAATTCTGAGGTATGTAAAATAAAATACAATTGATTAAATTTTATACTTAAATTAAATGTTCGAATTGTCAAAAGTGTACATTAATAAACCACGTAATTTAGAAGAACTTCAAAATCGCATTCGGGACGAAATACGCAGAGTTACCCCAGAAATCATTCATAATGTGCAAGACTTGCGCATTGTCAAGAAGTTGGTGGATGGCAATTCGAACATTTAATTTAAGTATAAAATTTAATCAATTGTATTTTATTTTACATACCTCAGAATTGTTACTTTTTATGGATAAAATTTACGTTTTCTAACATTCAATCGTCATTTACTCGAAAACTTTCCTATGTAAGAGGGCAAAATTTTAGTACTGTCTGATAGAGAATTAAACGATCTTTCTGAATCAAGGAAAAACATTGTGTTGCCATTTAAAAAAAAATCGATGACGTCATTACTCGAAAACAAATGACATTTGAAAATCGCATTTTACGCTAAAATATGTATTTTTAAATTAAAAATCGACCTGTTCGAGGATTTTTCCCAAAAAATAATTGTTTCGTTTTTATTAAATTTATTTCATACTTTTGGCGCATACTGTGTAATGCAAACTTTTAGTATAGTATATAGTTTTATTACTATTAGCTGCAGTTTCTTAAATATTTTGATGAAAATATAATGAATTATCATATTTGTTCGTATGACGTAAGTCGTCTGAATTCTTGTCGCGAGTATAGCTAGATTAATTTTTATTTTAAATATTTATTGAATATCTAGAAATTTGTTTTTATCACGCAACGTACTGAGTTTATTACAAGGAATTGTAGAAAAATGTATTTAAATTAGTTTACTATAATACGAAAAAATATATATTAATTTGTCTGCGATTTCTAAACCTTCAGGGACGACGTTTCGAATTTAAGACGAGCCGTATATTAGGGCCATTGCCAAAATCCGAAATCCTCGATAAAATAATACGGCTCGCTAAAAGGACAACCCCAAAAAAACCACCCATCAACCAACCTTGCAGCAGTCGAGTCGCAGCACGCTTCGATCCTCGCCTGGTCGATCGTTTCAGCGCCTACTCAGTGCGCGATGCCGCTGCTGAAGGAACTGAAGACGGCCTTGCTCGACCTTGCACTAATCTCGCGCGACACTCTCTTGTTCGCGGCGCCACAGCCAACCGAGACTCTTTCACGGTCAAAAACGCGAACTACCGAGGAAGGAACTTTTGTTTCGCAATTGCGGATGCTTTTTGAGCACGAAGAAGGCTTCCATATCGTCTTATAGCGATGATATGGACGGTGCATAGAGGGGTGGGGGAACTGGGTTGGTACCGGTGGAAGACGGAAAGGAAGATGAGAAGATCCGTCAAAAGCGAAGTAGTTGAAGAAGTAGAAGAATATTTGCTGAAGTTCGAATTGAATATATATCTTTCGCCATCTTAACCTATAAGGGTCATAGAGGCATCCCAGCACACTTCTTTGACTATAAAGCAGGTGTTTTAGATGTTTTAAAAGAGCACCAGAAATGTCATTTGCTATTATAAATGTTGTAAATAACCAAGATCTCTAAACAGAGGAGGCTTACAAACTTTGGTCCAATAGCATTGTAGTTTTCTTGATATAGGATGACGTCATTGGTATTTAATTTAATTTTCTCCATACAACTCGGTATTATAGTTATAATCGAATTTTTACTCGTTTTAATAATTTCGTACGAGAAGCAACATATTTTGTACCTCTAAAAAATTTCAAGTTCATCGAGTGCATATGCAGTAGTACAATTAGCATTACCTATACATACAAGTATGTATATCTGAAATATAATACATAACTCAGAGAGAATGTTGAAGGTTTTACGATTAACAATTATTCAACAATTCTTATTATTATTGTTTTTTTGCAAGGCCTCTCTAAGATATGTCTAAGTAGTTTAAGAAACTGTGTAAAAATGCACTTGATCAAATAAATACTCCATTGGATTTTTGGCGTCTACTTAAGAAACACCCTGTAATTGGTCCAGTTTTTCTCAGTGATATGATTATCGAAACCCTGCAACTGTTTCCCAACAAGCGTCGTATCTATGGAAGTAATCTCTGGTAAATTTAAGAATAACAATTAATTAAAAATGCATGGCTGTTAAATTATGTTCCTCGTTAATTTAATTCCCACATCAAACTACATCTACAGATGGAATTACAACACAATAAGGATTTAATTAGATCTGTTTGTGTGTAAACTATTCCATTACATACTAATTAATTACCTAGACCATTGCTTCGTCCCAATTCCGAGATTGATGGTTGACTTATCGACATTTTTAAGATACCAGCGACACGAAGGTGGAGACCGGAAGTCAGTGGTACGAAGACAGGGACGTCTCTGCCCGCGTTCCTTAATTTTAATGTTATTTGGCATTAATTTGTGATTTTTTAAGTGTATTCTTTTTTTAATGAAATTTTTATAGATTTAAAAAGTTTATTTTTTTTACGAAAATGAGCCGTACATGTTGATCTACCACATCTTAACACAACTAAAATGCATTAGGTTTTAGGTTAGAGGTTAGATTGATGTGCCTCTGCGCATGTGCAACAGAAATGTTGTAAAATTTTATAATGGGATGCGTAAAAATAAATAGTTCTAAAGTATACTACTTTAGTAGTAGTTTAGGGTGTCTCAAAAAATTAAAACAAAATTTGGGACACGTGGTGACTTCTTACATTCTGTACTTTATGCACACATTGTATATAAAATAATCGGCACTTAGGCCGGCCAGAATGGGTTTATTGACACAACTCTTTGAGGATACATAAACCTCGAAAGATACGCGAACCGTTTAATCCCTCAATGCGTTTTATTTTCCGCTAATTATAGCATGTAACCAGCAGATTTACATTCTAGGAAGTAAATCCAGTCGGCGAAACCGATCGAGCTGCTTTTAAAATGTATCAAAATGCTGCGGATAGGACGGCCGCACAGGACAGAAGCTTTGTAATTTTTTTTTTCCGTTCCACTCTTCTAATGGCGACGCAAAAAGGACACACTCGATTTAGATTTTATCTACGGAATTCCCCGAAAACTTTTCTGCGGCCGAGGTAGTTTTGTTTTTTGAATTTGAAAACGATAGTGATGGGAATGTACGTATAGGAATTTGTTTGTTGTTGTTAAATGGCGTGTTCTCACAGTTGTTGATAAAACAACTAATCTCTAATAAAAATCTCTTATAAGTTTGGCTTATTTGGAGCTAAAGTCCATGATTGAGAGTTGAACGATCGCATTACATGAGAATTCAATAGAAAAACAAAGTTTTAGCACTTGTATCATACTTTATTTTTTCTACAAACACCTTTAAAAGGTTTCTGACGTTATTAAATTATTTATAAAATATCATTTTGAAATCCAATTGGCTGTGCAGTTTATTATCGGTCTTTGTTGACACATGGAAAGTGATCAAGAAAATGAATTTCTCCCGACGTAAATCTAAGAAGCTGATAATAAAGCCACTTTCGAGTTACTACCTTGTAAGTCAAGGTAACAGCACAGGATAGGTAGACCAGCAAATTCACTCCGTTGCACAGTGGCGCAAAGCGCTACTGTGCCACCAAAATTCCTGTACACCCCTTAGGGTTGCGCCGTTTGGATTGATTTTTTTTTAAATGTTTGTCATAAAATTGCCTATCGATCCCTCTTTTTCAATTTTCGCCTTGGGTCTTCATTTTCGCGGAATTTGACTCCAAAAATGGGTTTACATGGAAAAAGCTAGATTTTTCGCACAAAAATTACCCTACGGAACACGAGATTGAGATTTTGCCGGACTTTTTTATGAGGAAATGATCGTCTTGGAAAGCCCTACATGACTGCCCACTTAGATTTCGGGGAGAAATTTTCACTATCATACATTTTCCAGGAAAAATCAATCATTTCTCATTAAGAAATAACTATTGTATCCAAAATGGCCACTTTTGTCAAAAAATTGAATTCCCAAAATCATTTGTGGAACCTTTCTAATCTTTTCCAGAATTACGGGAAAGTTCGGAAAATCTCTGTATGTAGCCATTTTGGTGAATGTCCAAAAATTCTGACAAAATTTTTGCGGATTCCTTGAATGTGTACAAATAATTTTTGTGAGATGAGATTTTTTCCAATACTTTCCCAGTTTTCAGTAGAACGATTTCTGATATGTGAACATTTTTGGATGATTGTGGCCATTTTAAGAGCAACGGAAAATTTCTCCCCGAAATTCCGAGCATTCCCCTATAAAAAAGTCTCAATCTCGTGTTCCGTAGGGTCATTTTTGTGCGAAAAATCTAGTTTCTTCCATGCAAACCCATTTTTGGAGTCAAATTCCGCGAAAGAGGGATCGATAGGGAATTTTATGACGAACATTTAACAAAAAAATCACCTCAAACGGCCCAACCCTAAGGGGTGTACAGTAATTTGGGTGGCACAGTGGCGCAAAGCGCCACTGTGCGTTGTCGGCACTTTGAACTGCCTTCAGTTTTCTGCGGTGACCTCGAAATGTGATGAAATTTACAGAATCGGTGACCAGGACCATAATAAGAATTATTATTTGCGCGTAAAAGTGTAGTCATTTATTCCACATGAAAGTGAATGAGATAAAAGTGCAGTAAAATGTAAATTTGGACAAAAATTAGTACCTACATAATTATATTTTATATTATTTTGTTTTGAGAGTTACTCTCATTATAGTGACTACAAGAAATATGATCATCTACATAATTTGAAGACGAGTCGTCTTGTGTAGGAAATGTTGGAACGGCCTCTTTGCGTAATCTATTGCGCGAATCGTTAGAAAACATATTATTTTCAAAGTGTATTTGACTTAGTTTGTATGAACTATTACTAATCCTGAGCAGCTTTTCTAATAAATCTTCTCTATTAAAAGCCACTGCACAGAACTTTGCTCTAAAATAAAAATTTGTATTTGTCAAAAATATAAATAAGTATATTTTAAACTTCACTTTCATGAGAAGTATTTATATTCCAATGTTATACTTAAGAAATAAGTTAATAGGTAAGGCAATAGCAGTAAAATATCATTTATGGTTTTTACAGTATATTATAGATTACTTACTTATTTATGTCTTTAGGAAATTTAAAGAAACTTAAATTACTATTAGATGATAATATGTTTAAACATCTAACTGCTGCGCAGCGACTCGTTCCTCGATACAGACTCAAAATATTGCTTTAATACGGCTCTGTATAACCGATGTTCGCACTCCCAGAGTTGGATGTAAACTGAGGTCTCTGCAGCCTGAAATAGATGCGCGAACTGCTATGCGCGACTTATTATTTTGGCCCGAGTGATTCTACTGGTCTCCCTATACTGTGGTAACAGTACGAGTTCCGTACAATAGTTTCTTGAGAATCTTGAGATAGTGTGATCTGAAAAATGTTAGGGGCAAGTTTGATTTTTTCTTTACAAAACTGTATTTGTAGATTTTAACACCTATTTGTGCTTTTATCGTATTAATTTTAATTTCTTTTGTCCAAGGGTAAATATGTAAAGTAAATATTAACTGAAGTTGTGCTCTTAACATTAAATACATTTAGTGTTATTTACTTTTTAATAGACAATCAGATGCCACTGTTCTGATTGTCTATACATGCTGTCTACATATGCTTGGCGGTAAACTTTTACATCAGTATCTTTTACGAAAATCTTCAGTTAAAATTATTTTATAGCCGCAAATTAGTGCAACGGCTGCCCGTTCATACCATGGTAAACCAGGCCAGTTATGATCGAAGCGTTAAGGCGTACCATCCAAAAGTGCGGAAAAATGAAAACGATTGCGATGAACGCGAAATTTCTGCATTTTTCCCTTGTATATCAGAGAATTAATGACCCGTCCTCCATATATTTAACGAGACTGCCTGTTAATACCACTCTTGAATAATTATTTAGGTTAATTACAGAAGGCTGTGGATGTTACTGAGTTTTCTTCTTCCTTTTTTGCTTTGAGGATAGCGTAAAATCGGCGATAGGTGTGGATGTGTAGAAAGGGTGTGTCAATTCTCAGTTTTTTCCGAATCGAATTACTTGAATTCTGTGCCAGAGACAACACTTAGAAGTGTGAGTAAATAGTGAGTGTCAGTCCTCATGAGAAATTCCAAAGTAAATTAATTCTCGAGCCGTTTGAACAATTTATATTACATTTCACATCCGCTTAAGCCGAAGAAGACAATAAATCTGTATAAAATTCATTATGTTTCAATACATGAGGTCTGATGTCTTATGTTAGAGTCCCAGAACTAGTCATGGTAACTGCGATTGGTAGCACTGCTTGCAGATGAAGATTTGAGCGGTTTGAAAGTTTCAAGAAAGGTCGTTAATCAGTCGAAGAAGACAATTCTTCTGGACGGTCAACATCATTTTGGTATTGACCATGAATTTTATATTAAAAAAGAGATAGAGGGGGTCATTTTTTTCTCCTATAGTTAACGAGAGTCTATAAAAACATCGAAATTTGCCCACCCTGTACCTAATATACAGGGTATTAAAAAAAGAGTGTAAAATATTTCAGGAGGTAATAGTATGAACCAAAATAAGCAGAAAAGTCTCAATAAACATGGGTCCGCAAAGTAACGGTTGCGGAGATATGGAATGTTTTATGTTTTTTAGCCCCTTTTTTATTTTGGAAAAACGTTGTGTATTTTCTTATAATAGTTGGTTGATGTTTAGTGAAATAAACAGTACGTATTTGACAGTTGTTCTCAGTGCACAACTTTTCTTTCGCTATGGCTGGTTACTCTAACGCAGAATTAACAGACATGTATTTCATGTATGGTCGTGCTAATGGGAACGCCACCGAAGCGCGACATCTTTATGTTGAAGCTTATCCAAATCGCCAGATTCCTTCACAACGCATGTTTGGAAGAATTCACCAAAGATTGCGTGATACCGGTTCCTTGAACAAACAGTGCCATTTATCCGGAAGACCAAGGTCGGTATCTCCTCTCCTCCTCCTAGAGCAGAAGAAGAAATTCTAGCACTGTTAGAGCAGAATCCAGGTACGAGTGTGCGGAGAATATCAGCCGAGGTAAGAATTAGTGGTCCTCTTGTTTGGAGAATTATTCACGAGCAACTGCTTTATCCATACCATGTGCAACGAGTACAGGCCTTAAATCCAATAAATGATCATCAAGCACGTTTGGTTTTTTGCCGCTGGTTTCTACGTCATGATGATGAAGACCCTCGTTTTCTTGCAAACATTCTTTTTACTGATGAGGCCGGGTTCACAAGAAATGGAGTGTTTAATTTTCACAATACGCATATTTGGACCGACGAAAATCCTCATGCTCTAATAGAATCTGGACATCAGGCACGTTTTTCATTAAACATTTGGATGGGTATTGTAGGTGACAGGTTTCTAGGTCCTGTTATTTTACCAAACTGATTAATAGGCGCTGCTTACCTCAACTTTCTGCACAACACACTGTATGAGCTTTTGGAAGACATTCCTTTGAATCAGAGGCAACAAATGTGGATCCAGTATGATGGTGCTCCAGCTCATTTTTCCATGGCCGTTAGAGAGCATTTACACCAAACTTTTCCACATAGATGAGTAGGAAGGGCCGGACCTGTTTTATGGCCTCCAAGATCGCCTGATCTGAACCCTCTAGATTTCTTTGTTTGTGAATATTTGAAGACATTAGTGTATGGTGCTCCTGTAAATAGCCTGAAAAAGCTGCACCTACGGATTAATCAAAAGTGTCAAGAAATCCAAACCAAGGAGGGTGTTTTCGAAAGAGTTCGAATATCGTTGCGTGCCTGCTTGGAAATGGACGGAGGGCACTTTGAACATCTTCTGTAACTTTGTTTTTTGTTTGTTAAAAACTTCCTTTGTCGGTTTATTCCTAATAAAATAAAATGTTTGAAATACGAATTGTGGTCCATATCTCCGCAACCGTTACTTTGCGAACCCATGTTTATTAAGACTTTTCTGCTTATTTTGGTTCATACTATTACCTCCTGAAATATTTTACACTCTTTTTTTAACACCCTGTATAATTCAGTTTTCAGTTGTTTGATGATAGCTCAGGAACCGTTTGAGATACACCACTCAAATCTTGTACGTATTTCCAAAACTGTAAGAAAATGATGCTATACAAACGTCATTGGTATTCGGTAGAGTGAGCCAGGACGCACGGTGTTCTAGATATTAATCTTCCGTCGATCGCCGTGAAAAAAGAAAAGAAATTAATGATACTTCTCACTCCCGAACACAATCACATCGAAAAACGCCTCCCGCTTAATAACGATACAATTACGTTAAAAAGACCGGTTCCGCCTCGTTGACGGCTAATGTCAATTTGTTTGGACGCGATTTTTTCGGCAAGCGACAGCGGTCGTTTTCTCTCGCGACTACGGCAAGCAAATGAGACTGTTTTCGTGTTGGACACGGAAAATTGCTTCTGAACGCCATCGGTTTTTTTTTTGTCGAGAAACGAATTATCGGATTCACCACGCTCGTTTCGAATTAACCTAACCTATATTCCGGCGCTCGATCGAGGAGGTTTCTAAAAAAAAGGAAGAGTCTCGGGTATTGTCGAGAAGCGGCAACGCCGCGTTTTTCAGTGGCGGCTCGTCAGGTGACGCACCGATGCACCTAAAACAATCGGTTGTGCGTCCCACTTAAAATTACTTTTCATCTAATATAAATTTGGTAATTTGTGTCTTTAGATTGAAATACATAGTTTATATTTATTGCATAATTTATCAAAATCAATAATAATAATTTTAACACGTAAGGCGCTGAACGCCTTCTCACAGAAACAGTGCCTTCGCTGAGCGCGAATATCCATTTCATATAATGCAGAAGAAACGGGTGCCGCGGAAGCCACACTCGTGAAAATCCGCTGCAAATCATCAACCTTATTTACGGCGCTTATGGTAACGGCGAAACGCATAGCTGATGACAAGAAGTCGCGGGTGCCGCGGAGGTCGAGATCTGCTTTGCCTGTTTATACAATTGAAATAAAACTTTTATGTGTCAGTAATGTTATTTCTGTGTATGCGTTCGGTTATAAATATTGAAGTTTGTCGAAATATTTCCAGTTTATGGTTCCGTTTGGTCAATACAGGGTGTCCGGAAATGATGAGCAAACAATTCAGGGGATAATTCTAGACCGAGAATAAATGCTACCTCTTTCTATAACATTTTTTCCAAAACTGATTAGGTATTATCGGAGTAACATTAAACTGTCGAATTCTAGTGTTTATACACTGCCTCAATCACTCTTATAATAAACAACTATTAATTGAAATGTACTTTATACCAACAGAGCTATATAATCCAATTAGTATTCGGACGGTTTTTTTGCACGAACTTTATTTACTGCCTTGCTAGGATACATCTTGCCTGGTCGAACTGGTCTAGGAACATAGCATAATCTATCATACCGCCATAACTCGACATTACCTCGGTAATAATTTAAACGTCCAGCTAATTACTCTGCCGTCAATGGGCGGCCATCAATTAAGATTTTATTATCTTTATTAGCAGGCTGTTAAGTTTTTCAGCAAGTTTATAAACAATATTCTTACGTGTAGGTCGGTTGTCTAGTTGAACTGAGAGCGCTAGTGCTTCAGAAGGAGACAAATATTATTCCACTCGATGATATGTCGCTATTAGGGGAAATACTCTGTATATATAATTATGAGAACTATTTCTGTGTGATCGATTGTCTAACGGGATACCCTGGAGGCAACAAAATATGTATATCAACTTGTAAATTCAAAACAGAGGTCAACAGTTTAATCCCATTATTGATGATTTTCGGTGGTCACGAACCAAAACAAACGTCAAGATAGATGTTGCAAGTATCCACTTAACACGCTTAGACTTTTTTTTGGTATCAAGTGAATGCACGTTAGGAGTCATATTTCCTCTTCAGAAATCTGATTTATAACGAGTGACGCCTCGAGGTTAACTGCGCTTCACTACTTAAGTGAATTCTTAATTTTTAGTGCAGCATTCATTGTCTCTCGTCTGGCTTGTGACGTGAACCGTTTCTTACCGTAGTTGCTTTCGAGGTTATGTAAAGACTAAGCCAGTGGCTAATAAAATAAAATACATAATTAAAGACTGCTCACCCAGGAGTATTTAATTATTTATATGAGGAAAGAAAGGCATAGCATCCAAAGCTGCCAAAGTCATCAATTAGCGGCACAGCAGACATATACCCCCTTTGAGCTTGTTAGCTCTTTTCATTTGCCATAGAAGGTAAGACAACACACGGTTTTTGAAGGGAATCTGAGTAGACGTGATGCAAGATGTAACTACAAGTGTTAAGGAAGAATAACCTACTCTATTATTACTATTTTATTCATATTTCAGAAAATATATTATTCTTTAAGTAAATCTTATATTTAGTATCATTTTAAGAAAGAAAAGTGTTAATTTAAGTATTAGACAGTATTTTTCCGTGTAGATTAAGGAAAAATAATCTAGGGGTGTTAGATCTGGAGATCCTGCAGACCATTTTTTTATCCGCTTTGTCTGCGTTATATGCGTGCTTCCTCTCATGCATGAATGTACATCCCTGGCTAAGAAGGCCTTCATTAAATCAATGTTTTCATCGGTAGGGAATAGAAAACAACCTTTTATTTGTTTTAGACCCAAAGTTAATAGTTTTTGAAGTTCATTTTTTTACCTTTTTCGGTCTGTTGCGAGTAAATGAAATATGTGATGAGTTTCCTCAGTATTAAGCGCTTGTAATTATTTTTAGTTTAGTATAATAATATCCAAATTGCAGTTTTGATGCGCCATGCAAGGGTGTAATTTTCTACGAGGAGGCACTTGGCCACTTTCGGGCGAGATTTCGTATGCAAATTCGAAAATCTCAAGGTTTTATGACTCGTAATTTAAAAATTGTTGGATACTTTGCATTAGTTTAAGAGTCTGAAAAGTTGCAGCCGGATTTCATTTTGTTCAAATTTAAGGCATTCGAAATTATGTGACATTTATACGTTTGTAATCTGGTTCTGGTTGACATTTATCTTCAGAACGATCTTGTAATTTTTACCGGAATTATTTAAATTCACTCGAAAAGGAGTTTCTGAAGGACTGGAGAGTCCTAAAACTTCATCAAGTGGGACCTGGATTTTTCAGCCATTGCCACACATATTGCAAGAAAAATCTCCCACCTGCACTTTTAGGTCGCAGATTGATGTATTTTCGACACATTTCTACAGCATTGACTGAAAAAGCTTCTTCCATCGTCGTGAAACTTGTAAATATTCCTAATCCCGTGCTTTTTTCAAAAATTCTTCGATTTGGTTTCTCACCAGTATCTTTGTCTTCTTTGGTTTATAATTTCTTGATTCTACTTTCAAATATGAAGTAAGTTTACCATACATCGAAATATCAATACCTTTGTGCACTTTCAACACCGATTTTAGCATGGAATATTTTGTACACGCACCTCTTCTGAAATTGCTCCTTCTCCTATGCCCCTTTTTTCGCCAGTTATCGAATTCCACCACACTTTTACGTTTCGCTGGTAACACACGTAATGTTGCTTCTTGGGCTTCTTGCTGGATATCAGCCGAGATGAACAAATTCGCAGCATTCTCACTCATTTTTTGCTAATCTTATCATAAATATTACCGCTTCTTATATTCACAATACTCCTTGACCTTTATCTATTTCCTTGACTTCTTCTATTCTACCGTATGACCTAGTTTTACCCAGGATTGCAAATAAAATGGAAAGTCTTCATACTAAAAGAGATTTATGATGAAAAACTTGTTTAATTGTTGATATTTAACATAGTTTTGGAATAATGTTCAGAGAAAGTGGATTATAATGATCTCATGTAAAAGCATTAAAAAGCTGACTCATAGAAACATTAAAATATTACGTGCAATTAAAAAATCTGTTGACAATTTCAACAAATCACTTAACTTTCCTAAAAGTGTTTGTAAAGGACCTTATGTGTTCTCATCTGGTTTTTAGATATTTAATTCGCATTCTGATGTAGCTTTATAACCGCCATTGCCTATAAAATTATAACTGTTATCAAATTATATATGCTAGGTAAAAAAATAAGAGCTTATTTCACTAATGTGTTTCTTATCTATTCAAAACAAATACAAGACATTGAAATTGTTTTTTTTTCGCTCTGTTAAGATCAGCGCGTGTTTAAAATTAGCATTCAAACCCAGCCAGGTCCACTCCGATGACTGACCAGATAAGAAAATCGGATTAACAAATTAACATCACATAATTAATTATCAGATATGCAAGTAATTACCAAGAGTCGGTTCTAACGCCAGCAAAAAAAATGAACTCTAAACTTCAGCCACATTTAAATGAGACACGTTTTATGGGTTATTTATTGCCCATAATTTTCAATAAAGCGGAACATATTGCCTAGGAGATAGATGCGTCTCGCTTTTTTCGATGATGGTTTAGAATTACGGCCAATTATTATAATATCATTAAATGCGCATAAAGTAGGATTTATAGTGCTTTGCCCTAGGCGATTGTATTAAATTTAATTTTAGGCCAGCAGGTAAGTACGCGGAGGATAGCCGTGTAGATGAGTGGTCATCGCTATTTCTCGTCACGTACTTACACCACAGCTTAAATAACAATCAGCTCACAGACTCCTATGACCGGGAACGTCTCGCGCAGATCTTCGCGCATGCCGCCATATTGGGATACAACCTTTCAAATAGGACCAGGGCCGTCTTGTGTTCTATTTGTGTTACTTTGTGTTTATTGTTATTTATCATGATGAGTGAAAGAAGGAGGACATGTTTGTGCCGTGTGTGGATAACAGTAGTCTGTGTGAGGATCATTTTGAACCCAGGATGTTTACGAATCATTTTCCCAATCGGTTGAATAAAAATGCAGTTCCTACATTATTTCCTTCACTTGAGGGAAGTTCTAAATATTTTCAGATCATACCTATTCCCTGCCCATGCTAGTCACCCTTAACATAAACATTCTTCAGGATATGGTTTTATGCCAAACTAATGTCTTGGAAAATAATCCAGGTATTATATAGAGTACGGCAGAAAGTTGAACACAATGAAAACATTTTTGTTTCAAATTTTAATTTAATAAGTTTCACTTTTGTTATGTTTTCTTTTTTAGTCATTAGCAACGTAATGTTAATAAATTACCTATACGTACTTTGAAAAGTAATTGTACATTTTATGTTAATACTGGATCCACGTAGGTGTGGTATTTATATTAATCAAGCTCCCAAATTTAGGTAACATTTCCTATATCTAGATTTTAGTAAAACAAAAACAAAAATATTTTGAAATTCAAGTAGGTACACAGTGCAGTTAAAACACTTTCTAACTTGGGCAACTATTTTTTATCCGGTCCTGAATTGTATCCCTACTGACAGAGATTGATCAAGCTTCAAGGACAAATTTTCACGTTTTAATACTTCAAAGGTGCCGCCGTAGAGTCTGTGAGCTGATTGTTATTTAAGCTGTGCTTACACATTAAAAATTTAAAGTGGTTCAGTAAAAAAAATGTTATTGCTCAGTTCATCTAAACTTGCAATTTTTCTTAAAATAGCTCTTGAAGCGGCGAAACTTTTGGAAGCATGCAACCAGATGCAGGGGCGGTAGTACAGCCGTAGTACCAACAACCAGGGGTACTGTTATTAAGCAACCTGCTTGAGAAATTTGACATAAAATTATGAGGCATTTGTCAATGTCAGAGGGATATTCGGTCAGAAATTTGTTTGACAAAACAATCAATAGTCGCAACACAACAAAACAACTATTTGTTTATTGAAAGTACAGCTGGTAAAGGCACAGTTATTAAAACTTGTAAGTATGGTTTTATTGATGATGAATTGCTGTCCTGTTACTTTTTATTAAAGCTTGTTCTGCAGGTATTCTAGTACTAAAAGGTACTCTTACTTTAAGTCATTAGGATACACCGTTTTTTAGAAAAATGGATTTGAAAATTTTTCGTTAATAATCTAGTGTCACAAATGCTTAAAAGTTAAAGACAAAAAAGTTATGCGTTAACATAACCGTTGACCTACCCAAAACGGACGCCTATGACCGGTACTAGAAATTCGCAATTGATGGAATCGATTCATCTCTGAAGGCTAAACAAGCATACCAGTTTTTGTTTTTCTAAGTAGAAGCGTTCTGGAGGTATTTAAACAAAACTATTTAGAAGGCGCCATCTTCAAAGAGCTCTAGTTCCCTTAGGAAGCATTTTCGGACTAGGTGAATTGGGTTAAATTGTCTTAAAATTATCTGAGGAATCTCCGGTCTTCGTTTGTCAGCAGAGTTTCTGGACACCCTGTATATAAATTAAATTGTCAAATTCATTTGAAATATAAAGCTGTGGAACTTATACAATCTTGATGTCAAGTGATTGATAACAAAATGACAACAATAACGAAATTTAAATGGCTGTTAGAACTGTCAAAAAATTTTCAAGAAAAGGAATTCGTTTTTCTTCTATCTTTAAAGGGATAATATAAAAATAAATGGAGTGTCTCTCTGGTACATGCATTTCAGGGACACCCTGTATATAGGTTAGTCACTTCTTAATCGTAAAAATGCGCAGATGTTCAGGCGACAACTGCTTATTCGCACAACCGCTTTCCAACTAGTCCAACAGCAAATACGGACCTAATTATGGGCAATTAGCGAACGAATCGGACGGATTTTAAGACAAAGCTCCGTTTTTCGTACCGTCGGACTTCCACAAGCGTTTCCGAGAAGTCCTCTTCCCGAAACGGGGCAAGCAGGTCGCGTTCTCCCGATAAGAATTGCAATACTATTCCGCTTCGTTGAATAAAACACGAGTCGCTTTCATTTCTCGCCGGCGCTTTATTAATGGCAGAGGCGCATATTTAGTTTGTATAAATTCCCTGTAAATTATCACCTTTTTTCCACCTCCTCGATTACCGCTAGTCGTTTTACACGAAAGCGTGAAAAGTGTGGAATCGTTAACAGAATTGAACCGGCAATTATAGAATTTTAATCTGATCCGATGGGCAGTGGCGGCTCGCCAGGTGACGAAGGCGACGCATCTCTTCGCCTAAAATTATCCGCACGGAAAGAAAGCTACACTATCAAGATTAATACACTTAATCTCTAGCTCAATTTCGCTAATCTTTAAAAGTATAGTAATACTTTATTGAAAGATTAACTTAATATATATATTCCCCATTCAAGAATTAAAATTTCTTGAAATCAAGGAAACTACTATACCAATATGAGATAACGTTGTTTGTTTAAAAAAATTGTTTTGTTTTATTTAAATAATATGAATTACTTGAGTCATAAATTGTTACTGCAAACATATTTAAAATGATATTAAATAATTTTGAATAAAGTAAATAATAACATTGACATTAAGAAAAATTTAAACTGAAGTACATACGAGATGTGGCAATTAAGTTTCGGGAATTTAGTTATAACTCGGAAACTGGCAACACTGCATCGTTCGTCAACGTTTATCTAGAGAATGGGGACCTTCCTTTTAATTTCAATTCAAGGTTGTAGTCGATAGCTCGTTTGGTTTGTGTTTTATGTGTATTTTTTGGAAGTAACTTTTTTAGTGGGGTCGTGAAAATGAGTGACAAATTACCATCAACGTGTTGTGATTCAATTTTTAGTGAAATCTGACGAAAAACCCTCGGAAATCCTTCGAAAATTGCAGGTGGTGTATGGAAACGAGTGCATGTCGAAAACACGCGTGTTTGAATGGGCAAAACGGTTCAAGGAGGGGCGTGAATCGGTAAAAGACGATCCACGTGAAAGAGCTCCCGTCACCTCTCGTACTGACGCGAATGTTGCCCGTTTGCGTGCACTGATCACGTCTGACCGGCGCCTAAGCATTCGTGCGTTGTCTGACGAGTTAAACGTCAACAAAGAAACCGTTTGCAAGATGTTACACACAAATTTGAATATGCGAAATATTTGCGCAAAGATGGTGCCAAAAGTTCTCACCCGTGAACAGAAAGACATGCGAAAATCGATCTACGCGATTCGGTGATAACGATATGTTGCAAACACGTCGGTTACCGCACCTATGACATAATGATGAGAACTAATAAGCCCGAAACCGGTATATGTCTGGTGGGCTGCTGACGAATGACTTTGGGCGTATGCTATATATTTTCCAGGTATAATTAAATGCTGGTCGGGGCATTAGCCCGCAGAATAGTTGTTTCCTGGGATTCCGTGTTTGCAACATTGTTATCGTTTAATAGTTTGTATTATTATGTCTTTAGAATTCATTTGGACCACTCTGTACATAGTTTCTTTCGTCCCCATTTTCTAATATCCAGGAAGCAGAATAATACCTCTTTGTCTTTGGCGATTCTTGCAGTAAACGGTCGATACATTAACTCTAGTTTTATGGCTATTGTCGTCGGTACGGTTAGAGCACCTAACGATACGTGTAAATCAATTTTTAAAAGGTTTCAGGACGCGCTTTAGAGCTCCGCAGCTATTTTATCGAAGTTTAACTGTCTTACGGTATCGGCTAGTTGTTTGTAGAATAAGTGCAAAATTCGAGGACTGCCTTTACATTTGAAACTACACGGAGATAGTGTTGAACCATAATAGTCATTCGTTATATTTCTGACCAAGTAAAAATAAATTTAATCAGTGTTACTATTTTTTTTTGTATTATTCCCGAGATTACATATTAACAAAATGTTACTCAAAATGTTTTTACATTTTCTCAAAAACGGTTAGTGATAGGTATAGAATATAGTTAATCAAATATGTTTTGGAATGAAAGGAGAATCCAAAAACTAAAATATACAGGGTGTTCTACAAAATCAGTCGCATATATCGTTTTCTATGTGCTCGCGACTTGGTCTACTGTACTATTTAGGTGTCAAAATATGTTCTTTGGAAGATACATTTCTATTAGCTCTTTTATTTGAAGTGACTAGACGAAATTCTCCAAAAAGTTTCAGTCCAGCTCTCAACCTACTAGTTCTAACGTGTTTAAAATCATTAGAAGATTCATGAGAATGAGACTAATATGGTCCGCGATGCTCCTAGACCGCGACCGCGTAGTGCATAGGAGTAGCATAGGAATAGCAGTAGTAAACAATAAACATCAACTGCAGAAGGTTTAAACTGATTGCTACATTGATGTCCCAACCATATGTTTGTTAAGACAGTTTTTGGGCTTACAATCTTATAGCATTTTCCTCAGAATTTGGAGATGAGTATCTTAATGTCTTCATTAGCAAGTAATATGTTAAAATAAACAGGTTTATGGTTAAATGTCCACCAAGTTCAACGTGCTTTACCTAACTGCTAATTAAATCTGCCAAAGTCGTTATTTTCGGTCGTTGGACATCCTGACCATCACTGTTTACAACAAAGGAACGTTCTGGTGCTAATAATTGGATTAACAGTACTTTACGTGCTGCCATCTTAGTCATGGGTATATGTCTAGCAAAGGAAGGAATAGTAAGGGGACGACAATACGTAAGCTTATTATTTGTCTGTCCGTGTACTTTTGATTTTACTTTTTAATTTGTAAATTGTCCTACTGCAAACATATTATAAACTTGGAAACAGGCTATTCCTGTTCCTTAGCCGCCCTGGATTGAACTAAGAATAAAATTGGCGTGTTCAAATCCAATACAATCGCACAACAAGCTGATAAAACCTCATCACCGTTGTCTTTTGACTTCTTGTGGTCACATTGGAAGAATAATAACCCAGGTCTCGCGCACCTGCTTTCAGCGCTATTAAATACATAACTCCTCTCGATATTTCAGCAGCCAGACCGGGTTCTGGAACAGGAACGGAACTGTCGTCGCGGTGGGGATGTTTAGAATAATTCATGCAATTAACGAGTCTTGTTATAGAGAGACAAGTTAACAGTCGCGTAAGTATGCGACGTAGACGACGAAAAAACCAGATCCATTAATATAATATTCAATAAGCCCTGTCGCAGCGATATCCGGTGCTTGGCGAATGCCCCTCTCGTTTATTATTAGACATACAGAGTAGTACACGCACAAAAAGTACCTGATCTGGGGAAATATTTTAGGTTATAATCGTGAGATATGGGGAGAAGTTGGAGATTTGGCAACACTGCGCAAGCTTGCCAAGTATGGTCCTACACTGAATGATTATTTGTAATATTACACCGTGGTTTATTGGTTTATTGCCTAGGTCTACCCGTATAGTGTGAAATAACACACCAGCAGAATGTAATTTTACTACTCTAGTGGAAAGTTACTGTTTGAAGTGTAAAGTACTGTTACCAGTTCTAGGTAAAATAGTTGTTTTCCATTATTATAAATACTACAAATATTAACATAATATAACATAAGAACCACTTAGCATTTAATTTTTAAAATTAATTATTAATAAAATTTAAAACTAACTCAAGTAAATCAGTAAATAACTTTGAAAGTACCTAGATATAGTTTACAGAAAGCAAATATATATGTTCTTTATTTTGCTTAAACTAACGTAACATAACCTTCAACTATATTGTCACGGATTTCCCAATCCGTCTTTTTCTTACTGCCAGAAAAACAATCCGTTAATTAATCACTTGTCTTTATTAATTACTCTGTACTCTACTGAATACTAATTGCAACTCAACTAAGCACTATTTCACTTTGAAACTCCAGGTAATTTACGACTAAACACTCCAATTCAAGTCTGTATTTCAATACTGCCTGACTCGGCCGTTTATTCTTCTTTTATAGACCAAACGAATATTCCAGGTATTTTCTAGCATCTCTAGATCTATTTTCTCGAACGACTCGAACGCTTCTCGATTCCCAATATTTCCAGTCGCCCCTCGATATCCGGCATTATTTGTTTGTTTATCAATCGAGTAGGGGCGATCGAGGCAATCTAGCGTTTCGCGATACCACAGTCGTCGAATTGGGTGCGAGCGGGGCAAATTCTGTGACAATATATTTTGACGTTTTAGCGTTGTAGCATTGCCAGTGTTACTGCTACCTCATTTGGAAATTTTAAATTTAACAAAATAAAGGCGAAGCAATGCTTCTCTGAGACACCATTACATGCAGCAATATTGTTAATTTTTCTGCATATTTCTCAAAACTGCTGTTTTCTAAAAGTACAATAATGAATACTCTTTAAATTATAAGACAGCAACACAAGAACAGTCACAAGTATATTTCCTTGAGAATAACATATACGTGATTGTAACTCCTCACTCCCACACTTGCGTTACCACGTGATATGGTGCAAACAGGTTTGTTTAGGGCGTTTCTTACAATACAGTAATAAGTGTTCAAAATGACCCGTTGCGTGCAAGAAACGCTCTCTCGTAGCCAGTAGCCGTAAATTCACATGTAATGCAGTTCATGATTACGAATATGTGGCATTTTTGTTTATGCACTCTCACAAACACTAGTATCAACCACTACTTTGATGTAGTTTGAGGTTAACAAGTATAGTAATGGACTGCAATGTTGCCGTCTTGATCAGATGCTGATGCAAAAATCTACATATTTCTTACTTAAACGTTTGAGAATACCAAAACCAACAATCCGCGGTAATAATATTTGCTATGCATTCGAATATTTTCGTTTGCGTGACCATTTACGTCCACCTTGTTTCAGTTCGAAACGGAAAGCCATTAGAGAGCAAAATGTTTTCAATTTAGCGTCTCCTCCGAGCAGCTATTAATTAAAGAGTTAGAGAGATTGCACTCGGTGGCAATTACGTTCCTCTCAAAGAAATTTATTCCATTTTCAGGTCTCGTATGCATTTGTTTGCATATTAGATTAGGTATGCGCTGTTAATTTAACTTAATCATAGTGCACGTGTAAATCGCGTAAAATGTACTCAAATTTTTCTCCAGTAAAGTTCCTTTCGAACATCTGGTACAGATACTTTATATTTAGTAAAAGTCGACTTCATCTTTGGATGAAGATATTTAAAATGTGTCTTGCAATAAATAATAAATTTGGATGCGTGTTTCATAACATGTCAGCTTCAAGGTCATTCCATTAAGGGTTCAGTTTACCCCATCAGGTCATCTTCAAGGTCATCTCAAAGTCACATCGAAATACAGTTATGCTAACCATCGCGCATTTATTTTTTGAGGTCGCTGGATTCAAATCCAGGGTTCGTTTGACTCTTTCAGGTTGTTTTCAATGACATTTCAAGGTCAAATCGAAAGATAGCCATACAAATGGATAAAGCCATATCACGTTTACGTTTTTGATGTTTCCGAAGGATGCAGAGTGACGTTACCAAGGCATGTGTGGAATAAATCCACTCCGAAAATACAGGGTGGTTGGTAATTAATGACCCTTGGAAACATATTAGATTTTTCACATCAGAATATTACGATTTAATTCCAACTTTGACACCCTGTATCCTTTTTATCATCAAAATTTTATTAACTAAAATCGTAATATTTTGAAGTGAAAAATCTAGTACACAAGCCTTTAAATTTTTCCCAGTAAATGATATGGTACACCTCTGGGATTGACCTACTGGTCGAAGTCATCATACGAGCCTCCCCTCTTTTTTTCTCTAATGCATTTCTGATATAAAAAACAGTTTATTACTGTACCTGCTGATGGAACAAGTCCACTTAGATTTCACTTCCTCTCAGCTATGTTCATTTTCGTTCAATTTGTCTTGAATTAATTGACGCATGTTTGAAACAAGGTATGTATGTAGTAATTATTTCATAATCACGGAGAGTGTACGAAACACGTTTAATGAACAGTGAAAAGTAGATCAGGCCAAAATAAACAGATAGGAATCTACTACACGTTTGTATTGCATTCCGTTGAAATAATGCGAGAAAGAGATCATGCGTTGCATTTCTAGAACGTATTAGCATCGATCTGTAAGTAAAAAATTGATGTAAAGTACACTTACGAAAAACGTGGTTAAAAAACGTTTAATAGCTTCAAAAATATTGACTGTATCAACCACCTAATAAACTCTTTTCCTGTAAACACGCATCATTCAAATCTCCAGTAAATTGAAGTGAAAGTAGTTTGTTTACGCCGAAGAAGCTATTTACTATCAGAAGTGGGATTTCGATCAACATTCACTTTACGAATTTTCACACGTTTAATACTGGTAAACATCCAAATGATCTGGTCAATTTAAAAAATTAGAAAACCGGACCGGATAATGTATCATGGCTACTGTACGAGATCCCAAATTACCTCCAGAGGAATGCTAATTTTTCCTGCCTTCCCAAGGCCTGCTTTGACCGAATTTCACGGATCACTGGCACGTTGAACATTTCACACCGTGCGATTAGACCACTTATACCTCAGTAATTGCTATGGAGTCGTTAAGCATCACATCTAAGTAGCAATTACTAGAATGTTTCAAAGGAATTTCGTTTGGTTTGATACACAGGATTATCGTTTAGCAAGCGCCTGTACAGAATTTGATTAAATAGCAAAAATCAGTAGCTCCCTCGTAGATCTGATTTTACCGTTACGCATTTTAACATTGGAAATGAAGAAATTGGTACCTAACTTTCAAAATTAAAATATTTGATCGTCAAAATATTTTTTCTGCATCTTTGGAAATCACAATGTCTGAAATATTTGCTTGTTTGGAAGTAGAAGATTCGTTGTGAATTTTTCTGTCTGTATCTCGCTTTTTGATACAGGCTCTTCAACGTAGAACCTTGTAAACTAGTCTTGAGATGTCCCCAAATTAAAAAAATCAATAGAGTTCATATCGGGTGATCTGGGTGGGCAAGATTGACCTTGGCCTCATCCAATCACGTTATTACCTAATCTTTCATTTAAATACTCACAAGCAGTCAAACTAAAATGTTTTAGTACATAGGAAATTCAGATAAAACATGCACCGGTTAAAGTTCTTGTCTTGTTTTATCCACTTAAGAAAATTAAACGGTCGATCTACGCTGTCTAAAATACCCTTACAATAAATAACTATATTTATACCATTTCAGATCTATCAGAAATTTGCGCAATTTTGAATAATTTCCGCTTACTTTGACTGCTGAAAGTAAACATCATTAATAAACACAAATAATAAACTTTCACGTGAACTGTCCAGAGAGGCGGCAGATTCGTGCCTTCTTTCGCGCAGAATATGGCTTCATTTGTTATTATTTATCGTGCTTCCGCGTCAACTTCGTTAGATACGCCATTAAAGTCATTGCGGCATAATTCTGCAATAAATATCAACTTCATTCTCACCCCTAGGTGATGATAATTAAACTCCAGACCGTTTCTTAGTTTCAGCACACCTATTTCTCACACGACCATCATAAAGTCATTTGTGTTATCCAACTCGTATATCAGGGAAGTAATCAGCGGGTAATTGTGGAAAAATAAGAGAATAGAATTTTTGCTTGTTTTGTGGAATAAAATGTGCTATGCTTCAATCAAATAAGCTTTGAAAATTAAAAAGAAAATCTTAGTTTTGCTACATAGTGCCTTCTCTCTCTATGAAATATAACGAAATATTAAAAAAGCTTTTCATAATGAAAAATTGATAAAATATGCAAAATGTTCTAGGCCTACTTTGATATTTTTAACTTAATATTGAATTTTTTCTCTTAATAGTGCCCTCTATATATGAAAAAGTTTCAAATATTCAATGTCCACCACAATAAAATAATTTACCTGAAAGAGTACGCTTTGGAGATTTTTGTTACGATTGTTGACAGCTGTCAAAGTGCAGTTTTGGCCAATAGTCGCAAACGTTTTTTGTTTTAAATAGTCTTGGTTGAGACAAGAAATCTTGCAAAGTATTGTCTAGTCTTGCAAAACAAAACAATAATATATTAAGTATCAAGAACAGTAAGGAGAGTTTACCGATCAACGACAATGGTTGGAGGTGATTGGTAAACTCTTTACTGTTCGAGATGCTTATACTACTTTTTGTACGACCATAGAGAACGACATATGCGACTAATTTTGTAAAAGGTCATCATCAGCTTGACAAGATGGTCCACGATGGGTGTCGACCGCGACCGCTTAGTGCGGTTTCTCCTTTAAACATCGCACTTTTTGTTCATATTCGCGTCCCTTCCTTATCCTGTCTTTTCTGGGTTATCACTGTCTTAAACTCATTATACCTTGCCTTCATGTTAGATACGTTCTGCCCGTTTCTTAATTTTTTTTATTTGTGGCTTTAATTTTATACCGTATCATTTGCATTTAAAGGTGTCGTCGTTTCCTAAAGCGTCCGCTCGAAGTGTTATGAAATTGAATAAGATCACTCGCAGCGCACAATCTAATAGGTTTATAATGATAGGTGTTTGGTGTGTAATTTGTAGTCCCACGTAAGCATCTGCGTGATGAAAATGCGTCGGTTTCGTAAACGATTAATGATTACACCGCTTTATGCGTTTTCTTCCAATCATTTAATCATAATTTGGGCACTCCGATTGCTGAGAAATTCGTAGACATTTACCTACAGCAACATAAACTCAAATCGTGTTAGAATTGATGCGAATTACTTACAATCACTTTTAATAGACTCTCTCAGCAGTTGTCTTTTTGTACAGAGTGATTTAGAAATACTAAGAAAAATAGGTACATACAGTCAACTCGAGACTCGCATTTTTTAATTTTTACGAATTCTAGTCCTTAAGGGTTCTAGGGGGCCTAAAATCGTATTTTTTGCAAATATATTGAACTCCAAAGCCGATTTTAATTTCGTATGTGGTTGTAAATAATCTATTTGATATAGGGATAGTGATTTTCCAGGTTGTTATGTCGTGACTGCACATCCCTAGCTTTTGCTGGTATTCTTTGACCTGCTTTTGTTCTCGGGCTAGGTTCTGTGGGGGGCAGACGCGCTATCGGCATTTCTGGGCCCGACCACATATTGATTTCGGCTCCTGTTGTCGGTATTACGACTGCTATGGTCGAAACCGTTCCTCGAATAATGGTGGTCTTCCCGTAGCCATGCTTTGGAATCATGGGATGCGACCAGTTACAGAGCCTAGCCCGAGAACAACAAGGGCATGTGAAAGAATCCCAGCTAAAGCTAGGGTTGTGCACTTTAAATCTGTTACCGAGGCCACGACATAACACCGGAAAGTCACTATATATCAAATAATAACACTGGCCGTGAAAGCTTAAAAACTATCTTAATTAATCTATTTTACCCTGATTTATATAAGTAGTAGTTTTATCAAATTACTCCATAATTTAGTTTTCAAATTCTTTTATTTTCCAAATTATTTTCCAGTGAGCATTTTACACAAAAATGATACCTACATTACGTTTTTTTATTATTTGAGATTTAATTTTCTAGAAAAAGTATAAATTTATAGTATTGCCATTGTCAATGCTATTTAAATAGCCCAGCCTGCTTACCTCACTAATTTAAATAGTCACGAACCGCCACTGCTTCAGACCACCTCTACAGGGTGGTTCAGCCCCATCTTGCTACGACCCTGCATATTTTATTTTGAAATCGTTATCGTTAAGAAGATACACCAAAACGATTAAAAATAGTATACTTATGCGAAGGAAGGGGCGGTCTACTATCATTATTTCGCTTTCGATCCGCCAGGCCACTAAACAATAATGAAGTTGTCGGCTTTAAAATTAAAAATTTTCCGGTAATTAAACCCACCGACCGTTGGTGCATCTTTGCAGAACCTGCTCCGTGTTCTAATGGTTATTAAAAGGAAAATTTATCGTGTCGCATATTACGCCCCGGTTTGACGTTTAATTTGTTCCGTTATTAATGACTCCGGTGCGTGAGCGCATCACAATAACCGATAATTATAAGGTGCTCGTGGTGTTTTACAAACTGGAACCTGTTCGCACCTTTCCGAATAAATGAGTGTTCGAATGTTGCGGGATATCGCGCCCTATCAACAGCGTGCGTGAGGCTGAAAGCTGCACGCATGGTGTTACGCATACAGGATGTTCGGAAAGGAGAGAGACGTATCATAACTGGCGTTGGATCTACTCTATAGTATAGTCGTGGTCCAAAATAATAGAGAGTGATTCGTGTTATAAAGCCGCTCATTTAAAGCAGTCAAAAAAGATAAATGCATACAGTCCCCTTATTTTTTGTATTCGTTGTTGAAGTCAAGTGAAGTTCAAAGTTTCCAACTTCAACTATCTAGAGGAGCAACATTTGTAATTAGACAGGTGGTGGGGATGTTGCCAGCAACACTACATTGTTCACTGTCTTTTATTCTACCACAGAATGACCTAATTTTTGTAACTGTAGACTTTATCTTGCTGAAATTCCAAATAACTCATCATTTAGTCATTATATGTTAATGAATGAGATGGGGTCCAGGATTGAACCTTGTGGGACACCTTATCTCTGCAAGAACTTATCAGACTGACATCCCTGGAGTTGATCAAATTTATATGCATTTTGTAAATGTGAGTCCGACAGATCAATGAAAAGTTTACTTATATCAAAAGCTATCAACTTCCTTAATAAAATTCTGTTGTTTAGGCTGTTAAAGGACTTTGAGAAGTGACTATGTACATCAAATCGACTATCAAGCATTTCAGTTATGTATTGACACTTTCAGACTAGATTAGTAACCGTTGATCTGTTGTTCACAAAGCTATAATGCTGTTTGATGGATATTGCATTTGAAACTTGACTGTAAATGAGATTATGAAGAATACAAAATTTTTGTTATCGTAACAGTTTATAGTAAAAGCGTAGTCGAAAAAGTGAACTACTACTGCTCTCAATATCGTTTCGTGTCGGGTTTTTCTGCAAACGTACATTTCTAGGCGATCGGGTATTTTTTTAGCGTTACAACAAGGGGTTTCGATAGCTAACAATCGAAACCAAATTAGTTGCGGTCTCGATATGTCATGGTTTACTCGTTTCTAGCACAAAAGACGGCGTGGTTTTTGCAAACCGACGTCCTCATTTGCCAATAGCGATTTGTAACGAATTTTTTTACGTCCGAACGTAATTGTATTAGACAAATTGCCTGAGATTTGCATCTTTTTTACGCGGGATGATTGCAGGTTTGCTGTACCCCCCGGTTGATTTTTACGTTCCATTTTTAAACCAAGGGCAATTAACGACCACCATCGAGTTGTTCCACACACGCGACCGTAAATAAGAGGATATTCTTGGCAGCAGGAATTATATATTTTAATTACCTAAATGACCTCATAACACATTTTCTGAAGATGTCGCCGTCTCTTCGCCTTTTTATTTGCCCGTCCAGGGTCGGAGTGTTGGAAATTTTTATTTCGGCAGATTAAAAATAGGCTATTTATGACGTTGAAAATTAAATAAATAGTTTCTGTGACGTCACAACCATTATTTTGCACAACGGCAACGTGACAAGGATTTCAATTTTTGTATTTTGCTTGTGTAACTTTTTCATCTTTGACTTTTTAACAAATTGGACAGCAAATTCCGTTTTCCCGAACTGTTTTACGTTAAAAGGTACTCTTGTTTCAAATCGTTATCTCCCAGTAAACACACGTACGTATTTTAAACGTTTTATCAACGTATCATTGGTCGATAAACCGTGTTACGTTACAAAATCGACGGTTTGTTTTTGGTGTAAAAAAACACGTTTATAGTATAACGTTATAAACACGTTTTATTTTATTTAAAATCCTCACTAGTCATTATTCTTACGTTAAACTAATGTTACAGGTAAACTATAATTTTACTATTGTTGTTAACGTTTTTATGACGTAAACTTCTAAGTAATTATGTACTAAATGTCAATGACAAGGAATATCAGATCGTTATTTTATTATATAAATAAAAATTTCAAATATAGGATGCATAAAAGTTACATCCCTACATCTTTATTACCTACCACTTCCGGATTTCAACAATGAAAATTTAAATAAAATGCCCTATGTATTTTTACTTGTTTCGATAAATACGGTTACCGAAAACATTTCGTCTTATTAAAAAATTTCATATAAGAGAATGTAAATTTTCACATCCACCACCTAAAAAAATAACATTAAAAAGCGACTTTATTGAAATTTCATGTAAATTAGGAAGGTATACACCTACATTTGACAAGTAATATTTTTCTGTTGTTTTAAGTGCAGTTATTTGTGCGTGTTCGTTTTCTTATGGAAAAATGTTATATAACTATTTGAAGTGTTGAAGTAATTAAAATATTGAAAAATAACTTGAATTAATATTTCTTATATCAAAGCTTGCTTTACTTACAAATTGCCGCTTCTCTATAAGATGTGTAACTTTGTGGTTCACCCCGGAGGGGTTTCATTTACTTCAACAGATGTCGCCCACTTCGTGAGTGTTCCCAATATTTACATTCAGAAAGCTACTTCTATGGGGTTAGAATTCGTTTGTATACATCATAATAAAGAACATGTAGTAATAAATCTTTATGTTCATTTACGGATTTTGCAATGCGTTAGAATTTAAGTCAAAATAAACGTTTTTTACACGTTCAATTAAATATGTATAAGAACTTTTTAAGAATAATTCACTTGATTGGTCGAATATAAATCACGTGATACTCGCTGCATCGGGAAGGGTAGCGTAGTCCCAGTCAGGAGTCAGGTTAATCTGCCGGTTGTCGAAGCTGTCCTTTGTGTTGTATTACTTCTGTGGTAAGTAATTCTCTATATTTGTTTCTAGCATTTCATCGCTATATATAAATGTAGTTGTAAATATTGTTGTAAATCTATCGGCAAGAAAGAAGTTACGTAGGAATCTAAGTCATTATGTAGAATTGTAGATGATTCTCAGTTTCAATATGGCCGTTGGCTTGGCGGCCAGTTAGAAGTTACCTAGGTGGGTCAGGCATTGAAGGAGTAATGCGACGAATAATGAAATTTATCATGGAAAATCAGTTAGGAATTCAATTTAATTAGAAATACCGTTATAACAAAGTGACATTTGAAAACACAACAGCTATGAGCATTGTTTTAGGTAACATATAAAAGTAATATGTGACCACTGATTTCAAATTGTACTTTGATTCTAGAAGGAGCAAAGCTCAACTTCCCGCAACCGAGAAAAATGATCTGCGAGTTGCCTGGGCGGTAAAGGAATGGCTGAAGCATTCGGCTGCTAGATTTAGCCAAGGCACGAAAAATAAATAATAATGTTTGATAAGCTGTAGGTACATTATTTTTTTAAATAAATTTAAATATGAAAAACTGTTCTTATTTAATTGTATTGATAATTACGTTAAAAGTAGCTTTTAAAACTACCAATTTAAATTAAAATCATCAGTGCATTTAATGCAATAAAAAACGTTTAAAATAACGGTTTTACAACCTTTAATATAAACGTACAATGTACGTTAAAAAATAACGTATTAAAAACGTACATTTTTATCGTGTAATATACGTGTTACATTTACTAAATTATAACGTGTAAACGTTAGTGTCTTGCAACGTGTAAACCAGCGACATTTGAAAGTTGATTCTACGTTATGAAATTACCTATTTTTAAATGGTGTTAAGTCATAATAAACGTTTTATATACGTATTAGTGTTTATTGGGCTTTAACGGTTTTTGAGAAAATCGCTCTTGAATTAATCCCACTTTGGTCAATTTTATAGTAACTTAAACAAAAAATAATACTTAATAATAATTTAATACGCAATCAGTAATACACATTATTGATGTAGAACAATTATGATATGATTATTTGTTTATGGATTTTGCGATGGTAATGCTGCGCGGCAGAAGGTTTCAAACAGACACTGTATTCGCAATTTAGTTGCAACTTAATTTTGATAATAGACAACAAGCTATTTTATATACTGTTCAAAAAAACCTCCCCCTTCTCTGATACTAAGTCTTGCCCTCCGTATAACTCTTATCTAAGATATTAAGATGCTAAAACTGTTTTGACGAATTTCATTGGCTGCATCATTGATACGCTGCAGCAATTCCTCACGGGGATCGACTTCGGTGGCGTAAACTTTTTGATTTAGATATCCCCTGAAAAAGAAGTCCAGAGGGGTTAGGTCGGGAGAACGCGGCGGCCAAGCTACCGGTCGGTGCCTCCCTATCCACCATCCAGCGAAATTTTCGTTTAGAAAATTTAGAACATTGCGATCATTATGTGCTGGGGCTCCATCGTGTTGAAAAATCATGTTGCGTCGTAAATTTAGAGGCAGATCATCGAGAATTTGGGGAAGATTTTCTTGAAGTAAGTTTAAATAAAGATTTGAATTGAAACGTTGCGGAATTTCAATAGGTCCAATGAGAGTGTCGTGAATTATCCCCGCCCATAAATTTATGGAAAACCGTTGCTGGAAGTTTGTTCTCCGAACAACATGTGAGTTCTCATCTTCCCAATAATGAGAATTATGAAAATTTAATTTTCCATTTCGGGTAAGTAGCTTCGACCACAAAATTTTGGAAGCTTGCTCGTTGTCCAGCGACAAAATTGCATACGTGGCGCAAAATCTTCTGGTATCAAGCCATGTTTGGAAACCTTATCCTGTACTCGCGTTCTGCCGCTGCAGCATTACCATCGCAAAAGCCACAAATAAATATCATATCAACTAACTCTTGTCCCGTAAACTGTTTCATTTTTTTCGCTTAGAACTATTAAATTGGCAATCGGGTTGACAATACTTTGACATAAGAATACCTTGATAATTTTGTTTAAATTACTATGAAATTGACCAAAGTGAGATTAATTCATCAGCGATTTTCTCAGAAACCGTTAAAGATAACGATTTGAAACAAGGGTACCTTTTTGACGTAAAACAGTTCGGGAAAACGGAATTTGCTGTCCAATTTGTTAAAAAGTCAAAGATGAAAAAGTTACACACGCAAAATACCAAAAAAAATCTAAATTAAATCTAACGCTTATAATGTAACAGGGGTTCCACAAGGCTCCAATCCGAGCCCACATCTTTTCTCCACTTTCATTATTGATTTTAGCTCACTCATTAAGTGGCATAGAATACTTTTTGCTGATTGTTACTGTTTATAGATGAATTATATATTATCATTCTTCCGTAAAACTAAAATCGGCGGTTTATAAGTCGGTTATAAGTTTAAAACAGTTAAAATTAGAACAGTTAGTCGGAAAACTGAGTCAAAATTCCGACAGTGGTTGATTGGACACTTTTATTTTTGGAAATTATGTACAAAGAGAAAATTTGTCGCATCGTAAATAATCTTTGAAAAAACCTTATTTTTTCCTGATGAATAAGTAGGTAGTTCTATCGTGAGGAATGCATAAATTTCAGTAATTGACAGCGATGTAGATTTTATCATAGAAACACGAAATAATTATAATCCCTGTTGGTGTGTGTTTAACGGGCAGTCATGCAACATAAATTTGAACGCTGCTCTCTCGACGTGTGTACGATGTTATTCTTGCTCTACTTAGGGCCATTCTCATACAGAACCCAGCGTTACGGCTGCAAATTTGAATATCTTTGATATGGACGACGGGTAGACGCGATCGGAGTTGTTTATCATCGCGTTCCTATCGTTCCCGCTCATATTTTACCTTCGGGTATACGGAGATATTTCCTCCTTTCTGAAAAGAAAGGACAATAATGAGTTTTGCATGTACGATGTCTGAATAACCTCTTCGTGCCACAAATGCGGAATGTATCGCTGCAGTAAATCTTTTCGGTCGTGGCTGCGATTGTGGGAATGTGGTCAATTAGCGTTTTATTTTTATTACACTTTTCTGAATGATTTTGGCATTTTAGTGCGATCTGGAAATAATTTTTCTAAGCAAGAAGATTTCGTAAAACGTAATTATTCTTTTTGACAATTTGAATTCTTAATTGAAGGGATATAAAAGAAAACGTATACTGTGTTCAATCAGCGCTTCCCAAAAGTGAATTCTTATATATCAACAGGTGTAGGTAACTCTCACTCGCACACGCCTTTCGCCGTCTTTCTAGATTGCCTACGGCGTATTCTGATGCCGATTTTTTAGCGTTTTCCTTGCTAAATTTCCATTTTCTCGAGGCTCCTCAGTCAAAAAACGGCGGATTTTTTGATGTGGAACGAGGATAGTTGAGTCGGTTACGCCCCTTTGTAGACATTCGACAAATGGCAGACGAAATGCACTTCATAAACGTCAGAAATGTTAAACTAATTTTTGTTTTTCTTTAGTTTTATTGGGTTTTTGCCACACTTCTGAAAAAATAATAAAGATTAATTAAATAAGCCCTTGCGCCAAACGGAACAGTCAAGGGTTATTTTTGAAACTAAGTTTGCCTAACCAAAAAATCTCACACTGAAAAAAAGCAGATAAGTAAATAATAACAAAAATCACATCACTATCGCGCACGTCCGTATTATTGACGTTTCTCAAAATCGTAGTAAAAATATTAAACCTATGTCAAGTTTGACAGTTTAAAATTTGTTTATCTGCTTCCATAGAGGTGTTAAATGATTTTTATTTTATTGTTACTTCCTTCTTCTTGATACAACTGTAGCCAACAATGATCGATGTTTACTGAACAGTTTGACACACACTTATCTCCGTTCAACAAAATAATCGCAGTCTCTTTTAACGATTATTTTGGTGAACGGAGATAAGTGTGTGTCAAACTGTTCAGTAAACATCGATCATTGTTGGCTACAGTTGTATCAAGAAGAAGTAAGTAACAATAAAATAAAAATCAGATAAACAAATTTTAAACTGTCAAACTTGACATACGTTTAATATTTTTACTATGATTTTGAGAATGAAAACAGAGAGTTTTTCGAAACGTCAATAATACGGAAGTGCGCGATAGTGATGTGATTTTTGTTATTTTTTACTTATCTGCTTTTTTTTCAGTGTGAGATTTTTTGGTTTGGCAAACTTAGTTTCAAAAATAACCCTTGACTGTTCCATTTGACGCAAGGGCTTCTTTAATTAATCTTTATTCAGACAATAATTTGTTGTTGTTTACTCTCTTTTGTAGAAATTCAACAAATGTCAAACGAAACGTCAAAATGAATTAAAATAGATTATGTATTGTGTTCTGGAACAATTTTCGGGCCCTTCCAGCTACGAGAAATTGTTATTGTATTGTCTGAGATATATCCGAGTCCTTTGGTGATGATTTTGTAGCCCAAAATCTGAATTGGTATCTTTCAAATATTTTTGTTACATATGTCGTAATATAGACGCTGAAATAATATGGCAACAACATGTGCAAAGGTTGTAGTAGCTCGATTGGTAGCATTAAGATTTACCACTCCAGAGGACGGTGGTTTGATTCCCGCACAGGCCAACTTTTTTTTATAATAAATTTTTTATTTTTTTTTATATACTTGAACTTTTTTGTCAAAAATTATATATACAAGTCAAGAAAAGACAATAATGCTTTATAGAATCTTTAAATTTGAACCTTCTAAAATGTCCAGCCTGCCTTATGTCTGGGGTAAATTTGAAGGCACACCAATATTTTTATAGATATCGAATCTAAGGTAAATTCTGAGTCAGAATGGTAAAAGTGGTAGTGAAAAAAACAAATTTGATCATTTTACGACAAGAAGTAGGCAAAACGCATACTCCGCCAGTAAAATATACGGATTTATGCTAGATGTTCTCCTGCGAGCACCGTAAAGAACATTGCTATACATTTTTTTCTTGTCGTTATTATTCACACTTTCGAATAATAGACACCTCCGGATGCGTTGGAATTTAAACTGGTACAGTTTTTTGGGAGGCACGTTCGTTTTCTAGACCGGCTAATATCCCTTTTGTCCTTATTAATAGTTCGTAGTCCATCATCGGATGGGTTTTTGTCCCCGTCGACTCTGCATTTCGCACCTATGCGGTCAAGAAATTAATTTAGACACAGATGAATTATTAAATATTGAGGTTGGAAGAAAAAGTGACAATGTAATTCAGCGTGCACTGGTGCCAGTGGCGGAGCGAATTTTACGCCAGTGGAGATATATTTCATCGAGGATGTATCCTATTTTACGGATAAGAGCATTTATATAGATATCACGTGTTAAGATATCAAAGCGTGGAAGAAAAGGTTGATGTCATTTTTCTTTTTGTGTTTGTTGCTATCTATTGATGGTGTTCTTTCATCAAGTACAGATTTAGTACTACAGTGTCAGTGTATTTATCTAAGGTAAACAGTGCGAGTAAACAAGAAAGTTTTCAGATATCAGCCAAAGAAATTCAAAATATTTACGAAGTGGAAATAGACCGCTTTATGAAACAAGCCGAGAATAAAGAATTCCTGTCAGACAAAGTTGTTTTAATCGTTGGAGTATTTGGAACATGTAGGAGGAAAGAAATCACATTTTTGACAGTAGATGCAGTAAAAGATTGTCAGATCATTTTATTAGTGTCAAAATTCCGAACACAAAAACTCATGTCCCAAGAATGTTTACGGTTACTGAGGGATCAATAGATGGTATCAATTTTTTATATATATTTTGTAAGTATGCAAAAACTTTGTTCACTCTCCAACGCCAATGAATACACTGGCCATTGCTTCCGGCGCAGCTCTGCAACAATGTTGGCAGATTTTGGAACGGACATGACACTTTTAAAGCGACATGGAGGTTGGCGATCAAGTTCAGTTTTGTTGTTGTTGCGCCACTGGTCGCGGTCGTCGGTGTCCGTTATACTGGTGCCGCGAGACGAGATTTATTAACAAAAATAAAGAAATCACCCCAAACGGGAGCTGAAAAAATGCAACTGCATAACTCCACGATCTAGTTCGGTCGTGGCTGTAATGCTGGGAATCCGTCGATAAAGGATAAGCTCCAGTGCGTTTTCTCTACCGGGCGCTATTTCGAGATTTTATTAGCTGGCCGATAATTGTCGGGGATCGATAAAAAATGGTAGACGGAAGCTGTGATGGGCAATCATCGCCAGCGTCTGTAATTGTGTGGACATTAACTCGAGGAAATATCATTAGGATAATGAAGTTGGGCTCTGCTCTCGACTGGCATCGCCAAAGGCAAGATAAGTTCGATTTGTTTTAAGCGTTGCCGATACCGGCGCCTTGTCGAAAGCTTCGGGACAATTGTAAGCATATCACCTAAAATTTAGATTAGGTACCTAATTTATTTAATACAAAAAAGTAGTGCCTTGTAAAACTCGTACGTACTTACGGTGGTCTCACAAAAAAAAATCCAATGGATTTAAGTCGGGAGAATATGATGCTCAGTTTACAGGGCCAACATGACTAAAGCCCGCACTTCGTTCGCAGGTGACGTCATTATCAGAGGCGCAGTTAGGACGGAAGTTGTAAAAACCGACCTATACCAACAAAAAGTTAATATCAACATCTTACTTTGTACTGATAATTTATAATATCCAACATAACACTCTACATAACTGTTCACTTGTAGTACTAGAATAAAATTGAATAACCATCAACTACTGTAAATGTTCAGCTGGGAGCGTTTGTTAATCCGAATGGTATCTTATTAAATTCATACTGAAATTCTCGTATTACGAAAGCAGTATACTTTTTCGACTCCTCTGCGACAGGTATTTGGCATGTTGAGTTTGTCAAGTAATAGTTTACAAAAAATTACATAGAGATTGAACGTTTTTATTCCATACATTGCATTGTCAAGAAGTTGCTTTATAATTTCAATGCATTATAAACCCTGTACTTTATATATTACTTAAATACTACACGATTATAAGTTGCAAAATAAAGGTATGGATATCTACGCAAACAGGCAATAGGTCTGTAAAGTACGACTCTGTTAGAAGCCGCGTCTCCCGAACTCTAACCATGCCGTATCGTTATATATTTTGTACCTGTTTATTTTTTGCATAAACGATTGAAAATAAAAAAAATACGAAATACTCGTTCGATATTTTAAGCAAATCTTTTTTAAAATTATATTAGAAACGGCCCTATTGTTGTTATGTTGGCATTTTAAGCAAAACGTCGACCTGATACATTTTCGACATGCCGTGTAAAAATCCGATTAGAAAATCAATTAAAATGGAGTCTCGCATAGCGAAGATGTCTTGTTTCTATTGTCGGATCTTAATTGCCTGCCATATAAGGCCGAATGAGATCCTATCAATATAAAAACTAGAAGAGGCAAGGTCGTCAAACGTCCTTGGACAATTTGCCTTACTCGTCCAATCTCGAAATGTATGTTATTATTTTATTACACACATAATACCAGTCAGAACTTAATAATGATTTTGCCCTGTATAACTTGATGGTTTAGATAAAGCTATTATCCTTTTTGAGCAGAGTTTTCGACTACGTTACATAATAAATTCTATATACATAAATCGTCAATTAAGTTATAAGTTAATAATTATCATTTTCCTATAGGAAAAAGTTTATAACCCATATATGGGGTTTCAGTGTTTAACAGATTTTAAAACTGATGTACTCTATATACAGACAGCTCCATTTAGTATTAGGTATATACAGAAACGTCTTGAAGAACCGTTTTTTTTTATAGGATTTTAATGTTTTATTTTATAAACGTAAACCCATTGTCTACTTTTATACTTTATTTAATTAATTACTATCAAATTTTGTAATAAGGTAAATTGGGTTAGATCATTATATCTTGGCTCTAGGAATATGTGGTGGCATTTTGCTCAGACCTTTTCGAGACAGTCTATTTGGATATACAGGCACCAAAAACTTATGACGATTTAATTTATTATTATTTAGTTAAGAGGAAGTTAATTCTTTAGTTAACCTTCGACTTGACCCGCCCCCCAGGTACAGGGCGTCCGGTTTCAATGTTTACAAACTTTTAGAGAAACTAGTGGATAGGAGCATTAATTCAAAAATTAACGTCGTAAGCGTAAAGTCAACAAAATGAAGCAAAAAAACATTAAAATTCGAACACAAACAGCCTTCCAGTAGTTCCAAATAACGATTTCGTAAAATTTTGCAAGATTTGTGACAAGATTTCCAAGAGTGGTTACCCCTTCGACCTACTGTTTGCGGTAGCTGGTTTAGTTTTTTCCCTGACCTTGATCACCCTGTCTCACCGGAAAGCAAGATAAAAGTGTGCTATATTTATATTTTTTGCTTGATATTTCGTAAGAAATCTGTTCCTGCAGTTTGACTATTTAAAGTTGACTCGCCCTGTATATTTAAAATATAATTGAGGACTAAATTTCTGACAAGCTAAAGTTGGAGCTTTCTAAAAACATTCACGGTGTTAGTCGAAACCAATCAGCAGTAACGAAGGATGAAGACGACAGTCGTTGGCATTTACTGTCGACCGTAAAGCAAAAACGAATTCGAAAATAATAAGCTATTATAATATCCATAAACGTTTTATGAAACTATTTAAAAAACATTTTACTGCCTAGGAGAAAACATATTTATATCTGTACCGATTTAGTAACAAAGACAAACGAAAGGTGAATAGGAATTATTTTATGTGCTGAAAATAAAGTTGGACGATAGTTACCTACGTTGTTTTTTTCAAGTCTACTTAGTGGTAGAACTTAGTTCTATTTTTTTCGATACTTATTTTCGATATATTTGTTTATTGAATGATTTAGGAGTAACGGCATTGGGCACAGAAGTCTAGATTGATAAGTAGCAAAATGCTAAAGCCTTCGTAGGGAGGGTCTATAGGCCACTCTGTATATTATTTTTCTTGTAGCCTAAACTCAATACTACAGACATTGCAATAAAAGTTAAATAAAATGCGCAATTATCTAATTAATTTTGTCGGAGGCATTACAATCTAATTTGAGTTAAACGAACAACTAATTGAATCCAATTTTTAGCAGCGATTATCTTCATTTAATTTACAGGTATTCGAGATGGACGGATGTAGAAATAGAAAAGTAATTTCGTGATAACTACATCTTTCTGACCTGGAATTATTACGATTCTATGGTCTCAAGGCGTATTGCGTCACTCCTTTTGGATTACCTAGAGAACTACATACAGGAACTGTACCGAAATAACTGTAATAGTTCTTAATCGTCTATGAATTTTGGGAAAGTGCAGTGAACAAGGATATGATGGTCTCTGTGGTTCAGAGGTAGGTGACTAGGAATTTAATATACCGGGTGTTTTTAAGGCTGTAATGTTCGCAATTTTACAAAGCCGTTTTTAGACGTCCACGCGCTTTCATATTTCTCCTCAATGGAAATTCGTATTAAGGTGGAGCAAGTTTTAATCAACTAATAAAAGTCTATTTTACTAGACAGCAGAGCCATATTTTCAAAAAAAAAAAAATTAGATCTGAACAATATTTCGGTCGCAATATTGCCCACATTTAGGACTGCGGTGAGACGTTGTTAGGCACTATTATAAAAAAAGAAAGCTGTAGGCTAGTAAATCAAGTCTTCATATAACAGACAATTGCCTCAGATTTAATTTTTTTGCATTTATATTCATGAAATCTGTCCGCCAAGAAGACATGTTTTGCTAAATTTCTGCATACAATTGCCTAACTTACAGGGGCACAAAGTTAAATTTGCCGTTGAAGGTGCTGATGGGCGGAGCCTGATGAAAGCTACACTGTTTGGCTGAACATTATACCCTTAAATGAAGTAGCAAAAATGAGACCACAGATATATACATACCTATATCCTAAGTCGCGTAATAAAATATATACAGGGTGTCAAAGTAACAATTTTATTTTTGATATTTGTAAATAACTTCTTAGGAAATCCAAATATTTACATTTATAAATCGGGGGTTTTTGCTGGCGAAAAATTCAAATTTGTTTCTAATTTTGACGTCACTAGTAGAGGGCGCCACTTGTGGCACCCCATGTTTCTTTTAAATGGCAGAACTTTTTTGCAGCGTAGTGTATCTGACTATGGAAACAATCGATTCGAATAATTCGAAATCATCGCATATTAATTCCAGTGGTGGAAACATAGGGGTGTATCTGAATCTTTTTGTAAAAAGGAAATTTTGCAAATGTTTTTGAAAAATATGAAAGGACATTCAATTTTACCCAGAGAAGTCCTTCTTGTCTTGTGTTGTCTTGTCTTATCGATAGAACGTTTTCAAGAAAAACCGAAAATACTGTTCAGACATCAAACCACATCATTTTTAAATATTGTGTTATAACTAAATTAAATAATTTAAAAATTCAATTAATTAAATTTAAATAAATACAAAAATAAATAACAAAAATCGTATTAGATCAAAGCACCTGTCTTTTAAGGTAAACAAGTCTAAATATGAATATATACAGACTGCCCAATACGTACGGAATAATGTTTCAAACACCCTGTATAAAAAAGTGTTCAGATACAAGGTTTTTTGTTTAATTACTCTTATCTTTCCGAGTAAAACAGTTGTGAAAAATGTTCTCTTACTTTATAAAATTATACACAGCAAGCCACTTGTTTCCGAGCAACTTTTTTATAAACACTGTTTAGATTTCCCGTATCTTGCTACTAACAAGATACAGTAACTAATTAATAATTTTAACGAGAATGTATTTCATGATCTAATTGTGCAAATTCGCGATATTTAGTGCATATTCTTATATTGTTAGACAATGTAACGACAGCAAACACGAAGGTTGCGTGATATCTTCAATATTTGTAAAACAATAACTCTTGTGTGTCATTAATGTGTATCGATGAATCTTTTTTTATATTATAGAGCCTTAAAAGCTTTAATTTTGTTGAATTTGTGTTTCCATTGAAAAATGTAGAAGGCATTGGAAATTATTGTTAATCTAACATATTGTTTCTCAATCTACATCACAAATTAAAATATTAACCTAAACACAATACTATTTAATTAATAAAATTTATTTCAGGAAATTACATTAAAAACGGTAGTAAACGAAAAGAATTGAAATATTCGAAAATAAACGAATAAATACAACTTAACAACAATATTAATAAACGGGAGTAAAATATCGAATATTTAAATTGTTTTTATTTAATTTTGAATGTTTCAAAATTAATATTCTTTTCGTTAAAGTACCCTTTTTAATGTATTTTGTTGAAATAATTTTATTGGATGTTGTAATAGTATTGTTTTTACATTAACATTTTGATTTGCGAAGTAACCAGAGGAACAATATTATAGATTAACCATAATTTTCAGATATTCCCAATGCCTTCTACATTTTTTAATGTAAATACAAATTCAATAAAAGTATTAAACTTATAAAAACATTATTCTTCGATACAAATTGATGAAATTTTGTCACACAATTTTGCCAATTATGACATAGAAAAAAACCAAAGTAGGCCTTGACTATTGACAATGGAATTTCATATTGTGAGCCAAAATAGAGTTTTAAATTCTCTATCTTTAAAAAAAACTCGAACCAAATCGGATAATAAATACAATTTCTATGATTGTATGTAAAAAACGCACTGTATAAAATAGTAGATATTAGCTAATATAGAAACATTTCTCTAACATTGTCTATAACTCTGTCAGATATGTTTCTGCTTCCGTTTTTATCTAGCGCCCTGCATCTTTCAAAATACTTTTATAATCAAAGTTTCTTGATCCTGCACCAATTTTATTTTAACTTTTTGTCTGCATTATAAATAACAAAAGATTTATATTAAACTTTCTCGCATTAATGACCCACCCTGTATCTACTACGTTCTGCTCAGTTTGTCCCGACAAAAATATGCATTTCAGGATTCCATGAACTACCTAATCTCATCCCATCATTCATCCCATTAGTTTTCCTAACACGCGGAAGCAACCCCAACGGCAACAGCTAGATTGCCCCGTCTCGATTAAAAAGGAACGGCCGTCCTCAGCTGCGCGAGTACCGATTTACATGTAGATATTTTATAATTGAGATTTTAGTTTACATGTATGCATGGGAAGTTCGCTCACAGCCTCGTATATACATGTCTTTAATATGCAAATATCAGCCACATCTCGAGCGCATATCAATTTGCGGACGTATTACGTTTTCCTCGGGGCCATGGAAATAGAAAATGGTTGATTTGCGGGGGGCCATTACCCGTAATATGTCTTACGGGAATTATTATGTCACACGAAGGCCTGATCGCACAGTACAATCAACTTTGGACGCTTGAATGTAATATTAAAACGTTTAAATTGTGTCCTTTCATGTAAATTCCTGATTCGTTTCTCATCTCGAAAATATGTATTTTTAATTTTGACGCTACCTTCGATGAAAAGTTTGCCTAAAGTCGGTACCTTACCTGTGTCCCTCTCTATGGATGAAAATTAAAAACACTAGCGTTTGAGTTAAGTAGATTTCTCTAATGTGTACCTCGCGACATCTGTTGGACGGTAGACGCATTGGGACATTTATTTACCGTCTGTTTTGATTTGTCACTTGACTGCATTTGTAGGTTAAAGAACCGAAGTGTAAAAAAATAATCACAAAGAACAATAAAAATGAAATGAATCAATGCAGGAATGCATTGATACTCGATCCGTAGATATGGTGATGATTATAATTTTGCGTACGCGCCGTCTAATCGAATATTAATGTAAGTTTCAATATGCAACGTGCGAAGTTCGACTACCTTGAACTATCTTATTTGTTTACCCTTTTAAATAAATAGTAAACACTGATAGAGATTCGTACCAGTACCAGTGCGCCGTTGGCTTCTCAGATGTGACACATATCTCGGACATGCTCTTGAAAATCGGAGGGAATGGAAATTCTCATCTCGAGGAAGATTATTTTGGCCCTCATTGTCCTAGCTGCGATATCTTTTTATATTACTTTCATATTCAACTCGTGTGTAGTGTCTAGTATCTCCAAAGCAATACCAAAAGTAAGTACAATTACGTATAGTAAAATAAACTCGATTGTGGTTTGTATGGTTTCCTTTCTACTATTTTTCTTTCTTTTTTTAGTGGCGTATTCACCCGGTGGTGCCAAACGAAGTACCTTACGTTCATTATTCGACATCGGTTCGTGTTGTGTCCTTGCTGGAAGGCAACGAAACTGACATATCGCCGAAATACAAATTCTTCAGAGAACAGGGTTTGAGGCCGGAGAGGCAGCTACCAAGTGCTTTAATCATAGGTAAGAGTATATTTCCTAAGGGTCATTCGCTAAAAAATATGCACATTACTTCTGAATTTTATGTAAAGCCATATAATACCAATATACGGGATCTACGGAATGTGTCAATACAGAGTACAGGGTAAAACAATTTTTTTTGCGAAAACTTCTATTTTCTTTTACAGTTGTAACATGGAGTTTAAGTTTAGTGTTGATGGGTTTCTAGAAGTTCTAAATATATCCCTTTTGAGCTGTAGGGTTTTTCTGATGTAAAAAAATTGATATATTTATTTTTTTACCTACCAGAGCGAAAATTTTTTTAAATCATAATTTAGACTTTTTCATTGAAAAATATCATATCTGGTAAAACCTTTAACTTTGACCGTTTTCTAGATATTTACATTTAAAAAATTCGGTGCAAACTATTTTTTATTGGATACTCTGTATATACATTTATCTAATTTTTTTCAAATTTAAGAGCACTTTACACTTGCTTGTTGAAGCTTAGCTTAACGAAATAACTTTAACAGTTCAGAAAGTATTCATAAAATTAAAATAAAAATTTATTAACTTCTTTATTTTTTTAATATTTCTAGTTGGATTTCTACTCAAATTTGCTAATTTAAAAGAAAAATAAATGACGCTATTCATAAATCAAAAACTGGATAGAGATTTTACTTTTTTATTATAGTAATGAATATAGGGAAGAAAAATGCGTGCTGTCCATTATTTAAGAAATAATGAATTATTTTACTTTGAAAAGGTACTTATCTTTTATCCTATAAGCTTAAGGATTCCAGTACCTATCTACAACAAATATTCATACGTTTTGATAGTGTATCTTCAAATAACAAACTATTTGGATGAATTTTATTTATAAAATCATAAATAAACCTGCATTAAGAATCTAATATAACAAATATAAGATAAAATTTATTTTTGTCTAAAGTAATGTTGTACGTATCCCGAAACAAATAGGTTGTATTTCCCAAATAACATCTCCAGGCAGACAAAAATTAATTGAATTTTTTCAGTTAGTTCCTTAAAATGTTCAGGATCTTCGTAGAAAACTATTTAATTTTGTTTTTCTGTGAAATACTTTATTATTTATTATTAATTAATTTAATTTGAATAATTGGAAATTTAACATTGCCATTACTAAATTTCTGTATCTTAAAGTGTCAGAAAGAAAGAAAAAAAAATTTCATAGAAGTCTTGTCTCTATCTAATAAACCAAAATGATATTAAGGTAGCTTACAAAATCTGTATATTTTGACCTAGAGAAGCTATAAGCTTACTTTCTGACTGCTACTGTGTTTAAAAATTTGTAGTCTGACTGTAATGCTACATGAAGTGTACATAATGCAACGTAATTATGTCGTAATGCCATTGAGTTCTATGTAATTCAGGCTTATGCAAAGTAATGCCATGCAATGTGGACGAGCGAATGGCCATTTATATATTTCATTGCCGTATCAGTAGTCATTGTTCCTTACAGGTGTTAAGAAAGGCGGAACTCGGGCACTTCTCGAATTCATCCGGATTCACCCGGACGTCCGCGCTGCAGGCAACGAGGTACACTTTTTCGACAAGAATTACATGAGAGGTTTCCAATGGTACAGGAACCGGATGCCCGCGACTTTAGAAGGTCAACTGACCATAGAGAAAACCCCCTCGTACTTCATTACCAAAGAGGCGCCCCGACGGGTGCAGCTTATGAATCCCTCCACTAAGCTACTAGTAGTTGTTAGAGACCCCGTCACCAGAGCTATATCCGACTATGCTCAAGCCATTTCCAAGAAATATGACATGAAACCTTTCGAACAGCTGGTTTTCGTGAACGGGTCCATTGGGAGTATTATCGATACGTCCTGGGGACCCGTTAAGCTTGGTATCTACTCGAGATACTTGGCTAGGTGGTTAAAATTCTTCCCGTTATCGCAGTTGTTGTTCATCAGCGGGGAGAGACTCGTCTTGGACCCGGCTATCGAATTGAAACGGGTCCAGGACTTTCTGGGATTGAAGAGAGTGGTAACCGAGAAACACTTCTACTTCAACTCCACCAAAGGGTTCCCGTGTTTGTTCAAGAGCGAGGGGCACAGCGCTCCGCACTGTCTAGGTAAGACCAAGGGGCGCAGTCACCCGTACGTAAATCCGGTAGTGTTGCAGCGTCTGAGGGATTTCTATAGGCCGTTCAACAACCACTTCTACCAGATGACCGGCATCAATTTTGGTTGGGCTTAGGTACTTAATTTTTCGGGCTGGCGTTGGCACTTTTGTATTTATCGTTTACAATAAAAACAGTCAATTTTTATATAACTATATACCTCTAGAATACAAAGAATATACAAAGAGCTTTAATCCGTACGGTAGGGTTTGTAGATAAGAAATAACGTGTTCTAGTCTGTTAATATTTACGAAATTGGGTATCGCTTTCTTGCTGAATTTGTTTCCGATAACAAAGTGTACAAATATGAATGATATTTATCTCAAAATAAGTCATGATTTACAATTACGAATTCTCAAAATGTACAGGTGTTAATTACAAGATATTCTGTTTTGCTGTTTACTATACAGGATGTCCATGAGCGGGGGTAAACAAATTTATTGGGGTATAACCCGACGTGGGTACTAAATTCTTCAATAACATTTAACTGGTTTAGCCATTTCATTAAAGTTTCATGTTACATTTGTTGTGATCTAAGTGAGGGGAGGCCTTTGCCAACTCATACGGAAGTTTATCTATTGGTAACTGTTGTGTTGTTAATATTTTTGCAATTTTAAAGAAAAATTTCTTCTTGTTTCCTTGCCATAAAGTATGCCGTTTTCGAAAAAATTAAGTTGAATTAATGTTTGCACTAATTTTCTAAAAAATGACAAGATATATGCTCAAAATTTATACTAAATATCAATTATGATGATTACATGCAGGTGTGAATTAAAAAATTACTGGTTTTTAATAATTTTGTAATATTGGGACCGTTAATACGATGAAGTTATTCGAAAACTACTAAAAAAAAAAAATGGAAAAGGCAGCTGTCTTTTAACAATTGTTATGATTTAAAACTAGCAATTTTTATTTATATAATCGGTAATAAACAGTAATTTAGGACGTTTACTTTGCACATTTTTTTCACTTAATTTTTCCTGAAAACTGTGTAGCAATAAAACACCATTTTAGTATGTCTGCTTATTGTACTGATTAGTTTATTAGTCATAAGTATTTTTTCTTATTAGTTTAGGCTCTGGTTGTGACATTTTCTATACACGTCAAATAAGAAATGCTACACCAAATTACGAAAATGTTAAGGATGAAAAAATTATAATCCGGTAAATGTTTGTACGCTGACTCAGGGACATCCTGTATAAACACAAAATATTTATATACAAAAATATTAACAAAATGTTAATAAATTTAAAAGTCAAGTATTTACTGCTATATACAGGGTGTTTTAGAAATTAGTGTTATGGCGACTTTTATTTAAAATAATCTGATGTCTTGCATAAAAAACAGGACGATGGCACTGATAGGTCCAAGCAAGATTATTTTTTCATCTTCTCATGCTATAAATTTTATGCTAATTTCTAAACTATCTTGTATAGTTAAACGAAACTTGTCTTAAATATTATACGATTAGAATTTTTAGATAACATAGGTTTAGGATACTTTGGGACTTAATTTGTTTTTTGTTTGTTACTGATTGGTTGATATTTTGTTACTAACTTCGAAAGGTACCATGGGACTAAGGATTGTGTTCATTTTCACATATATGTATTCCATACTATTTTTATGTTCGGTATTTAGTCGTGCGGTCGATTTTAGAAGATTTCTTCGAATTTGATTTCGTAACATTGTCGTCACCATTATTCGAGGAATTTGTCACTATTTCCTCATATTTCAATGATCAAAATTGCAAAAATGTAAACATTTTTATTTATAATCCTTCCAAATGTGTTTTTATATTTTTATCATTTCATTAATAGTATCTCCAAAATTTATAGCTTTTGACCTCAATTGTGTAGATGCTCTATATTAAGTACTTTATATCAGTTTTATAAAGATACGTACGTAATCATATTGAATTTAAATTCAAAGAATTTTTTTACACAATCTACAAACTGCAAGAGACGACTAGGAAAAACATTTCAGGTCGGCACATATTTTTACCTAACAAATTGTTTTCTTTATTCATTGATATGTCTCAGTCGTAAGCCACGTCTTGTCAGCATAATCTTGCTTTAATAATAACAATAATTATCCTTTGTTTGCAAAAGGTTTAAGATATTCAGGGTGTTCTTATCTAATCTGCAGTATTGTTCTAGTATGTACATTATTTATAGATGTTCTTTGTTTTTTTTTTAATTTCATTCCTTACAAAATATAACCAACTGGGTTTTTAAGAAAATATTTTCCCTATTTCCTAAATTAAAATCTTATTTTCTGTCTCTCATTGCCATTTGTGTACCTGTTTACTTATAGTCCAAGATCCGACTGTGTTATTACTACATTATTCTGTTTTTTAATTAAAATGCAATTTTAATAGATTATTATTTATAGAGGATTTTGAGTGAATTGCAAAATTAGCGAAAAGTCGCAAAGAAATCATGTTCGGGAACGCAAAAAATTTGGGAAAAAATTTTCTGATCTCAATCAAATATGTTTCTTATGTATTTTGATGCACTCAATCAATATTTGGAGTCAGCTCCACCACAACAGATTTTGCGAAATTCGGAAAAAAATAAATGAGAGCGAGAAACTTTAGAAATATGTTTCCTAGATTCGATCAAATGTTTTTTTCTCCTATATTTTGACAAGTGTTTGATCTAAATAGACTTCAGATTTGGATTCAGTCTGGTCTGGTCTTGTCAAAAGTACAGACCACTTTTTTGTTTTTGTTTTAATTAAAAATCAGATGAACATAGTCAGATCTGGTACTATTAGCAATGACCTTTTGATTCTTTGTTTGTGAATTACGATTGGATTAACGATTTGTCGGGGAAAAAGCTATCTTCTAAAGATCCCGTTGAGGAACATGTACAAATTTGTGAAACCACTGAAGCTCACCGATAATCTCATATTCCGTCTTTCGTGTTCGTTTTTACTTTTATATTAAATATTTATGTGTGTTATAATGTAGTTGTAAGTGTTTTTATACGATTTTGTTATATTTTATAAAAAACCAAAGCTGATTGTTACCAAAAGAAAACATCCTTTGTTACACCTTTTATTTTTTGTTAAGTTTTAACGTTTGTTGGTTACTTATAAGACGTTGAAAATAATTACTACATGGGTCACGAAAAAAACGGCTTGGTTTTAATCTGCGATACTAAGCACATACGAATTACATGAGTAACTGTTTTGCTTTTATAGGACTTTTTTCTGGTTTTTGGCAGGTTAATACTTAAGAATGTAGGACTGTTGGGTTTGTACTTAATTTAAATTTTGTTTGTACTTTATAAATTTCAGGTCAGGATAAGGATTTGTATGCAAATAAATCACAATTCGATTGCATTTCTTGTTTTTATTTACACCTTAAAATATAACGGTACGTAAAATTATAAAAACGGGAGTTTTACATTGGAAAATCTGTAGAAGGAAATGTTGCCCTCTGAGCATATTGCGAAAATGGAAGTGGTGGAATGGTTGTGGCATCTCTTCAGAATGGAATCCTTGCTAAATAGAAATGTTCAGTACACTTGATTTAATACAGGGTGTCCGGAAATTATGAGCAAATATTTGAAGGGATGATTCTATGACAAAAACTTCTATTCTATATTAAAACTCTCTACTCTATTTAAACATTTGTCGATAAGTTCGATCCTAAAGATGGTTTTTGTTCAATATTATCAAAACGGTCTGAAATTTTGAACACTTAATGAGCTTTTTATGCTGAATTTGAAAATTTGCAAGAATTTTAAGCGTTCTATTCAGAGGGTTGGTATAGGATATTTTTAGCCCTAACTTTTTTTGTTAGAAATTCTTTTTAGTATAGGAGTAAATTTTCGAATTCAGCATAAAAAACTGAGTAAATTTTAAAATTTTCATTTATCTTCAAATTATTTAAATATTACATAAAAATCATCTTCAGAGTCGATCCATTAACCCTTTAGCTGCTGTTGACGTCTATTGACGTCCGGAAAATGCTGTGCCATGAGCGCTAATGACGTCTTTTGATATTTAGATTTAATAACAATGCACTTTCCCGCCAAAATAGCCGCGCTGGGCGCTGGACACGCTGAAGAAATAGCCGCAGTGAAAGGGCTAAAAGGCTATGAAGCTTTTGTCTTATTTTTTTGCTTTAGAATCATCACTTAAAATACTTAGTCATATTTTTGAAACACAGTGTACCTATATGTATTTCAATTAAAAAAAAATTGGTTGCACTTACCAGATATAAAGATCGAAATCGTAATCACATCTATTTTTATTATTAGGCAAAAAGACGCAGTATTGTGGAGTTATTTGGTCCGTAATGACAGAATTGTATTCTTTTGGTGCTGTTTCTCGCAACTTTTCAAATATATCTTCAACATATTTGGACTGCGTAACGTTTGTATCACTTCCTCCCGGTCGATTTATTAAATTCGGGTTTTCAGTTCCTGGATCTATTTTAATTTTTTTGGGACTAGATTGGTTTTCTGGTTGCGATCGTTTTCTACTATGTTCATCAGTTTTAGCGTTATTTGTACTTAGATCATGTTCTTTAATTTTCGATAGTCTTCTGTGCAGCTCTGAATACCTAAGTAGTCTATATCCAAGAAGAGCAAGCTTTTTGTAAACCCTGTATTTAACTATATCGCATTCACAATATTTCAGCAATAAGTCATACCCTTCTTGTATACTTAACGGCACTCCATTATTGGTAACTTCTAACCTGTTCTACGATTGCTTCTATAACTCACAAATTAAGACATAAATCCTTTATTACTTACAGTTTCCATTAAAAACAGTGTCTCTTCTGGGTAAAGGTACATGCCGTTCTTGTCTTGGTAACCAAAGTTGTTCAAAGTTTTGACTTTTCTTGTCACCGTGGCCAGTTTATCTTCTGATGACCATGTAGCGAGAGACCTAGCACACCTAGAAAAGCAATTTGGAGATGCACATGGAAAGTATGTATTTGTAGGTACCTCCGTTCCGCTCGTTCATAATTTAAAATATTTTCCAAGTTCGACTGGTGTTTCTGTACAAATTCAGTTGCTTCCTGTGTGGAGGATTTCAAAAATAACTTGGAACCAGACACCTCGACTTTGACAATAGGATTTCTGTGGTGGTTTATTAATTTTTTCGCTCTAAAAAGGTAATATTTATAAGAGCTGATACACACAAAAGAAAAATATCTTTACAAATTGTCCATAGAATTACTGTTATATAAATATCAAATATATATTTTTCCATCAAACAAATTCTTTTAGGTTAACTTTCGAGTTTGTTTTTGTAGTCTAAAAATTTCCATACATTTATTTTAATCAATGGGTAATGAATATACAAAGATACTTTCATTATACACTAATTGTGTCTTTATCTAGAAAGGTTTTATTGGGAGAAGAATGAATGGTATTTTCTATAAGCCAATAGAATTTAAATAAATCTAATCTAATCTCACTGAATTGACCAATCAGCACCCAGAACAGCTGAGATGTTAGGCACAAAACATATAACTAGAAATTTAGGTAAATAAAACGCAACTATTTTTCTGTCACCCATATTCCGTGATTCATGGTGTTGTTCTCTGACTTCTCTGTGAATATAACCTTATTATTTCACACGAGTTTCTCGATTTAAAAAAGTGTACTAAGCTGTTAGACTGTTGCAATAATTTCTTAATATTAAAGATGATTAAAAGTAAGAAGTTACTAACGGAAACATCTGTAAAGATCAAGAAGGAAAAGAACAAATTTAACAAAAACAGTTCCTTCAGCGGTGTAGAATCGAAGAAGTCTCCCAAAAGCCGCAGAAAATCAATCGCCTCAGTGCTTCCTACACCCTTGAAAAAGAAGAAAAAGGAGAATACCTCCAGTGAATGGATGGTCAGTGAAAGTGGTTCTAAAGATACTCCGGCTAAAGGAAAACAGTTATTGATAACTGATTCAGTCGAGGATGAAACTGTGGAAAAAAATAAATCCTTGTTAAAAACTCCTAAAATGAAAAAGAAGCAATCAGAGTCTGCAGTTTCTGTGAGTGGAAAAAAGAAAAATATGGAAAAATCTTCAAGTTTGGCAAAACAAATCGTTTCAAAGAAGGCATTAAAAGAACCAAGTAATGTGAGTAACGGTAACGAAATTGAACTGGAACAGAAATTTGGCATTGAAGCTAGTAATATTGCAAAAGCAGTAAACACTGTAATAAAGCTTCATAGAGAGAATCCCAAGCTGCAGAATCAACTGTTCGATGATCCTTTTCAAATATTTCTGCAGGTATGTTGTCACAGAGTGCCTCGAGGTCCTTCTAGAATAATCAGAATACCTCTTCCAAACCCACTTTTAACCCCAGACGACGAGGTATGTCTTATTGTCCCCGAATTGAAAGGCGTTAAAAACATAGAACACGAAAAACACATCGAGCACTATGAAGACCTTCTTCGAACTAAGGGAGTGGAGAATATTAAGAAGATCATGACATTCCATGAATTTAGAACCGAACATGAAACATTTGAACAAATGTCGAGACTCGTAGATCTCTACGACGCATTTTTAGTTGACGGCAGAATAAGTGGAAAAGTGGTAAAGAAGTGTGGGAAAATATTTTACAAGAAACGTAAGGTGCCCACATCTGTAAAATTACAAGCCACAAAGTTAAAAGAACATATAGATAAAGCGTTATCTAAGGCGTTCTTCCTCCTTCATTTAAAAGGTGACAGCTACAGCGTTAAATTTGGCCACGATAAAATGCAAACGCAAGACCTGGTCGATAACGTATTCGCTATAATCGAACGTTTAAATTTGGAATTCCCTGGAGGATTTGAGAACATCAAGGGGTTACATATATCTACTACAAGAGCTACTTCTATTCCCATATACTCGTCATTTAGTAAGTATAACAGCGTTAAAAGTACTTTCTGTTCTAATTATGAAACATATTTTAGAAATTCCAAAAGAAGTGACGATACCAACAGTCAAATCTAAGAAACCGAAAGGTTACAAAACGTACAGGGGTGAGTTGACAACATTGCCAAATGCCGAAGTAGTAGTGAAACCAACGGGACAGGTAATCGTAAAAAGAACAAAAAAGGAAGAGGATAACATTGGAAATGAGAGTAAGCAAAGCAAAGGTAAAAAGCAGAAGACTAAGAAACGAAAGCTTAGTGAAAATGGTTCTGTAGAAGTTACCCAGAATGTTGAGATTGAGAGTGAGGAAAATGATAAAAAAATAAAGAAACGGAAGCAGCCCGAAAATGTTTTGGTAGATAATAATGATGTTGAAGGAACTCCTGAAGCGGATTCTAATGAAAATGATATTAAAAAGAAGAAAATTAAGAAAGTGAAAAATGCGGAGAAACAGAATATTCACGGAGTTGATCCAACGCCGAACTTCAAGAAAAAAAGTATAAAGAAAAAAACAAAAGTAGTTGTGGATATAAAAAACAAGGAAAAGAAAAATAAGAAGAAAGTTAAAATTCATCATTAGGTTTTTCAACTTTGTTATAAGAAGTTGTGAATAAATAATTTAAAATAAACGTGCCTTTATTTCATATCGAGTATATTTAAAATAAATATTTTAAAAATACAAATATTTCATTCCTAATTAAGCCCTAATATGTTACTTGTCTTGATTACATGGTTTCAACATTTATGTAAGCCTTTTTTTTGTATTATATTTTTATTGAGCAGCTGCCCTGATGTAAATTGTTCTGATGGCATATCATCATAATTCTGATTTCACTGGATTTTTCGTAATCAGTTTACAGATGTCGACAAGACACATTGATTATTTGTGTATAAAATCAATTATTGTCTACGCCTCTAAAACAGAAATTGAGTAATTAGAAGTGATATTTTACGCTGCGGTAAGCTAACATGAGAATAATTGGTGCTATTATTTAGTCTACTATTTATTTCTGAAGCCATGATATTAAGAAAATGATACTAAAGTGAGTAAGTAAGCATATTAAGCTGTACGAATATGAAAAATGGTCGTTTCTAAAAAGTAATAGATGGATTTTTTCAACTCGTTTCTCTTATATTATCATTAATCAGATCATTATATAAAGCGTTCAGTAAAGAATGGGCCATAGTTTACTGAACACCCTGTATATTTCAGAAAATCGCAAAATGCCCAAAAAATCGACAAAAATATACTATAGTGATTCGTTTTTGATATTTTTGAATTTCCAGTACCGTGATATGACGAATTTCAGTACAAAATAGTTTGGTTCTTACAAGTCGAAATACTTTGGTAACAGTTACTTGACTTATCACCAGCTACAGGGGCTTTTAACACTAATTCTAAAGCCTGGAATTCCTTCAGCCTCTTAACGTCGCTGTCCTTCCTTAAACGAGTGTTGGGCAGCTTCCTGATGCGTTCCACCTGACAATCCATCACTTCCAATTCTTCGCAACAGATTTTGAGCAGGTTATTGTACGTTAGTTTCCACTTGGGTATTTCGATTTCGATGAAGTCGGGATCAGTCGAGCAGTGAATTTTCACCTTAAGTACGAGATCTAAAATGTTTATAAACTTTAATACCTGGGAGATACGTCAACGATCGATTATACCGTCATTTTGTGTGGTGGGTAGAGACGTGGTAGGCATATTTGAAAGATCCGTGTGCTTAGGCCTTAGTCTAGGTCCAATGTCTACTTGGCCGTTCAACGGGGGATTCTTTATATAGTTGGGGATGAATTTTATGCCGAGTTCGTCTTGCTGTCCGCCAAGCTGCTCTAAAGTACCCGGATAACTGCACAGGTCACAGGGAGTTTCGCCTTTGAAAGATTTTATTTGCTTGTTTGCTCCATGGTCGATTAAGATCTTCGTGATTTCTTCGTTTCCTCGTTTACAAGCCCAGTGCAGAGCGGTCCTTAAATATTTACCAGTTAGTTAGAAAGTGAGGTTAGCTTAATAACTTACCAGCCGTTGACGGGATTTTGAGAGTTTACGTTGACGTTTTGAGCTAAAAGGGTTTCAACTGCCTCTGTGTCGCCTAGACAAGCTGCTTCTCGGAGTTTTTCTTCTAATATACTTGCCATTTTATGCCAACATCCATGTATTTACATTTTGAATAGACGAACACAAATTTTAGAGAATGAACAATGAACTGATTTAATTAGGACTTTTGACTTTTTTATTTTGAAGTTGCTGACAGGGTGACAGCATGGACAAATAAAAGAATTTCTTGAATTGTCTATGAGCATAGTAAAACATCCTCTGCGTCTGTATTCTGTGACTATGGGTCACTAAGTATTTTAAAATTAATTTTAATTTATTTATTTTTACAATTTGGATGGTATTTACATTGTTTATATAGTTTCACCTAGTTGTACAACCGAAAAATATTACTATATCTGTATTGTGCCCTCTATCTAAAAACATGCACAACAATCTTATGAATGAACTGGACAAGGAAAGACTATATAAATGTCTCTGTCTTGCCTTGAAATATCTGTAAATGTGCAAAGCAGCAACACAGAGAAGATAAAATTTAAATTTATATTACCTAGGTATACAAATTATGTTATGAGCATAAAATATTAAAAGGAAAAAATGTCAATATTATGTTATTTTTAGCAGATACAGATATTCTGCAGTAATATTAAAATAAACTGTAACTTGTATATAGGTATTTAAAAAATGTAACAAAAACAATCAGCAATTTTTTTTCAGGATATATGTATCTTTATATTGTACAGGTATTTTCTATTATAACCATTTCAAAATATTTCTTTTATCAGATATGATCACAGTAAACTTTTTTTAGAATTTGGCGATATCTTAAAATTTATATAATTACCTATTTTAGATAAAAGGTTCATTTATCAAAGCATATAAAACTCATTATAATAATTGTCTACCATGAAATAAAAAATAATTTCTTTATTTCTACACGATTACAAGATATGAAAAGGATGTGATAAAGAGGTAGGGATCTTAATGAGCGAAGATAAAAAGTATTAATTAAAATACTCACATTTATTGAATACAATATTATAAATTTTACAAATACTTTACTCATGCTGCAAAATTTGCAGCTTTTGTAATTTATGATTCTTTGGTAATGTGCATTAATTTCGCCGTATTTCTCGGCGTAAAATGTTCAAATTTGTGGTGTTTTTTAGTTCTGAAATTAATCTCGAAAAATAAAATACGTAGAGCAAAGTAATATCAAAAATAAAATTATTGATGTTTTGTCTGTACACTTTTACTATTTAAACTCTCCTCAAATAATACAACAACTTTTAAAATGCATTTCTATGACACACATTATTTCGCTATTCTAACCCCACATTTTATAAACAAAAGAGAACAATCTTATGTGCAGAACTGTGTAAGCTTATGTTATAAGTTATAACAATGTTTACATCTATAGTTGAATTAAAAAAACACGTATTTTGGAAGATTTCAGTACCTAAAAATTTGTTGGATATATAGGTACATCGCTTTCTGACGTTATTGATTTTACTTCGGTACCTTTGAATATTCGCAGGTGGCATGAGATAACATTCTTGTTATTTATTAGACTCTATGTTATTCAGTTCTTAAATGTCTAAAATTACTTGTACTTTTAGAAAACACTATTTCAAGAATACGGCGCCCTTAACATTTGACGATATTTGTTTACATTCTTTATACAGCAAAGTTCTAATTAATAAGTCGAATATAAATTCCCTATGGCAACGACAGTCCTTTGGACACATATACCATTCATTTAATTTCTTTTTACAACAATTTAATTTTAATTTTGAAAACCATAAATATTTCTTCGAGAAGAATTTTTTTTAATAGATCTTGTGAACTGAGTCATGCATATCTTAGTAAATGTTTTTTGTAGTTCACTAGGTTTCTTTAAGGCACATGGGTCGTTAATATTATAATTTTTATAAAATAATAAAATGTCTGCATTTTCGACCAACACGCTATAACTAAGAAAACCAGTTTGTTTTACTATTTTCAATTTCGATCGATAACTATACTCTAGCGAATTCGATACACGGTTATAAGCATGTCTCTTTTCTGCATAAAGAACAGTCAGTTAATGTTAGAAAGAGAAAAGAAATACGGTATATACGTAGCATAAAATATAATGCAAAACAGTAATATAGTAAATGCGTAAGAATTTCATGAATGACTACACTTCACTGAAACTGCCCTCTGGATTTCACTAAAACGAACTAATCGTCGTTGTTTAACTAGGTACACTATATAAACAATGGTATTTATAAAATATAAGTATTAATATCTATCATATTTTATTTATAATTTTTGCACTTTCAGATTTCATGGGTAAAAAAAATTATCGTGGAAAATTGTGAATTGTGATACAATGAAGAAGAGGAAGAAGACCAGATACCAGATGGTATCTGTTGATAAAGTAGAAATCCCCGTGTAAAGTTACAATTTTGAATGAGAGAGAAAGAGAATCAATATTTTGGTGTTATGGCGATTTGACAGAATTACGTATTTTTACAAGAAAATGCTTAAAAATTCTAGGTTTGTTATTATCGTAGCGTAGACACTAGCATAGTCTGCGAACTACTAGCAGAAAGTGTTAGTTCCACACTATTCAAGATGTAGAACAGCAAAAGCTGCAATAGTCTGTTTTGAGTGAAACCATTGTTTAACTAGTGATTCAATTAACATAAATTTAATTTGGAATATCGGAATTAGTGTGAGATGAGTGCAAACATGGAAAGTTTGGGAGATTATGAGTTCAATAGTAAGGACCTGATAGGTCATGGGGCCTTTGCTGTTGTATTTAAGGGCAGGTTAAAAAAGGTCAGTGCTCCTCATCGTGCTACAAAAATAAACTTGTCTTAAACAATATTTTTTTTGCAGAACCCCGAGTGCACAGTAGCTATAAAGAGCATAACAAAGAAGAATCTGCTAAAGTCTCCTAATCTACTGGGGAAAGAAATAAAAATTCTGAAGGTAAATCTACGGTAGTTGAGTTATGTTTATTTTTATTACCACATCCTGTTCGCATTAAGAAATCTATTTTAACTTGGCCTAAATACTACGGGATACTGCTTAACATTATTAACTTAATAATAAATTTCATTAATTAGAATTTCTGAAATGGAAAACTGTTGCATTTATAAACAAATGTTTTTTTTGTCTAGAAATTTTTTGTATTTTACATTGTCGTAAAATATTAAATTTGTTTCAGGAACTTACCGCGCTTCATCATGAAAACGTTGTCGCTCTTTTGGACTGTAAAGAATCGGCAAACAATGTATATCTCGTGATGGAGGTAAGTGTACTTTTTAGCCCTGCGCTATTCTCACCTAATTTTTATTTGTATGTGTTACTAAATTGTTGGTATTTGATAGTTTTGATGTCCAAAAATTCTCTAAGTTTATAAATATATGTTCCTCTTTCTGTTATTCATAGGTGGGATAAAAGTGAAATTAATATATGATGATGGAATTTTAAAATATTCGAAAGTGTTTATTAGTTCCCATGAGTCTTAAGAAAACAGTATTATTATCTTATCAATTGCAGTTTGTTTACAAATTCTTTCAATGTAAACTGGGTCAGATGGTTAAAGAAGACATTTGCCTTTTGTTGAGTATTTCAATATAAATTTTAGCTAGTAAAAATTGTTTCATGTGCAGTTTCTTGGTCCTTAATCATTTTTAAGCATCTTAATTTTTTTTAAAACAAGACATTCTAGTTCACTGTCACAGTAAAATCAATTTGAATCAGTGAAAATATTAGGTTACATGTTTTTCTATAGATTTTGTAAATATTTATTCCTTTGGGAAGAGTTTGATGTTTTGATAAATATTTGTTCGAGGACAAAAACAAAAAAATAACTAGTTAATCTTTTCATTGCCTCTGTAAAAATTGGGTTTTACTTATGGTCTGACTAGAAACATTTAAATGAAAAAATAGGTAGGTCATGCAAAGCCTTATTACCAAACTGTTTTTTCCAGTCATTACCTGATTTTTCAGGTTTTTGTTCAGATTTTTATACAATGTCTGAATTTTTTTTATAACTTATACATGACAACAGTTTAAAGTCCTAGCCTTAGTATCTCAAATCACTAAATATAGATGTTGATATTCAGTCAGTAATGGCAATTTTAGCAAATTTATTAATATTACTTCAAAGATAGCCTCTTTGAATGAAAATAACTGATTTAAGTCTTAACATTTTGTCCAATTGAATCTGTTTTTTTTTTTAAGATATTTCAATTAAATTTGGTACTAGTGCCCCAACCAGAACAAACAACAAAACTTCATAATAAAGCTATAATTTTTTCTCCATAATACTCTTATGACCTTAATAAGTATTCTATAAGTGTAAAAGGGCACCAGATTATAATAATATCTAATAAATTTATTGTAAAAGCACTTACCACACAGTTATAAAGCACGTCAATAAATATGTTTTATAATTGTTATATTTACAACTAGTTAGCACTGAAAGCAACCAAAAGACTACTAGAAAATTATTATAAAAATTTTGTAAAATTGGATCTGATTGTTGTCAATTTTTCCAACATCACGCTAAACTACTACCAAAATAGAAATGGCCATGGGAATAATAAAAAGTAGGTATAATTGTGGCAAGAATTCAGATGACAATGGCACTGCTGACGTTTTGCAAATGTTTTTATTGTCAACATAATTGTCGATAGTTTGTCACGTTAAAAACAATTATTTTGTAATTTAATGTGATATGTAGTGTAAATATTTAGTGTATTATATAGTTTTATTATTCTCAGTTGCAGTTTCTTAAATACTTTGATGAAAATATTATGACGTAAGTCATCTGAATTCTTGCCGCAACTACATATAAGTTTGTAAAAGTATGTGTGCGTTTTTGGTAAAATTTTCACGCACCCCCATTATCATACATTTAGAGTAATAAAAAATTAATTTTGAACATAAGAAAAATAATTTTTCAATAGTAACATCATTTCACATTTATTGTTAAATATACGTAAGGGATTTAATGAAATATATTTTACGCAATATGGACGGATATGTAATACAGTTGAAATGCTTTGTAATTGGTTACTATATGGCAATTTTTCTGTTTTTAGAGAATTTTTAAATTTGCTGACTAATATTCTATAGGCTTGTTTTTGCAGCAGTTGAAAACGGTTTGAACACTGTCAGAAATATTCGACCAGTTAAGTTGAGAACGCGTTACCATTGGATTTGACGCAATCAATAGTTGGACGGACATTTCTGATAGTTTCCAAACAGTTTTCAACTGCTGCTAAAACAAACCTTATATGTAACAATTAAAAAATAGTTATAAGATGTTAGGTATTACAGTAGTTATCAGATTATTAAAAGAATATTATTCAGTCATTACACTGGAAAAAAAGCACGATTACGTTACCACAACAATAAAAATATTGTTGAATCTCAAGTATAATAATAACCAAAAAAAGTTTCATGTTTAGTTGGTCTTGTATTTAATTTTGTTGTTTTAATTTCAAAATGCCCGGTATTGGCCAGATTTTCTGGTGTCACGGTTTGGTAATTCCAAAAGTGATAATGTTAATCTAGTGTTATAAATAAAAAATTCAACATTTACAAATTTATTGTACAGCTTAATAAAGTTAAATTACAATTTAAAACAACAACTACCTACTTAGTCTCTTAAACTACTATGGCATTTTTTATATTACAAAAGTCGCTAGCGAAATTAAGAAAAACCGTGTCTTCCTCAACCATATAAAAATATTTTTGGCTCGCACCGGAATGTGCCATCTTAAATACGTTTAATACTTTATGGTTGAGGCTTTCTGGTACACAATTTGAATCCGAATTTTAAACAGTAGAAAACAATACCCACGAAATTTCCAATTAAAATAAATAAATAAAAAATAAAGGAAAGTTTAAGCTAAATTCTATCGGACACATAGCTTAGTATACGTTTATTTTAAATCAGTTGTAAAAAAAAAGTTTTTACCGGCTCCGTGGAGCCTTCGGCGAACCCGTTATCTATTTGGCAGCTACAGGTTTTCCGTTATCTTTTTCGTCTTTGTATTCTACTACCGGTTTTTCTTCGTTGTTCTTCATCAGCGGCTTCAGTTCCCTGCCCTCTTCTGGATCATTGTCCGTCTTCTGTGCGGCATTTCCGTTCTCAGATCTGGAGGTTTCCGATTTCTTCTGCTTCTTCTTCTTGATGAAGTTGTAGGCGAACGCCGCGCACCCTATCACCACCACCGCTACAAGGAGGATGATGAGGATCTTCGAGTCCTTCCTGGCCTCTTGAGTCTCCTCGCTGGACTGCCCGGACTTGGGCAGGTCCGCGCTTGACGATTCTTCTAAAAAAAAATGTTATTTAATTATTTGCTTTGGTTAAGACGTGGTTAAATTCACTTACTTATATTTTCATTGGGCAACATTTTGCCGACCGCCGCGTCGCTGGATTCTAGGGTTCCGCCCCCGGGGGTGTCGACTACGGCGTTGCCGCTCTGGTGCTCGTGTATTTGTTCGGTGCCGCTTGTTTCCTTGTTCGCCTCGACTTCATTGGTGTCTTGTACGTCGCCTGGTTTCAGGACCCTTCCCTTTTTCACGACGGGCGGTACCACTTCTTCCACAGGGGCCTGTTTGGCGATTTCTGACTCTTGGTTGGCTCCTTGGTCAGTTTCATCTACCTTGGTTTCTTCGTTGGCCAGCGATTGTTCGTTACCGTCTGTTTTTTCCTCTCCGTATGGGACTGGTTGTTCGACATTGGGTGCTTCAGGAGCTGGTTCCTCTGGTGCTGGTACTCCTGGAGCTGGCTCCTCTGGTGCTGGTACTTCTGGAACTGGCTCCTCTGGTGCAGGTACTTCTGGAGCTGGCTCTTCTGGTGCTGGTACTTCTGGAGCTGGCTCCTCTGGTACTGGTTCTTCTGGAGCTGGTTCCTCTGGTGCTGGTTCCTCTGGTGCTGGTTCTTCTGGAGCTGGTTCCTCTGGTGCTGGTTCCTCTGGTGCTGGTTCCTCTGGTGCTGGTTCCTCTGGTGCTGGTTCCTCTGGTGCTGGTTCCTCTGGTGCTGGTTCCTCTGGTGCTGGTTCCTCTGGAGCTGGCTCCTCTGGTGCTGGTACTTCTGGAGCTGGCTCTTCTGGTGCTGGTACTTCTGGAGCTGGCTCTTCTGGTGCTGGTACTTCTGGAGCTGGTTCCTCTGGTGCTGGTTCCTCTGGAGCCGGCTCCTCTGGTGCTGGTTCCTCTGGAGCTGGCTCTTCTGGTGCTGGTTCCTCTGGAGCTGGCTCTTCTGGTGCTGGTTCTTCTGGAGCAGGTTCTATGTTTTCTTCTCCGTACAGAACTGGTTGTTCGACATTGGGCACTTCAGGGGCTGGTTCTTCAGGGACTGGTTCTTCTGGAGCCGGTACTTCCGGAGCAGGCTCTTCCACAGCTGGTTCTTCTGGTGCTGGTTCCTCTGGCGCTGGTACTTCTGGAGCTGGTTCTTCCGGAACTGGTTCTTCTGGTGCTGGTTCCTCTGGCGCTGGTTCCTCTGGTGCTGGTTCTTCTGGTGGAGATTCTGCTTCCAAGTTTGCTGGAGCTTCATCGTTGGCAGGGGCAATATCCTCATATTCACCTATAACAAAATATGTTAAAAGACAAATAAAATGGCAAGGCTGTTCTCATACCTGATCCTTCCAAAGGAGTATCTTCCGCTTGCCTCTTTTGGATGACGTGTTTGTCGATTTGTGACGTCTTAGGAACGATTCGTATGTTGAGACAATCTAATTTGTTGTTCTCTAACTCTAAGTCGTATTCGTCGCATAGTTTCTTCAGTAATTCTTCCGGAATTACATACGAATTTACTTGTTCTTTTTCCTGAAACTATATAACATTGTTTAATATACAAGGTGATTCTAAAAGTAGTATCGTAAATTTAACTGCTTTTTCTAGACCCCAAAATAAGACGAACCGTCATGTATCTGTAAATAAATGTCGATTTAAAACAACAAAATCTTAAAAAAATTAAAATGAAAAAGCTGCGTGTCGTGTTGCTAAAAATAGTGTTCATTCTCTTTCAGATTTTAAGTAGTTAAAATGATAAAATTATTTAGTATTTCCCAAACCGCTAAATTAATGAAATTTTACATTATTTTTTAAAGCGTTTTGGGTTTACGTAGATTTTTCGTCTTATTTTTAAACCTAGAAGACACTTGAATTTATGGTACTACTTTTAGAATCACCTAGTATACATTTGATTTTATCTACACTTGATTTTGACGAACATAATAAATTTTATCGCTTATTTTTCTTTATACCTTATAAAAAGAGCCGTCATCTTCCAACCCAAAAATGTCCTGAAAAAAAGGCAAATATTGTATTACTTAATTAAAAATGTATATCTTATTTTTTTCATCATATATTTGAATGGTCTCAGTTGTAACTCGTCTCCTAAATCAATATTTGTTCGTAAACGCCTTATTTGCCAAAGGAGATAACATTGTTGTTTATGTGTATGAGTAAAATTTATCAACAAGGACCTTAAAATGACTGGCGCAAAAATTGAAAGGTCGTAATAATAGACAGAATGGAACAGTTTGGTCGATAAATTTCTTTATTTAATATTTGTTATCGGCCTTTTCAGCACGGTCTTGAATAGGTCGGACGGAATTTTTATTGAACACAAATTAAATTCCTTTTATCAAAGCATAATTATTGATTGAAGTGAGACGGAGTATCGCGACGTCATCGTACGTCAATGAAAAAAATAGTCTAGTCCTTTGAACGTTTTGAAAGGCTGCAGGAAGTAAACTTACAAACTCCGGAAGTCCAAGCAGGTCATCGTCTTGTCCACAGGTACAACTGAAAAAGAGAGACGGCATTGAATTTCAGTAAAATCGCGCCATACGCACATATCAAGGCGAACATTGATAGATATATTTTATAATAGGTGACAGTTAGTAGATAATTGCTAATTCCTTACGTAATGCACAGTGAAGATAATGCGATATAAATAAATAATAATTCAATGTGTAAGGGCAACTGGTAACAAGTTTGGAGAATGTACGTGTTGTATAATATTATATAATTAATTGATTATGTTGTGGTGATACATTTAACGTGTGCGAATACTATCTATTGCAATAATAATGGCACTCTTTTAAATGAATTTTGCAATTTCCTTTGAACTGCTGACGTATTTGTCGATTTTCAGTTTTCAACATTAGTTCTTACTTGTTTCCACTCACCAATATAAATCTAATGAAATTTCTACCCCTAGTTCAGAAACTGATTTGAGGGGTGCCAGTATTATCGCAATAAATTGTACGTACAAGAAAAATTGTCAAAAACTTTTTTTTATGGAAATTTATATACCTATCTTATCGGGAAGAATTATAATTAGCTAAATTTATGGTTTGGGATTAGCTACCTTAGGTTTCATTGTCTAAACATTGGTATCTTTCACGTGGTAAAATTGTTTTAATTTTTTAATATTTACCGTTTCAGGTAGTTGTCTGCTACTACATTCCTCAAAGAACTGAGAATATTTCTATCACAGTACATATTTATTGTTCAAAGAAGTTTCTGTTTGTATCTGTACCGAAATTAATGAGACACCACAGTAAGAGTAAATTCTTGACGATAAAATGTACCAAACAAATCTTAGTCCAAAAGTTGATAGTTAAAGAGATACAAAGTTAACATTTTGAATTCAAAATTATAAAAATAGAAGGTCCTTAATGAATTGCTTTGCGAATTTGAATTGGGACAACATGAAACATTGTCTTTATTTCGTTTGGCTGAGATTTGCATCTGTTAAAAATAAATTGATGTTGGTTTAGAAAAACAAAGTCTTGAAAAATTTAAAATGAAAAAACTACGTGTCATGTTGCTAAAATACTGTCCATTCTCTGTTAACATTTTAAGTAGTTAAAATGATAAAGAGAAACAATTTATAAATTTTTATTAACGTACGTGACGTAATAGCAACTAAAGGTAGAGATAATTTATTTTTAACATATTTAACAATAAATAATATAATCTTATATTTGAGTTCGACTCATGATTGATAAGAGAGACAGTTATTTTTTACGTAGATATGCCTACTCGAATACGATCTGGAACCGTCGATTTCAAACGGATGCAGGGATTGCCCCACTGGCTTATTTTTTTAGTTAGTAATGTGTGATATTAGTATCGAGATGTAGATAAGTAAGCAAAAACAAACTATTTATTGCATATGAATCACGGATATTCTCTGAAATCTTGAATTTCCAGATATATAAAAAAACTTGGGATACTTTTTATGATCACTCGGTATTTCTAAACGGCGGAAAGTAGCCTCATGCGTATTTTTTTTTACTATTGCTATCTATGAGGCTTTCAATATGTTGAATAAACTACGTCTGCAAATTCTTCCGGTGTTTTTTAAATCGTACCCACGTATTTTATCACGTTCCTGTAAAATGTTTTTATAACCGTATCTCTAGACTGCACGCTGCATTTACTAGTGAACGCAGTGGTTTTATACAGGGTGTCCTGGAAAATGTGGGAAATCTTTCGGGTGCAGAGAGAACATAAAAAATAAGATGACAAGTTCCTACAGGTCCTCCCTACGGTTTTTCTTGAATAACTTTAAAATTAATTAATATAATTTAATAAAAATTTAAGGTGATGAACCTCTTAAAATAGCGTCCTTGAAACTAATTTAGCTTTTTTAATTTATCAGGAGCGGGCTAAGCTTTACAACTTAATGCTTAAATTTTTAACACCCTGTATCATAAACTTGAAAATAATAAATCTGGGTATACTCGCGACAAGAATTCAGACGACTTACGTCATACGAACAAATGAATAATTCATGATATTTTCATCAAAGTATTTAAGAAACTGCATCTGATAGTAATAAAACTATTTACTATACTAAAGTTTGCATTATATATTGCACTAAATTGCAAAAAATTATTGGTTTTAACGCGACCAAATATCGAAAGTTACGTTGACAATAAAAACAAATGTGTAACGTCAGCCGTGACGTAAGACGTCTGAATTCTTGACGCGAGTATAGCTTCAACCTTAGACAAAAAAGGTACTCTTGTTTATTGTCGATAAAATGAACCGTTTACAAGAAAAATAATAATAAACGAATTCATGTTTTATTTTTAATAAAAAGGGCCATGATTTATATATTTTTTTTCTCGAAAACAAAGTGCGATACGAAAGTCATTCAAACAACGGGAACATTTTAAGATGTTTAATTCGAAAAAATACAAAATTTAAAAAACGCAGTGATGTCCCAGGAGGCACCTTAACCGTATATTGAAAAACTTCATAAGAGACTTCATTTTATCGACAATAAACAAGAGTACCTTTTTTTAGTCTAAATCCAAAATTTTAATACTTTGATAATTGTGCCAGTGCAGGTTTTATCTTTATTCTATGCTGGGTGATTCAAGTGACTAACGGTAAACAAAAATGGCACATGTGTACAATCGTTTGCAATAATAATGACACTCTCTTAAAACAGTTTTTGAACTTCCGGAAGTTTTGAGTAGAAATTTCATTAACTCTCTATCGGTGAGTGAAACAAGTAATAACTAATATTAAAAATGTGAAGTAGATTTTATTACAAATACATCAGAAGTTCAAAAGAAATCGCAAAATTAATTTTAATGAGTGTCATTATTATTGCAAACGATTGTACAGTAAAGAAGGAAACGCACTATGCGATCGCAGTCTAAGCGCACCGCGGACCATGCTAGTCTCGTTCTCGCTATTGAAGATTAAAATTTATCTGTAATAATCTTATTCTTTCTGAAGATGTGGAATGATTACTAATGGGTTTTTTACACGATTTTCATATACGGTTTACAATTATAGGAGAAGTTGTGCAACATTTTGTATTTTATGTCATGCATTGTTATATCACGTGAATTGAGATACACTGATCATTAATCATTAACAAATTTTATTTTCACACATTTTCAATTACAAGTGGCATATAACCTCGTTGCTTTTGAGTATTTTATCGTCATAGAAAATCTAATCAAACTGGCGTCGTTCTTGCGTAAGATACGACTGCAAAATTCCCTGCTAGGTCACTTTTTTATTACACAGATAACACGCACGCCTATATATCACTTAAAACGCACCAAAGTGCATATTGCGGCGGAAAATTATTTCGCGTTTTTACTCACCTGGCGCCGAGTATAACCAGAACTGCTATCCTCGTTAAGGCCTTCATATTTTTTTTGGGCGGATATTCAAAAAATTGGAGACCGATTCGCGTTGATTTCAGCGTACCATGTGATGGTTTTCGATTGCTGCACAAACTGAATGATGTCTTGCTCGACTAAAGTATATAACAGTTGATAAGATAAGATACCTGGTTATCGTGTACCTAATTTAATTGTATGTGTACACCTTGGCTGAATTGAAAGGCCAGGTTATGCGTCCTGGCTGGTATTTTATTTCGGATGCAACTTTTGTTTTACTTTAGAAGTTCCGAAAGATGCAGGCTATAAGTACTTGCATTTGATGGGACATACAGGTCGCTCTCGTGCTGGAAGCGCTTCTAGAAGTACTTTTGTACAGATTCTTGCGTCCTGTTAGAGGAACGTCAACCTTACCATAAAATAAGCCTGCTCGAAGATCCAATCTACAGTCATAACAAATTTTCTCATAATAGTACCGAAATAATAATCAAATTACTATTGCTAATAGCTTGAGATAATTATACAGGGTTATATATATTTGTTTGGTAAATAATGATCGATGATATCCACACCTCCGCGACTGATAAATTTCTAAAACTGAACATATTTTGTTTCATACCTACTGGCAAACTAAATATGCGTACCGAATTTGGTCAAATTGTCTCATGCGGTTTTGAAATAAAAAATTGGTTTATTTTTTAATGTTTGTCACCTTATTTTAGGCTACAGAATAGGCCCTTGGATGTTTGCTGTATTTTCTATCGTTAAATATTTAAGAGAATTTATAAAATTCCAAGTATATAGCGTACAAAATTATATTAAATTCTTGTCGGCGTCAAATTTATTCATTTTGGTCTGATGACGTTTAAATGTTGGGTTACCCTCGTATGCAATTACCGAGCTCAACCGACATAGCGAGTCAATATTTTAGTGCTAGAAATTCCCGCTCCTTTACCTAATTTCTATATTTTCTTTTCTTATAAGTATCGTCACCGGAGATAATGTGAATTTATGATGAGATGAGTAAAAGTTTCTCATAGATTTGTTTGATAATAATTATTATTATGTTAGTTAGATGAGCGTAATGCTGATGACTATCGTTAGAATTCTCTAATTAACAATTAAATAATTATGTTTTTTTTTAGTATATTCATTCAGATAAAATCAGTGAGTAATGCGAGATTGATAATTATTATATATAAATATTTGTAAGTCGTTGTGATTAGAAAATAGGTTAGGAATAGTTCAAATGTGTTATAAGAAAAATGCCTAGCCACAGAATAAAGGAACTACGCCTAGCTATTATAACAAATTGTAGTAGCACCTTTTCAGATAATAAGTACGCCGCTGGCATTTGTTTGGACAAATATTGGGTCAGTTCAAAATCTCAAGTTTATATTTTGTGCGAACTTGACGTGCATCGAGGTGTCGCTTTGTTTTCAAAACGGAAAAACGTCCAAAATATGACAAGTTGTTTTCCTAGAATGGCTTATTCATTTCATGTACCGCAAGTTAAACTTCCTCTTTCGTTCGTTTCTCGCGATTTTTTTATCTGGATTATCCGTGTTGGCTTTTGAAAACGCTTAAAATTATTCATTGGGATTAGGGCGAACGATGACGCTCATGCTTATCGATCTAAGATTATTTGATTAAATATTATCGAATGTAAGCGGTGCCGTGACATTTTCTTTAATGTGCGAAACGATAATCAATTTTTGTATTTAATTCTACGCGATTATTGATCGTTTCGTATGCGTATATTTATTCTTGAATTCGAAATTACAGAAAACTCTTCATGTTGTCAGCAATTAAAATAGTGTTTGTATAGAAAATGTTTAAAGTACATGACATTTTATCCAAACCAGTACCTACTCATCACTAAAGTTTTGAGAAATAATACGCTGTAATAATCCAAATAAATATTTCAAATTTTAACGCTATCGGTAAAGTTATTAATTTAATTAGATTTATTTTTGACAGTCTTAAAGGCTTGTAGCTCAAAAACCAAAAATTAATCACTTAGCTTTTTTCTTAGATTATATTCATCGTCCTGAATATGCAGTCAAATGTCCTGTTTTTTGCCGTCAGATCAAAAATTAAAAATGTTGATCGATTTTACAAAAAAAAGGTACTCTTGTTTTACTTCGATAAATTATTCCGTTTACGAGTAATATTAATTTAAAAATTTTGTGACACCACAAAAATACTAGATATGAAATGCAAGCGGTCAAATTGTCACTAGTAGGCTTTGAAAAGTTATTTGTCAGATTATTTGACACATATTACATGTTTTTAAAAATTTTTGTAGGATTAATAAGCTATATTAAAATTTAAAAATTTGCAAATAATTACATTACTGATATGTATTTTAAAAGTATTTTAATATGTTAAAATGCTTGAATAACACCTTTAATATCGAATCGGTCAGTGGTCGCGCGGTTTAAGGCGTCAGTACTTGAATCAAGGTGACTGGATCGCTGTGAGTTCGACCCCTGCAGCCAGTAGACCGTATGGTAGGGTGGAAGAATGTTGGCTTGGGTCAATGTGAGAGATTGATACCGGTTGACATTTGACTACCCCCCTAATTAATGAGGTTTTCCAGGTTTCCCTCATTCCTGCACTGAATGGTGGTTAGGGCCTACCAACGTAAGTCGTTCCTGGGCGCACATGCGGCCTGCTTAATAATAATATGCCGCCCCCTCTCCCGCACAAGTCTTCGACTTTTGGGCTAATCCTCGTGATTAGAATGAGGGGTAGAGATATTATTATATTATTATTATTATATGTGTTAAATAAGTCGACAGTATTTTCTCAGGGACTGTTAGGGATATTTTGCCTATTTATAGTTTCCATCTTAAACTTTTGTTGCATGTCACAAAACTTTTAAATTAAGATTACTCGAAAACAGAGCAGTTTATCGGATTGAAATAGGAGTACTTTTTTCATGTAAAATAAACCAAAATTATTTGATCTGGCGACGAAAATCTTGAGATACAAGAAAATTAGAGCAATATTTTTCAGAACATTAGATTAGCAATCTAATTGTGATACTAAATTTAAAATTTGATTACTTTATCTCGATCCGTTTTGAAAATATTTGGAGAAAACCAAATTTTGGGGTTCCCCTTTAAAGAGCTTATGATTATATAACTTTTTTTTCTTATTTTTGATCGTAGAATCCACAGTTAATTTTTGGCAGGCATATTTTGGGACACCCTGTATAATTTAAATGTTATAAACATTTTTTTTAAATTATTCGGTTATTTAATCAAATAAAGACATTAATCATCATTTTAATTATTTTAGTAAATGGTCAAAAATATGCCCAGTTACATTAATATAGACGCCACATATTTTTAAAAATGAAAATGTAATGTCTTGAATTTGATGAAAACCGTTATTTAATATTTCTTGTCTTCTCAAATGTATCAATTTTTCACTGTGTATATCAGCCGTTTGACAGCACCCCACAAAAAGGAATACAGTTAAAAAAAATAGTAAATAATGGTTTTTCTCAGATTCAAATAAACAATAAATTTTAGTGTTACTGTAAATAATTAAAAAAAAATAATTTCTGACATTATTTAAATTAGGGTTTTAATCAGTTTTACTCGAATACTAGGCATTCTTTTAAAACTGTAAAGGAGTCGTAATTTGTAGAAGATTGAGAGCCAATTCGAAAATATGATTGTTACAATAAAGCAGTGGCGTACTATTTTATTTAGAATCTTATATCTCCTCCATTGGAGCATCCAAATTTTAGGAAAAGGCTTCAGATTTTGGACGAAGTTCATATAAATCCACGTGTCCAATTTCAAATTTGTATTTCACTGGTTCTTAAAATGTGTAAAAAAATCTAAACTAATTTTGTAAGTATCTTGTATCTTTTTAACGAATTGTCTGAAAACTTTATATAAAAGACTCTTTAAAATTCATCTAATAATACAAGTGTACATTTTTTGTCACTGCTTGTGGATCACTCTGTATTATCTTTTAAAAACAAATTCAGTGATGTAAGGTTATACCTACTTTTTTGCCATAGTCAATAGAAAATGAAAACAATATTTTTTATACTAGTACTACTTTTTATTTTATTGCAACAAATATTCACAATGGCCAATTTAGTGTTTTGTTTTAAAGTTCTTTCCCAATACCTTTTTTCAGATCTTTAATAGGCCTGTTTACAGTCTGTTTGCTTTTAACTAACCCTGAAAAAATCTAGAGGGGTTAAGTCAGGCGAGCGCGGTGGCCATTCAAGCAGTTCTATTATGCCTATCCGTCAGTTTAGGAAATCCTCATTCTCTTCCATATCAGGAAATATATGAAATTTAATATAAGCGGTTCTGTTATGTTTTTAAGGAATAATGAATGAGGTTTTATATTACTTCATACCATTTAAAATTAGTTTAAAATAAAACATATGTGTGAACAAAAGTGAATATGAACATTCGTACAGTTCACAAATATTCTTTACTGTTGGAATTAGAACTGACAATTATTAACGATTGACGGTACTGATTCCTATTCTTTTTTTTTTCTTCTAGTACTGCAATGGAGGGGACCTAGCAGATTATCTAGCAGGTAAGCGACACATTGTATTTGAAATACATAAATAGTTTATATATTTTTTTATTTTAGCAAAAGGGACACTTAGTGAGGATACGATACGCTTATTTTTGATACAACTAGGTACGTGGGATTTTTCGTTGTAGCAAAATTTTTATAGTATATTTTATCTTTCCTGCTTCTTTTTTATTTATTGACAAAATTTGACAGTCTATTTCGTACAAATTTATTTTCAGTCGTACTCTAATACAATTTTTTGTACCTTGTACGCTAATTTTATACTTCTATGTACTTTAGCTGGTGCTATGAAGGCTATGTACGCCAAGGGAATAGTCCACAGGGACCTGAAGCCTCAAAATATCCTTTTGTCGCACAGTGGGGCGAAAGTGCATCCACAACCTTCCGAAATAAAATTAAAAATAGGTGAGTGGGTCTTGTGATTTTGAAATTGATCCTAGTGTGACTACGTATGTTTTTTTTATAGCGGATTTCGGATTTGCAAGGTTTCTGCAGGACGGAGTTATGGCGGCTACCTTGTGCGGGAGTCCCATGTACATGGTAAGCGAATTTTAGAAATTGTTGTCATCTTAAATATTGTTTTTAATACGGTGAAGGCAATTTTTTTACTTAAAATTATTTTTTCGGATATTCTGTTGAGCATTGAGAAATTTGTTAAATTTTAGGCCCCCGAAGTGATAATGTCCCTGCAGTACGACGCCAAGGCCGACCTCTGGAGTCTCGGAACCATAGTTTTCCAGTGCCTGACGGGAAAAGCGCCGTTCCAAGCGCACACTCCTCAAGCGCTGAAGATGTTTTATGAGAAGAACGCCAATCTGGCACCGAAGTAAGTGAGATCTTTTTGTTTGTTCTTTATTTTCCTATATTTCTTAGTTATTTTGCGAAAACCACATGACATTATACAACATGATTGTACGCATTGTGTTATATCTACATCTTCTCTTTCAGGATCCCTTCTGGGACCAGTCCAGAGTTGAGCGAGCTGCTAATGGGGCTGCTGAAGAGGAACTCTCGGGAACGGATGAACTATGAGATGTTCTTCAACCACAAATTCTTGCAGAGGCCGGAGCCGCTGCAATCGCAGAGCCCCCTGCCGGGCGGTACGTCTCTTCGCTTCTCGTTGTATCCGTAAATCTTATCGTTTTACGTTTTAGACTTGCCGTTTATTTGCGAATCGCCTTCGTCTTCGTCCAAAGTGCCGCTGAGGTCTTCTACGCCAGTCAAAGTTGCCAGTCCCGTCAGGTCTCAACCAGGTAACAGTTTCGTAACGTGTTTGATGTGGGTTTTGTTGTTTCGTGGTTTGGGGAAATATACAAGGCCTTCGAAATGTTAAAAAAATTATTACCATAAACAGGGTGTTACCAAAATAATCTTTAAGGCTAACCAGGAGATCAGAATTTGCGGCTCGTATGTGCCAAGTTTCATCCTCATAGAGAATCCTTATATTGCGATACCCTGTTTGACAAAACCTACAATATTTTTTATTGATTTCGTTGCTCGTATTTCTGAATGCCTTGTGCTGGTGTTTTATCCTAATTTTCTAATTTTGTACGATTTTTTTTATAGCACTAACACGTTAACTTCCGCTGCTTAGGTTTCTACTTTTTCCGAGATTGAAAAAATTATCTTTTGTGACAAAATTTATTAAAAAGAGATCAAAATTGTTGTACCGAGTTGAGTATATTTTTCTCGACGTTTTTTCAATCTCGAACTTAATCGAACTCCTCTGCGCACCCTCTACGACCATAATATCTCCTTATCGGCCTACTGATTATTCGCTTTCTGCCTTGTAGAATCGCCTAGATCTACAAGAACCGCGCTCAGTTCAAGTCCTGAAGATGATTATGTTATAGTTCCGCAAAACATCCAGATGCACTCGGACCACTCGACCGAGAGCAGCGTGGAGAAGGAGAAACCGGCGTAAGTATTCGTCGCTCTTCGGGGTTGGTTGAGGTGCCCTACGAAAGTTAACCGCTACTTTTTGTTTAAACTGGACCAAAATGACAAAGTCGGTTTTGTAATGACAAAAGAAAAACGACGTGTTGCATGCCAGTCTTTTGTTTTACGTTGGCTACACTGTGCAAGCAAGTCGGTAGTTTTTTTGCAGAATTGATGGAAATATTGAAAAAATTTGTTATGTACAGTTTGAGGTGAAATGACAAATGTTAAAACTCTTGGCAAATGGGTCTACGAGCGAAATTTTCAAAAGAGTATTTGGATAGGTTTGAAAATATATTGTGTATTTTTTTCCATATTTTTTTACTGCGTTTTATGATAAAAAATAAATTTTGTGTGATGCCACAACATTACTTTGCCAAACGGCATCCTTACAAATTCATTGTAAATTTATTTTCAGTATTTTTTCACTAAAAAAACAACACTTCCAACACTTCCGTTAATAATCATAACCCATAGTTTTAAAGTGCTGCCAACATAAGCCTACGGTGTGGCAAATCCATGAACTTATTTGTGAGACCTTGTAAATCTGTTGTTTGGTGTGATTATCGTCGAGATCGCTACAACTCGATTTATTTCAAGTCTAAAGCTGCCGGTGAGGTTGTCGCCGTTGCCTTGTGGGCCGGTGGCTAGTCCGACGAGGCCCAGTTTCTTGCCCATATCCGAGCCCATACCGGTCCCTACGCAGAGGGACGCCTTCCAGAGGATGTACAGTCAGTCGGACAAGAAGGAGGAACCTCCCTCTCCCACCAAGGTAAATAGCGGGCGGTTTAGGAAATTTGCAGCGATTACGACTTATTAAGCCTTAAAATTGCAATTTTTTTGTATTTGTTTAGACGAGTAGCAGTATTCCGAGATCGGCGCCCATCTCCATGAAAAAGAGGCCGGAAAGGCAGAGCATCGACATTGATATCAGTTCCATGTCGCCTCCATCGGTAAGTGATGTAGCTGATTGTTGAAAAGCTATTTCTTAGATTAGATTAGATGCTTCTAATAATATTTCTTTAAATTGAAATCAAAGAACGGTATCAGTCCTACGCTTCTTTATAAAAAAAATGGCTACTTCTATTTTTACCAGACGCCACTAGCACGATTACATAAAAATGATGTTTAGGTCCAATTTGTGATCGGCACGCCACCCGGTGGAAGGAGAAGGTCGACTTCCGGAAGTTTCTGCGAAACGCCTCCCCCTCCTAATGTATGGACAGTGTCGCCAGTCTCAGGCGCTAAAAATGTTCCTTCTAATTCGCCTTTAAGGAGGTCAGGTACGTAGTATTTTCATTTCTTTAGTTCAAGATATGCGCAGTATTTTAATCTCTTCAAGTCGTCATCGGAAACGATTTTTTATATAGCGTTCACATATTTTGTTTGTTTTAATGTTTGTTTAATTTTTTTTTCATGTTTTCACTTTTTTTTCATATTTTCACTTTATTTATAATTTTGTTATGCCTTTTATTTTCAATTTACATTTAAATCGTGTGACCCAAAAGTGTCTGTAGGTACCTCCCCTCCGATCCTGAGCGGTCCCTTGGCCAGGGTGCCGATGCTCAGCAGTCCTAACCTGAGCGACAACAACAACCTGGGCAGGTCTCCGGTCATACCGTTCTGCACCAGGGCGGTGACTCTGCCCGAGATCTCGGAAATGGGCAACTATCACACAATATTCACCGACACTTCTACCACGAGCGACACTCATCCCATCACTTTCCTGGCACCGGAACTGCCCGAGGAGACTTTGTTAGAGGTAGGTTTTGTTTCTATAATTTTTCATAAGTATAACTCTTTAGTGAAGCGTCCTAGATGAAAATTTCATATGAATGAATACGATGTTTAATTTTTGGTCACCCTTTTGTGAAACACTGTATATTTTCTTCTACATGTTTACTGTTCCATTTTTCTATTTTCAGATTTAAAGTAATGAAAATTAATTTTATGCATAGTAACTATTAAAATTGTTCGGGAAAATCCACAGGGTTAATTGTGAGTAAATACAAATGTTTTAAGAGGGGATAGAAACAAATTAATTATAAAGTGGATACATTTTTTTCCAAATTATATTAAACTCCTACTTTTCGACGACTATGGGTGGTGCGCATTCGCTGTGAGAATGGAAGGCTAAATAGTAAAATTTATTGTTATTGGACAAGATTTTATAATTAATGACTGCCGTGGGTGCATTTGAAGCTTTCTATTATCTTTTTTGTTCGATTTTCTTAGTATAAGTAGGCATTTTATTTAACTGTAGGAGGAGTGTGTTTTGTTAGTGTGTATTCATGGTGGACTTGTAATGAGTGAAAATGTAGTTTTGACAGTTTTGTAAGAAAATACAAAAAGCAAATGCAGAATAACTGCTGCTAATTGGATCTATCAGGTATTATTATTAATAATAATATTCGTTTTTGTCGTTTCTACATTTGGGAACGCTATAAAAACGCCCGCATGTTAATTGATAGATCTAAACCGTCTCGAACGATGCTTATAAGAGACGTTGATTATCCGGAGGAAAAATATCTAGTTAGAATTCTGAAATAATTGTGTTTTGGGCCTCTCTGAGAACGTGACGAAATTTTTTAAATTTAGTGATAATTAATCCTGTAGATAAAGCTTTGTCATGCAATTCCAGTTTGAACAAAAATCTTTGTAGGAATAGCACATCTAACATCATTATTAATTTTCAATTATTTTCTTACCATGTATTTAACTTTTTTACATTTTTTTCCTATTTACAGTGGCTTAACATATAATAAATATTTGTAATCAATAGTTTTGTTAAAAATCTGCACCTTTCCACAGCATCATTCATCCACACATTTATCATACAGATTCTTTATCTGTTAAATTCGGTGGTTTAAGTCTGTTCTAATTATTAGCTGATTTTATGTTAGAATAAGTGTGAGAAGTAACAACACTGTCCTAGTTAAAGCTATGACGCATTACAGATGTGAAACAAGAGATGTCCGATTTCGATGCAGTCTCGTCTCGTATTTTGTTACAGAATAAACAAAGATAGAAGTAGGAATGAAGTGTCATAATGCTGTTTGTAATGAGTGGAGCATAAATATTTAACGAGTAACAAATTCACAAAATTATTTTTTTTATTTACGACGTTAAATCTTTGTAATTTTGATGTATCGATTGATTGTTATTAGTTTGGTGGGTAAGGAAACTTTAGGTATAAAGTGAATAATGGGCTGACTCAATTAAAATGCCTTTAGACAGCAACTTAAAGCGTTTTTTGGGTGTTTCAGAGGGAACACAACGAAACGTTGGCCAAGATCAACTTCGTGCTGGCGTTGAGTAACTGCATCCTTGAATTGGCCGCCCAGAGGGCTGCTCCCTTGGCGGCTCTGGTCGATCCCGCCCACCAGAACCAGCCGTTGAACGAGACGAACCGTAGGGCGGAACAGCTGGTGCTTCTGGTCAGGGCTTTGCAGCTGTTGAGTTCGGGACTGGCCCTGGCCACCAGGCAGCTGAAGTCGGGACAGTTGAGGCCTAGCACTACTGTGAAGACAGGTTAGTAACTTTTTAGGCAATAAAAATAATGGTATTGGTTTGTATGAGCCTATACAGGGTGGTACGTAAGTAATTCTAACTTTGACCCTGTATCATTTTTATTATCAAAATTTTATTAAGGCAAGTTGGCTTAAATCTCAATGTTTCAAAGCTAATCCGTGGATCATTACTACATTAAACAACCATTACATTAAAAAAGTATTACGCTAATTGAAATTGAATTATTGCGGCTATAACAGTTTTTTTTTTACCGTCTTTCAGTGGTCTCGACGCTCAATACGAAGTTCAGGACGACCTTGCAGGAGTGCAAGCAGCTAAACAACACGGGCCTCCTGAACAAAGTCGGATCGGCTAGCATCACCGCCGACAAGATCCTGTACAATCACGCCATACAAATGGTGGGTTTGCGTAGACGTAACGTTTCCGAGTGTTTATTCGTACATTTTTTCTTTCAGTGTCAGTCGGCGGCTTTGGACGAACTGTTCGGTAATCCCGAGGAGTGCTTCCAGCGGTACCAGACGGCGCAGATTTTACTGCACAGTCTTTCGCAGCAGGTGCACAACCAGCAGGATAGGCTTCTTCTCACGAAATGTAAGTATCGGCAGACTTTAGTATTATACAGGGTGTCCGGAAATGTTGAGAAACAAATTCAGGGAATAATTCTGGATCGAAAATAAATGCTACCTCTTTCTATAACACTGATTGTTAACGGAGTTACAGGGTGTTAAAGTTAAAATTTTATTTTCGATATTTGCAGATAACTTCTTAAGAAATCCAAATATTTACATAAAATTCGTAAATCGGAGATATTTGCATCCGCAAAAGCAAAAACCACCGATTCACAAATTTTATGTAAATATTTGGATTTCTTAAGAAAAATATCGAAAATAAAATTTTAACTTTAACACCCTGTATCTCCGTTAATATTGAGTTTTCGAAAAAATGTTATAGAAAGAGGTAGCATTTATTTTCGGTCTAGATTTATCCCCTGATTTTTTGCTCATCATTTCCGGACGGTATAGCTTCAACAATGTCCGAGACCAAAATAATTTTCATGATTTCAAAAAACTCCACAGGGCCATTTTTAAAGTAAATATTTTAAAGGTAGGTTAAAATTTCAGAATCGGCTACAAAATTTGCAATAACTTTAAACTCAGTTATCTCAATTGTTGAAAAAGCATATTATATTAAAGCAATTTTTGTAAAATGATTATGATGATAATCACCCTGTGTAAACAAAATTAAGTTTATTTGTGTCAAGAAATCTGGTCACATCACGTTACGTAAGGGTCTCGAACATTGTGCTGCCATCTATTGTTACTGATGCTGATTTAGTATTTTTAACAGCCAAATCGGTCGGCTTTGACGGCCGTTTGCGAGATTTTAAATTGAGTTTATTTGTTCCGTTTTCAGATAAAGACGCAGTAGAGAAACGCCTTTTCGTGCTGCAGCAGCAGGGCTATATACACAGCGCGACCGATCTAATTTAAATGTTTTTATGGTTTCCCTTAGACGATTTCTTTTAACGTTCGCCTTGATTAGTTTACGTAACTGGCAATTTAACGCAAGGTTGTCACAATATTTATTACGTTAGTTTAAGGAAAAAAAAAGTAAATTATACTCTTTAGTAGCTAGCATATTGCATTGATTATTTCGAGGTTCGGTTTCTACATAGGGTTGTGTAAAGAGTGCAAAAAATCGGTTTAACTTATAAGTAAATAAAATTATTGACGTAGAGGACAATCGTTTAACGAAAATTTCGAAGTTATTGCGTTTGTCTGATGTAATTATTGTAAATAACTTGAGACGGGGAGCGTTTTGTCGGGGCAGCAACGATTCTTCTTCACTTTGTTTTACTCGCAACGTATCTCGGACGCGTCTCGACGAATCGTCGTCGTTTATTTAGCGATTATATTAGTGATGCGTGCGCCGCAAGCATAACTTTCATTAAACTTAAATCGTATTGGGTATTATTTTTAACATATTAAAATTGAGTGTAATTTGTGTCAAAAGCAATCTGATCACGTGTGTCTCGGCCATTGTGCTGCCATCTAGTGTTGTGAATGTCGATTTAGTATTATAGCTGTCAAAGCGATCGACTCTGGAGGCCGTTTGCGAGATTTTAAATTGAAAGTATGTGTTCTGATTTCAGATAAAGACGCAGTAGAGAAACGCCTTTTCGTGCTGCAGCAGCAGGGCTACATATACAGCGCGTCCGATCTAATTTAAATCCTTTTATGGTTTCATGTAGACGATTTCCTTTAACGTTCGCTTTGATTAGTTTACAGTAACTGGCAATTCTAACTTCTAACGCAGGGTCGTCACAATATTTATTACGTTAGTTTAAGGAAAAAAAAAGTAAATTATACTCTTTAGTAGCTAGCTTTTTGAATTGACTATTTCGAGGTTCGGTTTTTACAGAGGGTTGTGTGAGTGCAAAAAATCAATTTAACTTGTAAGTAAATAAAAATATTGACGTAGGGGACAATCGTTTAGCGAAAATTACGAAGTTATTGCGTTTGTCTGATGTAATTATTGTAAATAACTTGGGACGGGGAGCGTTTTGTCGAGGTGGCGACGATTCTTCTTCACTTTGTTTTACTCGCAACGTAACTCGGACGCATCTCGACGAATCGCCGCCCTTTATTTAGCGATTATATTAGTAATGCGTGCGCCGCACGCATAACTTCCATTAAATTTAAATCATATTGGGTATTACAGATGATTATTGAAGTTTTAATAAGTGTAGATAGGCTATTCCTTAGTGATATTACCTCTTTGTATCAAATCATATTCTACTTTTTGTTTCGTGTATATTTCAATGTATTTACCTAATAAATCCGTTCGTTTAACGTATGTACTAATTTTGTCAAGTCGGTCCCACTTTTGATCCCATTGTTGCTTATTAAAAGTGGGATTGGCATTTTTAATGTGGGAATGGATGTTTCTTTGAGGTTTGTAGGGGGTAGGTAAGTACTGATTTATTTTTGACTGGTGAACAGTTTATTTCTCCTTTGTAACAACATGTACAAAAAACTTGTCAAAATAAAATACTGTATGATATAACGCTTCGTTTTTCTTTAATATAATAATAATATCTACCCCTCATTCTAATCACATTTAGTGTGTCTATTTGTCACGTACATGTATATTGTGGTACAATTAGAATTTTAGTATAGGCAACACGTTATACAAGTAGGTCGTATAGTGTGCTGTGGCTAACTTGATAGTTTCCATTCTACACATACTTTGATTCAATGAAGTAGAACGTTCATTGGCCAATGAAATTGTAGCTTGGTTCCAATTTTTCATACAACGCCATCTAGTGGTCACAAACGAAGAATATTTAAAATTTGTAGATAACTGTAACGCAGCGAGTGTTCAGCACCACAGATCATTGGCCGCAAAGAAAGTTCAGCACCCCCAGATGCCATACAAAGCCGCACCTAAATCGCGATTTTATTTTTTGATATGTATGCAATTAATTATACTTGTAAAATTTTACTTTAATAGTAAATTTCGTGAATAGCAATTTTAACATCTTGTATCAGGATAGCAGAAAGTCGAGGAGATATGTGGACACTATTTTACTTTTAAAATTTGACTTTAATAGTAAATTTTGTGAATAGCAATTTTAACATTTTGTATCAGGATAGCAGAAAGTCGAGGAGATATGTGGACACTATTTTATTTATAAAATTTGGCTTTAATAGTAAATTTCGTGAATAGCAATTTTAACATTTTGTATCAGGATAGCAGAAAGTCGAGGAGATATGTGGACACTATTGTACTTATAAAATTTGGCTTTAATAGTAAATTTCGTGAATAGCAATTATAACATTTTGTATCAGGATAGCAGAAAGTCGAGGATATGTGGACACTATTTTACTTATAAAATTTGACTTTAATAGTAAATTTTGTGAATAGCAATTTTAATATTTTGTATCAGGATAGCAGAAAGTCGAGGAGATATGTGGACACTATTTTACTTATAAAATTTGGCTTTAATAGTAAATTTCGTGAATAGCAATTTTAACATCTTGTATCAGGATAGCAGAAAGTCGAGGAGATATGTGGACACTATTTTACTTATAAAATTTGGCTTTAATGTAAATTTCGTGAATAGCAATTTTAACATCTTGTATCAGGATAGCAGAAAGTCGAGGAGATATGTGGACACTATTTTACTTATAAAATTTGGATTTAATAGTAAATTTCGTGAATAGCAATTTTAACATTTTGTATCAGGATAGCAGAAAGTCGAGGAGATATGTGGACACTATTTTACTTATAAAATTTGGCTTTAATAGTAAATTTCGTGAATAGCAATTTTAACATCTTGTATCAGGATAGCAGAAAGTCGAGGAGATATGTGGACACTATTTTACTTTTAAAATTTGACTTTAATAGTAAATTTTGTGAATAGCAATTTTAACATTTTGTATCAGGATATCAGAAAGTCGAGGAGATATGTGGACACTATTTTACTTATAAAATTTGGCTTTAATAGTAAATTTCGTGAATAGCAATTTTAACATTTTGTATCAGGATCAGAAAGTCGAGGATATATGTGGACACTATTTTACTTATAAAATTTGGCTTTAACAGTAAATTTTGTGAATAGCAATTTTAACATTTTGTATCAGGATAGCAGAAAGTCGAGGAGATATGTGGACACTATTTTACTTATAAAATTTGGCTTTAATAGTAAATTTCGTGAATAGCAATTTTAACATCTTGTATCAGGATAGCAGAAAGTCGAGGAGATATGTGGACACTATTTTACTTTTAAAATTTGACTTTAATAGTAAATTTTGTGAATAGCAATTTTAACATTTTGTATCAGGATATCAGAAAGTCGAGGAGATATGTGGACACTATTTTACTTATAAAATTTGGCTTTAATAGTAAATTTCGTGAATAGCAATTTTAACATTTTGTATCAGGATAGCAGAAAGTCGAGGAGATATGTGGACACTATTTTACTTATAAAATTTGGCTTTAACAGTAAATTTCGTGAATAGCAATTTTAACATTTTGTATCAGGATAGCAGAAAGTCGAGGAGATATGTGGACACTATTTTACTTATAAAATTTGGCTTTAACAGTAAATTTTGTGAATAGCAATTTTAACATCTTGTATCAGGATAGCAGAAAGTCGAGGAGATATGTGGACACTATTTTACTTATAAAATTTGGCTTTAATTGTAAATTTCGTGAATAGCAATTTTAACATTTTGTATCAGCATAGCAGAAAGTCGAGGAGATATGTGGACACTATTTTATTTATAAAATTTGGCTTCAATAGTAAATTTCGTGAATAGCAATTATAACAATTTGTATCAGGATAGCAGAAAGTCAAGGAGATATGTGGACACTATTTTACTGAAAAACTATAAATTATAGAAATCTTTGTCCAATTATTGTGGGGATATTCTGAATATTGCCGGGAACAGATAATTAATGAAATAACAAATTTTTGTCGTTGTAAACAAAATTTATTTCTTCTATATGCAACAATATGTACAAAAAAAACTTGTTCAAATAAAATACTACATAACAATCTTACAACAATTTTTTTTTACATTCATTAAGTAAAAAGTTCAAGTTTTGTGCTGCGGCATATTTTCTGCTCGCTCAAACCGACACAAAAACTTAACAAACACGATTGACGACGTTCATTTCGCTGTTTTAACCTTTCTCCCATTGTGAGATGAATATAACGTCCAAAATTACTGCAGTAAGTCAAATCGCAAACACTTCGACGCGACGAGCAGAAAACACGCCCCAAGAGAGACTTATGTACAAAAATATTTACAGTCTTTAATACTGACTCATAGTTTCGTCCTCGCTTCGACTTAATTTAATATCAATCACCGCATCTCGCCGTTTCCCGCACGACTTCTCCATTATCTCTGCCCCGTCTTCAGCAGGCTCATCAGTTTGTTGAAGACCCTGGTCTGGGGCAGCTTCAGGTCCCCCAGGCCGCACTTGGGTTTCAGTCGGTTATATCGACTCTTCACCGCTTCAGTCAACATATTCTTATATCTGAAATTATAATAAATATAAGTTAATATAGGCAACACAATAAACACCGTGGTGCTATGTATGTTGTATAACCTCAAGTAACGTCATCAAGAAAAGTTAATATAAAGTTTTTTCTAAGTGCCTTAGGTTTTGAATTACAGGGCGTTAAAATTAAATTTTTTTTAGAATTTTGAAAATCTGGAGTAGACTAAAATTTTCCCTTTAAACTGATGTCACTTACACACTCCCTTGTTTTTAATGCTCTATAGGGTCCCAAAAAGTATTTTCTATCAGGGAAATAAAAATTAAAAACAATAATGAGTAATAATTACCTTTGGGAGTTATGCAACACACCATACTACCTGGTGTATCGTGTGCTGCATAAGTTTAGGCGCTAAATTAAAGTATGTATGTCTTTATAAAGTACAGTGTCCCAAAATTATCCTGTCAACATTTAACTGTAGATTTTCGATCAAAAATGAGAATAAAAATTATATAAACATGTCGAACATTTTACATCTCTATACGATATACAGAGTGTTTCCTAAGTAATCTGAAATATTTCAGGGCGTGATTCCTCATGCAATGTCAGGGCAAAAAATCCCTATAAAGATTTTTCTAATTGCCTTAGGCTTTGAGTTACAGGACGTTAGTTTTAATTTTGTTTTAGGTTATTTTTAAAAATCTGTGGAAGACTAAAATTTTCTTTTTAAATTGCCGTCACTTACACACCACGGTAGAAGGCGTGTTTTGGCTGTTGGATATTTTTTTTCACAATATCAGAGGCAGACATCGGGGCGGTTATTATCATTAAAGTGACGTTCTCCATCTAAACCACATCCTAAATCAAAAAATGTCAAGGGACTTTTTTTTTGTTAAATTCAATAATTGATGTCATAATTTTCTTCGCACCTGATATTGTGAAAAAAATATTCAACAGGAAGAACATGCTTTCGATTATGGTGTGTAAATGACTGCAATTTAAAGTAAATTTTAGTCTATTCCAGAGATTTGCAAAAATAATTAAAAAAATTAACATTTGAACAGTCAAAAAAGTCAAAAACTAAGGTGCTTAGAAGAAACTTTATATGAACTTTTCCTCATCACAATACTTAAGGCATTGTCTGCTAAATTGTGTCGCCTTTGCAATATTATTGTGTCTGTTGAAACTCAATCTAGAATTTTGTAATGTGTTGTAATGTGTGGTGACACCTACGTTAGTATTTGGAAACATACGCATCATGCCATAAATGTATATTCGATATTGACATTATAATAGCATATCTTTTAAAAGAACCTACTTATTTAATTTGGTTTGCAAAAATGCACGTATTTTTAATTGACTATTTTAAAATAAAATACGCGGCACTAATACTTTGTTCCAGTACTTCACACAAAGCTTTCGTGTAAAATATTTTACATTTTTCATAAAACTGAGTATATACGTATTAATAATTGGCTGCTACTCCTGCATATTCACCATAAAAACACAATACTTTAATATTTCAGATTACTTAGAAACACTCTGTATAGAGACTTAAAATTTCCGATGTTTATATAATTCTTATTTTTGGTCGTAAAATCTACAGTGAAACTTACACAGGCTAATTTTGGGACAACCCGTATATTTTATAGGGACCGTCATTTAGTGTCTAAAGTTATGCAACACACAATACACCAGGAAGTATGTTGTGTTGCATACACTTCCAAAGTTTATTACTTATTGCTATTATTTCGATTTTATTAATACGAAACGTTCTTTACACATTATAGAGCATTTCAACAATGGAATATGCACAATAATAATCATTGTGGTACTTATTCACCATAAAATTTAAATTCGCGTTTCTAATTTTTAATTTTTGACAAGCAGGCACCAAAATTGTGAGCAACTAGAAATATCCAATAATTATATCGTGTTTCATCATTGCTTGTATATGTGTTTACGGGCAATGATAAAACGTTGATCAAATATGACATAATTATTGAGCATTCCTGATCGCTGACATTTTGCAAAAAATTAGGAATCAAAAAAACGCGAATTTAAGTTTAGCCGTTAATATGAAGAACCGCAATAATAATTATTGTGGATATTGTCTTTTTGTAATGCTTTATAAAGTGTAAGGTTTTGTATCTGTACGTAACCCCTGGCAGTATATGCAACACAACATACTTTACAGTGCATTGTGTGTTGCATAATTTTAGGCGTTGATTCAAAGTATACTCAACGGTTGAAAATGTAGAAAGTGATGGTATACCCGTTCACAAATTTTGCCAGCTATAACATTTTCTATCATTTTCATCATGAAACTGTCATGGTAGATTGTCAGAAGTTCAAAATAAACTTATTAACACATTAACATAAGTTGAGACTTTACCGCCATTAAAACAGAAGAAGCAAAACCGTAAATTTTGCGTCCATGAGAACAAGGCTTAAGTGTTAAGGTGTGATATCTGCAGAGTGCGCATCGGGTAGGTGTAAGTGGGTGGTGGTGGGCCATCGACGTCCTAAAGGACGACATTCTAATTTGTGGAGAGGACGGCACGGGAGAGACATTTTAAGTGAACTGCAAATGTGACAGGTTTATTCGACGTCACCTTATTTTTGATAATTTTGTGTGCTTTGAACCCTTCTCAAGTGGCACGACTAGGTAATCATGCAACCCTCACCTCCCGTACTCATCTTTGTGCTGTGAATTAGTCACTCTCTATTATTTTCGACCTTGGGTAATTGATAATACAAGATAAAAACTTTAAATTTGGAAATAACTATCAGTTTTATTATACAGGGTGTTTCAAAACAAAGGCGAAAAATTTGAGGGGGTGATTCCTTGTTGAAAATAAAAGGTAGTTTGTTATATAAACGTTGGGTCACAAATCAACCATTAGGGAGATATCGCGTTGCAAAGATGACGGAAAAGAGTGTTTTTATTGTATTTCTCGGAAATGAAAGGTAAAATTTTGTAGAAGTGTTACCATTATCAAAAGACACTTTTTTTCACTTTTTGAAAATAATTGGAAAGGGTTGAAATAAACTACCCCTTTCAGTTTTTTAACTATACTTTCAAAAAACTTCCTTAACGACGTAGAAAAAACTAAATTAAGTTAAACCGATTCATTTAGAAACTTTTTTCTCTCTTATATTTTTTTGATAAAATTAACTGTTTCAATGTTAAAAAATAAAATGTAAAGTATTGCATGTTGGGATGAGGCAGTTTTACTACACCCATTATTAGAAAAAACTAGTTGGCTGCTGTCAATTTCCAGATGTTTCCATTGTTGCTTTGACAGATAACAAATGGTTTGTACTTCCCGGTGTTGGCCTATATCAAAACTTCTTTTTTTGAATTAATTTTATGGATTCACATAGCCTTCGATAAAGCTTAGCAAATATACTGTGATGAGGAATTCTACGATTAGGATACGCTTCTGCATAAAGGCGACAAGCACGTAAGGAATTTCCATTTGCCCGGCCGTACATAAAGTGCATGTCTGTCATTTCTGCGTTTGTGAAAATAACCATTATTGTTGTATTAACATTCAATCCCAACGTACTCCGCAATCAAACACATCACACAACGAAAGGCAAATTATCCCGTAAACCACTCTCAAAATGTTAAAATAGTACAAACCATTTGCTATCTGTCAAAGCAACAATGGAAACATCCGGAAATTGACAGCAGCCAACTAGTTTTTCTTAATAATGGGTGTAGTAAAACTGCCTCTTCCCGACGTGCAATACTTTACATTTTATTTTTTTACGTCCAAACAGTTAATATTATCAAAAAAATATGAGAGAAAAAAGTTTTTAAATGAATGGGGTGAACCTAATTTATTTTTTTCTACATCGTTAAGGAAGTTTTTTGAAAGTATAGTTAAAAAAACTGAAAGGGGTAGTTTATTTCAAGCCTTTCCAATTATTTTCAAAAAGTGAAAAAATATGTCGCAAGTGCTTTTGATGATGGTAACACTTCTACAAAATTTTACCTTTCCCACGCTTTTCGTTTCCGAGAAAAACAATAAAAACACTCTTTTTTCCGCCATCTTTGCAACGCGATATCTCCCTAATGGTTGACTTGTGACCCAACGTTTATATAACAAACTACCTTTTATTTTCAACAAGGAATCACCCCCTGAAATATTTCGCCTTTGTTTTGAAACACCCATAAAGCCTAGAAATTGTCAAAAAATGTTATATCACTGTTTCTACTAAAAATAATCGTCTTCAAATTCGGTACGCCTATGAAATGTTGTCTAGATCTTTTGCGTTGGATATAGTTATAACTATTTCAAACTTTATTCTGTCATAAAAAAAGCCCTGAGAAAACCATTCACGGTAAATTGCTTAGGGATACTTGTAATTATTATGTAATAACATTTGATATGGCAGATATGCAACGTTGATACATACTCTACAATTTTTTTTTCTCTGACCGACAATAATAGAGTTTCGAGAGAAAATTTGTTTTCAGTCAATTATGTTTGGTACAATTTATCATATAGCAAAATATGACACTCACATTCCGAGCACTCTGTATAAATACTGAACATTCGGAAAACAGTCACAGATAGACACAACTATATGTTTATTAATAGAATCGCTTCCAATTTTTTTCATCACTCATTTCCCGAACACCTCAGATAAATTCCGCTCTACGACCACCATGAAATATCCACCCGTTAAACTCACCTATACGCCGTCGTATCCACCACCGACGCCGTTTTGATGCAGTCGTCGCCTCCGAACTCGCATATCCTGTAGTGATGCAAGATGGCGGCATCCGCGGGTACGTTCAGGGTGCCGTGTCCCGGCATGAACTCCCAGACGAAGTGGTTGCCCGCCTCCACGGTTAGTTCCGGCTTGCAAATATACTTGGAACGCTGCTTGTGTGGATGCAGCTTGCTCCTCCGTCGAGTCTTCCGGAGGGTGACCAGGTTAGCGGAGACGGGATCGTCGAAACCGTAGACGGAATCGTCGTCCTCCCACTGTAAGTAGAAGAAGGCGTTCTGGAAGGAGAAGGAGCCCGTGGTACGGGTGTTTAGTCGATGGTTCAGATAACTGGAACGAGAAATGGGTGGATTTAGATTTTGGCTTAAAATATCAATACTCTCAAGAATTATGATTAATATGTATAAGGTGGGTTCCCACAAAAGTCAGGGATTGGTTTTAAACTGTTAGAAAATTGGACCCGTTAAGTTGTAGATATGTTTTTAATATTTCTAACTCTAGAAGTAGTTAGACAAACATTTCTGACAGTTTCAAACTAGTCCCTGACTCTTGTGGGAACAGAGAGACCTATATACTAGATTCTTAAGGTCAAATTGTGACTATGCTAATTTTTATATATATGCAAATATGCACTTTTAGGGTATTAGTGACAGTTATTTACTCCATCACGAGTGAATTAAGCCTCATCAGTGAACAAAATGTATTTGTAAAGTGTATGGTATTATCACTGTCCTGAAGGTGCTGGACGCGGTGAATATAGAAAGGCTTTAAACTATTTTTGTGAATGACTTCCCATGCCGTAGTTTGATTAATTTGGAGACGGGTTGCAATGCGCCTTGCACTTACACCCGGACTACGTTCTATCATATTTAAAATTTCTTTTCCACTGTTACACCAGGACCAGCTTGCCTCTCAGATGTAATTCTCACACTGGGAAACATTCCAGTTTCACGTGCATTGTTGAAGACTTTCTCGAATATATTTCTATCAGGCACCCTTCTGCTCGGGAAGCGACGTCGATATTCAGCAACTGCACGATTGGCGCTAACCCATAAATAAAAATAATATCAGCATATTCACTAATGTGAATTTGGTTTGGAATGCATGGCCTACTCAAAATAATATATCAAATAATAACAGCTTTTGCAAAAATAGCGATAAAATATTTTCATTCCTATCTCAGTAACCGTTGATATTCGATCAAAAGTTTATTAGACTTTTTTAATCACTTTTGCCCTCTAAACACCCCTTTCAAATCAACAACAAAGGTTTTTATTTAAATTGTAACTTTATTAATTTACTTAGAAACTATCTTCTCTCTTGTCTTGAGTATTACAGATAAGAAATATCAATTAAATACGCAAGAAGAACAATTTTGTTTGAAACGTGATTATAATTTTTATGAAATACCGACTTATCAGACGTTTCGATAAAATGATAGAGCAGTCGAACATAATCCGAGCCGAAACCACGAAGAGCTTAGTTACATTATAGCAATTATTTTCCAACTGGGCCCAATTTCTGACGGCGAAAAGTGCAACAGTGCGCTTTATTGCTTCCAAAGTTAGTCGCCGGCTTGATTGGACCATTTGTCTCTAAATTCGCTTTTTGCCAGCCGGATTTGAGGCACGGTTTAAATCCGGACGGACGTCGCTCTAGGAATTTAATTAAATCCACTCGTAATTAATGCCGTTTTTGGTCGTAAGATAAATTATATTCCGTGTTCTATTAGTCAACAGATATCGCAGTAATTTGTTTCTTGGCGATGCTACGAGTGCATTTTTGACTGGAGAGCTTCTAAATATACAGAGTGGTCACGGAAAAATTGCCTGTTAATATGCAACATCATATCATATACAGGGTGAGACATTAATAATGGTACAATCTGCTATATTGTTTTAATTCCCGCCGAATCTCAAAAACTTAAATCGCCTGTTTCTCGAAAACGGTTGAGTATCGATTTGTAACAGGTATACTTTATCTATTTAGAATTGAAGGTAGTTCGATAGTTTCTTATTAAAAAAATAAAAAGTGTAAAAAACAAAACCATCAACTTTTGACTCCATGTGATGTAGATTATTATATTATAATTTTTATATACTGTATTATTTCATGTTTGAAATTTTGTATTTTATATTGCGTATTTGAATTTTTTATTATTTTGTATTACAAACATTTTTCGGAGCTTTTGAACTTGCATTACGAGGGCACGATGAATTTTACGTCAAAACTTGACAAAACGCTTGATGAATACATTAAAAATGCAACAATTTTTAAATGTATCTCAAATACACAAAATGCATACATTTTAGATTGCAAACAAGAAGTTTGTCATCAGAAAAAAATCTATCACTTCAGTACCTAACATGCTGTTATTATATGCATGTGGTCCTGGCAACTCTGCTGGACTTCTACATAGCTTCAATACTCGTACAGGTCATCAGATAATTTGTAGCCTACCAGGAGCGTCGTGTTACCGATTGTTCTAGAGTGATTGTGAAAGGTAGAGTAAACAATTTTTATTTTCGATTGTCTGCCTTTATTAGGCTTTCTGAAAACGTGATTAAAATTAATGACATGACTGAATCACTCTGTATACCTTTCCTAATAAAACATACTTTGTACCTGATCTTTGCCCTGTAGTATAGTACGATTGGCAACCGTAGTCAGAATTCATAGAACGGAACCTTTATAACTTCGTATAAGAATACACTTACGCCTTTAAGCTCTGGAAAATCTGTTCCGAGAAAAAGCCCTATTTCCCCGGGACTCTAGCCTTGTATTCTATTTTAATAACTTCGGAACGGAAAACAGCTGCGTAAACCATCCAAAGCCGCAAACTTAGGTACCGCGATTGCACCAGTCGATGCTTGTCGGGGAATTTGAGGTATTATTGAGACTGTAACGGTTCAATCTCTTCTCTCGAGCCACGATCCATACGCGGCAGTAATGTATCTCGACAACATATGCATCACGTAGAGATATTGCTTTTTTACGGCGAGATTGAACGTACGGAGACGTCACGAAATTGCCAGGGCTCCCGGGTTATTGAAAACTGCAAAAATCGGATTTGTACATGCTTCCGGATTTAGTTTTTTCCAGCCAGAAACCAACAGCGATAACGAAGAAAAAATTGCAGTATTTATTTGTGCCCTGCTTTAAATACAGGGTGTATTATAGAAGACACGTCAAGTTAGCATTTCCGACGAGATTTCCGATAAAACAAAAAGCATTTTTCTTCGTTGAAGAATAAAGTTATGACTAATAATACCATCCATAACTCGTCATAACTTTCTTAATTTTCACCTTAACTCTTAAAAATTGAAGATATCGAAAGAAAATTAAAAGCACGTCAAATTAGTATTTCCGATGAACCAAATCCCGTTTTTCTACGCTGAAAAATCAAGTTATGATCGTCAAAATTGTCTTACTTTTCGCTACCTACAACTTTTGAACGGTGAATGTGTCGAAAAAATAAAAGAACGTTAAATTAGCATTTCCGATCCGACGAGCTTTCCGATAAAACAAGCAGAGTGTTTCTACGCCGAAAAATAAAAAAGTTATGACGAAATATACACCCCATTTTGTCATAACTGTCATACCATTCCTCACAATTCCTGAATAGTTGATATCGAACCACTGAAAGAACACGTCAAGCTAGAATTTCCGTCAAGCTTTCCGACAAAATAAACAGCGTCTTATTTACCTCATAACTCTAATAGTTTCTTTCACTAATCTTGAACGGTTCAAGATATCTTAAAACTAAAGGAACGTTAAATCAGCATTTCCGATCCGATGAGTTTTCCGATAAAACAAACAGCCTGTTTGTTTGTAGAAAAATAAAAAAAAGTTGTGAAAAAAACATTTTAGTTTCGTCACAACTCAAATAGATGAAGATATCGAACCACTAAAAGGACACGTTAAGCTAGCATTTTCGAAGAACTTTCCGATGAAACAAACAACGTGTTTCTATGTCAAAAATTATAACAAAAAATATATCTTATTTACGTCATATCTATCCTATTTTTCTTCACAAATCTTGAACGGTTGAATATATCGAAACACTAAAATAACGTTAAATTAGCATTTTCGATCCCACAAGCTTTCCGATAAAACAAACAGCGTGTTTCTACGTCGAAAAATAAGAAAGCTATAACAAAAAATACATCTCAAGTACATCATAACTGTCCTACTATTTGTCACAACTCCTGAATACTTGAAGATACCCAACCACTCAAAGAACACGTTAAGTTAGGAGTTCCGACAAATTTTCCGATAAAATAAACAACGTGTTTCTATGTCAACAATTATAACAAAAAATACGTCTTATTTACGTCACATATGTCCTACTTTTCTTCATAAATCTTGAACGGTTGAATATATCGAAAAACTAAAAGAACGTTAAATTAGCATTTTTGATCCGACAAGCTTTCCAATAAAACAAACAGCGTGTTTCTAGTCGAAAATAAGAAAGTTATAACGAAAAATACATCTCAAGTACATCATAACTGTCCTACTTTTTGTCACAACTCCTGAATACTTGAAGTTACCCAACCACTAAAAGAACACGTTAAGCTAGGATTTCCGACAAATTTTCCGACAAAATAAATAACGTGTTTCTATGTCAACAATTATAACAAAAAATACGTCTTATTTACGTCACATATGTCCTACTTTTCTTCATAAATCTTGAACGGTTGAATATATCGAAACACTAAAATAACGTTAAATTAGCATTTTCGATCCCACAAGCTTTCCGATAAAACAAACAGCGTGTTTCTACGTCGAAAAATAAGAAAGCTATAACAAAAAATACATCTCAAGTACATCATAACTGTCCTACTATTTGTCACAACTCCTGAATACTTGAAGTTACCCAACCACTAAAAGAACACGTTAAGCTAGGATTTCCGACAAATTTTCCGACAAAATAAATAACGTGTTTCTATGTCAACAATTATAACAAAAATTACGTCTTATTTACGTCATATATGTCCTACTTTTCTTCATAAATCTTGAACGGTTGAATATATCGAAAAACTAAGAGAACGTTAAATTAGCATTTTCGATCCGACAAGATTTCCGATAAAATCAACAGCGTGTTTTTACGTCAAAAAATAAGAAAGTTATAACGAAAAATACATCTCAAGTACATCATAACTGTCCTACTTTTTGCTACAACTCCTGAATACTTGAATATACCCAACCACTAAAAGAACACGTTAAGCTAGGATTTCCGACAAAATAAATAACGTGTTTCTATGTCAACAATTATAACAAAAATTACGTCTTATTTACGTCATATATGTCCTACTTTTCTTCATAAATCTTGAACGGTTGAATATATCGAAAAACTAAAAGAACGTTAAATTAGAATTTTCGATCCGACAAGCTTTCCGATAAAACAAACTGCGTGTTTCTACGTCGAAAAATAAGAAAGTTATAACGAAAAATACATCTCAAGTACATCATAACTGTCCTACTTTTTGTCACAACTCCTGAATACTTGAAGTTACCCAACCACTAAAAGAACACGTTAAGCTAGGATTTCCGACAAATTTTCCGACAAAATAAACAACGTGTTTCTATGTCAACAATTATAACAAAAAAATACGTCTTATTTACGTCACATATGTCCTACTTTTCTTCATAAATCTTGAACGGTTGAATATATCGAAAAACTAAAAGAACGTTAAATTAGCATTTTTGATCCGACAAGCTTTCCAATAAAACAAACAGCGTGTTTCTACGTCGAAAAATAAGAAAGTTATAACGAAAAATACATCTCAAGTACATCATAACTGTCCTACTTTTTGTCACAACTCCTGAATACTTGAAGTTACCCAACCACTAAAAGAACACGTTAAGCTAGGATTTCCGACAAAATAAACAACGTATTTCTATGTCAACAATTATAACAAAAAAATACGTCTAAATTACGTCACATATGTCCTACTTTTCTCCATAAATCTTGAACGGTTGAATATATCGAAAAACTAAAAGAACGTTAAATTAGAATTTTCGATCCGACAAGCTTTCCGATGAAACAAAAAGCTTGATTCTACGTCGAAAAATAAGAAAGTTATAACAAAAAATACATCTCAAGTACATCATAACTGTCCTACTTTTTGTCACAACTCCTGAATACTTGAAGATACTCCCTACCACTAAAAGAACACGTTAAGCTAGGATTTCCGACAAATTTTCCGACAAAATAAATAACGTGTTTCTATGTCAACAATTATAACAAAAATTACGTCTTATTTACGTCATATATGTCCTACTTTTCTTCATAAATCTTGAACGGTTGTAGATATCGAGAAACTAAAAGAACGTTAAATTAGAATTTTCGATCCGACAAGCTTTCCGATAAAACAAACTTGATTTCTACGTCGAAAAATAAGAAAGTTATAACGAAAAATACATTTCAAGTACATCATAACTGTCCTACTATTTGTCACAACTCCTGAATACTTGAAGTTACCCAACCATTAAAAGAACACGTTAAGCTAGGAGTTTCGACAAATTTTCCGATAAAATAAACAACGTGTTTCTATGTCAACAATTATAACAAAAAATACGTCTTATTTACGTCATATATGTCCTACTTTTCTTCATAAATCTTGAACGGTTGTAGATATCGAGAAACTAAAAGAACATTAAATTAACATTTCCGATCCGACAAGCTTTCCGATAAATCAAACTGCGTCTTTCTACGTCGAAAAATCGGAAAGTAACAACGAAAAATACAATAATAACGAAAATATGACACTTACTCGATGAGCTGGGGCAGAGTGTCGTTGTGTTTGGGCACCACGTACTCGTCCAGATCGATCAGCAACACGTGCGAGTACTTGTACATAGACCTGTAGAGGCAGTCGTTGAGAGCGGCGAACAGACCCTCGGTCCTGATCTCCTTCTGCGAGACCATGTTCAGCTGCCAGGGCAGCATTGTCACGAGGCCGCGGTCGGCGTAGTCCTTCAGCACGCACGCCACCTGGTGGCCGATCGTGTGGTTGTAGAAGGTGAAGTGCTCGACGCCCATCAGGCGGTTCAGTTCGATGAATTCGAGTATCTGCATCTCCTGCAAGAAGAGAAAACAGAGGCGTTCAAATCATATCTAATGACAAAACTGTTACATACACAGAACTAAACGAGTCCGTCGAATTGATAACTTGTCGGGAGGGTTTAATATCAATAATAACATAACCTCACGAGCAATTTTGTGTTTGATCATTTTCATTCAAGTCCTGTGAGATCGTATATAAAAACTTCACACCCATAATGGTTTAAACGATTCAAGGAAGACCGTTGCATTGAGAACAACAATCGCTCTGGACGACCATCAACATCGACTGATTAGTGTCATGTTGCTCGAATGAATGAACTTCAGTAAAATAGACGACTCCATTTTTATGTATGTCAAATGTCACAAGAGCTAGGTAAACTCTCAACGCCATCTATGTTTTATCGTAGAATTTAAAAAAACCGCGTAATTTGAAATAAACCCCTTATTAGAGATTATTTATTAAACAAAATACCATCGATTAGACCCGTAGGGCTTTTGGAAGATGTCCTACTGGTCATATATCACCGAAATATTCATGCAACAACTTTCGATCCCTCTCGACGACCACGCCGGCCGGAAACTCTCCCTTCCGGATCAGGAACTTTATTCAAACGTAAACAGCAGTCGAACAATTCCAAGACAAACACGGAGATCCGGTGATTTATATTTCCGGACCTCCTGGAAACGCTGGACCATGAAATATTATATCTGGCTGGGAATATAAGGGGGATAGATGAAAAAAGTCGCGCCGTTTTACGGCAGGTGTGCGACAGGGAGTCAGAAACTGCCTGTTTCAACAACTCTTAAGCTGGAAATGTGGGGGCTTACGCCGGAAGAAGGATCCTGATGGGATTCGGAGCGGAATAGCTGTATGAAGAATAAGGTCGTTTCTATATCTTTAAAATTATCAGCTCAAGTATGTATCTCATTTTGGCCACAACATTTGCGTTCAATGGTATATTTCACCGCCTTAATTTTTTTGTAGTATGAATCAGCCTGTAACTATTAAGAAATAACGCCTATGATAGCAGGTTATGTACAATTTTAACAGGGTTTCTTAAAGACAAGGAATCAGGTGTCGCTATAGTTTAACGATGTGTTATTTGAATTGTGCAGGACTGTCAAAATCAGTAAGTAACTGTATTGCACAGGTATCCACTACTGTTACCGAGCATTTGTTAGAGAAGTAGGTATATGATGTTTCCACAAACTCAGCAATCAAGGAACCACATAAAAACTAAGTAAATTGTAACTGGCAAAACAGGGGGCATAGAAGAAGGAACAATTACAGAAGAGGTGCTACTATTTTACTTTTTCAATGTGGTGCTGCCTCATCCATGCTAAAATCAATGTTGAAAGTGCACAAAGGTATTGATATTTCGAAGTATGCGGTAAATTTACTTCATATTTGAACGTAGAATCAAGAAATTATAAACCAAAGAAGACAAAGATATTGGAGAGATTAGTTTCTCTCGATCGAAGAATTTTTGAAAAACACACCGAATGAGGAATATTTACTCGTTCCAGATATTTAAAGAAATATTTCAAAAAGTTTCACGATAATGGAAGAAGCTTTTTCAGTCAATGCTGCAGAAATGTGTCGACAATGTGCGACCTAAAAATGCCCATGGGAGATTTTTCTTGCGATTTGTGACTGGAAAATGTACTACACAACATGGAGGCAGGCATCAACAGATTTTCGAAAACGTTTTGAAAAGTGGCTGCATTTCTTAGGTTCCCTAATCCAGAAAGTATTACCGGACATGAAATGAGGCGTTTTAGGCAACATTACTGGCCAGTGTTGGGGGTGATATTACCAATGTGAAGAATCATGGTGATTGGTGGTTGGAAATTGACTACGGTAGCTGAAAGCTATATTGAAGATTCACTGTCCAGCCTGACGAAGTTGTGGGCCACTCCTTATCGAGTGAATTTACATAATCCCGGCCAAAATGATAAGATTGTTCTTGAGATAAATGTTAATAATAATAATTCCAAATAACATGCTATAACATCGAAGCGTGATACTATGAATTCTAATCCACTAGTATGTTAAAAAGTCTTTAATCCACGGAACATAGACGTATTAAACCTTAATATAGTGGTCCTGGATAAATATTATAAACTTTATTGCAATTTGACAATTGGCAATTTGACAGTAGAGTGGTCGATCTCTTGCTATGAGCGAAAGTGCCACCCGGTAAGGACCGCGCAATCTAGCAATGACAAAAGACAAACATCCCCTTATCTCTCCTAAAATTAATTGCTTCGGAATGGGTCGCCTTGCCTTGCTTCGGTCCTTTCTAGGATCGGCTCCCAGCGACTCAATTACTTTGGAATGTTGTCGGCTGATGAATATTACCCCCTTTAGATTAGCGATTACACGCACCTGCTTTGTTCAGAGGAATGATTCGGGTTGGGTGATCGTTTTTAGACGACGAATCCTTCTAGATTTCGAATCTGAACCAGAACATTTTATAAGTTAAACGTAGGCGGGAAAATGCCAGATATCTCGACGAAATATGCAGCAACCTTGTATTTCCGCAGTATTGTCAAATTTGCATCTACACCACGGAGTCGGCAACGGCACTAAGTGTTGAATAATTCCCGCTATGTGTATTGATTCTCAAGAACGTACTGGAGTGGATGTGCAAAGCAGCTTTATCGCTAGAGACATACATACGGTTTCCATACAGACACGGAATTCTGTTGTTATTATACAAGACGCTTTACTACTAGAATGAACCCTTCCCAAGCAACTTGGCCAATGTAAACCTAAATAAAATAAATACAGGGTGTTACAGAATAAAATTAAGAAAATCTAGGGGCAGTTCTTATGTTAAAAAATAAGAAAAAAGTTTATATAGGGTGTTCCAGAATGATGGTCAAATATTTTACCAGTGTTCCACAAGTCATTTCAGGGGGGGATCTTCATATAAAATTTTTCAATTTGGGTCCTCCCTGTTGAGGTATTCGAGTCTCAAAATGGTGGAAAAAAATTGTTTTTTTACTTTTCCTTAAAAACGGTTGCACTTAGAAATTTCAATTTTGGTACACATTATCAGCTAGTCAAAGGCTATTTTGTGGTGGCGTCTATTCCTTAGCTTATGTTTCTAGAGGGCGGAAATAAGCAACCCCTAGATTTATTTCTTTCAAAACTTTTTCCTGCAATGGCCGATTTCAACAAAAGTTTTTTTTTAAATACTATACCTAATTTGACTACTTTTTTCCCTCTTGTAAATTTTTCATACAACCAACAGTTTGCGCGGAAAAAAATAAAAATACTTTTCCTGACTCTAAACATCTTTTCGTCACCGGTTACTGATAATCGCAGTAGGCGGTTGCTATGTTGATGTTTCTCTGTTGTCTTGTCAAACAAATGGCTAATAGGTCTATAATTGACAGTTTTTGCAATTTCTAAACAAAGGTATTCCTATAACTGTTGCCAATCCTCCCCTATGTATATTCCATCAATTTCTTCGCTAATATTTGTACGGAAGTCAGTTGTTTACAAATATTTGCAAAAACTGTCAAGACTGATTTGTTTCATAAGACAACAGAAAAACATCATCATAGCAACCAATCGCCTACTGCGGTTATCAATAACCGGTGACGAAACGATGTTTAGAGTAAAGAAAATTATTTTTTAAGTTTTTTCCGCGCAAACTGTTAGTTGTATGAAAAAATTACAAAAGGGAAAAAAGTAGTAAAATTAGGTGAAGTATTAAAAAAAACACTTTTGTTGAAATCGGCCATTGCAGGAAAAAGATCTGAAAGAAATAAATCTAGGGGTTGCTTATTCCCGCCCTCCAGAAACATAAGCTAAGGAATAGACACCACCACAAAATAGCCTTTGACTAGCTGATAATGTGTACCAAAATTGAAATTTCTAAGTGCAACTGTTTTTAAGGAAAAATAAAAAAAACTATTTTTTCCGCCATTTTGAGACTCGAATATCTCAACAGGGAGAACCCAAATTGAAAAATTTTATATGAAGATCCCCCCCTGAAATGGCTTGTGGAACACACTGGTAAAATATTTGACCATCATTCTGGAACACCCTGTATAAACATGGATCCAGAAATGTATCGTTTTCGAGATACAGGTTGTTTAAAATTTTCTCTCTTATACAGGGTGTGAGGGAAAATGTGGGAGATCTCTCAGGTGCAGATAAAAGATGAAAAAAATAAAATGACACATGATGATTATTTTACAGAGTAACTTTTAAAGTACGGAATATAATTAAATAAAAATTTAATGTGATGGACACCAACTAATAAAGACCTTTTAAAATAGTGTCCTTAAAATATATTTAGCTTTTTTAGTTTACCAGGGATGGGCTTTACAACTTAATGTCTGAGTCTAAACAACATATTCTGTATGACTTTAAAATAATAAATCTGGGTAGCTTCAATTTTATACTAAAAAAGGTACTCTTGTTTATTGTAGATAAAATGAACCGTTTACGTGAAAAAGAATAATAAACGAATTCGTGTTTCATTTTTAATAAAAAGAGTCATGATTTATATGCATATAACAAAGACTACATTTTCTACATTTTAAGATTTTTAATCCAAAAAAATACAAAATTTAAAAACGCAGTGGTGACCTAGAACGCACCTTAACGAAATTATTGAAAAACTTCACAAGAGGTTCAACATGCGAACATAGGTCGAAATATTTCTCGTAAACGGTTCATTTTATCGACAATAAACAAGAGTACCATTTTTTAGTCTAAGGTTGAAGCTACCCAGATTTATTATTTTAAAGCAGTTATCATATAGTCTTATTTTTTCATGTTCTATCTGACCCAAGAGACTTCTAACATTTTTCAGGACACCCTGTATAAACAACCCACATAAAAAAACGTGACAAATGTTTTTTCCAGAAATTTCTTGAGTTTAGAGTAGAGCTATTGAGTTCGTCGAATACACGTGTCTGTAGGTGCCGTCGGCCTTCCAGATTCTCGAACGCCATTGTCCCGATCCGTTCTTTCCAGCTGGAAAAATAAATGGCCCCAATCTTATATTCTGCATTCGACGATTTATTATATGTAGTGAACTACTTTATCTTCCTGGTTCCGCGCTCCCATTCTCCGGCAATAAAAGTCACCGTTGTCCCGATCGGATGCAACTGACAGGCTCCCATTGTAGCCCTCGAGTGGACCAAGTCGATGGTTGAGACGCGCCGAGGAGAGGAAGACGGCTTTGAAATAAAGATTAAGCGGAAAGTAGGTTCTGAATTGATGAAGGCAGTTGTTTTTTACTGACAGTTTGAGGCTGAGGTTGGCACAGGCACTCAATTGACGTCGTCGACAATAAGTGTTCGAGTATAATCCACTGTTGTCAGAGGTGGTATCTTGTACCTTATTTTTGTCCACAGAATACGCCCCTGGATTTTTGACCTCTACTTAGAGACACCCTGTATATATTTTATTACAATATTCACCGATCAAATTTAAAGCATACGAGGTGTGGCAACTAAGTTCCGGGAATTTAGTTATAACTCGGAAACTGGCAACACTGAATCGTTCGTCAACATTTTTCTAGAGAGGGGGGACCTTCCTTTTAGTTTCAGTCCAAGGCTGAAATCGATAGCACGTTTGGTTTGTGTTTTATGTGTATTTTTTGGAAGTAATTTTTTTAGTGGGGTCGTGAAAATAAGTGACTTAAATTATAAGCACCGTGTTGTGATTCAATTTTTAGTGAAATTTGGCGAAAAACCCTCGGAAATCCTTCGAAAATTGCAGGTGGTGTATGGAGACGAGTGCATGTCAAAAACACGCGTGTTTGAATGGGCAAAACGGTTCAAGGGGGGGCGTTAATCGGTAGAAGACGATCCACGTGAAAGAGCTCTTTCACCTCTCGTACTGACGCGAATGCAGACCGTTTGCGTGCACTGATCACGTCTGACCGGCGCCTAAGCATTCGCGCGTTGTCTGCCGAGATAAACGTCAATAAACAAACCGTTCGCAAGATGTTACACGAAAATTTGAATATGCGAAAAATTTGCGCAAAGATGGTGCCAAAAGTTCTCACCCGTGACCAGAAAGACATGCGAAAATCGATCTGCGAGGATTTGTTGTTCCGCATTCGGAGCGACGGTAGAGACTGGATGAGTCGGGTAGTCACTGGAGATGAGACTTGGATATTTGAGTATGACCCCGAGACCCGTAAACAAAGTCAGCAGTGGGTGGAAAAGGGTGGAGAGCGGCCAACGAAAGCGAGGATGTCCAAGTCACGACTGAAGGCAATGTTGATCGTTTTTTCGATATCCACGGCATCATTCATCGTGAATATGTTCCTGCCGGCCAGACAGTGACTGGACAGTTCTATGTTGGCGTCTTAAAACGGCTTTTCCGTGTGCGATCCGAACTCGCCGAGAACGGCTGGATCTTGCACCACGACAACGCGCCAGCCCATTCCTCGTTCATTGTGCAAGAGTTTTTGGCAAAAACGCATTCCAACGTTGCCGCATCTACCCTATAGCCCCGATATTGCCCCCTGCGATTTTTTTTTATTCCCCAAGATGAAGTCGCACCTCAAGGGAACTCATCATGGCGGCGTACAGGAGGTCAAAGAAGCTGTAACCGTGGTGCTGAACGGGTTAACTACGGAGGATTACCAAGAGTGCTTCCAATCGTGGGAGCCACGTTGGAATCGTTGTGTAGAATAATAATAATAAAATTTAATTTGCTTTGAAAAATTCCCGGAACTTACTAGCCACATCTCGTATACCGTTCTAGTATTATTTTAAAGGCCATTCAATTATATTTTCAGCGCCATGTACTTTTTAGTTATTCTATTAATAATTATTAACATAATTAAACTGTTTATAACATGCTGTTTTACTTCAAGTTTTTTTTTACTGATATCACTGTAGCTCGTTTATTTCCCCCTGGACTAGCCGATAATAAACCGATTAAAAATACGTTTCAAAGGACCGCTTTGTTTGTCGACCATAGCAGTTGAAAATATGAACGTTTTTATACGAGAAATATGAAGAGACACACTGAAATTGGGAGGGCCGTAAATTTTTGACTGCGGTTATAATTGGCTCAAAGATATAGGCAATAAGTGGGGGCGTTTTATAAATACAGGATGTCAACATAAGCCATAACAGAAAAAAATCAATAACTGTTGAGTGCTCTCAGTGTGATTTTTGGTAAAACGTCGCATGGATGTTTTAAAAGAGTTACAAGAAGAATTTCTTTAAGAAATTCACTTTTTTAAACAATTCTGGCATAATAAAAATATCAGACAATATATTGCACATTTGGCTTTACAACCATCAACAAAAAATTGAAACTACAAATTTATCGGGTAGATCTAGTACAACCATCACATATAAACCACCAGATATTTTTCAAATTCGTTAATAATTCTATTGGACTCGTATTCAACGAATATGGGATCTATGGTCAGATATCAAAACTTTTTCTTCGTATTCAGGTGTACCGCAAGGCTGTAATTTAGGACCACTTTTGTTTTTACTGTTTATAAATGACTTCCGAGATATTGTTTCATGCGAAAAATTGCTTCCTGTCCATGACTGTAAACTATTTTCTACAACAAATTTTATTTCAGTTTGTGATCATTTGTATGGATCGTATGTTGTCATGGTGTGAGTTAAATAGTTTGTCTCATAATATTTGAAAATGTAAAACAATGTCCTTCACTCGTAGAACCAATTTTTGTTTTTATAATTATAATAAAAAAACATTATTATTATTATTACAACAGTTATGCAGACGATATTGGGCTTGTAGACAAGGGGAAGTGTGTCGGCAGGAGGGAAGCTTTAGGCATGAAATGCGGAGTGAACCGACTTCATAACAAATAACAGAACGATCCTATTTTCCGAACACCCGAGCATCTTACGGTGTGTAACACCCTTTAACCTAAATTTTGAACCGCTTCCCATTGAATTAATGGCCATGGTCGGGTACTTACCCTATTGTAGTCAAAGTGAAGGGGCTTGACGCACACGGCGAACCGGTTGGCGGGGATGGACTCGTTGAAGTTATTGATGACGGCCAACAGGTTGGCAGGGGGGTCCCTCACCCTCGCCACTACGCTCACGGCCGCCGGCACCGTCCTGTTCGTCAGGGGGCACATCACGAAACAGGCGCTGTACTTGAGATTCCAATTCTCCCTTATCACCTGCAAACGGAAAAGAAAAAATTACTCCCCCCGCAAGAATAATACCTCTGCTGCGGCATTATTCCGCAGGCGACAAGAATAACAATGGGGTGGGAGGGGGTAGGTCTTCAATCCGCTTTTGTGCGAACGAAGGGGTGTTTTTTTATCAGCTCCCGAGTTTTAAATTTATTTATACGGCACGTCCCGAAAGTAGGGTTTAGGTGAACAAAAACGCGTAATGATCACCTCGCTGTTCAGGTAAACGAAGCCGTTATAAAAGGAATTTTAAATCTCGACGTATTTGCCATACGCCAGGTGCAGAAATGGTATCACCAATCAACGTTCAATTCCCGATTTCGATATTGATACATCATAGCAGATGTGAGCTGCGGCTATCGCTACCGCCTAATACATCATTACTCTCAATGCAGGACCGAAAAGTGACAAATGAAGCGTTCTACATCGCACTAGAAACCGTTGAAGCTAGCTTTCAATAGCGCTTCGTGTTTGTGACTTGTTGGTCACAAATAGGCGCTGGATGTAGATGTTTCCTTCTGTCGGGTTAGATAAACTTAAATAGCTAAAGTTACTCGTCAAATACCCCACGTATGGCATGCTGATGGGAGCTAATAAGCTCGAAACTAGTATACGTCTGGTATGCTGCTGACGAGTGACTTTAACTGTTTGCTATAGATTTTCTAGGTGTAATTCAATGCTAGTCGGGGCATTAGCCAGCAGAGTAGTTGTTTCCTGGAATTCCGTGTTTGCACTATCTCTTCCTAAAGAGTGAAAGGATCAAGTAGTCACAAAAAACATCGAGAAGAGCTGTAGTCATGTCGAGAAAGGTATCTAGAGCGCCCCATTCCTGATCATAGAACCTTTACAAGATTGGAGGCGATCTTGCAACGAAATGAAGATACAATCACAAACGCTTGTAATGAGTTAAACAACGAAATGCTAATAATAAAAGCAGTCCACAAAGATCATCATCAGGATATGTGTTTTGACATGAGAGGAGAATCTCATATCATAATATGTATGTAGTATGAGGGCGTTTGCCTCATTTTTTAATATTACTTATTCTTATCACCCTTCACTCTGTACATATATCCCTCCCTGCTTACGAAGATTATTCTCAGTTAAATTAAGCTTTTAAGGAACATTAACTGCACATCATGCGTCGACTACAGATGGAACTAATCGGAAGGGACGATAATGGCGCTGATGTCATTCGCAGGGTAACTGTTCGCGACTTCGCGGTACCCCCAGCCCTCAGGCATCTTCATTAATCTTCTCAGACGGTGCCGAGTCGTTTTTCCGCATTAACTGGTGTTCTGCTCACGCACCGTCGACTTCATTCGGGATTCGGGAAGCCCTTTCTCTTTCTGGCAGAGGTTACCCTTCTTATAACGACGTTCACGTGACGAAATTTTATTGCACATTTATCTGGACCCCCCGGCACATACTTCCCATCCTGCAGGCTGTCCTGATTAAAATACCACCTAAAAATCACATTAGCGGTGGAAGGATCAAGTAGTCGTTGGAAAATAATTGAATGTCCGTTGTTTAAAGTGCATAAATGTCATTAAGAATAAATAAAAGGATTAAACTCGATAATTCTGTAATACAGTTTAAACAAAAGGTGATGATAACAATAACTAAACATAAAAATTGAGGCAAAAGCCCTCATACTCCATACACATTACAATCTATTCTCCATATGACCTCCTCTCATTTCAAGACACATATCCAATCCTCGCCTGACTTTGTGGGCTGCGTTTATTAACATTTCATCGTTTAACTCCTTACAAGCAATTGTGATTTTTTCTTTCAAATGATTAATATCTCGAGAAGGTATTCTGTAAACCTTATTTTTTAAAACTCCCCCATACAAAAATCGAGGGGTGTTAGAACTGGTGACTTTCCTGGCCACTGAATAGGTTCATTAATCCACATCTATTTCTCTGGGAAAGTGTTATCTAAATATTGCTGCACAACCTCATCTTGCAGGGTGGAGATCCGTCGTGCAGAAACCATAGGTTTCTCCTTAGCTGGAAATGTACATTCTACAGAAGTGCAGGTTCTTCTTGAAGGGTATTCTGCCGCGCCATACTTTGACTCCAAAATTGCCTTGGTTTTGGACTAGATTTACATTGTGGAATTTTTCAAGGACCAGTGATGTTCGTTGCACCTGTTTGGCAAACCACCGACTTTAGTCCGTCCAAAGAACGTGCCGAAAAAGGTTCTGATCAACAGTTTCTACATTTACTACAATTTGAGCTACAAAATTAAGTTTATTTTCAATGTAAAGCTCAGGCAAATATTCCAAATTGTGAATGTTGTAGCCATGATAGTCACCGGTCTTTAAAATTCGTCGATCGGTTGATTTATCCAAATTCAATTCCCGGCAGCCTGCCGTATAGAGTTTCGTGGATTTTGTTCAAAATACTGTAAGTGTCTAGCTGTATTAACATTTTTTCTTACCCTTCGGTTAATTATTTGATTCTTCCGAACAGAAAATGCATCTTGTTAAAGTTCTATAATCAGAAATGAGGCGCTTTGGATACCTTTCTCGATATAACTCTACAGCTCTTCTTGATTTTTTTTTGTGACTTACCGTAAATTAGCAACATACCAACTTTTTCTGAATAAGAAAACATTTTGTAAGCACAAAAGTTATACGTTTGACGTTCGTATTAAGTAATAAGAAGTATTTTGTGACATTTATGCACTTTGTGCACCTGGAAGTAATACAGAAACATTTCTCTACTAAAAGTTTATTAGAAAAAAGAGAGCTTTTTAACAGGAACAAAATTTGGGTATGTTTCTGGAAAAAAATCTTCACAGTAGTGTTTGAGACACAATGTACAGGAATTTAGAATAAACGGGATAAAGTATCTTTGTCTTAAATCTTGCTATATTAAGTTCAGTATATGTAAGCATCTTAATTTATATGGAACCAAAATGGCGCCTTGAAGTAACGCGAGACACTTTCTCATATTTTTTTACGATATCTTATCGAATGTAGCGTAGAACTGAGACCACCGAGTTTTAGCCACCCCTAAGTGCATTGGAGTGGCTAATTCCTTATATTAATTCGTTCATTTGCCGAGTGAAGATTAAATTTCGAGGGAATTATCTGTATTATCGTTCCCGTTTCTCGTTAAATTTAATTAGCTGCACTTGCTCGACTTGTTCGCTACTCCGTAGTCACCTCCGGGTCGTGCTGAAACGAAGTAATACTCCCTCACGCTGGGTCCACTAATCGAATATGGTAACTACGTTACTTCCGCATGATTCCCGTACATTGTCGTGGCGCATTTGGAGATGTTCCGTAGAAGGTTCATAATTTATTACCTAAAACGTACACAGACCCGCGATGAATATCTACCTGGTATAATTTTAGACCGACTATTTCATGAATTTATCAAAATATTATAGTTGTGAGCTGGATATACCACAAATGGGCAGTTTTTGGAATATTTCAACAACCGGGTATGCTTTTAGACTGATATTTCACGAATTTACCAATAAATTATGGTTAGAAAGTGCATACAAACCAGACAGAAATAGTCGAACGCCTTGAATGTAGAGTATGGGATATAATAATGCATATAAATTTTGATAAAGGTAGCTGAATACCACGATTGAACAGTATGTAGCACCTCAATGACCGGGTATACTTTTTGATGGATATTTCACGAATTTATTAAAAGATTATGGTTAAAAAACCAGACAGAGATAGTCGACTGGCTTGAATGTACAATATGCAATAATTTAAAAGATCGGGTATAATTTTAGAACGACTATTTAATGATTTTAACAATAAAATATGGTTAAAAAGTCTTAGAGGTAACTGAATACCACGAATGAACTACAAGACATTTGAATATCTGGTATTAATTTAAAATTATTTAATGAATTTAACAGAAGACTATAGTTAAAAAATGTACAAAAACTAGACCGTGGTAATTGAATGCGCCTTGAATGTACTGTATGGGACATTTAAACGATTGGGTATAACTTTAGACAAACTGGTATGATTTTAGACAAACTACTTCATACATTTAACAAAATATTACAAAGAAAACGTATATAAAACATAGGTAAGACCCAGCTCAATGCCTAGAATGTACCAGTATGGGTATTTTAAATGAGCTGGTATTATTTTAGAATAACTATTTCACAAATTTACCAAATTATGGTTTAGAATCGCGTAAAACTAAGAATCCATAGCACGAAACCGCAATAACATTTGAATATGCACAAAATGCAACATTTCAACGACCGGATATGATTTTCAACTGATCTTCACCAGTTTATCACACCACTATAGTTAAAAAGTGTATAAAACCAGATAGAGATAGTAGAATGTCTTGAATATAGAGTAAGAGATATTTTAAATGACCGGGTATAATTTTAGAATGGTTGTTTAACGAATTTAAGGTAAGTTGATACCACGAATGGCACATGAGAAATTCATATACGACCGGGTATTATTTCAAACATATAGACGTGAAATGTTTTGAATGAACAATCTGAAGTATTGCAGATGACCGGGTATCATTTTGGACTTAATCAAAGCAGAACAACGTGCATAAAAAGTAGAAACCACGAATGGACAGTATGGGCATTCAAAGGTCTGGTATTATTTAAACATATAGAGGTAGTGGAATGTTTTAAATGAATATGAGGCATTGTAGATCACCGGGTATAATTTTTGATTTAATCAAATAATACTTCCAGCCTCTTTCTTCTCATACACGCGAAGGTCTGGACCCTTTAATACGTACGCGCTATTCTGTGCCTATATATCGGATTATCCATTCACCTAGGAGGCGGCTTCATCATTTATTTGTCGGATTCGTGCTGCTTTTAGCAACATCAAAGTTGGCCGAGCACTCTCGGAAAACAGAGGATAAAGAGAGGAAGGGGGAAAGGAGGCGGTTTCGGGAGCGGATTGGGGGTGATTTAAATGTGTTTACTTTTACATCGCCGGATAGTTCGAAGAGGAAATTTGGGCAAAATCTCTACCCTTAAGGCAATGAAATCTTTTACCGACAGAAGATAATTAATATCTCGGATACGTTAGAAAAATAAAATAGTAAAGAAACTACTTGTTAAAAAAGTATGTGACTAGAGATTCATAAAGGACATTATACCCTCTATCTGCACTACGTGTATGAAAACGATATATGGGTTAAGTAAAACTTGGAAATCTTTTACAACAATTCGAATTCCTGTTCTTGCAAAGACATTAAAGAAAAATATACACAAAAGCTTGTCAAAAAGTGTCTTTATCTTCAGTCTTATTTATCATCAAATAGTTGTAGATCACTAGACTATGATCGGATTAAGACAAAAGGGGCCTGGAGTTAAAATTGTAAGATTTTCAAAGTTCTTTATGAAGAGAAAAATGTAATTTTTTAGTATTCACACAACCAAGTGCTCAAAAAGGCTCCATCGGCAATGAGGTCATCTACTTTTGACTTTTCTTAGTTTACACTATTTTCTATACATGTAACAACTCTGTATTTAAATACGTCATCTGAACATTCAAAGAAACAATTATTTTATTTACTTCACTTACCTTAATCTTGCCTGGTACAGTCACAGACACATGATAGGACGAGTTAAAATCGTTGACTTTGTACCATAATCTGCACCATACCCTCTCTGGTCCCCTAGTCTTGGTCGCTCCTATAATCCTCACGTTCCTCTGTCTCCTCTGATCGTAGAAGGCCGAGAACACGAAGAATTTGTACCTGGAACAAGAAGAAAATGCTGGAAATCGACTAAGACTGTTCAAGACGTAACTTCAGATAATATCGAATTCAACAAGTTTGTCAGTCAGTCTTAGAGGAAGAATAACAAATAAAAAAAATCTAATGATGATCAAGGAACGAATGATATTAATGAGGTATAATGACCTTGAATGTTATCATTTCGATGTAACCTTCATCAACATAATTAGGACTTCCAGCCACCATGTCTTTTTATACTGAAAGGTTCTGCCCCACAATCGCCTAAAAGGAAGGTTGAAGATCGCCGAAAACAGTGTATAGTATACGCATTTGGATTAAGCAGTTTAAGAAATCGTGTAATCAGTTTTGCTACATTGACAATAGTATTTATACCAATAGGTTATTTGGTACATTTACCAGCTTTATAACAAAGAAAGAAGCGAATATGATCACAGTTTTGATTTCCAAATTCGATGCATCTTTTTATTAGCTCTACCAAATTAAGCCAGATGTTTAATACTGCACTTACATGCTTATACGACTATCATTTGATTTGAAAAAAGTTTCATATTACTGGTAAGCCATTCATATATATTGTACCCCCTGTATGCGAGAACCTATGTTTTTTACTTAAATTTGGAGTTGGGTCACCTACCTAAATGTTATTATGTGTTTTATTGTAGTTATTCCTTTCAAATTTTATACTGAGGCAAGCTTCATCTGTCCTATCGTATCATCCGCGACTGTATATCTGCAGATAAAGTTAAAGAACATTGCTTTATCGATTTTTTCAACACTGACTTTTCATAGACTCCTATAGCTAATGATATCTAGCAAATAGCGAAAGTAGAGCATTTTCTTCACATACTGCATACCCCAGGACAGTCGTATCTCCACGATCTCAATTAGGTAACGCAATTATCTCACCTGGTCACGGAAGGACGATAAATAAACCCACTTTACCCTTATCAGGGCGACTAGAAAGTAAATTTTCACTAGAGTACCTCTACTCGAGCGACGGTTGCATGTTCGCAACAAAATTTATGAAGTTTTCCCCTTTTTTTCTCAGACACGTCCGTTAGGAGTTTTTTTTATTATTATTGGCAAAGTCTCAGGTTGTGTGGTAGTAAAATTTTATTGCTGCGTCGTATTTTTTTCTGAAATACGTGCACGGCTTCAGCAGCTCAACTGATATTTATGGGGATATTTAACTGTAATGGAAAATGTTTTTAGACCCCTCCAAGTCCGATCCTGTCTAAACTTCCGAACTTTTCTAGCATTTGAAGCTAATAGTCTTCCTAAATAAATATCTGTGCAAATTAAACATCGTTTTGGGAAGGTTGGTGGTCGGTTTATCAAATGAACTTTAATTTAGGTATAATTAAATTCCTTAGCAACAGCCAATCAAATAGTAGCTAGTTAGTAGTAAATTCCATTTGATAAACTAACGCAACACGCTCCTGAAATAGTCCTATAAGCATGTAAAGTATAATCACATAAGTGCAGTAGTAGTAGTATTGCGCACAACGTTTTATCTACAACAAATAGAATCGTTTTCGGCAAGGCAAGGTAGGCAATAAAATTTTGGTGAAATCCGACATATACCTCTGAGCCCTTTCCACTTGTTTGCAATATACTCATCGCAACCATTCAGCTATAAATCGACATTACCGGCTAACGCTGATACATTAGTAGGATGAAAACAAAAACAGGAAAAGATTCAAGCCAAATGTTAGCGTATAATAAAAAGACATGGGAGTTGTAGTTGTTGCCGACGTGGAAGAATACGTTTCAATTTGCGACCTATCCGTGGTAAAACATTTGCGGATCGAGTTCGATGATTACCACCTAGATCCAAGGCCTAAACATCTGATATTCCATTGTTTAGTGACGTCACAACAGTTTGATTAGTTGCTAATTGAAAGGTACATACAAGAGAAAATAAAGAGTAAATATTTTTCGATTTAAACATCTCGTCCAATACCCTGGTATTAATGTTTGGACACGCTGTACATAGTACGGATATAATTGAGTGTCGTGTATGGTACGCCACACTACTGCAATGCGCCGTGGACGCCCTGGACCTCCATCTCTTCCACGATTCGGTTGCAAATTTCCCGCGTCACGCCTGCGTTTGCACAACACGTGCACTCACTGCACACTGTTGTAAAAGTAGCTGCATTTAGCACATATTTACCGGGAAATTGTTCTGTAAAAGCATTTTCACTTCACCATAAATTAAAAGGATACCCATAAACTGCGACTTGCTATCTGATAAATACTTGCATCACAAAAAAGTTAATACGATAAGAAACTATAAGGATTTTATATTATTTTTCATGACCCATCTATTCCCATTTTATTTCTTAGATAAGTTCTGAATCACCCTGAATTTCGTATAATGCATAAGAGAGAAGTGACGCGGAATCGTCATCAGTCAAAATCCGCTGCAGTTCATCAGCCTCATTTACGGACAACGGATTAAACTAGGATACGATAGGATATATCCTTACAATTGTTCTCCCTACAATTTGTTGGATAATATGCTATTAATGCTCAATTACACAAATACTTTTACTAAAAAAAAACAATGCGTAGTCATATGAATTGTTAAACTGCAGATTCGAACTAAAGTGGTCCACACACTACACGATTTACGATAATGCTTTCGACTACCACCTTTATTATTGAAATTCTTTTGAAATATGTATTTCTGTTACCATTGTGTATCATCTCATTTCCATTACAGTCCAATTATTCGGATGCGATTCAACTAGAACGGGGGTATTTAACAGCGCCGTAGGAAACAACGTCGTAAAAGAATTAATTCGGATTTCCGGTAAACAATAAACGGGACTTTAGCCGGCCTAACGATTCAATTAAGCTTTTCGGCAGCCGTTGGAAATTTATGAGTTCGATGAATACATTCCGCGCCGACGGTCTCGACGGATACCCCGCCTTGCGGTCTAAAGGACGACGACGGCGGGGTTTTAGCGGAAACGGGGATGAAATATGTCCGATGCATCGAATCACTAAGTCCTGAATTTATTTATAGCCGCTCCGAAAAGGTCGAATTTAAACGAGAATTTTATATTAACTGAAATTATGTTTGTCTCTGCCCCTTTCATCAAAACCATGGAAAAGATACTCGGTAAATTTTTATTGCAAATGTCCCAACTTTTTCATAGCATTTTATTACTTTTTTAAGTCAAATCTACGATATTAACTGATTCTATTTATTTCTGCCATAATTTTAGTCTTTCTTTAGTTTGATTGGGGTTTTGCCACACTTATATTAGATCTGTAAATATACAGGGTGTTAAAAAAGGGTGTAAAATATTTAAGGAGGTAATAGTATGAACCAAAATAAGCAGAAAAGTCTCAATAAACATGGGTACGCAAAGTAACGGTTGCGAAGATATGGAATGTTTTATGTTTTTAGCCCTTGTTTTATTTTGCAAAAACGTTGTGTATTTTCTTATAATAGCTGGTTGATGTTTAGTGAAATAAACAGTACGTATTTGACAGTTGTTCTCAGTGCACAAGTTTTCTTTCGCTGTGGCTGGTTACTTTAACGCAGAATTAACAGATATGCATCGTGTGTATGGTCGTGCTAATGGGAACGCCACCAAAGCGCGACGTCTTTATGTTGACGCTTATCCAAATCGCCAGATTCCTTCACAACGCATGTTTGGAAGAATTCACCAAAGATTGCGTGATACCGGTTCCTTGAGCAAACAGTGCCATTTATCCGGAAGACAAAGGTCGGTATCCACTCATAGAGCAGAAGAAATTCTAGCACTGGTAGAGCAGAATCCAGGTACGAGTGTAGGGAGAATATCAGCCGAGGTAGGAATTAGTGGTCCTCTTGTATGGAGAATCCTTCACGGGCAATTCTTTATCCATACCATGTGCAACGAGTACAGGTCTTAAATCCAATAAATACTCATCAAGCACGGTTGGGTTTTTACCGCTGGTTTCTACGTCATGATGCTAAAGACCCTCGTTTTCTTGCAATCATTCTTTTTACTGATGAGGCCGAGAAATCAAGTGTTTAATTTTCACAATACGCATATTTGGGCCGACGAAAATCCTCATGCTCTAATAGAATCTCGACATCAGGCACGTTTTTCATTAAACATTTGGATGGGTATTGTAGGTGACAGGTTTCTAGGTCCTGTTGTTTTACCAAACCGATTAACAGGCGCTGCTTACCTCAATTTTCTGCAGAACACACTGTATGAGTTTTTGGAAGACATTCCTTTGAATCAGAGGCAACAAATGTGGTTCCAGCATGATGGTGCTCCAGCTGATTTTTCCATGGCCGTTAGAGAGCATTTACACCAAACTTTTCCACATAGATGGGTAGGAAGGGCCGGACCTGTTTTATGGCCTCCAAGATCGCCTGATCTGAACCCTCTAGATTTCTTTGTTTGGGGATATTTGAAGACGTTAGTGTATGGTACTCCTGTAAATAGCCTGGAAGAGCTGCAGCTACGGATTAATCAAAAGTGTCAAGAAATCCAAACCGAGGAGGGTGTTTTCGAAAGAGTTCGAATATCGTTGAGACGAAGATGTCGTGCCTGCTTGGAAATGAACGGAGGGCACTTTGAACATCTTCTGTAACTTTGTTTTTTGTTTGTTAAAAGCTTCCTTTGTCGGTTTATTCCTAATAAAATAAAATGTTTGAAAAACGAATAGTGGTCCATATCTCCGCAACCGTTACTTTGCGGACCCATGTTTATTAAGACTTTTCTGCTTATTTTGGTTCATACTATTACCTCCTGAAATATTGTACACTCTTTTATAATCTGTAATTTTAGATGAAACGGTATGTCAACTACGTCACTTGCATCACTTGGTGAACCACCACCACAAACTTCTCTAGTGTATTTGAGCAAGAATCATTACGCGATCCTTCCTCACATATCTCCGTTACATACAAAAATATCTCATTTCCGACGTATCACACTTTATGTCCGATTACATTTTTTAAGGAACACGTTCTCGACCGACAAAAAGGCTTGCACTGGACGTAACCATACCGTCTCCTTTTTTCGGGACATTTATTAATATGGCAGGTCGTAAGAGTAGGCGGAAGAGGTATCCGTCCGACCGTCCATAAAATGAAAAACGGGGCTTATCCTTTAAATACATAAAGAGGAGTACATTTGTTCCATTGTCTCTTGCTGACCCTTATCCTGGTTTTCCCTTACGCATCAAAAGGAATTTCCAACGTCTGAAATGTGGAACAAAGCCTCGCCCGGGATATTAATTGTGGGCTCAGCTTATGTGGAAATATTCGCGCCTAATTTCGTTAATATTTATCGCGGTTGTTTCGTACATAAAACCACCCTGTGCTAAATTAAATTAAACGGTAGTTTTTGTAGCAAAATAATCCTAGTACTATCCCCAACAGTTAATACACATAAGATATGTAGTTCATGTAGATTTTCACATAGTTGGAGAGTAATAAAACCCCAAGATAAGAACCGGCCATGGGCGTGGTAATATTTCGTTTCAGGTAATTATCGGGTAACACTAATGCTAACAGGTAATGGGTGTACATTAGTATATTTTACTGGATACATCATAGAGCACGAGCCAGTGTATTGTGACAGATCAATCCAGTCTTAGAGCTGAATATACGAAGACGTGCTAGTGCAGTAGAGGAAAATTCGACTTGTGTTTAGTGACTATTGTGCCAGTGGATATAATATTGTTTTGGGTAAAATGTGGAGCTTATCAGATTACGTACCTGCTAAACGCGTGAAAAGATGTGCGCTGTACACTCTGAGGACAACGATTTGCCAAAAATCAGTAGAAGCAAGTTATGGGCCGTCTTACGAGAGTTGAATTTTTGCTGGGAAAAGCAGAACAGGAAGTCAGTTCTTATCGATAAAGATAAAATTATTTGTTGGCGAAGATCCTACTTAAGATCAATTAGAAAATTCCGTGACGAATAGAGGAATATTTATTATCTAGACGAAACTTGGGTCAACGAGGGATATACTGTAACAAAAGTATGGCAAGATAAAAATGTAAAAAGTTTTCGACAAGCATCTTTGGATGGACTTTCAACAGGGTTCAAGGCACCTTCAGGTAAAGGGCGAATATCAATAGTGACACATATAGGTAGTGCCAGTGGTTTTGTAGATGGTGGTTTACTTTTATTTGAATCTAAAAATACAGGTGACTATCACGAAGACATGAACGCAGATGTTTTCGAAGAGTATTTTTCACAGATGTTGGATCTTATTCCTCCGGGGTCTGTAATTGTCATGGATAATGCCAGTTACCATTCACGGCAGACCGAGGGGACGCCTACGACTGCTTGGAGGAAAGCCGATATAATTCAATGGTTATCCGGAAAAAACATTTATTTTGAAATAAATATGGTGAAAAAGGAAGTTTTGACACTTGTCAATCTTAATAAAGATCAGAAAAAATATGTTATCAATGAAATGGCAACAAATCGCCAAATAACGGTACTACGGTTACCACCTTATCACTGTGAACTTAACCCAATCGAATTAGTCTGGGCGCAGGTAAAAGGAGATATAGCGCGAAATAATACGTTTTAATTAAGTGACGTGAAAATTTTGTTAAAAAATTCCTTGGAACGACTAACTGCAGATGACTGGCAAAGATGTATACATCATGTACAAAAAGAAGAGGAGAAAATGTGGGAACTCGATAATTTAATTGACGTTACTGTGGAATCTATCGTTATCAATCTAGGAGACGAAGATAATTTATCAGAATATTCAGAGGATGAATTTTTTAATATATCTACTTTTTTATTTTCTTTATTGTACATTTACACAACACTACATTTACTCACCATAATTTGAATTTTCAAAATGCATATATTTTTGTGTGGAATAAAAGTCTATTCATTAAATTTAAATAAATATTTTGATAATAATATTGAATAATTTTATTTGAATTACTAAAACCCTCTTAACCCGGTTATGATGCTTAAAGTAGCCTCATGTTTTGAAATGCTGTTTTTATATTGTTTACTTATAAGAGAAATGGACCGAGAAATTGAAGCGGCATAGACAAAGACGGATTGTCGGGGATTCAATTTTAGCTACCTGCTACAATTTAGTACGGTTCGGTCACACAAAGTTTTTTTAAAAGTACACCTCATCTATACCGATAATACATAATACAAAAATATTGAATATAAGCACCAGTACTACATTTATTTACGATTTGCACACATAATAAGCTTTTATTACTATCTTTCATTTCTAAACAGACTATAATCCTATACTAAATATTCGCCATATCTATCTGGGAAGCTAAACTGAACACCCCGTATAACTGCTTCAAACGTAAGATGATTCTTGCTTCCACAAAGTGAAAAAACTTAATCAAGATCGCTTAATGCTTTAAAAGTGACGATTTGGCGATGAGAACTAAAATGAAAAACAGTTTAAACGACTCTGACAAAAACCCAGTCGAAATCCTCCATCAGAGCAGCCCGTGGAAACTTCCCGGCGCTTTTTCCGACCGCAGAAAAGAAAACAGCGGTTTAAAGCGGTCCGCCAAGGGCAATAAGTGAGAGCAAAAAATAACGCGTCGGGCAGCCTAATGTTTGTTTTTAAAGGGCTGTTGGTTTTGGTCCTGCGGCAACGCATCCAAATAGCGCTTAATTTTACATAAAAAGATTTCCAGCGTTCGTGGGCAGGTACCGCCGTCGCTAAGTGATTAATGGTGGTGGCAGACAAGGGAAAAGTCAAATGGAGGTCTCTGGAAGGTATGTATGCATGGGCGTTGGGTCGCTCTGCAGCCACTGGTGGGTTAATTTCGCGTGGGATGTAAATTTTCATAAAAAGAATACAGTTAAAAGTGGATATAAATTAATTTCATCTATTTTCATTTAGTAATATGAATTAAGTTGTAATTCAAAATCAAGAAGCAAAGGCATTGTTATGGTAACCTGTCATACTTGTTATAAACAAAATTGAGTTTCCGTTTTTACATTTTCTTGTACAAACAGTGGTGTTGATTGAAATATTGAGTGATTTAGAAACAGAAAACTTGTCTCTTGAAATTGAAAAAGCTGCTGCGACTGCATAAATCGAGAACCAAGTACGAACAATTTTATAAACGATTCACTGATTAGTGTGCATCTAAGAATATAAAATATGAAGCAAAAGAAAAGGTATTATTAACATTTTTTGAAGAATTATCCAAGAAGTACAAATCATCTAGTCTTTGGGCGTTATATTCTATGCTGCGGTCTACAATCTGAATGCGGCAAAATGTTGACATCAATAAATTCAACAATTTAATGCTTTTCTGAAAAAGCAGTCAGTGGGATACAAACCAAAAAAGTCAAGAATATTAACGAAAGAGGATCTTTCAAAATTTTTACAAGAAGCCGATGACGAACAATTCTTGTTAATAAACGTAAGAACAAGAAAATGTTTGCTATTTGACTCATAAATGAATAATTTAAGGTTGCCTTAATTATTGGATTTGGAGGTGCATGCAGAGTGGACGAGTTAATTAATTTGCTGTTATAAAACGTAAAAAATGAAGGAATCGAAAAATATAGTCCAAGTAATACGAAAATACGTCGCCCTGCGTCCTAGTCGTGCCGATCATGGAAGATTTTTTTTTGGTTACAGAGGTGGTAAATGCATGAAACTTCCTGTTAGTATAAATACTTTTAGTGCAATGCTAAAGAAGATACTAATTTCTACCCGTTTTCCCGGTTGCTAGGCACCCCGTAAATGTGGCACAACCCCGAAAATGTATATTTTTCCTGTTGTGAAAGGGTTACAAGACCTTCATGTGCCCTCTAGGCGATTCGATGGTCAATAACGGATAGAAAAAACACCCCTGCCGTCTGTAAATGGGACCCTATTTGGTGAAATCTCGGTGACTAATCGCAATATCGCCGACGTGTCTCATTTGGGGTTGGTTGGATACTGGGGGCGGCGACGGATTAATAGGAAATGGAACGGAGTAAGGCCAGTGGCAGAGGTGACAGGGTTCATTATATAATTTCTCTACGTTCAGACGTCTTGGGGATTTAGAGACAATTTGTTTTCTATTTTTTCCTTCGCTCCCAATAACGTTAGATTCACTCTCTGGAGCTGCAAGACTCAGTATGGATTCCATTTTAAAAACGTTGTATGTTGAAAAATACTATCCGTACCATTTTACACTAGTGCAAATTTTATTGCTTGTCGATCAACCTTAAATATATCCAATTTGCAAGAGAATTTTGGCGCCTACTGCGTTAAAATATTGTACAATGAACTATGCAGAACTATTTCCTTGAAAAGGACCAATTTCTGAGACTGTGGATCGGTCAGTGGTCGCGCGGTTTAAGGCGTCAGTACTTGAATCGAGGTGACCAGATCGCTGTGTGGTTCGACCCCCGCAGCCGGTAGACCGTATATAAGCTATATTCGTGGACAGATTGGCACCCTCTCTGCGGGTATGGTAGGGTGGAAGAATGTTGGCTTGGGTCAATGTGAGATATTGATACCGGTTGACATTTGACTACCCCCCTAATTAATGAGGTTTTCCAGGTTTCCCTCATTCCTGCACTGAATGGTGGTTAGGGCCTACCAACGTAAGTCGTTCCTGGGCGCAAATGCGGCCTGCTTAATAATAATATGCCGCCCCCTCTCCTGCACAAGTCTTCGACTTCTGGGCTAATACTCGTGATTAGAATGAGGGGTAGAGATATTATTATTATTAATGACAAGTATACTTTTTTCCTCAAAAACAATGTAGGTTTAAGATTGTATAATAAAAAAACATTTTCTTTAAAACAAATAACAATTTTCAAAGAATTGTATAAAATTACATAACTAATAATGAAATATCGCTTATTTTTGTCAGACTTGAAGCACGGTAAAATCGAGTTGGCTCCGAAATGAGGATCTGGAAATCCGGCACGTGCCAAATTAACAGCTTGTCGTTAGAAAAGTCGTCGCCTCGCACCTCCACACACACAAAAGAAAAAAAGCATTCAGCAGGACCCCTTCGGAGCGCCCAGTTGACATTAAAAGGCTTTTAACAAATCGATTCCCGACAGTGGGCTCTTTCGGGGCCCAATCCCCTTAATTCGCAGAAAGTAATGAAGCGATATTAGGAGAAGTTTCATTCGACGAGTGGGAAAGTTTTTAAATTAAGTTGTATATCATAAACTGGAACTTTTGCTATAAGGCTCTCCTTGCCGATATCGATTTAATAATTTGGGCGACGGAGAAGAGTTGTTTAATGAAAGGGGGGCCGCTCATTCGCGATGATTTCGGTTGGAAATAATAATTACGGTTTTCCGTTTCCTGCTTGGTCTGGAAGTTTTTTAATTTTCTTTCGGCCGTTACTTGTTCGGGAAAATTAGAAAAACTACTTTTTTCAAATAACTACTAACAGTAGTGTTATCTCATGCCACCTGTGAATATTCAAATATACCGAAGTAGAACAAATATACAGGGCGTCCGAGAAAATGTGGGAAATATATCTGGTGCAGGTAGAACATGAAAAAATAAGATGACAAATTCCTATAAATTTTTTCCTACAGGCCCTGTTTGTCAGATATAACAGGTAGGAGAATCGATTGTTTCAATAGACAGATGGATACACTAATCAGCACAAAAGTTCTGCCATTTAAAAGAAACATGCTGCTCCGAGTATTGAATTTTAGGGACTTTCTCCATTTTAACTCCTCATTCTAAAACTCTTGCCTGTTAGATACAAGTTTAGTTAGGGGCATTCTAAGGAAAATAAATGTTGAATATACTAGATAAGCAAAGGACTTACCTTGTTCCATTCACGTTCTGCCAAGCACCGTCTGTGAGCGTTAAGTTCTCAGGATAAGGAGGTAGCTGATTTTCCGTCACTACCTAAAAGAAAAGAGAAATATTGATTGACGGCGCACATGTAAAAGCTTTTTGTATTTACATAGACTCAACAATAGCCATGCATGTAAAAAAAAATAGGAAGTGCCTAAAAAAATCATGCGAAATATTCAAAAGTTAAGCAAATTCTAGTCCTTTGCATTGAGGTGATAAGGAAAAAAACTTGAAAATTGAAAAATATACAGGGGGATCTGTTTTTCATAGCTCACCATTGGCATTTAGGAAATTGTAAAATTATTAGCAATATTACACGGTGGATATTTGGTTATTTATTGCCTAACCCAATAGTGCGAAATAACACACCAGAATGCAATGTTACAACTGTAACGGAAAATTACTACTTATGGATATGCATTTTTTCATAGTAAAACCGGGTATTTGTACACGTTATTATGTATTTTTTTAAAAAATCATATAATTTTACATGAAACACGTAAATGTGCGGTATTCACATGAACATTCTTGTAATACAGTATGGATTTGGTATTGTTTACATTGATGTATGACTGCTACAAATTTATAATATTTTAGCAACGGCACCAGATATATAAGCCATGAAAAACGGACCGTCCACCATCCTGTATCTCTGCTGATGGTAAAATCTCCGATTAAATGTTTCCTGCTCGAAGACGTGTCGACTGTCGAGATCTATTCCTGCAGGACTGACCGTCTACAGGAAACTAAATAAATCACATTATAAAATCCATCACGCCTCTTCAGACGAGTCCACTTAGGGAACATGTTTGAAAGTTTCAAGCCTCCTTCCACAACTTTTTCAGGATAGACAGGACGCTTCCTACTGTTTGTTCCGAGGCAATCTTCGTCTTTCACTCAGTGCTCGTTTATATATTCTGGAGGCGTGCAGACATATTGATTTTGCAAAAATTTGTGATTGATGGCCGAAATCTATTAATAGTGGGAGGATATTTCCAGAAAACAATATAACGTTAAATTTTCAATTAATTAGAACACTTTTTTCATATGTCAGTAATGTAAACACATTATTTGAATAATTTGATTTAAACAGGGTGTTCTATAAGTAATGAGGACATAGACCCCAGATAATAGTTAAAATCAAAATATTAAGAATACACAATAGGGTGTTGAAGTAAAATATTTTACATTTGATGACGTATCACTTCAAACTTTGTGTCTGGATATGTCAACTTGAACTCTTATAAGGGCCGACAAATACCACTAATGTAAAAAATTGCTATAACTTTTTTCCCAGACACTAGATCACAAACTCTTTAAAAATACACAGGGTGAGTCAGTCATAATGTCATTAATTTTAAGATGAGATCAGGAATGAGTATAATGCGAATACGCGATTAAAAACCTCCTTTCAGACTGTCACTGACCGGTCACAGCCTTGATCGGTTACAGCTCACAGTTCAACTCGATATCGACCTGATGCAATGTTGTCAAGTTGTAATATTTTTTATATAGTACCTACCCACCTAGGTTTTAGACATCACAAATAAACGGTTGTACTGACTATTTTAGAATATCATTTTTTCTTGCTCAGTTCAACTTCAGTCAATAATAATTTAAAATGTTAATACCCAATAAAATCAAATAATAATAATCAAATAATTCTATTAAAAATTGCAAGTAACGCGGTCCACTCAGGTTTTCCGAAAATACGGCCCAATCAAACGATACCCGTACACTCGCGTGTCGATTTTCCTCTGAGCAAATGTAGCTGTTATGACTGCAACAAAACTCCAACGTGTCTAATAATAAACTGAGTAATAAACCATTTACGTACATTACATAAAAAATCTATACCCAATGGGTAAATTATTGAGAAGCTGAAAAGTGTTTCGTGTTTAAATACTAAGTACTTAATAAAAACTATCGTGTTGTCGACAGAAAACTGTCCAAGACCGAAATGGCACGCCGCTAATCTAAGTTATCGAGAGTTAATCTTGACCTTGACCTACCGTATTATTAGGTCAATAACCTAGTTACCTAGTTTTTGTACTGTTATTTAACGACAAGGAATAAAACTATTTTTTTTAATCTAGATACATGAATGAATTTTCCTTAAATAATGATTTATTTGTTAATAAAAGCAAATATAGATAATAAATAAATGTTTTCGAATGTTAGGTTATTACAGTTTAATAATTTTGATATTACGTTTTCACTACGTTTTACAAAAAATGTCAATTTTTAGTATTACTCGTAAGTACAATTATTCAGTTTGTAGTTACATACATCTAGCCTAGAAATTTATTGTTTTTTAAGTAGTATGGTACTAACCTGTTAGCTGCACGCATTCGTCCATAGCACTTTATTAATAAAATTAGAGTCAGTCGCATTTCGTGAACATTCTCCATATAACACTACATTTCCGCATATTCGGAATTCATAAAATTATGCATTTACGACGAATGCGCGAGACCGAAATAAACAAACTACTGCTTACTGCTTGTATTCTCACTATTCTCTCCATCCCCCTCCAAATATGTGGCGTGACAAATTTGGGGGGAAAGAAATGCGGGAAGTGCGGGTAAATTTGAATAACACGCTGATGTGTTAGACGATATTATGTATGTAAACATGATGTGGCAACGATGTTTAATCCGGCATTCGATTGTCGTATGGGTGCGTCCTCAGAAAGTTCGTAGCGCACCAGCAGCGTCGTGTTACTGATTTTTATAGGGTGATTTGTTTATTTTTTTAAACGTCGAGTAAAAAATGTTTTCTTCGATTTTCTGCCTTTATTAGGCCTCCCGAATACGTGGTTAAAATTAATGACATTATGACTGACTCACCCTGTATAAGTATAATAATTTGGATTTTTTTCTGTAACGAAATTACAATATTATACCTGTAAGAGTTCTCTGTACACTCAGGATTTGTTTAGATAAAAAACTTATCTATCACCCTGTATACTTATAGAGGACAAAAACTACATCACTGGACCTTTTAAAAATGTCAACAAATATTGGTCAATTCTATTCTATTCTATTATTGTTTTAGTTCACCGTAAAAGCATTGGTTAGAGGAACCTAAATATTTATTCATTAAATTTACGATGTTGATTCTATTAACTGAAATAAAGATTTCAAATAACAATTACTATCTGACGTTCGAAAAGATTAAATTTTTTATTTGTCTCAATAGTTTTTAAATGTTATAGGGCGCGCCAATATTCCTGGCAGGATAAAGACTTCTTAGAACGGGCATTTTATTTAACTGCACGCGAAGTGTGTTTTGTTGTTAGCGGGTAATCCTGATGGACTTGTAATAAGTGAAAATGTAGTTTTGACGATTTGGAACGCAAAACAAATGCAAAATACTGCAGCTAAGCAGATTAACTCTTATCTATCAGACATTATTGTTAATAAAAACGTTAATTTTCGTCGATTCTACATTTGACAACGCTGTAAAAACGCACCGCATGGCAGTTGACAGATCTAAGCCATCTTGGACGATGCTTATCATAGGCGCCGATTTTCCGGAGGAAAAGGAGGTGTTGCTCCATTTTTCAAACATTGAGTTAAAATTCCGAAATGTTGTTATTTTTAGGGCTCTCATGAGAACATGGTTAAAATGTTTGTACTTAGTGGTATTTAACATTATATAAAAACGTGATTGATTATTTTCATATTTTATACTCAGTAAAAAACAAAAGGACAAAACAAATTGTTTTAAACTTTGGAGATTTGTTTCTCCTTGAGTCACTGGAAAAATGTTTTCTAGTTTTCAGTCCTACACGATCTTACAAAAAATGCCTAAACGTAGAAATCACCCTGTATCCATACTTAATACAAATAGTTTAAAAGTATTTTTTGCGATACTGCAAATATCTTTCTTCAATTTCACCATTCCTTCGCTATTTTTGTTGGTAAAAGGGGAATCTGCACGGCGAAATCAACTGTGTCCATACGAAACCCAAATAAACAAACGAAAACTAAAGAGAGCTTAATCTAAATTAGAAGCCAACTGCAAAATCAATAGGGCCATGCAAGAAAGGAAACTGAGGGAAACAACGTCTAAATTAAAAATAAAAACCAGCGAACGGAAATAGATTGAGATACTCGACTGGCACACGCCTCACCTCAGATCCAGTCTCTTTTATTTGAGAAATCCCATGGGATTAGGAACGGATACATAACGGAGTTCGGTTCCGTTTCATATCGTTTTCGAGAGGCAGGTTTTTCTGATGGATGGTCTGTTTCAGCGCGCGGAAATAGTTTCCGACAGATTAATCTCACTTTAGCGATATTTCAAAATAGTTCTTCGGGTATGAACTCTAAAATGTTTGCCTTGCCTATGAAAATGATAAATCTTCATTCAGTGAGACTTGGATCTGAATCAATTTCGCGTGCATTTCGAGTCCCCAAAACATGCTGACGAAGCCCAAGTACCTTGGAAGACGCGGGGGCGGCGTTTTCGATCACGGGCAACGCCACGGGTGGCCTGCCCCCCAGTAAAAGGGCCCCCAGCGTCTCATCGTTCACCATAGCAGCGCCCACTCTGATTGATATGTAGTCTTCGTTCTAGAAATGACATATCTCTCAAATATGACATTCGAGACAATTTGGCAAATAGATAATAATTATTAGAATTAAATATAAGTTTACAACGTTTTTTTGCCAGTATTAACAAGTAAAGTAAGGTAAGTATAGAATAGTTTTGCTAAAAATCCTTCAAACTGCAATATACTGTAAAACCTGCGACAACAATGTAGTTCATAACCTCAAACTATAGGTAAAAAAATTGCGCATCGTACATACTTACTTCATATTATGACTAGTGCGTTTCGTTGTTTTCTACCTAGCGCTTGCTTGATGTTTATGGTGAAACTGGGTAAAATTCTATGTCTACAACACTTTTGTAATGTCAACGTTTTCCGTAAGCTATGACAGCCATTTTGAACATTTATTATAATTATTTCAAACTTTATTCTGTGCCGTGAGAAAATTTCTAAGAAAACCATTGAAGGCAAGTACGTTTAGGGTACTTATTATTATTATGTAGAAGCGACATGGTCAGACGTTGGCACATATTGAAAATATTATAGTTGCTGTCACTATTCGAATACCGATGGTTAAAAAAAAATTGTAAAGGCAATTTTGTTTTGTTTGATACAGTTTATTATACAGAAAAATAAAAGCACTCATAATTTGAATACTCTGTATATGCTCGATTAGTTCTTGTATATTGCTTATTAAAATGAAAGAAATGTTGAATTCACTGAAAAACTTTACGAACTTATGTTTCAAACCAATTTTACAACTGTCAAATTAGATTTCTGGTATCTCTCAAGGATCTGCTTCTAGGCTAGTTCATGGCAAACTACTTAATATTTTGACAACAAAATGGAAAAAATTAAATTAAGAATAATTTAGCGGCATAAGATCTGCTCGGTTGGCAAGAGTAAATAATAGAACAGGAAATGTAATTCAAAACAGACAAAAATTCAGCAAAAGTGACATTGTCTCACTGTATATTGATGTAAAAGCCCAGTGTTGCCAGATGTAGCTACTTATAGCCAATTGGGCTACAAAAACATGTGATTTGGCGACATAAATTTGTTTTTGGCTACTGACTACAAATTTGGCTACTGAAGCCGTAAACAACGGAGAACGAATCAAATCCGTTCAATATTATCAGCTGATTGGGCTGACCCTCGAAATATTTATTAGCTGAACGCTTTTCATTGGTCCGATCATTCTCTGAACGGTTTTTATTAGTCCGATGATTCGCTGAACGCAACCTATATTTGGCCCGTTTTGTTTGGCTACATTTTACGGATATATTGGCGACCATGATGTTTAAAAATTTGGCAACACTGTACAAGCCACAGACAAACGCTCTCTTGTCCCTCCCTCGTACAGACGCCCATGGTTCTACTAATATTTTGTTTGAACTATGCTGTTTCTTTTACGATAATGGTTACTGTCACAGATAATACGTTTTAGTAAACATTGTATAAAAAATAACCTTGATACAAATAAATATATAAAAAACCTCATAAAGAAACACGTTTATCAGTGTAGAAACGGATCACGTCGATATTATTTGGCCGATTCCTTCTGGAAACTCTTCATGGATATCTATGATAACTGTCACTCGTCATCGCGGGATCAAATCGTAGATTCGAGCTTTTTTGGGGCGGTAAGCTTTTAAAACGCTTTTCCGTCAAGTCTTATTACACCACGGTAAATCGAACCCTTGAAAAAAAAGCAAAGCGTGAAGTGTGAGTGACATTTTCTTTACAAAAAAGCAAAAGGTAAACGTTCCATTAATTTTCACTCGTACTTTCGATTTATGAAATAAAAAACAAGCCTATTCTTGACAGTAAAATGTCTAAGTTCGTAACACATTTTTTAACACCCTGTAAAGTCCTCGGTTTGACAAACAGTGACAGTAACAAGAGTAAATCGACGTTCCAAATTTTTTGACAATCCGTCAGTCTTCGAATCGTCAAGCAATTCTAAAATTACACAATGAAAATCTCCATCGAGGTTAAGGAAAGAATGGGACTTGTCATAGACATCCTAAGAAGTATTTTCCACATTGGCTACATTCCCTTCGTGCTGTACTGTGGATGGAAGCTGGGTCCAGATGGAGGCTGCGGTCCGTTCCACTTTACCCATCTCCTATGGCACTACTAAGCCTCACCAAGAAAGTTTTTGTTTGAATTTAGTCATGTCTTGTAATCTGAGTTGGTGAATAAAGACCGTTTTTATTACTTAAAAGTGTTGTCAATGAATGAAAGTTCGGAAGGTAAGTACTTGCTTAAGTTATCATTTGGAAAAGTTTCATTAGTTTCAATTTAATAAATTAATAATAAATTTCAATAAACTATTATCGTACTCTATTCAGTAACAACTGTTTTGATTTCAATTACAATCGCAACTGATTTATCGATAAAAATAATATTATGACTATAAAATTCCCCTTTTCAAGTACCCACGCCAATAAATTCTTAAGTGTTTTCTTTTAGTCTAAGTATATTTGATTATCAAAATTCTTATCTGTTTAATACAGATTTGCTGATAATAATACACCTGGGAAACTTTTATTTACAAATTTTGAGATGTTTAAATCATATACCAATAACCTTGTTGCAGTGAGAAACTCAGAAAATGATTTAATTCCATTCTAAGATAAGCAACGTTGCCACAGTTCCTCTATATTTTGTTAGTATGGAATGGCAAAGAAATAAATATATTTAATAAATCATATATTGCCTTTTTTTTCATATATTTTCAGGTATTAACAATATTGTGTGAAACTAACTACTCAGTGGACAAAAGCCCCAACCTGCGTTGAATTACACCCACAATATCTACCCATATATTCCTTATTATTAGCTTTTGTAACATTTTTTACTGTTTAAGAAAGGTATTTTAAGCTAATATGTATCAAATCTCCTACAATTCCTATCAATGAAGTCATATGCATGCTCTCTGATACCAAACATCTAGGTATGCTAATGAACACCCACAGACAAAACTCTATTCAATAATTATCTAAAAAATGTATTCTATTTACTAACCTGATATACTCTATACATGGAGTGGGAACTCGAAATTCAACCACAATAGATGAGATCTGATCTATTTATTGGTATAATAATTTTTATAGTTAGATATTTGACTCAAGTTAAAGGAGGCCACCTGATGAAGCAATCCAAAAAAATGCAGAACTCATTTTGTCTTATGATGATTTCTGAAAAACTCTTGTTTCGAAGATACAGGGTGAAGAAAATTTGCGACAGGAACATTTTATTATCAAAAAGTACATGTAAAGTTGCGCAATCTACAATATATGTTCGAAATGACTTCCTCCAGCCTGGGTACAAGCATTCAATCTTCTCGTCATTGAGTACCAAACTCTTTCAAACACACCGGGGTTGTTTCTAATTGAGTTACACCCTGCAATTATCTGATTTTGCAATTCTGAAGTAGCATAAACTAATGACTTCAGATAGCCCCATAAGAAATAATCTAGAGGGTTTAAGTCTGGGGATCGAGCAGACCATGCGTGTGGCGCACCTCGACCAATCCAGCGATCTCCGTATGTTGTTGTTAAAAAATCACGAGCAACCAAATTGAAATGTGGTGGTGCACTATCATGGCATATAAACCACAGCCGTTCCAAGTTATCGACAATTTTTTGTATTTAATAAACTCATTAATAGTTTGTACTTGATAAACTCATTAATTTTTTGTACTTGATATACTCATTGACATACACCATACTTTTATATACATTAATGATTTCAACAAATATCGAATATGGTTGTCGCAAATTTTGTTCACCCTGTATCTTCGACACAAAGGAGTTTTTCAGAAATCATCATAGGACAAAATATTCTTAGAATAGACCAAGGAATAACCCCTTGAAATTTGCCGCATGTTTACCTAACACCCTGTATAATTAAGTTCTCTGTTTGCATCCATCAAAATTACATCAGCCTTTACTAACAAATCTACAGGGAATACAGTTCAGTTGTCCACATTATTAAATCTTCTCTACGGTTTACCATGGGACGGCTTTTCCGGAGTCCTATTAATCAAAGCAAATTTAAATTCTCGTCCCTCGAATAAAACATTTTCCAGACCGATCAATTCGATTCACTGACCTATATCGTACCATAATTACATACTAACGCAATTCATTTATATTTTGGCGGCAAAAAATGTTGAGTGACGCCCCACTCTAATATTTCCCATTAATTAATAAAACAAAACCGAAATTCGCTCCGGTTTCGTTTCATCAAGTGCTTCATAAAACAAAACACAAAATTGAGTTGTTGGGAACTAATTTAATCAAACGTGCCCGCGTATTTATTTTTTGTCGCATACAAATTTTTAATCGGGACAAATTCTATTGATTGGTGCGGTTTGGGATTATCCGAGTAATATTTTAAATGATTGTTTTAATTGCAGCTTTTATTTTGGTTCCCGTATCGTTGCGAATGTCAGTTAATAAATTGATTAATAGATATTTTTCGATATTATGAAATTAGTGGCGCGGTTTTCGGGTATTTTCCCAGTTGTTACGGAAAAAATTGAATAAATAAACACAGTTCAGTTTTTAACAAGTTCGCTTTCGTTTAAAAATCAGTTCTGTTTTAAAAATATGTCGCATAAATAAAACAAAACGCAAACTATTGCAAAATTGTTCCTAAAATATGACTTTAAAGCCTCGGTTTCTTACGACTGGCTGTCAATTATGGGTTACGTTTATTGTAAGTGGCCCTAGAGCAGATCCTTGAAGCGTACCCTCAGATTAAACTATCAATTCATTTCATCTTTTTAAAATATTTATTAAATATTAAAATGTTTACGAATTTTTTGAATGCGTTTCATATTTCAAATATATATATCGGAGATTTTTTCCATTTATCTACAGCAATACGTCGATACTTAATAATCATTAAAGCTGAAAGATAAGATAGGAAAGCATTTTTTTCGGTACATGTGTTTCAAACGAAATTGATTATCCCCCTCATACTTCGCCATTGATACCTATTCATATTGTTGACAAAGTTAATATTTATCCAAATAACAGACCCACGTTCCGGAAAAATATTACGTGATATTTGTTTCCAAATCAATAATGAACTTATTGTCTGTTCGCAGCTGCAAGAAGCTTCTAGTTTACAGCTAAGTAGTATCCACATTCTTGTTATCAATATTTTTGGTATTTAAGAAATCAATAAAAGCGACACCAGTCTTGAAATTTTGTTAAATCGGATGAGATAAGCTCCATTTTCAATCGAAAGTATCTTTGGGGTTTGACAGAAACGACTAATGACGTCATCAATTATACGTTTTCCAGATTATTCCGTTTTTCAGGTATTAACAATATTGTGTGAAACTAACTACTCAGTGGACAAAAGCCCCAAATATATGAATACATATCTATACATTTTTTATAAATTTTGTATTGCCTAAGAAACAAAATATCTTACACTGAGAAAGTCGAATTTGTCAAAAGCGTATTATTAAATAATATATATTAAATATCAATATCCAGAAGGATTTGTTGAAATTTTTAAAGTAGAATTATAAGAACAAAACACAACATTCTTCTTGGTAAAAAGTATTTTTCATTCTACTCTCACCTGGAAGCCGTCCTCGTAGTCGACGACCCTATCCTGCTTGTGCTGGTAGTTTAGGGACCCGTGTCGCACTAGGACGCCGCTGGCGCGCCCGCGTTCGTCGATGAAAAAGATCTCTGTAAACACGATGATGCCGAACACCGCGAAGAACATGACGACGATGAAGAAACTCATGTTCGCACGCTGTCTGTTCCGGAAGTTCACGTACTTCTTCTTCCCCCCGCTGCTCGACCCCATAATGATTCCGCCTGTAACAACAAAACCGAGAATTAAAAGTTTCGTCCCAAATCAAGGGAGTATGGTAGATGAGTTAAAAAAAAAGGTTGACCAATTGAAAGTATTCTTAACCAACAAGGTATATGTAGGGGGTCTCGATATACAGGGTGTTTCAAAACAAAGGCGAAACATTTCAGGGGGTGGTTCCTTGTTGAAAATAAGAGGTAGTTTGTTATATAAACGTTGGGTAACACAAGTCAACCATTTGGGAGTCAAAGCAACAATGGAAACATCTGGAAATTGACAGCAGCCAACTAGTTTTTCCTAATAATCCCTTTCCAATTATTTTCAAAAGGTGAAAAATATGTCACAAGTGGGGCATTCCACGCCAACTCAGCAGTCGATCCCACATCACCCTCTTAGATCTGGTTCAAAATTGGTACATCGATTAGTACTATCGAAAAAAGGATATTCCCAAATTGTCAGCCCCTAAGACCGCTTCCTGTCATCAGGGGCCCATAGTGAAGTTTTTGACCATCATTTCACCTCCAGGAGTCTGAAATCGGTTTTTCGTGTACTGACGCGGCATTTTGGTCTGAAAAAATTATCAAAAATACATAAGAAATGCCAAATTTCCCGTAGAACACGATGCCACCATCCGTTTTCCGATATGTAGCAAGGGGAGCCCGGAAAACGCGAAAAACCGCGCTTCTGTAAAAAAATCTGATATCTCAAATACGGTCGCTTCAAACTGGCTGAAAATTTACCAAAAGGCTCTTCGATTATTGCTCTTTCGAATGTTCATACGCGCGTGGTGATCATTATATGTAAAAAAAAAGTTACACGCGTTTTACGGGTTTTATATGGGATTTTCTGTAATTTTTTCATTATACCCGCTCCACTGGCCCTATCCAGTTGGGTAATAATTGGATTTTTTTCTCTCACCAAGCGTCTCTTTTGTCCCCCTGTCTTTACAAACACAGAAATTTCTCTCTCCAGCCAGTATTAGAGAAAACATTATTTATTCAATGATTTATTTCACAATTTTTCGTAAATTTTTTGATTTTTGAGCAAATTGACATTTTCTGCAGCTTACTTCTATTATTTGTAAAAAATATGAATATAATATAATATAACGAATGAAAATCGCAGTAAGAAACAAGAAAACCCACATTACAATCATTGTTGACACTATACATCTCGATATTATTTTCACTATTTTACACGTCCTTATACATGAATCAGCATTCTATCTAAATAATGTTTTCTCTAATACTGGCTGGAGAGAGAAATTTCTGTGTTTGTAAAGACAGGGGGACAAAAGAGACGCTTGGTGAGAGAAAAAAATCCAATTATTACCCAACTGGATAGGGCCAGTGGAGCGGTTACAATGAAAAAATTACAGAAAATCCCATATAAAACCCGTAAAACGCGTGTAACTTTTTTTTACATATAATGATCACCACGCGCGTATGAACATTCGAAAGAGCAATAATCGAAGAGCCTTTTGGTAAATTTTCAGCCAGTTTGAAGCGACCGTATTTGAGATATCAGATTTTTTATCAAAGCGCGTTTTTTCGCGTTTTCCGGCTCCTTGTTAGATATCGGAAAACGGATGGCAGCATCGTGTTCTACGGGAAATTTGGCATTTCTTATGTATTTTTGATAATTTTTAGACCAAAATGCCGCGTCAGTACACGAAAACCCGATTTCAGACCCCTGGAGGTGAAATGATGGTCGAAAACTTCACTATGGGCCCCTGGTGACAGGAAGCGGTCTTAGGGGCTGCAAATTTCAGAATATCCTTTTTTCAATAGTACCAATCGATGTACCAATTTTGAGCCAGATCTGAGAGGGTGACGTGGGATCGATTGTTGAGTTGGCGTGGAATGCCCCACGTGTCATTTGATGATGGTAATACTTCCACAAAATTTTACCATTCCCACGCTTTTTGTTTCCGAGAAAAACATAAAAACACTCTTTTTTCCGCCATCTTTGCAACGCGATATCTCCCTAATGGTTGACTTGTGACCCAACCTTTATATAACAAACTACCTTTTATTTTCAACAAGGAATCACCCCCTGAAATTTTTCGCCTTTGTTTTGAAACACCCTCTATATAAGGATAAGGTTTTCACAACACTCGGCTACTTTTTCGAGAAACTTAACATGCCGCAATCGGAATTCTCATAGACCTTTTCGTTTTTGAAATACAGGGCGATATTTAAAAAAACTACATTTAAGAGATTCTTCGTATCTCAAAGAATAGCTGAGATATCGTAATGGTGAAATTTGCTTCCGATACACTTTTTCGTGGCTTACTTGCAATCTCTTGACAGGGTGACAGATGGGTATAGTAAACAGCAAAAAAGTTCTGCCATTTAAAAGAAAGCCGATGTGCCTTAAGTGGCGCTCTCTAATAGTGACGTTAAATTTAGACACAAATTTGAATTTCTCATCCGCAAAAACCCCGGCATTACAAATTTTATGTAAATACAGGGTGTTCGGAAATAATGGGTCCCAGCTTAAACATAGCTTCCTGTGATCAAATAGAACCGATTTAGACAAACTTAGCTTAGTCCAAAAGTGCTTCGTTTAGAAGTTACAGGGCTTCAAATAAAAAAAAATTGTTTTCTTGTTACGGGCATAATTAAGAAACAAAACCTCCAACCATGTTCAAATTTGGTACAGTAATGTTTCAGATAAGTAGGTACAAGCATTGTGAAGAAGTAAGTAGTGCCGCATATCGTAGAGGGCGCTCTTGACAGTTTTTTGCAATTAATATTTATTGTATCTTTTTTGTTGATCCTATTCTGATCCGCTTAAGTGAAAATTTTGATGGAGAACTTAATTTTGCGTAGAAAAGCTATACCTGTTCCATGTTGATACACTGCACCGTTTTCGGTAAAAACGCGTTTTAAAATTTCCGCAATTCGATCATACGCTTAAATTTGATCAAAAACCTGTCCGATTAATATTAATTGTTGTACTGAGTTAATAATTATCGTTGTGTAGTTCTGTCAAGTGTAAATGTAATGTGTAAATAATTTCAAATTGTTAGCATTATTTTGTCAAATTTTGAAAACATACCTTGACAATGTCTTCATCATAATTTCCCATCTAGCATATCAGAATAGGATTAACAAAAAAGATACGACAAAAATGAGTTACAAAAAACTACCAAGAGCGCCCCCTACGATATGCAGCAAGTTTCGTTTCTTAATTATGCCCATAACAAGAAAACAATTTTTTTTTGAAGCCCTGTAACTTCTAAATGAGGCACTTTCGGACTAAGCTAAGTTTGTCTAAATCGGTTCTATTTGATCACAGGAAGCTATGTTTAAGCTGGGTCCCATTACTTTCCGGACATCCTGTATTTAGATTTTTTAAGAAGTTATCTACAAATATCGAATATAAAATTTTAACTTTGACACTCTGTATCTTTTTTATTGTGCGACTTGGGATATTTGTATGTTAGGTTACAATCTGTATGGTTATAATCTGTGGTCTCATTTTTGATACTTCCTTTAAAAACATTCTGTATTATTAAAATTAAAAATGTTACCAGAATTTACTAACAGCAGACCTACCGGACCAAATTGACACCCTGTAGCAGATGTTCATACACCCAATCTTGTAATTCACATTAGTAAACACTTTTTTTTAACACAGTCTTACAACTGTTACTTTAATTTCATAGAATTACACATGTGCCGCAAATTTAACTAAATCCCAGAGTTATTCCGAGTCACAAGTGTGGTCGAACAAAAATAACCTTCCCACAAATTGAATCCAATTAACTTCTTACTCGTCTGTCTTTTGATAAGACACTTACAAGCTTTCATTGTCGGCACAATTGTAACACGACTAGTTCCCTCATTTTTATAGCGGATCAAAACGCACAAACCGCAGTCCACTGCGACAAAGTTGTCACTGACACTGTCGAAAAAATACGCAATTGAAATATCGCTTGATAACAGATTAATAATTGTGCCATAGACGCAGGGTCGAGATAATCAGGAGGGGTTATCGATAAAGCATGTTTTAAATAATTTCTCTAGGAAAGCTATAAAGACAATGTTCTATAAAAAAATATTTAATTAATTAAATGTTCAAACACAAATTAAGTTTAATCGAAAAAATGTCTGCGTAATATTAAATAAGACCCAATGTACATACAACAAATTAGAATATATAAATGTAATTATGTTTTACACTGAATAGACCGCACTAATACAATATCTGTGTTCTTTAGTTGATATTCATTTATAGTTTCCTTCTACAACGGGAAGTGGCTCATGATAAGTGACAAGGAAACAAACAAGGTAAAAATACAGGGCTATTCAGAACTTATCGAAAAGAATTTGGGAATAGATGCATCATGAAAAATAGAGTCGAGATAGTAAAAAAAAATGTTTATAAAATCCTTTCGAATATTGAAATCCGGTTCCTTTTTGTAGGCACTGACGTTTTTATGACGCCAGTGTTTACATTAGTTTTTCAAGTGTCAAACATGGTTTACATTACGCTGTGAAAACGCTTTAGAATAACGATTTCGCGGTGAACATGTGCGAAATACAACTACTCTCATCGCGGTGTGTAGTGAGTGCAAGTGCAGAACAACGCGAGGAAAATTTGCAACCGAATCGTGGAAGAGATGGAGGTCCAGGACTTCCACGGCCTATTGCAGCAGTGTGACATATCATATACGAGGCTTAATTATATCCGTACCATATACAGCATGTTCAAGCATTAACATCAAGAGATTGGACGAGGAGGACCGATACCATGGCCTCCACGATCTCCTGACTTTAAATCATTTGGACTTCTTTTCGTGGGAATATTTAAAAAATGAAGAAGCAGAAACATTTGTGTTAGTAAAATCTATTAATAATTAATAAAAATAACGGCAAAAGCAGTTAAATTTACTGTATAAAATTGGCATTATAAAATGTTATTTTTTACTTTCCTTGAGCATTTCTTTCCATTTTTTGTCCAGTCGCAGATTGCCGCCTTATCAGTGCAGAAGTATATTTTTCTGAATCACCCTGTATACAGGAAGCTTTTAAAATAGGGTTCCAAACTTATACTGCGTATAAAACTCATTAAAATAAACCAAAAAGTTCATATTAAGCTGTGGTTTAATAAATTCTATACGCAGTGGAAGTTTGGAACCCTATTTTAGAAAACCCTGTATAATACGTATCAAATACAAATCGTAAATATTAGCAAAACTATAGCATACTATACTGTTGGTGAATTTTATTTTTATTTATATTATTACTATGAAACTCTTGATACGTTTTTAGACACTTGCAGTCCCGAAATATGATACTTCAAAACAACAGAACCAGAAGTTGTTTTCAACTTATTATTTATATATTTATAAGTGGTCAGTTGACTGTACAAATTTCTCCCACTGTACATAAATTTATAACAGAGAGTGGACACAACTGAACGATCTGCATTTGCTTTAGGGCCACCCGTGTTATTGGTATGGTACACAATTCAGGCGTGTTGATGCATTCTAAAGAAATGTTTTAGGAGAGATCCGCTTTTTATTCTTTCTTTAATCCTGATCCATGGAAATCAAGACCATGCTGCAGTTTCAATAAGCGTAAATAAATGTAAAAGAGAACATAACAAGACTAAAACTTCCGAATGATCATAGGCGTTCGTCGAGATAGAAGACGGTTAAAATTTAGCATATGTTTGTTAATTTGAACGTAATATGCTAACGAATATTAATTGTGAAGAAAAGAAATGAGAAATAATTAAGGCATACGATACTTGCGTGTTAAACTTGGTTGCAGCTAGAACTCAAACAATACACAACAGATACACTTGCAGTTCATGCAGCGTGACAAACAACACTTTTACAAAAACCCAGTGGCATCTACTCGCAGCCGTAACAGGGGTGGAAATTGGGGTAAATTAAACATTCGATATTTGAAAATTGAAACTCGTCATTTTAACAGGCTGAAACTCGGCAGGCAAATATTTTATAAATTTGTCAAATTTCTATTACCAGTGACATCCACTCGCAAGCCGTCAGAAGGACGGAAATTGGGGTAAATTAAAAATTCGATATTTCTAAAATTGAAACTCGTCATTTTAACAGGCTGAAACTCGGCAGGTAATTTCTTTATAAAATTATCAATTTTCTCATACCAGTGGCAACCACTCGCAAGCCGTCAGAGGGGCGAAAATTGGGGTAAATTAAAAATTTTGAATTAAAAATTCGATATATCTAAAATGGAAACCCGTCATTTTAACAGGCTGAAACTCGGTAGGTAAATATTTTATAAAATTATCAATTTACTGGTACCAGTGGCAACCACTCGCAAGCCGTCAGAGGGGTGGAAATTGGGATAAATTAAAAATTCGATATATCTAAAATGGAAACCCGTCATTTTAACAGGCTGAAACTCGGTAGGTAATTTCTTTATAAAATTATCAATTTTCTCATATCAGTGGCATCCACTCGCAAGCCGTCAGAGGGGTGGAAATTGGGATAAATTAAAAATTCGATATATCTAAAATGGAAACCCGTCATTTTAACAGGCTGAAACTCGGTAGGTAATTTCTTTATAAAATTATCAATTTACTGGTACCAGTGGCAACCACTCGCAAGCCGTCAGAGGGTCGGAAATTGGGGTAAATAAAAAATTCGATATTTCTGAAATGGAAACCCGTCATTTTAACAGGCTGAAACTCGATAGGTAAATATTTTATAAAATTATCAATTTACTGGTACCAGTGGCAACCACTCGCAAGCCGTCAGAGGGGTGAAAATTGGGATAAATTAAAAATTCGATATATCTAAAATGGAAACCCGTCATTTTAACAGGCTGAAACTCGGTAGATAAATATTTTATAAAATTATCAATTTTCTGATACCAGTGTCATCCACTCGCAAGCCGTCAAAGGGCTGGAAATTGGTGTAAATTAAAAATTCGATATATCTAAAATGGAAACCCGTCATTTTAACAGGCTGAAACTCGGTAGGTAATTACTTTATAAAAATATCAATTTTCTGATGCCAGTGGCAACCACTCGCAAGCCGTCAGAGGGTCGGAAATTGGGGTAAATTAAAAATTCGATATTTCTAAAATGGAATCCCGTCTTTTTAAAAGGCTGAAAGTCGGCAGGTAATTATTTTATAAAATTATCAATTTTCTTATACCAGTGGCATCCACTCGCAAGCCGTCAGAGAGGTGGAAATTGGGATAAATTAAAAATTCGATATATCTAAAATGGAAACCCGTCATTTTAACAGGCTGAAACTCGGTAGGTAATTTCTTTATAAAATTATCAATTTACTGGTACCAGTGGCAACCACTCGCAAGCCGTCAGAGGGGTGGAAATTGGGATAAATTAAAAATTCGATATTTCTAAAATGGAAACCCGTCATTCTAACATTCTGAAACTCGGTAGGTAATTACTTTATAAAAATATCAATTTTCTGATGCAAGTGGCAACCACTCGCAAGCCGTCAGAGGGGTGAAAATTGGGACAAATTAAAAATTCGATATATCTGAAATGGAAACCCGTCATTTTAACAGGCTGAAACTCGGTAGGTAAATATTTTATAAAATTATCAATTTTTTGATACCAGTGGCACCCACTCGCAAGCCGTCGGAGGGGTGGAAATTGGGGTAAATTAAAAATTCGATATATCTAAAATGGAAACCCGTCATTTTAACAGTCTGAAACTCGGTGGGTAAATATTTTATAAAATTAACAATATTCTGATACCAGTGGTATCCACTCTCAAGCCGTCAGAGGGTTGGAAATTGGGGTAAATTAAAAACTCGATATATCTAAAATGGAAAGACGTCATTTTAACAGGCTGAAACTCGGTAGGTAAATATTTTATACAATTATCAATTTACTGATGCCAGTGGCAACCACTCGCAAGCCGTCAGAGGGGTGGAAATTGGGGTAAATAAAAAATTCGATATATCTAAAATAGAAACCCGTCATTTTAACAGACTGAAACTCGGTAGGTAAATATTTTATAAAATTATCAATTTTCTCATATCAGTGGCATCCACTCGCAAGCCGTCAGAGGGGTGGAAATTGGGATAAATTAAAAATTCGATATATCTAAAATGGAAACCCGTCATTTTAACAGGCTGAAACTCGGTAGGTAATTTCTTTATAAAATTATCAATTTACTGGTACCAGTGGCGTCCACTCGCAACCCGTCAGAGGTGGAAATTAGGTAAATTAAAAATTCGATATATCTAAAATGGAAACCCGTCATTTTAACAGGCTGAAACTCGGTAGGTAAATATTTTATAAAATTATCAATTTACTGGTACCAGTGGCAACCACTCGCAAGCCGTCAGAGGGGTGGAAATTGGGATAAATTAAAAATTCGATATATCTAAAATGGAAACCCGTCATTTTAACAGGCTGAAACTCGGTAGGTAATTTCTTTATAAAATTATCAATTTTCTCATACCAGTGGCATCAACTCGCAAGCCGTCAGAGGGGCGAAAATTGGGGTAAATTAAAAATTTTGAATTAAAAATTCGATATATCTAAAATGGAAACCCGTCATTTTAACAGGCTGAAACTCGGTAGGTAATTTCTTTATAAAATTATCAATTTACTGGTACCAGTGGCAACCACTCGCAAGCCGTCAGAGGGGTGGAAATTGGGATAAATTAAAAATTCGATATATCTAAAATGGAAACCCGTCATTTTAACAGACTGAAACTCGGTAGGTAATAACTTTATAAAATTATTAATTTTCTGGTAACATAACCTTAAAGCGATATCCATCAACTTCAAGTTGCTGTACACGTAAGCAATTTTTAACACATGAAAAACGATGTAAGCACTCGCATCACAAAAATGTTAATACTATAAGTAATCGGATATTTGAAATCGCTTAGCTAGAGACTACAGGAGCCTAGCGATGTAAAGATTGAAAATACTACAACTTCCATAATTTCAAGATTTGTGGATTGGTCGTTGAGCCATTAAAGTATAAGGTACACTCTGTATAAGACTTTGTTACATTTTTATTCAAACTTCAGCAGTTTGCCAACTGTACCACGATAAGAAAATCATCATGAACATTTCCCTTTGCGCCAAACTCAAGAAAACCCCTCCAAGTGACCGCGCTCTCGACGTTTCAAGCTGCAAATATCCCCGCGAGGACCACTCCTCCGAAAACTTGCATTTCCGTCCTTCGTGGAGCCCCGAGAAGGAAAAAGGCGGATAAGTGGGACCTTGTTCCCGTTAAAAATTACTCCGAGAAAGGGATAAAACGAAGGAATTCCTCCGGGTCCGGAACGGGGCTCCGGAAAACTCGGTCGGCTAGAAATAAAATTAACTTAACCGGTTCCCGCGAGATTCGTCGGACTTTATAGGGAACCGTGGATTTTATTTGGATATTCTACGTTACGAGACGGGTCCTAATTGAATCCGGATCCCAAGTCCAAGATTTCACGCTTGGATTGAGGAAAAATATAGAGGGAGACTTTGGGTAATTAAAAATATCACCATAAGTCGAAAGACTCCGTTCTCCATTATATTATGTTGATTTCTTAATGATCCCGTTTTCTTGGTTTAAATCTAGATGATCTTTACTAAACCTCGACCAAAATCGATACAAAGTTGAATTGTGTACTAAAGAAGAATTTATATTGTTCAGAACATATCTGTCAAACACGTACAAATAGCAAATCTTGCTTGGATAAGGATTTATTTTGTACATATCATCTCTGACCTTAAATTCTTCAAATCGGATATAGAACTGGTTTTCTACTGCCCATCAAGTACCTAATGCCACTGTTTGAACGTTAAAAACGTTGATCATGTGACTCATTTTGATGATTTTTACTAAAATTCAATCCAAGAGACATATATTTGAATTTCTCAGAACATAAATTAATGTACTAATAGCAAAGCTTGCTCAAAGGAATTGTTTTGTACATAATCATCTGCGACTAGTCAAATCCTTCAAAATGGATATACAACTTGTTACCTGCTGCCCATTCAGTATCTAATGCGATTGTTTGAACGTTAAAAACGTTAATCATGTGACTCATTTTGACGATTTTGACTAAAATTCAGTCCAAGAGACATATATTTGAATTTCTCAGAACAGAAATTAATGTACTAATAGCAAAGCTTGCTCAAAGGAATTGTTTTGTACATAATCATCTGCGACTAGTCAAATCCTTCAAAATGGATATACAACTTGTTACCTGCTGCCCATTCAGTATCTAATGCGATTGTTTGAACGTTAAAAACGTTAATCATGTGACTCATTTTGACGATTTTGACTAAAATTCAGTCCAAGAGACATATATTTGAATTTCTCAGAACAGAAATTAATGTACTAATAGCAAAGCTTGCTCAAAGGAATTGTTTTGTACATAATCATCTGCGACTAGTCAAATCCTTCAAAATGGATATACAACTTGTTACCTGCTGCCCATTCAGTATCTAATGCGATTGTTTGAGCGTTAAAAACGTTAATCATGTGACTCATTTTGACGATTTTGACTAAAATTCAGTCCAAGAGACATATATTTGAATTATTCAGAACAGAAAATGTTGGACTCAGCAATTAGTAGTAGTTTAGTAGCAATTTTTGCTGAGGAGATATTTGTCTCATTCAGAACACTGTGCATTATATTTAACGTTAAAAATATTGGCCATCTCACTTCAGGGCTAAAATTTAGACCAGAAGGCATTGAATTTTGTAGAACAGAACCAGTCGTTAAAGAAGAAATGTTTGCTTGAAGAAGGATTGATCTCATTCAGAACATCTGCTGTGTATTTTTTTTGAATGTTCAAAATCGACCATTACATTTCTGGATGAAAATTCAGTTCAAAATGCCTATATTTGAATGTTGCAGTCGATAAACTATGATACAAGTAGCAATTCTTGCTTGAAAGAGGATATGACTCATTTCGAGCATCTGCTGTGTAATCATTTGAACTTTGAAAACATTGGCCATCCGATTCTTGGGCTACAATGCATCCGAAAGAGCATATATTTGAATTTTGCAGAGCAGAAACAGTCGTAAAACTAGTAATTCTTGCTTGAAGAAAGATTTGTCTCATTTAGAAGACCGCCTGTCTCAAATGCCTGTGAATGATATGTTAGAATTTGAATATGAATGTTGGTAAATACTAAAATTATCGTCTATAAATTTAAATTTTGTAAAAATAACTTCAAAAAGAAATTTTCTTATAACAACCCTAAGAACGTCTTCAAGTCTCTACGAAAAATGATTTGCTAAGGTGAGAAGAACTACTTCAATCTTTATATGAAAAAGAAAATAATTAGGAAAGTTTGACTGCCTATTATTAAAAAAACATACAACATTCCACGCAAAAAAAAATTTGTTTCCATTTTTAGGGATCAAAATAGATTGTAATAGGAATTTAAATAATTTGAATTGCTTTATTTCTTTCTTTTAATGTTTACGTTAACATTTCTCTCAGTGCACTTGACGAATTCGCTCGGCAAATTGATTTTAAGAGATTTCCAATTACATTTAACCAGGTTGACTTCGTAAATTTAATTACTATCGAATTTTGACGTTGATCGAAAGATCGATACTCGACCCCCTCGCCATCAGCTAATGGCCGCGCTAATATCCATAATTTCAGTGCTTAAAACCGTCCGGCCATAAATAATGTATAGGTTTTAGGACGGGAATTATCCCGTAACCTTTCGACGTCTAAATCCGGGCGGGATTTTCTTTACCCGCCCGGAGCCGAGGGCGCGTACGGACACGCACAGTAGAAGAGGTCCCCCGGAATCCCGGAATCGATAGAAATATGCGTACGCCTCGACGGAAAAAAAATTACATTTCAAATTCAAATATCAAATCTCTGTCACTCGTACGCCGTGGGAGGTAATATACAGCTCGAATTCGGGTTTATGAATCGGAATAGAAAACGCGGCAGGCGACTGATGAGTTTTCGATAAATTTATTCCAGATATTTCTCTGTCCTGCCTCAAGATATACGTATGGATCGTATTTATTAAAAAGTAGATGACACAGCAACATGTAAAATAGTCTGACATTTCGTGATGTGGTTATAATTACAGATAGTGGAGCACGGAGTTTAACACGACCGTAGCCAGTTTACGAAGGAACATGTTTACAGAAAATATATTGCAACATAGTACTATTACCAAATAGTAAGGTTAAGTCGAGGATAAAATACCTATATAATTTAAGATAACAGGTAGAAATGACAACACTTATAACCATAGTGTTGATACAAGGTTTCTGTGGCATATTGGAAGTGGTTAAAACATATTATTACGTGCTTTTCTAAGTTTTCTGTAGTGAAACGACGACGCTGACACTTAGCTTGTGTAGGGAAAATCATCATTGAACGTCTACTGTTGACAATGGCCAGTATGATAAATTATTGAGGCATGAACTATACAGGGTGTCCCTAAAAAGCTGGGACAGCGTTCCGCCACATAAAGTATAGCTGAAAATAAATCGATTTAACTAAACTTGCCTTAGTCCAAAAGTTGATAATCACGGAGCTACAGGGTGTCAAAGGTTAAAACATAAAACGGGTTTTCTTTAATAACTTTCGACTGTTTCACGTTAATTTCACGAAACTTTGTATTCAAGGGTTTCTTGGGATGGCAAATTCAATTTTATTGTCCATTTTGGTATTGCTTCTAGAGATTGCCACCGGCGACGATTTCGAACCATTTACACCGTTACAACTTTTTTGTTAGACTCTGTATATTATTTTGGACTAGAAAAATCTTTACCCCAGTCTTTTATAGTTAAGAAAGGTTACCTTATTGAAGTCGCTTGGAGCAACGATTTCCGAGAAAAACACATCTAAAGCTGATGACTTATTATTTATCTACAAAATTCAAAATTATTGATTTATCCTCAAGCAACACTGGTAATTTTTCTTGAAAAAAGTGCAAATAGCTCTGTAATTATATTATTTGGTAGAACAATAGGCCCTATTAGATGTGATTCTATTATACATTTTTGTGGGGAACACTTAAGAACGAGGTCTATTATTATTAATAACGAAAATGAGCTAAGAGGACAAATTCGTGCCGCTGCTCAAGATATCGCTACGAATGAAGACATGCTACAGAGAGTACAAATAAACTTTGTACGAAGAATAAATCTCTGCATACAAGAAAATGGTGGCCATTTCGAGCATTTGTAACAAAATTTATAATGATAAAATGGAATTGGTTTTGTTCAGCAGTTTAGAATCCAGTAGTTAGTCCAATAGTTATTTAAACATATGGTGAATACAATTTATAGCGTAAAAAAACGTATAGACGCGACACCGACTATTATAGCGTTTCGTAAATAACTAAAAACGCAGTTCGAAATGCGAACATTTAAAAATTTTGCAGGAATGAAGTTAATACGAGTAAGTTTCTTATTATTTACATTACAAGGCAGAATGAGAAACATTATGGGTTAATAATATACTAACAGTTTATTTTTTATTCAAAGATCAAGGAAGTTGTGAAAAAATTCAAATATGTTTCTTACACTTTGAATGTGATACGATGTTAGGTCATAACAAAAGTTTATATATTCTTATATTCACTCTTTTTAATTTTTTTCCTAAATAAAAAAAAATCGTCGACCTCCACTGGACATCCCAAGAAAACCAACTAGGCGACGTTCGAATTTCGGTTTTCTTAAAGCCTGAAAACTCTCAACGCCAGCCGCTCAATTACCTTTAAACTTTCTTAACGGGGTACAGAGATATTAATAATAAAAAGTTTATAACATCTGCGATATGGACGTAAAAGTTCCTGCAGTACCACGCGCCTGGCAGTCTTTTGATAGTAATAAATTTCCATTTCCAGGGGTACAAAGTAAATATCTTGTTATAAGTTGGTTGGAACGGTATTTACTCACCAGAGTCTATAATAGCGAGGCAGAGTTTCAGTTATATTAATATTTCGCTATATTTACACCGCTTCTGTTTTTCTTTACAGAGTAAAAGTATCACTAAAGCAATTAAATTAAATTAAACATAAATTAAAGCAATTAGAGGACATATGAACACGAGTTCATATCGTCTCAATAATATTTAAACGGGTAGCTGCAGTGAATTTCAAAACAAATACCCTTAACCATAAAAATAAAGTCCAGCGGCGTACTCAGTTTTTTTCTTAGAGGTAACGAGCAGTGTTATACACCACTTGAATGAGAATTTTCAGCAGAATTACATTATGGAAAAATATACAGGAGGTAAAAATGGGCATTTAAAGAAGACGTCTTGTTTACAAAATGTAGATTATATTAAGAAAGATACAGGGTGTCAAAGTTGTAATTTAAAGTGATTTTTTTGTAATAATTATACACTGTGTTTGACTGTATCAACTTAAAAATTTGGGAATAGATGTTTTTGGATATGAGTAAACACTCGAATGATCATAGACGTTCGTTGATATAGAACACGGTTAACATATATTTTAAATATCCCAAATAAAACATTTATTTTTGTAATTTTCTCAATTTGAACGTAATATGATAACAAATATTAATTGTGAAGAAAACGAAATGAGAAAAAATTAAGGCATAAGAAATTTGCGTGTTAAACTTGCTTACAGCTGAAAAACTGAAACAAAACATAACAGATAAACTTGTAGTTCGTGCAGTATGAAGGCGTGACAAAAAACACTTTTACAAAAATCTTTGAACCCAGTGGCATCCACTCGGAAGTCGTCAGCGGGGTGGAAATTGGAGTAAATTAAAAATTCCATATATCTAAAATGGAAATGCCTATGGGCCATTACTTACAGACCACCCAGTATGCAATATACATTACCGAATACTAACGACTTGTCCGAAATATGGCAATATTGCATAAAAATCAAACACCGCATTCATGGTACTAACTTCATTATTTCCCATTTTGTCTATTTTTTCAGTAATAAACACCGGCGTGCCTTTTTAAATGCACCCCTAACAAAGTCCGGTGGAAAAATGTAAATAATAGAGACCACTTTGGCGGACAGCAATCTGGTTTTTCCACACCCAGCCATCGTTCCGCAATCAACATAAATTTCCATGCGAGTGTGACACCGATTCACGATGCAGTGCTCCCCAGCTACTGGGGTTGGTTAACGCAAAAAGCCTCAACTCGACGAACTTTTTGGCTCCGGCCAGCTTTTTGTGCACTGTAAATAATGGAATTATGACCCGTGTAAAACGTGACTGCAATATGGAACTTTTGTTTACCGGGAAAATCCTGCTAACTAAATGAACCGTTCCGGCTGACGTTCGCATTTAAGTGGACGGTTTGTATAATTAAGTAGGTAATACGCTTATACCTAAATCCCAATATCCCTAATATTGTGAATGTCTCTTAAAGATATTGAAAACACGCCGCTCTACTAGCTTATTTATGAAGAAAAGGTCAGCTATATCTAACTCTTTTCTTGCCATATACAGGGTATCTAGAAACTATTGGTTGGATTCTCCTATGAATTTGCTAGAAAAAACCATACCTTGTCTTATTAGATATCTTTTACCATATTCAAAATAAACCCGTTTTATTTAAAATAGGACGGTTTTTGGGAGGCTTTACCAGGCATACATCTACCTCCAGAACGAGTTGTAACTAGTTGGGCTACTTGATTAAAAGCCGTAACGTATTATAATAAACATTTCGATAGCATTAAATATGTTATTTGTAGATTTAGATCCTAATGACGGCAGCCTGATACACACACTGCAGGACTTACTGAATAATAATAATATCTTCACCCCTCATTCTAATCACGAGGATTAGCCCAGAAATCGAAGACTTGTGCGGGAGAGGGGGCGGCATATTATTATTAAGCAGGCCGCATTTGCGCCCATGAACGACTTACGTTGGTAGGCCCTAACCACCATTCAGTGCAGGAATGAGGGAAACCTGGAAAACCTCATTAATTAGGGGGGTAGTTAAATGCCAACCGGTATCAATCTCTCACATTGACTCAAGTCAACATTCTTCCACCCTACCATACCCGCAGAGAGGGTGCCAATCTCTCTACGAATATAGCTTATATACGGTCTACCGGCTGCAGGGGTCGAACCACAGCGATCCAGTCACCTCGATTCAAGTACTGACGCCTTAAACGGTGCGACCACTGACTGATCATGAAGGACCAACATATTCGCGATGACATTACTAAAAGAAATAAAATATTTTAAACAAAATTCTACATTATGACGTCTTAAAAAACGTCCAGAGGTGAAAGTCCGATAAAAGTGGGGGGATAATATAACCCCTTCCTTCCTGTTTCTACGGTTGTTTTGTAGGCGTCGTTTACAATAATTTGAAGATTTAGTTAATAGGAAGAAAATTTCAAAGTAATAAGTGAAAATTATAGCGAAAATACAATTTTACACACAAAAACAATATTAATCGGTGGCATGAACAACCAGACCCTCTTTAAAAAAATATGGTACGCTATTGGCAAAAATTAAAAACAATATAATTTCAGCACAGAAACTTGAACATTAACCTGTTGAAATTTAATTAGCGATTGTGAGTTACGGTTTTACACCTTACAATTTTAATAGCTTGCTAACTAACCATGAAACAAAGTTTACTTTTATACGGTCTTAAATTTAACGGCTGCGGCTTATACTCAAAATTAATTGCTTTTGATATCACCCTATGCTATACTTTAGATTATAATTTTGTTTTAGAGATACAATCTCAACTGCGTGGCGACCAGACATTTAAAAAAATTGACGTATTACTCGTTCTCAAACAAGATTTCCCGTAATTGAATTTGCTTAAAAGCTCTAAAATCCACTATGGCCATCAAATAAGATGAAAAATTGATAGCGACGACTTTGAATGAAATTTTAATAGCGCTTAATTAAAGCAAACTCTTAACAGCTTGTTAATTTTAATTGATAGCGGAACATCGTTACAGGTTTCGCATTTAAAAATATAAAATCCTAACGAACAAACAGGTTCGGGCAATATTTATATTAAAATTTAAGTTAGCTGTGTTTAATTTTTAGGGGCTGTTCCAACGTAGACGAATATTTCAAATAAATTGAATTCAAATTGAAAGAATCATAGGAATATAATTAAAGTTAACTGGTACTTGTACCTTTTCAAATTTTAATTTTGCAAAACAAAAAGCCATTTTTGTGTTTATCAATAATTAACTATAGAAGAAATTGCAAAGTAATTAAAACACGTTTTTATTAGATATATTAGGTTACAACTGTCAAATTCAGACTTTAAAGTACCTCCCCATAAATTCAATGTATGTTTAACAAACTTAAGATGCTTGTAATACCCTCCATTCAACACTTAAGACGTCTACACCGTTTTCTTTCTCATATAACAACTCAAAATGGAAACGGAACGCTAAACAACATCACCAAACAAGAGACAGTTGGAAATTTCAAACTTCAGCGCCGTCGCTCTTCAACGTCACCCCTTTCGAGGTTTCATTTCGGTCGAACCGCCGAACGTCGGCCTCTTAAGGAATTCTCCGCCACGAAACATCACTCTTACCGAACCCGTTCTTGTCGGTGGGTAACGGAGATGGATGGGAATGTGGCTGAAACGTGGGAGGTGAGGCGTCTTCGTTATAAGCCCCGTCGGCCAGTAATTTCCTCTATAATAAAGTTTCAGCTAACCGGGACTCCCATCCCCGGAATTTTGATAAGAACGTCCCGTTCCAAAGGTAGAAATAAAGGGAACTTTGGCGAGAAACGGAAAAAGTCTATACAGGATCAGCTAAATACCAGCCCTAAATACCAAGTATCATTTTGTAGGTTCTAAGGCCTTCTAATCCAACCATGTATTTAAAGAAAAAACAAATTAATTTTTCAAAATAACGAACCATATAAGAAATTATGATCGAATAGGCCATGACAAGAGCGCTGACGCAGTAAAATCATCAAATTTGTGGTATTTTAAGGTACAGAAATCTCGAAAAATAAAACACGTAGAACAAAAATAATATCAAAAATAAACTTCTTAATGTTTTGTTTAACCACTTTTAATATTTAAATTATCCACAAATAAAATAACAACAATTAAAAAGCGTCTGTGACACACTCTTTTTAAAATTTTGCACGTCTCCATAATTTACCGTTCTGAACAACTTTTTCAAGTAAAACTTTGCTGTATTTTCAGTAGAAAAGGCACTTTACCTGAAACGATAACAGTTTTCAATAGCTGCACTATTGCTAAAGTTCAAGGAATAAAGTGTTGAAATTATACATTTTTGAATTCAGTTAAGCTCTACAAGAATCCGATGAAAAAATATAGGGGTTCTATTTAAAAAAATATCCGATGACGTCATCACGCGAAAACAAATGAACGTCGGAAATGCGTTGGTATAGAAAAAAGATTCTTTTTAAAAAGCAAAATTGACGGGTCCGTGGAAATTTCATGAAACTTCGTTGTTTTAGAAATAATGAATTTATTCCATACCTTTCTTCCACACTGTATAATTCTTTGCAACAAATATTAACATTAGTTGTGTACTGTAACTAAAATTCGAGCTAAATATATTTATTTTCGCATATATATATATACGTACGACGAGTATATCTACAAATATTTGCAAATACCAAGGAATATATACTGATGTTTCAAGAATTATGTAGTACCTATTTTCAGCGAAATATTCAACATATTTTCTAATACGAATGAAATACCTACATTGCAATCCATTTTTAACAATACACTTTTACAGAGAAGGATGGATTCACATTTAGAGGATGGATGGACAAATTCCACCAAAAAAAATTTTATTTCTGTAATATTACAGCGTATTTATTTCATTTACAAAATTATTATGGAATTTTATATATCTTTACGCTGGTCACAAATTGCTATAATAATAATAATATCTTTATTCCTTAAGACAAATATATACATTTGTATCGGAATTGTCAACAAAAAAAAAAAACATGTTAAAATATAATATAACACAAACATTTAAATTAAGGTTATTTACATTTAAAATAATCGTCAACAGTATAAAAACATTTTTCTAATATCGTATCGTAAACTTATGTGAAATTACAGCCAAATTTTTATCAGTGTGAGCTCTTTTATTCGAGAAAATAACAATGGCGAAAATCGCATATCTATCTTTTCCGTTTCCGAGCTACAGGATGTTTTTCGGTATCACTCAGTTTTTCAAACGCCCTGTAGCTCGAAAACCGTAAGCGAAGCAGTTATCGCCATTGTAATTGTTAGAGCGGTGAAGTGGACGTCAGATGTGTATATGAGACTTTGCAAGACTAGCATGTCTTCAGAATTGTATTTAAATTATTCGAATAAGTCGTACTGATCGTCAATGATCGTTTAAAGTATAAACGTTGTGTTTATTATATCATATATATATCCATTAAAAAATATTGTATTTTTATTGCCATCATAGTGACAGTGCGGAAATCAGTGTGCGATTCTGTGCAGTTATTAACTCGAAAAACTTCAATGACACACACACCTGTAATGTAATGTCAAATGTTATCTGACCTAGAAAACATATTAAATGAACGACACATCAGTTTTATATGTAAAATTAAGTAAATGGAATTGGCGAATATTTTTAAATAAAATGGCGAAGGCGCCAATGTTGGCATAAAATTTGTTTGTAGGTAATTCACAAACCAGACATAAGTCGGAACTATTCATGATCTAGATTAGAAAAAATGCACGGCAATAAATTCCAAGAAAACAATTTTTATTGAAGCAATAAACAGTAGATATTATAAAACTTTAATAAGTTATTATGATAACAAAATACCCACGTAGACATTTTAAAAGCGATTAATACTAGATATTTTCAATTTGACAGTTCTAAATCTGGATACTTATCTACATATCTTTAAAAAACAATGCATTACAAAATAAAGATTACTAGTATCAGATAGCATTTTTAATGACAAATTTGGGTAAGGTCATCAAAATAATTACTTAGATGAAGTCTCACAGTTTCAGTCTATCAATTTATATTATTTTTCTACGTTCATGCAAAAACAATACTTTATTAAACTATATTTAGTGGAAAAAGTGGTTCTTTATTGCAGTAGTGCAATAAACATTTTATTGTCTCATCTCATCTGTCATTGTTCGATCGGTCAGTGGTCGCGCGGTTTAAGGCGTCAGTACTTGAATCGAGGTGACTGGATCGCTGTGGGTTCGACCCCAGCACCCGGTAGACCGTATATAAGCTATATTCGTGGAAAGATTGGCACCTTCTCTGCGGGTATGGTAGGGTGGAAAAATGTTGGCTTGGGTCAGTGTGGGAGATTGATATCGGTTGACATTTGACTACCCCCCTAATTAATGAGGTTTTCCAGGTTTCCCTCATTCCTGCACTGAATGGTGGTTAGGGCCTACCAACGTAAGTCGTTCCTGGGCGCAATTGCGGCCTGCTTAATAATAATATGCCGCCCCCTCTCCCGCACAAGTCTTCGACTTCTGGGCTAATCCTCGTGATTAGAATGAGGGGTAGAGATATTATTATTATTATTATTCTACTGCAGCGTTTTGTCATCATGACAAACATAAACCTTCAAATCGACGTCACATTTTTCTAGACTTAGTGTCATCTAAATAACATTTTTTGGTTTTTGCATGAACGTAGAAAAAATATTGTATGCAACTCGTACAAAAAGTGCTTATTTCACTCGACGTGTTGTCCTACTCGGCCTGACGGCCTCGTTGGACAATTTCACGTTGCGTGCAATAAACACTTACTTTTTGCACTTGTTGCATAAATAACTATTATGCACATTTTAAAACACGCGAAAACTACGTTCAAAACACACAAGACTTTTATCAGTTTCTACTTCTAAACTTATTTTTTCATATTTTGTCTCGATGAACGATAACAAGAATTTTTAAATAGTATGTACCTATATGTATACATGATACTGAAAATACTATACATATACAGGGTGGTTTCGACGTAATGGGCCAATATTCATGGATAGGTTCCTAAGGTAAAAATATTGCAATTTATCCAAACCTACTTTAGACCAAAAGTTGATAGTTAAACACATACAGCGTGTTAAATGTAAAATATTATTTTAGTTTTTTTCATTTATTTTTTGAAATATTCATTCAAAATTTTGAAGTTTGAGGTTCTTTGGGTCGAGGAATTCAAATCCATTCAGAGTTTGGTTATAGTTCATAGAGGGCGCCAGCTGTTGTAGATTGAATGTGTTAAAAATGACAGAACTTTTTTTATCCTTAAAGGTCGTCGTAAAATAATCAATGGTGTTTTTTAGATACAGAAATCTCGAAATATTAAACACGTAGGGCATAAGTAATATCAAAAATAAAATTATTGATGTTTGGTTTACCATTTAAATTTTTCTTAATATAATAACTTTAAAATGCATTTATATGACACACAACATTTTGCTATTCTAACCCTACAACAATTATTTATAAACAAAAGTGAGCAATCTTATAATATGCAGAATCATGTAAGTTTATGTTATACATAGCAATATTTACATCTACAGATGAATTTAAAAAATTGCGTATTTTGAAGGATTTTCCATACCTAAAAATTTGTTGGTTAGACAGCTTTCAACCGTTATATATTCGTTTTACTTCGGTACCTTTGACTATTTGCAGGTGACATGAGATAACAATGCTGTTATTTGCTAAACTTTATAATATTCAGTTCTTAAATGTCTAAAATGATTTGTATTTGCAAAAAACACTATTACATTTTTAGTATCAAATTTATATTTCCCAACTTTTTTGCATGAAAATGGTATACTTTATGGAAGTCGCTGTCTCGCATGGTTTTCGAGAGATTTGGCCTTGAAACTTCCCATATTGATAGTTGAAATAATTAAAATAATTTAGAAATGTAGAAATTATTTAGAATTAAGAATTGTAATAAACAGCAAAATTTCGACACTAATTACTTAAAATATCCGCCTCTAACTTAGATACTTTTATCAATGCGCTTATTAAAAGATTATCTTATTTTTTAAAGTAATGATACTTACGCAAAATAACTCAGCAGCGTTTAAAACATACTTTTTACTTTATTATTTGAGGGTTCATTACAATTCTTAATTCTAAATAAACCCTTGCTTTTGACATTTCCAAATTATTTCGACTATCACTGTTTTAGAGGTTTCAAAGCCAAATATGTCGAAAACGGAGCGAGACAGCAACTTTCAGAAAGTATATCTACCATTTTTATGTAAAAAGGTAGAGCTGAGAATTTAAAACATGAGATACCTTAAAGTAGCGACTACTACTAAAATGTGACTACAAGTATTAACAACCTAAAATGCGATGTAAATATTTAATCAAGAACCTTATTATCCTTTCTACAACCCAGGATTTTTATAACTGGCAGCCATCGTGTCGCCTTTGACGTATAACTCAAGGAATGTCAGGTATCCTACTTTTCCACGTTATTTTTACATACTTCGCGTGACCCGGAACATACCGCATAGGGTGAGGGTCGCTTGTCTGTGCCCGAAGCCACCCTACAGGTTTTTTAATTTCGTACAAAACTGATCGAAACGATGCATAACTTGTTTAACTTTAAGAGTTACTTAAATATTTTCTTTTCCTAAGCAAAATTTAGTTTTTGTTCTCTATTCCTTCCAACCTCTTTGATTGTGACTTATTACTGTTGTCGTGACAGAGATATGATGAAATAATATTTTTGACAGCGGAAAGTAATTTTGAGTACGTGGAAAGTAATTTTAAGTACGTGGAAATTAATTTCGATAACCTTTATACAAGACTTCATCTCCCACCTCGATCTTTCTGCAGTTCATTTTTTGTATGACATACTTCAAAGAACGCACCTGCATGCCCATTCTGCGCCTTAATGAAACCACGTTTACTTCCGCCCGACTTCCGCAAAGGGGCGATTTAATTAGACAACGTTCTGGCGCCAAGATGCATTTTCGCGTTCTGCTCCGAGAAAGCTGGAATTATGCAGAATGCCTAAGTGGCGAGAGTTTAAGTTGTTTGAGCGAGGCTTGCGGGGCTCCCTCTTGCGGTAATGGCGCGAGATTGTTTATTGTACGGGCACTTTGAAGGCGAACGTCGGAATTTTAGAAAGACGGCGTTGAATTCTCGTGGAAGGGTTCTCGCAGGCTTTGTCGGTTGTTTGTTGCCTGACAGTGACTGCATTCTTCCGGAATTTCACAAAGGACACCGGAATGCGTAGGTGTTATACCGTATTTATACGGGGTGGATCAATTACGTTACAGAATATGTGGTTTGTACTGGAGAAGATATTTAAAATAATTTCGTAAGAATGCAATAGGAGGAATATTAAAAAGTGCAATATTCACGTTTTTTAAATTAAACTTAAAAAGTTTGGTATAATTTTAGGGGTAACTCTCTCTCAATAAACACCTTATAGTGTTTCAATTGACTTGAACTCATAGTCAAAGAAGACCAACAATATATCTAAATCATGTACCAAATGTATATATTTTTAACACGTTCGAATTCACCGTGAATGCATTATATGCACAAAGTAATCCAAACCGCGATTATATCAAACCAACAATGGCATGTATGCCAGTTCGGACGCGGTAAATTAATTTCTGAATAAGGATATGCAAATGCATGGCGTTCCCTCGACACTTGTGAATTGATTGTCCGTCGATCAACATCGGCGATTATTAATTGGCAGTAATCAAGTTAGGCCGTGACCAATCACCGGAGATACGCATCGAATATGATTTGAGAGAGTTTTGCGGGGTAATTACTAATTCTAATCGGAGTCGAACACAAAAATATGCAATTTATTTCACTCCGTCGGTGTATGAGGATGATAAATATCAGGAAACACATTTCTCAACCTTAAATCGCTGCTAGTTTAAAGAAACCGGATTTAAAATGCTATTCAAAGAAGTGAGACGGAACAAGTGCTACAATTGTCGTTAATATGCATAAAGATACGTAATGGCCCAAAAGCAGAACCCTGAAGTATATCTAAAGTAAGACTATCATACATGCTGCTGATTTTGGAACACTAATTCTTAATAAACAACACAAAAGACATATATGCAAGAATAAAAAGATTAAAATACGGAAAACAACAATTTAAAAGAATTCAGCTCTTTCGATGTGCCACGTATGCTTTCATTCCCATTTCCGGAGCAATTTCAGCACCGCAAAAACTATCAGGCCTTGAGATGGCCGTAACGCCATCTCTTTACGACCCTGGCACCGCAAAACTGCAGGCCATATAATTTAAAATTCCGATTGGATGCGCCCGGCCGACATTCCATTGTTTCCTGTGCCTTCCCGACCTTAGGAACGGTTAGGTGTCGCAATTAAATCGGAAAACGGCATTTTATTTCGCAGTTTTCGAAAAAAATGTGTCCAGCGACCTTACAAATAAAATGACATACTGCAAATACAATTTTAATTACGAGTGTATAGTGGTAAGCGTTTAATTTCAAGTTTTCGGGCAGTTGTAAAGAAAACAGTTTTCTGACTGATTTGCCACATTTCGAGAAACATATAGCCTTTCTTCAGAAGATTTTGTGTTGTCGACAATGTCTAACATTTGTGCTTCAGCCCTTTGTTGCACTATTGCTTAAAAGTTTCAATATAACGTTAATTTATAGTGAGATATCACGTGCTGACGGGAGACTGCTAACGTATTCTGTCCTGCTGTACCGTATGCTGACACTATATCCAGCAGTTCAGTGTTGATGGATTCACGTGGTATTTAAAAACACTAACTGCACTAGAACAATGAATTAATCAAACAACACAACCTCAAAAGTCTTGGATCCCCTGTATATAAAATGATTCGATTAAACCTAGTGGTTTTTCTTAATGTGGTAAAAAACTACATGTACTTAGGGAACAAAAGAGACATTAAAAAATTACAGACCATGAACCAGTTTGACAGTGGTTTCAGCAAAGTGTTCCTTTGAATTTTTGTACATTATAATGCTAGGACGTGGAATTTCTGCGTTTATCCGAGCAAGAATGACTGCTTTATATGATGCAGGCCATTTTAATCATCACATATCGAACATGTTGGGCATTTCTAGACCATCTGTTGTACGATTAGTACACAGATATAAGGAATATGATGCAGTGGAAAACAGACCATGTAGTGGACATCTTCGAGTATCTAATGAAAGGGAGGTTCGGTATTTGGTGCAATATGCACGTAGACACCGCACATCTTCAGCTTCAGCTCTCAGGGCTCACTTTCAAGGTACGTTTCGCCGTGTCATATCAACATCTACTATTAGAAGACAACTCCACAATGCAAATGTATGTGCTAGAAGATCATTACGGGTCCCCATTCTACTTCTAAGGCATCGTGCTGCCCGTCTTCAGTGGGCGCGAGAGCATAAGGGTTGGCTTTTACGCCAGTGGCGGTGGATGACAATCGACAAAGAGTCTGGAGAGAACCAGGTCGTCAACAGCGACTTCTTTTTCCCCGAGCAGTTGCTCCGTATGAAGGGGGCACCGTAATGTTTTGGGATGGAATAATGTTCAACCGCCGCACCCCATTAATTCGCATACCACAGAATACGATCAGTCAAATTTACATCGGAGTTATCACGCCCATTATCTACCCCCTACGTAATGAATTAGGTGAAAATTTTATGTTTATGGACGACAACGCAACGCAAGAGACTGTCGAAGCAGGATATATCAATAGATTAGATTGGCCAGTCCACTCTCCTGACATGAATCCTATTGAAAACATGTGTGATTTCGTTGCTAGAGCCATTCATAATCATATTCCTCCACCTCAGACTGCAGATGAGTTAATCGTGGCGATAGAAGAGGAATTGAACAATATTCTGCAAGAGATCGTTAACCGTTTGATTATCTCAATGCACATATGTGTCAATATGTTATTGGTGGAGGTTATACCGACTATTGGTCAAGTAGAGAACTTCTTTTTGATTTGAAAAATTTTGTAAAAAATGTCACACATTTGTTGGTGTTTAACTTTCTAAGTACTCAGTTTATCGAACATATTCTTTTTTTTTAAACAATATTCTTTTATAAATGTATTTGATTTTTCTGACAAAAAGATTTCTTTAACAAAAATGAGGGGGGGTCCAAGACTGTTGACGTTGTGTGTAATAGTAAACCTTACTGGTAGAATAATTCAAATACGTTATACAAATTGCGCTAAATAATTAAAATCTACTATTAAATACGTACTAAGAGGCGCTGCAAGGACTTGATGAAGCCTTTTAATGTTCGTTCTCCCGTAATTAAGTCCTTGGTCCTTGGTAACATCCTTAGAAGTGATAGGCAAACACAACGAGTCTGCAAAGTCTCGTCCTCGGGTAATTTACCTCCGAGCTTCGAAATGAATCAAACTAATTACTGAATTTCGTGGAATATGTGCTAAATTAATTTAATAATTCTGAATTTATTACGGTGCAATGAGCAGATGGCCAAATGCTGACGTTTTTAGTATTTCATTTCGTAAAATGAAATTATCTACACGACTTAATGTAATAAAATCGTCGAAATTCGTTTATTTAATTCAGAAACCTTTCAAGATCTGCTTTAAACACCCTATACTGTACATTTGCGTTCGAATTTAATTTGGTAAGCATAGTCTGAATGACGAAACAATTTAAAATTTCTTTAGTGTGTACGCCCAATGCAACAACTACTTTATTTATGAAATGATTACTTCTAATTTCTACGATAAAATTTTGAGTACCTGTGGAAATAAACCTGTCAACTTTGACTTCTCCACGCATTAGTTGCTTCGACAGGGTTTAAATTTCCAGCTACAACGTCTTCTCTAATACCAATTTAACTTCTGGTATTCATAATTCTCCTTGCCAATTACGTTTTGTTGGCATCATTTCAAACGTAACGGCAAAAAACCAAATGTAAGTCACGCAAAATAACTTTTCTCCGTTTCACGAGTTTGTTCCGCTTTATTTGTGGGCCGTAAACGGAGTAATAAAACGAAAATATAAAGTAGCAAACCAAACTTCGTTTATAATAATTGCTCGTGAGGCACAGAGGTACGGATGTAACGTACAATTATTGTTGAGGTCGTGATAGGTATGCAGTATAAATTTTTTACGAGTGCAATAATAGTAAAATAATAAGTTGGGGAAAATATTTAAAGTTGGATTGAATCTGTATCCTAAACGACTTAGTTTCCGACATTTAGGCTGTTAAAGTTTTTGATAGATGTAATGTAATTGCCGCCAATTTATTATTTTAATCATTGCTTACATTTAACTTCAAGAAAACCATTAATATATAAATTTTAGAAGTGAAACAAAATCGACAAATGCGTATGGATCCAGTTCTGGACAGTTCTCTACAACGGAATTCATAAATCTCCCTGCAGCGTTGCACAAGCCAAAAGGCAACCCATTAAATTCAATAATCGGCGTCCAAGCATTGCAAATGCCGTCATTTCACACGATTCGTACGAGTTACGGAAAAAATAACTCTGAAAATTATTAAATAGTTTTATCTAATATTTCGTGGAACATGAACTTGGGCGTGTTTTAGGGTCAGAAAACTGCTGAATCGTCATCGTATATTCGATGAATTTCAATATTAAACAAAAATATGTAAAGTCTTTGTGTTAATTTAAACATATTGTGGAAAATAGTAAATTAAAGTATAAGTGGATATTAAGAGTGATCAAAACAGAGCAAGTGATTTAAAAACCAGTTATTTACAAATGCTTTACACTATTGTTTTATTGGTACATTTTGAAATCATAAATATTGGTTTTAATACCACAAAAAATAAAAATAAGAACTAATAATGTAAATGTTCATGAAAATGAGAAAAACAAAAATCTCTAGATATAGCGGTAAAAGCGGACCTTTTGGACTCGAACCACCCGTATTATGTCGGCGTAAACAATACGATATCTGGCACAGTGTGCACTAAGCTGTTTCCGAAAGCGACAGAGGCACAGAAACAAAGGATTGCCAAGAATATCCAGCCCGGAGTACGGAATATTTTTGCTAAACAGAAAGAGCCTCTCTTTATTCGTACTCATCCTCTTCATTTCGCGTAACCGTTACATTTTTATTCCAGGCGTATTCATTTAGAAGCGAATTACTGAAGCGGCTCGAATTTTTTTAAGGGAAAACACAAATGGGATTAGGCGACTCCGAGGGAAAAGGTGGGTGAAGCAAATGGTTTGAGATGAGCCCACAATCCTGTGAAACTGAATCTTTAAAAAATAAAATAAAAAGCTCCAGCTTTCCCGTAAAGGATATCCTTCTTGCCGTTATCCTGTAAAGGATAAATTCAATTTTAAGGTTTAAAATACGGGAGTAATTTTGTTTAAAAAGATGTGGTCTTATTGAAAAAAATCTACTGGGTTTAGATCTGGCGGTCCAGCAGGTTGATTTTTTCGGCATCATTTCGATGTTTTTGTAAACAATCATTTATGACAAAAACCGTTCAAAATTTTGCAAAATTATTATTATTAAAAACAGTTTATAACAGAATTAAATGTACAAATTTATACTATTATACTCTATAAGTAATTTGCACAATATGTTTTCAAATTTTTCAATTGTTTGAAAAGATGCTACAAATTTCAATGCACGGATATAAACTGAAAGATTTCTCTAAGTGTACATATTGAGAAAAAATGATAACAACTCTACTTTAGATTTCAAAGAACTACAAACGAAATTAAAGTTACTACAAACGATTATTTAGCACAAGTCCAAAAATTTTAACCACGTGCTCAGGAGGCCTAAAAGACAATAAAAAAAATACTCTAGAATTTTAGTTGGTTTTTTGATATTTTAAATAGTTGTGGCATTGCAATAATAATTTAAAGTCTGTTACGGCACAATAAAAAACATTAGCAGCAGGGAAAATCAAAATTTAATGTACCAAGTTCATTTTTGATTAGTCAACTATTTCTCGGCTCGGCCCATTTGAAAGAAAAAATTTGTAGATATACCGAAGTGCAGTGAATCCTGAGAATAATATAAATAATTTTACGAATGTTCAGCAACTAGTACGTTTTACCTAAAATATACACCCACTTTTTCTTATCATAAAAATATATGAGAAATAGGCTCATATTACACTTCCTAATATGAGATATGAAAGAGTTGCTGATCTGGCAGGAACTAGGGGGTCCCATCAATCGCAAGGCCTTGGGCACTTGCCCAGAGGGGCCTGCATAGGTAGGTATATTTTACTTACAAAACCATTATGATAGTCTGAATTATCCTTGGTATTCCGAAATAAGAATAAAATACACAGTTCTACACCACACTTTGTGTTCTACACAAAAGCACAAATTTCTGCTTGTCATACTTGTTTGTACAGCCGCCATATTTAAAGCGATTTGACAGTTCGTTGGATTGCCCTATTGTAGGAAAATATCCGTACCCGACACAAATTCTTTTATTTAATAACTATAAAACGTTTAAAATTAAAATAAGGCACTCAAAACTTTTAGCCAATGAAATTAATTGTATTCGTTGTTGAAGTCGAGTGAAGTTCAAAATTTCCAACTTCAACTGTCCACAGGAGGAACATTTATACATAACATAACCAACAAAAACAAACCGACTTCACTGTCTGTATTAATTGATTTTTCTCAGTGTATACTCATTATAATAAATGATCAATACAATCATTGATAAACATGCTGCGATTTAAATTAAAACACCCTGCTGTATGGTAGTTTCCTCCATCCCATTTGCAATTCGAGCCTTCCCGCGGTAAATCGCAATTCGCTCTATTATTAATAGTGTCACGCCAAGCATGCACCGAAGCTTTCCCAGTGATTTATAGAGAAAGTAAGGCACCGCTAATCTATCTCGAGCGGCGGCCTCATAAAAAATTATACTCGGTTAAGTCCAAGTCAGCAGCACGGCTCCGATAAATTATGATGAATCTTTAATCTCATATGTCGGGTTGCTGACTCAAACTTTGCCAGACCGATCTGGGATGATAAACGACTGAAATCAACGGGAAATCCTAGGGTGCGCTCGAGAAATCTGATAACGTTAATAAGCTGGGAACGTTTTTGAAAAAACGAAACGGAGCGTTAAGCTAAATCATGAAAAAAGAAAGAAATTCAAGAGTGTCAACTCAGGTCACTACGGTGGCTATGGTCAGAACGGTAGTGTCCGAATGTGAACGCCAATCCTTTGGAATGGCGGTTAATACAGCAAAAATCGCAAAAATAAAAACTCTTAATTGCTATTTTTAAGTTTTATTAATTTTTGCTGTCAAATTTTTCTGTTTGAAGATATGTGAATGATCAAGACGGAATTCAGAGTGGGAAAGATAGTAGTTTCAGTGTAAATGAAGATAATTGGCTCGGACGATCCCTTTGAATAATAGCAGCGTGCTGAAAATGAGTGTTTTTTAGTCATTTTTCGTGAACTTCAATCGACTCTAGAGTCTTAACTGTTGAGAGTTAAAAATTCATGCTCCGCGGAAATTAAGTATACATATCAAAGACAAAATTCAGCCACAAGTTGACCTGAGTGGCCCACTCTTTATAGAAGAAAACTTTGCTTGAAGTTTCGAAATTTTTAAAAATCCCAATATTCAGGCTATGAAACGAGCGTGTTGACTGCGAGATAAAAATCTGATACTTACAGAATCTACTGTTCTTACCTTCAACTTTAAATGACTATATCACTTGTTTTGTTATTTTCATGTTTAGTGCATGTAGGAGCTGTTTTTTTTTACAGCAAAAGTCTGGACGTTTTTACTAATGAATTAAAATTACTTACCATCAAAAATAATTATAAATATGAAAAATATTTCAAGTTTTAATAAAGTTATGGATATTTAGGGTGTAAAATTGTTTCTGGAAGTAATTATCATCGAAAATAGTAACTGTAAACAATTTTTCAACGAGAAAATTATGTACACTTTTTTCCATAGGACTTGTAGTTTTGCCGGAAATCAAGATAAACCGTTTTTTACCCTTAAAAACTCACCCCCTTCCACTTCCCGACCTCAGATCGCCCGTAAATTATTTTTCCTTTCATTTTTGTTGTATTCTCTTCCTTTTCCAATGGGTTTCATCCTACTATTATTTTTTTCACTTTTTACCATTTTCAAAGGTTTCAGCACTGGTCTATATCTGTACTTTTCACATTCAATTAAAAAATTAAGATTATTGAATATTTGTATAAAATTTTTTAAACATTTGTTACTAATATTTAATTTGACGATACAAGATACTCCTGTCAGATCAATAATAATTCACGTGTCTCGAGTAGTTAATTTTGCCATGGGACCTTTAAATCAAGCGCGTTTTTAAAAGATGGAGTTAAAAACGCTGAGGTGTGCTTTAAATAAGCAAAATAGGGTACTAATAAAAACTTTTTCTTACTATCGCGTGTTTTTGTTTCCATTTTTTCACGATTGCGTGCTTGTTCGTCGCCGTTAAAAATGGCTAATTTTGCGAATCTATAGCGATAAAATTGTCTTTTTTGACAGTGTCGGGTACAGGTTAAGAACAACCTTATATACAGCTTCACTGGAAGGTTACAAAATTTTTCATTTTCGTAGTTGTCAGAGAGGCTCGTAAAACTTCAGCCCTAAAAAAAGACGGTGACAAATGCCGAACTTGCCAATGAAAAATAAATAACTTCTCCGAAATCAACTAGAGGTTTCCCGAAGGACAAATTCTCAGGACATGACGCGACTAAAAGGGTTAAAAGAGGATGTCAAGTGCCTCCTTGTTGATTTTTCTCGTTCATCATGCCCTGTTTGAACCGGCTACTACTTCCGATTTCCCACAGCACCACATTAGTAAAGTCGTTTCACAGTATCCATAAAATATAGATGTGTTACAATCCTTTTTGGCCAAAAAAATTGAAAATTTTACAAAATACAGATATTTTTCTTTCAGGTAAGGTTTAGAAAAGGTGGATAAGGTGTAAAAAACACGAAAGAAGTGTCGCAATTAGAAGAAAAGTAATGTTATCAAAATAAAAATAAAAACTATGACCTTTATGTTGAAATTGAAAAAATTCCTATTTTTTTCTTGTTTAAATGCTTTAAAATGTTATTTACTATTACGATACGGCCATGTTATTATAAATTCTTTATAGAATCATAATTTCTAGTGTTTTATAGAAATTGCTCAATTAGCTTACTTGTTTTTATATATTTTTAGGTATTGTCTGTAGACAAAAGCCCCAACCAGCGTTGAATTACACCCACAATATCTACCCATATATTCCTTGTTATTAGCTTTTGTAACATTTTTTACTGAATTAGAAAGATTTGATTTATATTAGCTTAAAATACCTTTCTAATTCAGTAAAAATAGCTTACTTGCCATTTAACGCTGGTTTTTACAACCAAATTATTTTATAAGCGGCAAGTTGAAAATTATTGAAACTATAAAAATATCCGAAATTTAGCCGATTTGCTAATATTGAATAGTCAAAACGAAGGCAATTATGGAAAGTTATTATGATTTTAAAGCTTTTGGTGCTAGATTTAACGGTAAAAACCATGAAATTTCAAAAAACTTTTTATATTTTAATTATAATAATATTGTAAATCATTTAACACGTGCCGCATGTAAAATTCACCTGATTTGGACCATACAAATCACAATAAAACTTTCTCCACAATAAAAATTACGTTTACAATGTGCAGTAAAACGCGTAAAATAATATTGTGTAATGCACATAACATTCCAATTGCACATTGTGAGATATGCTCGTTACTTTATACCTTCTGATATCTTTATGATATAGTTAATAAATAATTTACTTTTATTGATTAATGTTATGCTACAAAAACGACGTATTACTGCTACTAAATACAGGGTATCCCAACGAAAATTTGACCCCCCCTATAATTGGAAAACATAATATTTCAAAATTCGCCGAGACCCGTCGATTTTTGTTCTTGGGGGGAGCTTTTTTTACAGTCAAGCCAACTCGATATGTTCATCCCCCTAATGCCTAGCAACCCCAACTTAAAAATTTCAAATGCAACTACCCCACTTGTGGCACATCATTTTAAAGCCCTTTTCATTGCGAATACAGTGACGTACCGTTTTTAGAAATAGGTTGAGATTTGACAGAATTATTGGTTACAAACGAAAAGATAAACCAACTTACGCGAATTTCTACACAAATGCCCACCACTAATAAGTTTTTCATCTACAACACATGGATTTGATGAATTGCTCAAAATGACCCCCGTTAACTTCCAAACAATAATACAGTCTGTTTTCAAATTCTGTTCGAACATTATTAAAGACATCCGCAGTTATTAATCGGCATTCTTCTACAATTCTCTGACGTAGCACTTGCAATGTTTCCGGCTGAGTGGCGTACACTCGTGATTTTAAATGACCCCACAGAAAAAAGTCCAAAGGGAACAGATCCGGAGATCTTGGTGGCCATTCGACGGGACCTCTTCTGCCAATCCAATGCCCCGGGAAATGGTCATCCAAAAATTGTCGCACAGCAGCAGCATAGTGCGGAGGCGCACCATCTTGTTGGAAGGTTATTTAATTTTCTAGTAAATTGTCGTCACTTTCTAAAATCTCTGTTATCCTAGGATCAATTGTACTTTCCAATAATTCTAGATAGGTGTTTCCATCGAGATTACCTTGGATGAAAAATGGTCCAACAAGATGGTCGCCCAAAATGCCTGCCCAAACATTCAATTTTTGAGGTGTCTGAGTATGAAATTGCCTGATTAAATGCGGATTAGTATCACTCCAATAACGACAATTGTGTCTATTCACTTCGCCATTCAACATAAATGTGCATTCGTCGGAGAAACATGTATTGTAGAGAAGATTTGGATTCAGTAGAAGTTGTTCACTAAAGTATTCGCAAAATTGGTTACGGCGATCAAAGTCATATTCATGTAACTCTTGAACCAGCGTCATCTTAAATGGATGAAACGTGTTTTTTCAAAATTCGATAAACACTGGAACGGGATACGCCAGAAGCTTGAGACACAGTTGTAATCGATTTCTTATTATCCATCTGTACATGACCCAAAACTGCCACTTCAACTGCTTCATTTCGAACTGGCCCAATTACTTCAGGTTTCTTGTTTAAAAGCGAACCTGTTGCAACAAATTTGGCAATCAGGTGTTTAACGTACTGATGGTTTACATTTTTTTCAGAATGATTGGCATTAAAAATTCGTGCTGTAGCTTTAGCGCAATCGTGATTTCGATAATAAATTGCAACAATTTCTACTCTTTCCGCGATAGAATAAACCATTTCGAACACACGTTAATACTTTCAATAACGGCTGAAACTAACGATTTCTTGGTCACAAGCAAAAACACCGACTTTTTTGTAGTAATTATTTTTTGTTATTTTGAAAAGGTCTGAATTGCTATAAACTTAAGTATCTTTTACTAATTACTATCTTAGTTTCTAGTTTTATTTGCTTCAGCCTTTTATTTCATTTCTGACTTTTTGTAAACTGACACATCATTAACAATTAGGTTATGCGGTCATGTTTAGTAGATGAAATACTTATTAGTGGTGGGCTTTTGTTTAGAAATTATTACGCGTAAGTTGGTTTGTCATCTTTTCGTTTGTAACCAATAATTCTGTCAAATCTCAACCGATTTCTAAAAACGGTACGTCACTGTATTCGCAATGAAAAGGGCTTTAAAATGATGTGCCACAAGTGGGGTAGTTGCATTTGAAATTTTTAAGTTGGGGTTGCTAGGCATTAGGGGAATGAACATATCGAGCTGGCTTGACTGTCAAAAAAGCTCCCCCCAAGAACAAAAATCGACGGGTCTCGGCGAATTTTGAAATATTATTCGGTTTTCCAATTATAGGGGGGGGGGTCAAATTTTCGTTAGGATACCCTGTATATCGAAGTACTCTTATAACATTGTTGTTTACTTGATTCATTGTTATTATATAACTATTTTTTGATTGTTTCCAACTAGACCTTACAAAATCTCAAGAGCGACTAAAGTGCTTTATAATGTGTGGTGCCAGTTTTGGTTGTATAGTTGCCGTATAAACAGTCTTACAATGTTTTTGTGACTTATGCTGTTTAATATTTGTTTCGAAATCGTTATTGTAGATGTTATAAAATACCAAATCGGGAAATTGATGATTTTTTTAAATACGTGCTGAAGAAAGAATGTATTATTTCAATCGAAATGGCATGGCTCAATTTTGTGAAAAAATAAACCGAAAAATTTTATGTAACTAGTCTGGCTACGCCCCCATAAAACGGCCACTGCCACAACGTAGACCTATTACGTCAGACGCTGATTATTACCTCCAGACATTTCAATATGTTTGAAAGGTTACCTTGTAATACATTTCAAACCAATATAAAATTCATGCAACTTGCTCATTGTTAATTGGGAGGCTAGTGTTTATATAGACCTTTTGGGGACACGCTACATTTGATCCACCTCGTATACTTTTTCTCTTCCGCAAATGTTATGGTAAACGCTGAAACGTTTCACTAATTCGCGTTTCAGTGAAATTCAAAACGATTCATCCGCAGTCGACAAACAAAGGTTCGACAATGGAATTGGCTTGTTCGAGTATACAACTGCAGTTCTCATTTTGCAGGTAAATTAAAAACGACGCGCATTTATTAGGTTTCCAGACGGGCTTTCATATCAGTTAAAAGGATTAACATTCAATGTGCGAGTCCGTAATCCTCTTTCGCCTAATGCCCTTATGCAATTGGGTGAACACGAATTCCATCCGTTCCACTCCGTCCTGGATTTACCTATCAATCATGCCAAAGGGGGTTTTTCAAGCTCGGAAAATTCCATTATGAGCGTTTTTCAGGATATGCAATTATACGTCCGCGTCCGTAATCATTCGGAAAACGAATTAAAAGGGCAGTCGTCGGGAAATCTGTTGCCGCCCGCATTTCGTATGTTTTTTCAAGGAAGAGGCCGCCGAATTTCCGTCTGAGCCTTTAATGGGTCCGCCTTTTGGCGCATGTTTGATTTTACTAATCAATTAACGTGCTTAACTTCACTGGTTCGTCACACTGAGAAAACGGTTGATTTACATTCTAGTAATATACAGGGTGTTTTTAAATGAAGTAGCAAAAATGAGACCACAGATTCCTTAGGTGAAAATAAATCGATTTAACCTAACAACCTACATCACAAGTCGCATAATAAAAAATATACAGAGTGTCAAACATAAAATTTAATTTTTGATATTTGTGAATAACTTCTTAAGAAATCCAAATATTTACATAAAATTTGTATATCTGGGGTTTTTGCGGGTGAGAAATTCAAATTTGTTTCTAATTTTGACGTCACTAGTAAAGAGCGCCACTTGTGGCACACCATGTTTATTTTAAATGACAGAACTTTTATGCAGCTTAGTGTATCCATCTGACTATCGAAACAATCGATTCTCCTATCTGTTTTATTTGAAAAAGGTATACCTTGTGAAGTGGGTAGGAGTAATCATTTTTGGAAAAATCCTATTTGAAATGCTCAGTGCACCGAGTTAAAACTGTTTTGGTGTCTGGTAAAGCGCCATTTCTGCCGAAAATACAGCAAAAATTGTTCAGAATGGTAAATTATGAACACGTGCAAAACTTCTAGAAGATCGGCGAGGTTTGTTGAAACCATTTTTCAACAAAGCACAAAGATTTTATCAAAGCAGGCCAATCCTTTTGAAATTTTGTACATTTCCATAATTTACCTTTCACTTTTCAAGTGACATTTTGCTGTATTTTTAGTAGAAAGACACTTTCAATCGGTACACTGAATATTTCAAATTAGGATTATTTAGAATGTTTCAATAGTCAGATTGATACACTAAATTGCAAAAAAGTTCTGCCATTTAAAAGAAACAGGGTGTGCCACAAGTTGCGCCCTCTATTAGTGACGTCAAAATTAGAAACAAATTTGAATTTCTCGCCCGCAAAAACCCCCAATTTAAAAATTTTATGTACCTAAATACTTGGATTTCTTCCAAGTATCCAAATATCCAAGTGTCTTCCTTTCTTCTTGGATGTTATTTACAAATATCGAAAATTAAATTTTTATTTGGAAACCCTGTATTTTTTTATTATGCGACTTGGGATATAGGTATGTTAGACTAAATCAATTTATTTTCACCTAAGGAATTTGTGCTCTCATATTTGCTACTTCATTTAAAAACACCCTGTATAGCAGCGCAAGTAATACGACAAATAATGGTTAAAACTGGCAATGTAAAGGAGACTTACAAATACAATTTTGCAAAAAAAAAATGAAAAAGGTTCGAAAATTATTTAAGAGTACACTTCTGCACGGCACTGGAAAATGGTTCACTGTAAAACCTGAGCTTGCGCAAGGCAATGTATGCAGTCGGCGACCGGTACGGCGGCAAAGTGTAATACAAAATGAACGGCCAAAAAATTGAAGAATTTCCTAAGGAAAGATTTAAATAAAATTTTATAACATCTACTTCATATCATCAAATTAAACTTCTTTTGCCGCTACTCTTATTATTAATTAATAATTGATTTGTGGGTCTAATGATGTTACACCGACGAGTAAATGCATTTGGGCCCATACTTAGTTTCTACGAACTAACCCAGCTGTTTCTGGTTCTTCTCCGTTTTGAACTCATTAAATTATTAACAGCATCTGTGATACGTTCGCGTACATCATCAATAGTGTCCCCTTCGGTGCAATACCTCATTCCTGATCATAGAACGATTTTCTCTTGGAAAGAATCAAATAATTGACCGAAGGGTAAGAAACAATGTTAATACAGCTAAACTGTTACAGTATTTCGAACAAAATCCACGATTCTATACGGCAGGCCAGCCGGGAATTGAATTTGGAGAAATCAACGGTTCAAAGAATTTTAAAGACCAATGGGTATCATGACTACAAAATTCACAATTTGGAGTATTTGAGCGTTACATTGAAAACAGACTTAATTTTATGGCTCAAATTGCAGTAAATGTAGAAACTTGATCAGAACCTTTTTCGGTATGTTCGGTTTATCAGTAATGGTTTTCAGGAAAATGCGCTCTTGCAGGAGAAACCTAGCACTACGGTGCTCCACTTCACAAGGCCAGGATTGTGCAGCAATATTTAGATAACACTTTTCCAGAAAAAGACAGGAAAAATATTTAAGTATGTTTCTGGAAAAATACAATTGGTGACACCATTAGCCGTTTCTGTTAAATCCCAATTGCCTTTCGATTGAAAATGGAGCTTAGCTCATCCCATTTAACACCACGTCCCAAATTTTATTTAAATTTTTTGTATCGTCACAGTAGGTCAATACTATCGAGTTTAAAACACCCTGTACATAGGCTCAATTCATCATTCTGCCAATTTTTTCATAAAACTAAGCATCGTTTGTTTAAAAAAATACTACTGTATTCAATCTCAGTAGATAATATCAAAAATTGTTAATTCTGATTGACTGTATATGTGAACTGAAATGAATTGAATAATAAATGAAAGTCACACGGGGTGTGTAAGCGGGATATGTCCTTATTACGTATTCATTTATTTATTAAAAAAAAGTAATATAGAAGTGGTCTGATTCAATTCTCTTCATTATTCCGCTCCACCGACGATTGTTCCAATTTTTTTTTATCACGACCGACATCGCGGGAGGCCCTTTTCACCGAACCCCCCACGTTAATGAGGATTCTAACGATCTTATTTGGACAATCGGAAAAATCATTTCCAGTTGACGAGTTTGTATTCCATTGTCTCTTTGTTACGGCGAATTCGAATGTTTCTCGCTTAAGAAAATGGAAACAAAGAGATTGTAACTGTAACGATATAAATTAGTAAATGTCGGTAGAAATTAAAATACGGGGCGCAACGGGTTTGTTATTCGTGTCGTTAATTAGGATCGTATCGTTTGGAACAGAAACATTATCGCGGTATTGATTCCGTATTTATTTTATTTTGGCACGATATCATTAAGCCTTACAAATTGGAATTGAATACACAATGGGGATGTGAAAAAATGCGTAATTCATTTTTAATGAAAATATATCGTCATAAAGGGTGTCCCAGTGACAGGTAACTGAATATGTCTGTAATTATTCGTAAAATAAATATATCTATATGTCTGGAGGCAATAATTACATAATAATTAATAATAATAATAATAATAATAATAATATCTCTACCCCTCATTCTAATCACGAGGATTAGCCCAGAAGTCGAAGACTTGTGCGGGAGAGGGGCGGCATATTATTATTAAGCAGGCCGCATTTGCGCCCAGGAACGACTTACGTTGGTAGGCCCTAACCACCATTCAGTGCAGGAATGAGGGAAACCAAACCTCATTAATTAGGGGGGTAGTCAAATGTCAACCGGTATCAATCTCTCACATTGACCCAAGCCAACATTCTTCCACCCTACCATACCCGCAGAGAGGGTGCCAATCCCTCCACGAATATAGCTTATATACGGTCTACCGGCTGCAGGGGTCGAACCCACAGCGATCCAGTCACCTCGATTCAAGTACTAACGCCTTAAACCGCGCGACCACTGACCGATCCAACGATCCAATCCAATTAAAATATAACATTAATAAATTGCTATGGGATGTAAACAAAACCACGTGGCCGAAAACGTGATAATTAGTAGATCAATCGACTTACCTGTAAGGAAGTTTGATCATAATTATATGAGCAATTTCGTCGAAGAATTATAAATTTAACTACTTGTAGTTTGCACTTTCAAACTCACCCGGTACGTACTTTAAAGACAAAAAAAACCCTTATCTCTGTTACCACACATTCCCAACACGCTCTTACTATCATTGTATTTTCCTATCTAGATCGCCTAGGGTGGGAATTATGGGCGGGAATTTATAATTCTTCGACGAAATTGCTCATATAATTATGATCAAACTTCCTTACAGGTAAGTCGATTGATCTACTAATTATATTTCGCAATTTCGTCTCGAATTATAAATTTAACTACTTGTAGATGTTGAAAGAATTATAGGCGATCTAGTGTGCAGACAGAAACTTTATATCCTGCATCTTACATATTGACCAGTTATCGTTCTTTTGATAAATTAAAACATTTTTATACTGCTTTATATATGTATATACACAAATATACATACCTATATATTATATATCAAAAATATATTTATATTTAGCGTCTACCTGCATTTTTAGTTATATATTAATGCATAAAATATATATTGATTCCGTGTGACAGTAAATGCATCCACAATAATGGAATGAGGGGATTTCATTTCTACGATATCTTTTTTATTTATTATTATTTATTTTATTTTTATTTTATTTATTTATTTTTTTTTGTGCATTGCAAACACGTCTATTTCAGGCTGTTTGAACATGTTACATAATATTTCCAAAAAACCCGTTTGAACGTTCGGTTTCTATTCTTAAACACCGAAATACTGTTATGTATTTTATTATTTTATATTTATTTGTTTTTTTTCCGGGTACACTAAAGGAAATATGTTTTAGCCTTTAATAGACATTGTTTAATCCCAGCAAAATATCTGCATTAAATAGACTCAACTGGGACCCATTATTTTATTACAGTAGTTTTTGCAACTTTTGACACTAGCAAAAATGTATATTGCAGCTGACAGTCTTTCATCCTAGGTAACTTTAGTCAGTAACTGTATAGCTACTATTATGAATTCTAGTTCATTTATCCTTTGTCTCCAAATTTTCATTTTACTGTAAAGAAGTTACCATCATTGATTATATAAGTTATATATAACTCAATGGCATGGTATATGGAAGATACCTACAGTTTGAACAAACTCGACTACCACTCGCCCTTCAATTTTAGCTTTTTAATAGCAAACAAAAATTCGTTAACGTTGATGGCTAATGAACACTGTCACATGCCCTATTCACACTCTCTCATGTATCATGTATATATTATTGCTTTTTATATAACTTACTTCGCATAATGTATACATATCACAAAATAAATATTGTTGGTTATATTACCTATATTGGTAATAATATATTTTTTAAGGTCTTGTCCATCCGTTCTTCCTGTTGTAATGTTGAGCATAAAATGGCTATGCATTCGCGCATTTGTAAAGATTAGCCACGAGATAGATATTATCTATATTGGTAATAATATATTTATTAAGGTCTTGTCCAGTCCGTTCTTCCTGTTGTAATGTTGAGCATAAAATGGCTATGCATTCGCGCATTTGTAAAGATTAGCCACGAGATAGATATTACCTATATTGGTAATAATATATTTATTAAGGTCTTGTCAATCCGTTCTTCCTGTTGTAATGTTAAGCATAAAATGGCTATGCATTCGTGCATATGTAAAGATTACCCACGACGCGCTAACCAAATATAGCTTTGTTACACATTTCACAGCTTGAAGCCTTTCAGCTACAGGTAAATTATTATTATTATTTATATATATGCATATACATATATATCTATATCCTACTACGCACCTACTTTAACCGTTAATAAGTAGTCATTTACCTACTCATTAAGTTATCTAGTTACCTTTAGTAAAAGTAGTGATAGAAAATACGTCTATTCAACCTGAGAGTCTATTGTTTTAGCAAAACACCGACTGAATGTAATAAAATCGGGCAAATAAATAAATTATTCTTGGTACATGCATTGCAGTACTAACAGAATATTCCAACGATGATAAAGATTATATTAGCAAACATTTTGATTGTTCGATATCTCTCAGTATATTGATGTAGAATGCATATATCCCTATTTTTCTTATTTCACACCATTCCCATATCTCTTTCCCTACGTTATTATTAAGCTTTATCTGTCTACACACAGTACACAGTCCCCATCAGGTTATTACAAGAAATAGCAATTGTGTTATCGATTTGCAATAACTAACATTTTTGAAAATGATTTTTGAGCATTGAAAACTGTTAATATTTCTTATGACAATATGTAAAGCCCATGTTGTCTTCACCTCCTGCTCTCCCCCTATAAGGGAGGCATCTAAATAGATTTCTAGAGTTGAATATAGGATTTTATGTTTTTTTTTCTCTCCATAAAAAGTTATTCGTTATATTTGAGATACCTACGTATATATTTATCGAAATATCCTCTATTATATATTTAATAGCAAAATATTTTCTCTTTCGAAGGTCTTTGTATACCTTCCATCCAGAACATTACTGCAGAACGAGCTGCAACTAACGTTCCTCCAAAACCTAACCACTCTCTAATTTTACAGCAGGTGTGATTTCAAATTTTTTATTTTATTTATTCATTTTGTTTTTTTTTTTATATATTCTTTGAAATGTCCTCTCTTTCTGTCAAGGGGAGTGTAAAGTTATTTGTATTATAAATAAAGCTTAGACCTTACAGTCACGGTTAGGTACAAGCAAAGCTTGACTATTTTTATTAATATTTTTATCGTTATAAAATAAACATTCTGTTTGATATTTTCCATTTATTAAAATATCATTTAAATATTATGTGCAAGTAATTGTACCTAAGACCTTAAAGGTTATAATAAAGGTATTAAGCATGTCCGTAAACACATAAGGTGCCGTACAGAGGCGAAAAGTAGTGTTGGATGGGAGACAAAAATTGTTGCAAAAATTTGAAAAACCTTGTCTTGTCTTGCAGAAGAAAACAAAAGTTTCTATAAAGCCTTGTGCTTGCTTGATTTTTCAACATTATGTCTTTTATATTGTCTTGCGAAAGGTCTCGCAAATTTGCATGATTCTTGTGAGACTTTTGCATAGAAATCAGAAACATGAAACTTTATTACCAATCTAATAACAGTGGTAGTTACTTTCGGTCGGACATGGTGCCGCTCGGAACTTACTTAGCTCAGATATTGGTCGATTGGTAAACGTTATAAAATATAGAAACGGCTAGTTTTACATAATAAATAATAATAATAAGCAATGGACGAGATAGGCGTGCCAAATCGGAGCTCTTTCAGTCAACTGGCACTATAATTAGTTGTATTCAGCAGAGCTACACCTAAGCACCTTGAATTTTAATTTTATATGCTTAATTCTTTTAAATAAAGAATATGCCTACATTAGAAATGCAATGTGTGTTTATTTAGTCACTTATTTATTTATTTATTTCAACTAACGTTCATTTAAATTTCACCCCAGACCTTCTAGCAATATTTCTTGCCAAGTCTAGTCTTGTCTTGCGGGACCAAGACAAAATCAAGACCAAGATGTCACTGCTAGCCAAACAGTTACATTAATGTTTCTGTTTTATAGATGTTATATAACACTATGCGTTCTTGAGATCATTGCTTTAGGATTTATTTTTAATATTGTATTTATTTTATTTTTAAGACCTCTGTATAAGTAAAATTCAATATAGAGTGATAACCCTCTAATCTGGGGTGGGGATTTAACGATTATAAAGCTAAAGTCCACACTCTTTTGATAGCAAATATGAAGAAATAAATTCACCTCCTGTCTCCAAAAGTTGGTTAATAACTTCTATCTAGCAGTTTCACTATTGTTTACCTGCTTCAGATTTACTTGGGTCCTCACTTTATTATTACCATTACATCAGCACTTAATCCAGGTGTGTCCCTACACCTCAGATTTTGCTTTGGAACTCCTCCATGTGGAAGTCGTCCTATGATGTTGAATCTAATCGATATGTGTATAGAAAATATGAATATGTATTCATCTATAAACAACAGTAACAACAGTCCATTAGACGTTGTATCTAAATGTATGTATAACTCTATACATTTCATTATAAAGATATTGAAGGTTAATTAAAATTATGTGTGTTGTGTGTAATATTAGCTTTTATTATTAGCTATATGAGTCATATCTACTTTTCTTGATTCACCCTATATTATATGTTTATTAATAGTTTTAAAAACTTTTATGAGAATACTCCTATTTTATATTTTTATCGGTACAGTAATTATTAAAAACTGTTGGAGCAAAAACTTGCGAACTTGACAAAAACTGTCAGTTCTATTTACTTATTGCATTATTGATTCCTTCTATTTAACATTTGGGGATATTATAACTCATATATAATTTTACATTTACTCAGTAGATTAACCCTTTAATTATTTACTTACTTGCATGTCCGGATACATATGTACAGGGAGTTAGAAAGTATATGCAAGTCATGTGACTGCGAATTAAAGTTCACACATATGTGGAACGTACTTTCGTGTTATATGAGAGTTCATGTGAACCTCGAACACCAGAGAGGAATATATATATATATCCTTCTATAAACTGCCCCGATGAGTATGTAGAGGAGTTAGGAAGTATATGCAAGTCATGTGACTGCAAATTAAAGTTCTGTGGAACGTTCTTTCGTGTTATGTGAGAATTCATGTGAACCTCAAACACCAGAAAATAATACATCCTTCCATTGACTGATTTCTGAAAAAAAAGAAAAACGGAAAATCTACATACTTGAAGAACTTGAGCATTTTTCTAAATTTCATCTTCAGATTTTCACTTTTATGCCCATTCATTTACAACAGTGTGTCATATAATAACGGTGGCAGAAGCGTTATATTGCAACTTCAACCATGTTTTCCTGCGAGATTTCCTATTTCGCACTATTTCCGACACCAATAAACACTTTTTCACTCTGTCTCTCTTATTTCACGTCGTAGCCGGGCCGGTACGAAAAATACAATGATAGTAAGAGCGTGTTGGGAATGTGTGGTAACAGAGATAAGGGTTTTTGTCTTTAAAGTACGTACCGGGTGAGTTTGAAAAGTGCAAACTACAAGTAGTTAAATTTATAATTCGAGACGAAATTGCGAAATATAATAAGACCCCTTTTATGCACGCGTTTTTCTCCACTCAACGCGAAATTGAGAAAAACGCGGCCTCGTTGGACAATTTCACGTCGCGTGCAATAAGCACTTTTTGTACGAGTTGCATACAATATTTTTTCTACGTTTATGCAAAAACCAAAAAATGTTATTCAGATGACACTAAGTCTAGGAAAATGTGACGTGGATTTGAACGTTTATGTTTGTCATGATAAAATGCTGTAGTAGAGTGACAGAAGAATGTAATAAACATTTTATTGCACTAGTGCAATAAAGAACCACTTTTCCCACTAAATATAGTTCAATAAAGTTTTATTTTTTGCATAAACGTACAAAAAATATAAAATGCACTTTGTTAAATTTTATTTCTATTAATTGGATGTACTGCCCAACGCCTCTTACGTCTTCTATTACATATTTTTTTATAGCACAAATACAATATACATGGATCCATTTTCATGTACTTCACTGACTACTGTGTGGCATGAAACTGGCGACAACTGATAGAATACGCGTGCATAAAATGGAGCAGAAATATGCCGCGTTTTTCTCAATTTCGCGTTGAGTGGAGAAAAACGCGTGCATAAAAGGGGTCTAAATATAGGTGACAGGTGTACGCTGTTGATGATGTAAGCAGACGTTTATTTCTTGTGTTTTTGTGGCATTTTTAGTCACATGAGTGGCTACGTAAACCTGACACCCGACTTTTAAAAAGTCTTTTTTTTGTGATTCTTATAGATTATCTTTTGCGGCTGTTTGTAGTAACATTTTTTTCATTTCTAGTAATTTCAAAACAAGTTACATGACCTTGAAAAAAATCCATCCCTCGACTGTTGCAGCACTAAAATTTGAAGGTTGTTTCTTATGGAGAATCGTTTGTAGTAAAAAAAATCGTTTAGCAAGAGAAGCAACATATTCCCGTGTGTAAAATATTTCAAAACCATTCCTATTTCAAATAAGTATACTGAACTGTAACTTTTTCCATCAATTTGACTTACTTATTGGTACAGAGGTGACAATTTTGAAAAAGAAAATAGTATAATTTTACCGGGCTTTGACTAGATTTAACGTAAAGAAAATATACTTAAACCGAAGGCTACAAAACCGCTTGTAGATCTTCGAAACCTAAAGTAAAGCTACTATACTTCCAGGGTAGGCTAAAGAATCTTTCTAGTTGTTTGTAGTAAATTTCATTTCGCTTGCAGTTCCGTGAAATTTAAAGTAGAGTATACTATGCAAATTCCACCATAATCAAACGATTATTATTGATTTTCCATGAGTGGATTTATTTAATTTAATACTTATGAACTTCATTGGTGCTAATCCCAACTTCATTGCTGCAGCAAATACGATGAGTCAAAGCAAGCAGGTGTCAATTATTTTCTATTTTTAACATTACCATAATTATTAGTGATGATGTGACAAACTTGCGGTTTCTTGGGACGGGAATTTCAAATTTTATGAACGATTGGCTGTATCTCCCAGATGGCGCCATAGGCGACCATTAGGATCTTTTAAATCGCTTTAACTTTTTTTGTGGATTTTCCCCTACCTTTCCTACTTGTACACCTTATTAAAGTCTGTAGGAGCAGCCGTTTCCTTAAAAAACTGTATTAGAGATAGAGTGCTACCTTTTATCTAAAAAATAAGGCATACCACTTTAAAGACTAATAACTATTAGCTTTTAATCCAAACAGTCTGATTTTTTTTAGTGAAAATTGGTAAAATAAAATCTAAACAAAATGTACAAAACCTGACAACAATAACTTTCGATTCACTCTAATATATAATTTGCATGCATCATCATTAGATGAGTTTTTAATGAAAATGGCTGCTCCTAGGGACTCCAATAAGGGGTACATTTTAAGTGGAAAAGGTAAGGGAACATGTTTTTCTATTCCGAAATGACATACACAGTAACACAATAAAGTTGAAGCAATTTAAAAGGATCCTAATTGTCGCTTGTGGCGCCCTCTTGGAGATACAGCTAATCGTCCATAAAATTTGAAGTTCTCGTCCCAAGAACCCGCCGAATACAAAATTTGATAAATTTAACTCAAAGTAGTCGAGTGTTATTAAAGAAAATGTAATTAATTTGTTTAAATTTAACATCTTGTATATCCTAAACGAGACATTTCCAGACCGAAGTTCATAGGAAATTTTTTGCTTAAAATTGAACATAAAATAACGTACTGGAGTATGTACATCTCCTCCTGAAACACCCTGTATTTTCTCCCAAAGTTGATTATGATTGATGCAAACTAATTAAATTAGATTTGGAGATAGAGGCCCTCATAAATTCAAACAAAAATGCAGTTTCTGGTTTTACTTTAGTGCATTAACTTTTGATGACGAGTCAATCGCCTTATATGAAACGTACTTTTAGTCACGGAATGTCTCCATTAGTCGAGTAAACGATACAAAGGTCATCTTTATTACCCTTCCATGACATAACTTCCATATCTAAGTAGACAACTTATAGATCGTTAGAGCTTTATTTACACAACCGAAGCTTTAAATTTTTTTTTCAGCGAACCTGCCCCCATTAAAATAATTATTTACACACCACGTTATTTTTATTTTTACTTTACAGTTGCCGTTGGTGCAGCGTAATGTAATGGGCTCTATTAACCTAAATCACACACACACGTCAACTTTCCTCGTCGCATTGCCTGACGTCGCATTGCGCTGGAGTCTCTGGAAGCAAATTAACTAGAGGAATTACCGATGTCACTCATTTCCTCAAGTGAAGTGAAGCGCTTGGTCTTTGTAGGTCAGACCGTATTTATTAGTGAATTAATGCGGGTCCCTATTGATTTTATAGGAAAAGCATAAGTAATGTCGAATGCATTTCGAGAAACGTAGTATCAGAGGTTTAAATAAAATCTAATTCACAAGAACTCGTTAAAGCGTTATCGTATCGTTCAGCTGCAGTGTAAATATACAGGGTGTTTCAAAACAAAGGCGAAACATTTCATGGGATGATTCCTTGTTGAAAATAAAAGGTAGTTTGTTATATAAACGTTGGGTCAGAAGTCAACTATTAGGGAGATATCGCGTTGCAAAGACGGCGGAAAAAAGAGTGTTTTTATTGTTTTTCCCAGAAACGAAAAGCGCAGTACAAACCATTTACTATCTGTCAAAGCAACAATGGAAACATCCGGAAATTGACAGCAGCCAACTAGAGTTTTTCCTGATAATGGGTGTAGTAAAACTGCCTCTTCCCGACGTGCAATACTTTACATTTTATTTTTTACTGTCGAAACAGTTAATTTTACCAAAAAAATATAAGAGATAAAAAAGTTTCTAAATGAATCTGCTTAACCTAATTAATTTTTTCTACGTCGTTAAGGAAGTTTTTAAGGTATAGTTAAAAACTGAAAGGGGTAGTTTATTTCAACTCTCAATTATTTTCAAAAAGTGAAAAAATATGTCACAAGTGTCTTTTGATGATGATACCACTTTCACAAAATTTTACCATTCCCACGCTTTTCGTTTCCGAGAAAAATAATAAAAACACTCTTTTTTCCGCCATCTTGGCAACGCGATATCTCCCTAATGGTTGACTTGTGACCCAACGTTTATATAACAAACTACCTTTTATTTTCAACAAGGAATCACCCTCTGAAATGTTTGGCCTTTGTTTTGAAACACCCTGTATACACGGTTGACTATTACTAAGTACACAAATTTTAACCACTAGCTCAGGGACGCCTAAAAGACAATAAAATATTTTATTTCGAAATCCTAGCTCGATTTAAAAAAATGGGCAAAACTCTCAGCGCCTATAACAATCATCGCCCGACGGGCGAAGCATGCGAGGGCAACATTTCATAGGCGTACTAAGGCGATCAGATATAAAAATATATTCCAAAAATCACAAAAATAATTGCATTACATAACTTCCATTGTTTTTAGTAGAAACAGTGATATAACAGTTTTTGCCAATTTCAAGGCGTTATATAATAAAAATGATAGTTATTCCCAAATTTAAAGCTTTTATCTTATATTATCCAAGGTCGAAAATAATAGAGAGTGACTAACTCACAGCGCAGAGATGAGTACGGAAGGTGAAGGTTGCATGATTACCCAAGCGTACCACTTGAGAAGGGTTCAAAACACACAAAATTATCAAAAATAAGTTGACGCCGAGTGAACCTAGCACATTAACAGTTTACTTTAAATGTCCCCCCTGTGAAATCCTCTCCACAAATTAGAATGCCGTCCTTTTGGACGGCGATTGCCCATCACCACCCACTTACACCTTCCTGATGGGCACTCCGCGGATATCACACTTAAGCCTTATCTTCATGGACGCGAAATTCAGGGATTTTTGCAATTTCTGTTTCTCTAGTTAAATTAGGGCGTTTATGATTTTTAAAATACGCTGTAGAGTCTGAACTATTCTCCATTCTTAAGAACACAAAATCAATAATACATTAATTACATTCATAATTGAATTAGCGGTATACCTACTAATAGAAAACTCGGAATGCACCCGCGGCAGTCATTAATTATAAAATCTTGTACAAATGCCGTAGTTCCGTTGGACCCTCGACTCTAAAAAACAAAACAGCACATAGCACAGCGCGAACCATGTTATAGGGAAATATCTAATATGCAATTACTATAAACGTTTAAAATTAAAAACAAGTCATTTTAAAACTGAACCATAACCTAGAATTTTATGTATTATGCTACATTTTTTACTAAAGATGTGGTAGTACCTACCCTCCTGTACTAAATTTGAAATAAAAACGAATCGAGAGAAAATTAAATTTGGAAGCCACATATAAGCAACCTCATCACAACACAGCCGAGACATCATTAATATTTTATTAACAGTATCAGCAAAATTCAATACACGGCACTCTCTTACGCCAGAAAAAGATCAATGAATACATATTTTTTGGCAAAGCCGGCGAAGCCCGAAGCAAAACACTTAATATGAAATATATTCCCCGGAACAAAATCTCCGCAGGAAATAATAAATACATAACGAAATTCCCTAGAGATTTTCCCCTCACATAAAACATTGTTGTAGCGAATTGATTGTGCGAAGCCAATACAGGGTGTTTAAGAGATAAGTGCGTTCAAAAAATGTTGTACCTACTACTTATTTTTAACAAGAAATACAAAATGAAAAAAAACCTAATCCCGAAACTGACACATTTCACCCTGTATAAGTAAATTGCGTTAAAATAAAAATATTTAATTAAAAAGTCTAAGTATGTAACTATAATAAAAAAATTAAAATCAACCAATCAGTTTATAATATATTCGTTATTTAAATCAAAAGACAAAATTAACATTCTTTAATTTTGCTTTGCAGTGTAATAAAAATAAACTACTCATATCCCCACTCTCCGTATATTAATAACATACTTGCTAATTCTTGATCTGCATAAATCATTTTGAAATGAAACAACGTAAATCAATCTACAGTCAACGAGATCAAACAAGATGCCACGTCACACATACTCAACTTGACCTACTCTACTAGAAATAAACTACTCATATCCTCACTCGCCATATATGAATAACATATTTGCTAATTCTTGATCTGCATAAGTCATTTTGAAATGAAACAACGTAAATCAATCTACAGTCAATGAGATCAAACAAGATACCACTTCACACATACTTAACTTGACATAGTTATATCAGTCAAATTCTAGTTAAACTTATTTTATTGCACAAATTCCTTAGACATATAAAACTGCACAGTAGTGCTTTCGAATATTCGGGATATTTAGGATAAGTAGGAATGAAGGAAATCGAAAAAATGTAATTAATTAGGATGATGATCAAACACCGACCGGTATCAATCTCTCACACTGACCCACTTGAAACTATTTATCAAAAATAGAGGTCCCGGGGGTCAGAACATAACGAGTTCCTTTGTACATAAACAGCAATTCGTGCCTGCGGGCCACACAGAACTGAAACTTTCGACATGGGAGTGATAAGGAAGAGGAGCGCTGGTAATAACTGACGCCATAACGTTATATACCGTCCATTAGAGGATACACTTTCGCGAAAACCCGTTTCATACCGGAGGATACCTGAACAGAGGCCGCCGGAGGAGATGGAAGTGAATGAATGACGTAGAGAGACCTGGGATGTGTGACCCGCAGCAAAAAATATCAATATGTGTCTTATCTAGGCAGCTGGGGCGCCGCTTTCACGTGGGTGAAGTCGTCACCCCCACTTACTTGTTGCGATAACCGTAGCTTTCCCATACTTCAAAATACTTTTTTTACTGTATTGGAAAGGTATTTTAACCTAATATAAATCAAATCTCCTACAATTCCTATCAATGAAGTCATATGTATGCTCTCTGATACCAAACATCTAGGTATGCTAATGAACAATTTCACAGGCAAAGCTCTATTCAATAATTATCTAAAAAAATTAATCTAGCTAAATTTACTAACCTGGTTTAATGAAAACATTATAAACATCTAAGTTCACTTTTGAAACTGTGGGAACTCGAAAATTCAACCACGATAGATAAGATCTGACCTATTTCTGCATTTTTAGGATTGCTTTTTCAGGTGGTCTCCTTTAAGTTGAGTCAAATATCTAACTATAAAATTATTATACCAATAAATTTAAAATTATTTGAAATTAAATATCAACAATGTCAAAAGTGACTTTAACCTGTCAATGAATTTTAAATTAAACATGACAATTACCAATTACCTCGGGGCTTTAGCAAAGAGTGTTAGTTCTACTCTTTGGCTTTAGTCCGCAGAGTAGTTAGTGTCACACGATATTGCTAATACCTAAAAATATATAAACAAAACGTTCCAAACTATGTATTTTTACTAATGAACTGTGGACTGCAAAGTATTAGATGTAGTGAAAGTCCACCGTTTTAATTTTCAGGGTACATTCGACGACGGAAAAGGACGCTTTATTTGCCGAAATTTCCATTAGTAAAAGTTACAAATGCCCGACGGATTCCATTAGGCCACTATTTCCACCCAATGAAACATACTCGCGGTAGTTAAAGCGACCGTAAAAGACGCTGTAAAAATAACTGCCCATTAACCTACTGTCTGTGTAACGCACGGTTATACCCCGTGCCCTTATGGAAAATGCATATTTGTATTCGTTTTATGCGAGACGGAAGGAGGAAAATGCAAATTTCCACATACGTTGGTTCTTTTGGCGTGGAGCATAAACTTATTCTGTAGGGAAGAGAGGTACAAAAGGAAAGTGTTGTCCCATCTCTTTCCGGAAATGAATGATTTGTCTTCTCGTGGTTTGCCCTTTGAAAAAATACACAGGGTGTTACAAAATTATGTTAAAAAAATCTAGGGGCAGGTTTTATGTTTAAAAACAAGAAAAACAGTTTATACAAATATGGGTCCGGACATGCGTCGTTTTCGAGATACAGGTTGTTTAAAATTTTCTGTCTTCAATACTATAGTTTTCATTTCTCGCGACCGATCGAGATATTGAGATGAGATTTGGTACGCAACAGTGTATAGAGAAGGACTACTTCTACGTGTATATATTTCTTTTGCAATATCCTAGCATCAGTAGCGTTCATGCCGTTAAATATTAATTTTTAGCAAAAAAATTAAACGCCAATGAGTTTTGGACAAATTGGTATTGCTCTCTTAACTTTTTCTTCCAGACGTACCGTTTTCGATATAAAAATTAACTTATTAATCATTACAATAGACCAACTTTGGAATGCTAATTAAAAAACAATAATCTAGGTGGCATGTGTCCATTTGTCATAAATGCCATATTAGAAAAAAGATAACACAAAGTTCATTTGAATTTCCCTTTGCTTTACCGTACAAAAAATGTGCCAATTACGGCACATAAAACGGCAAAAGTAAATTTATAAATATCAACATGACTACGTATCATGGATTCAGTCTAATTAGACAATACAAATAGTAATTGCCACAAGATATCAACACGACCTTATTATTTTTTTGCGTGATATCGTACAATTAGTATAATTTGAATGAATTGGCTATAATGTACCTTTACATGTAATTCCAATTTAGTTTCATTTGCAAGGTATCGGGTAGTTTCTGATACCCTGCACTTATCATACTAAAAAACTGTCTGTGACCATGAAAAATTTTTGTGTCACGCAACATCAGCTTTATTAATTTCAAAATTTTCAATTTTCAAAATATAGAGTAGCAACAGTGATATATAAGAAAAAAACATAACGCAATTGGACTGCATAAAACCAAAAGTTTTACTAAACGAATATCTATAGCAAACACGGAATTCCAGGAAACAACTACTCTGCGGGCTAATTCCCCGACCAGCATTGAATTACACCTGGAAAACCTATAGCAACAGCTAGAGTCATTCGTCAGACGCCCACCAGACATATACCGGTTTCGAGCTTATTAGCTCTCATCAGTATGCCATAGGTGAGGTATCCGACGAATAATGCTAGCTGCTTTCGTCTGTCTAACCCGACAGAAGGGACCATGAGTACAGCTAGGATTATTCGTCGGATACCTCACCTATGGCATACTGATGAGAGCTAATAAGCTCGAAACCGGTATATGTCTGGCGGGCGTCTGACGAATGGCTCTAGCTGTTGCTATAAGTTTTCCAGGTGTAATTCAATGCTGGTCGGGGCATTAGCCCGCAGAGTAGTTGTTTCCTGGAATTCCGTGTTTGCAAAATATCGTTTCTCGCCGATCGCGATAAAGGTCGACAGCTTTTAATGGTGTCTACTGCATGTAGAACGCTTCGTGTCTGTGACATTTTCCGTCCGGCATGGAGTAGCGAACTGCCGATAGATGTAGTTAGTTCTACACCGCGAATACCTATAGGTTTGAGAACTTAAAAATGAGAGTTTAGTAAAACTGCTTTTATTACGAGATGTGTTTATATTATTTTTCGCATTTTGTATTAGTAGCTAATTATAAGCAAATAGTGATAGATATAAAAGCAATACAAAGTTGGAAATTTCATAGTAGTTACTTGTGTAGGATTTCCGTAGTTTCATTTTTGCGAGTCGAATTAATTCTAAGTTATATATTAATTATAGTGGTTTTTAGGCTTTCACAGCCAGTGCTGTAATTTTAAACATGGCGATTTTCCGGGTTGTGGTGCCGGGACCTCGGTAATTGGTAGCTGCCAGAAACAGAGTTAAAATGCACATCCCTAGCATTAGCCGGGATTCTTTTACCTGCCCTGGTTGTTCTCGGGCTAGGCTCCGTGGGGACAGACCCGCTATCGGTCTCTGGACCCGTCCATATATTGATTTCAGTTCCTATCGTTGGTATTACGACTGCTACGGTCGGAACCGTTCCTCGGATAATGGTGGTCCTTCGAGGAGTTCCGTAGCCGCCGCTGTAACTGGTACCAGTACCAGTACCAGTAGATATGTAGGAGGCAGTTAACTAGTTTGGCTCAAGGTTATATTGAGAAAAGCATCATCAATAAATTGAAAATTTCAAAAAGTATATTTCGTCAACAAGAACTAGTGGCACCTCAAAATTATTCAGGAATGCAGATAGAATCATAATAGTTTTCAGGAAGAACAAATAGGATTGAATAAAATTCGTGTTGTAAATATTTCAAATTTGAATAATTGTACTTTTAATATATTTGACAATATCTCCCATATTTAAACAATCAAACTGTTTTTTATTAACAGTGATATTCCTGTATAGTAAAGTGACATTTTAATGTGTTAAAGTGTCACTTTGAATTTAGTAAAATAACACATTATCAAAGTGATAAAAAAGGAGTGAAACATTTTAAGTTTCTCGGTAATAGTAATAGTCGCTTATAGGAAATAACGAATATTGGAGTAAAAACAAAATTTATTCGCAATTCCTCGTATATAAACTAATATCCGCCACATTAAAAGTTGTATTAATAAATACATTTCGGGTACAAAAGTTTCCGCGACTTCTAGGAGCGAACTTCTTGTAAATCTATTTCCGGCACGATTTTGAGCAAGAATCGAACCGAATACTGAAAGACGAACTGCAATTGCGGCACCTAGAGCAGTTCTGGTGCAATTGAATCAATTCGCTGGCGTACAAAAGCGACTTTAATTTTATTTTTCTCATTTTTACGCAAAGTTCGTCTGATTATGAAAGTTACTACCTTTTCGTCACCGTTTAGAAAACTTTCTACTGACAATTTAATTTATATACAAAAAAGCCCACATGCCACAGTGTAATTGTCACTTTGACAGCGGCAAAAGTTACCTGCAACTTTTACAACGACAAATGCACTAGTGGTTTTTTCACTTATTCATTTTTTAATCAATTATCGCGGTGTGCGTTGCCAAAATAAATAGTTTGACATATCTGTCAACAACTTGAATTATTGAACAATAACAATGAGTCAATTTGGTGACTCTACGAACAACGAAATTAGTCAAATTGTTTTAATACCTGTGTGTCTGCTAATACAGTTGCGACTCAATCATCAATCTGGCGACAATTTTCTATTTTTTCGCGATACGAAAGGATATAAATTTGAGCCAGATGCTTCCATCGAGACATTGAATGTAATATTGCAAGATTGGGCTTTTAATATGCGAAAATGTGACGGAAAAGATTACAAAGAAGCGGTAGTTCAAACAATTTGGAACACCACCGCTAAAATGCTACAAAGTAAATGTAAATAATTCAATATTGTATTTAACCCTTTCACCGACGTACAGTTTCATCACGAGCTGCACGTAATGTTAAACGTAAAATCCTACAAGCAGTAAATCCAGTGCATCAGATCTTAATAAATGTGGAATATTTGCAATGGCCAGATTATATGACGAAAATGAACCGAAAGGTTGTAATGTGACAAAAATGGGTTCCCTATGTGCTGAGTTTTCCTATATGTCAGTAGGCTAAGGAATAATTTAATGATGAATTAATATGATGTCAAGAGAAGATGTCATGAGAAAACTTTTGTATTTTTGGTGAATATATTTTGATACGCACAAGAATCAGTAATTTTTACTTAAGTGACTCACATTGGACGGGAGCTGGGCTGCAGCTTACCAAGATAGGAAACCAAAATAGTTAGCGAAACGTCGGGCATTTTAATAATTTCCCAAATAACCTCTGTACCCCGACCTACGCAGCAGTTGTGCTGTTTACATTTGGCGCCCAACGTGGGGCAGAGTTTGTAGTTTGGAAGTTATTCCCGTTGTTTATTATCAAGAAGCCGATTGGTGCCTGTGCCGGCTGGCTTTGAGTGAAAAAGAAACTGTAACGCGTCCTGAGATAAAGTCATCCGCTGTCGACGCAGGATTAAAAAACTGTTCATTGTTTAATGTATATGTTCCGTATTTGTTTATAGACTATTGAATATTGGAGCCTTTATACTGTATTTAGTTTAATAATGTTGATTTGCGAATTGTAAATCATTGAAATAGTTTTATCTGTTAAAATATTCACGATTGCTGTATAAAATGGTAAAACCTAAAGCAAAAAATAGTCAAGAAGCTCAAAGTGGGGAAAAGATGTCTGACACTGAGCCAGAGAAATTAGAGGATAGAATAGAAGACAGTTTAAGTAGGATTTTTGAAAAGTTTAACGATGTATTAGTAAGAAATTTAGAGAAAAATTTAGAAACTGTTGTATCTAATGTAACTTCTAAATTGGATGATTCTATGATTGTAGTTAATGATAATATTTTGCAGTTATCTAAAATGGTAGCTGGTAGTAGTAGAGTGATACCCGATGTGAGGGATGTACCGGCTGATGTGTCAAAAAAATGTGATAACCAGGGACGTACTTGGGGTATGAACCTTCATTTTTCACCGTCAGGTAGTTTACACCCGGTAACTTTTATTAAGAAATTAGAGCAGATTTTTGACGAGTCTGGCGTGCCTGAGGAGAAAAGGGTTTATTTTGCCATAAATTGTTTACGCGGGTCAGCTCAGGACTGGGGTGAAATTAAAGCTTTTAGTTCGTTTAGCCAATTTAAGCTATTATTTTTTAACAGATATTGGGGCATTGAAAAGCAAAGGAAGCTTTCAATATGTTAAAATTCGGGATGTATGAGCGAGGTTCTCGCGCAGATTATTTTTTAAAGTTATTGAGAGAAGCAAAGCAGTTGTCGAAACCATTGGCGGACGGAGAAATTGTCGGTATGATTATAAATCATTTCCCACCTGATATCAGGCGTGGTATTATAAATTCAGGGTTTACTGCGGTGGATGACATAGAAGCGCATCTGAGAAAAATAGATGATGTAGAGGAAAATACGATCAGTAATAATCGGGACCAAAGAGCGTCTAGCTCTACGACGTGGCGCTATAGAGATAATAGACAAACTAACGGTAGTATGTCAGTGCCGCCTCGACATGAGGTAGGTAGGGGAAACCAAGTATATAGTAATAGACCGGATACGCGTAGTCAACCGGTAGAAAGGGGTAACGATAGCACGATTTTTACAATTTTGAACAAAAGTTTCGAGGAGGTATTAGAGGAAGATGATCAGGGCACAAAACCTACTGCAATTGTACCTACAATTGAAGCTAAAATTGAATCGTTGGGGAAACGTTGTCTGATCGATTCCGGGAGCCAAGTTACTGGTATAAGGGAGAGCTTTTTAAAAGAAATTTTGTTGGTGAATCCGAGTATTCCAAGAATACCAACAAGAGGGTCACTTTAGTGGGTGCGTTAGGACAGGAGTCTACGAAGGTAAAAGAACAGGTATACTTAAATGTGCATATTGGCGACTTCAGTTTTGAGTATCCATTTTTAGTAATACCAAATTTATCACGTAACGCGGTTTTAGGTTGCGATTGGATGAAGGATAATAAAATTATTATAAACTTTGGAGAATGTTTATTAATAGGAGTATTTGAAGGTGTAAAACGTTCTATGAATTTTATCGGGGAGCTTAATCCTGGTATATATTTATCTGTCAGTGAAATAAGTGACGAGGGCGAACCAAAAAGACGCGAACTGACTTTATATAATGAGAGCGATATCCGCGATGTTGCTCTTAAATCAGAATTGTTTAATGATAATGATAAAAATAAATTATGTACTGTACTTTTAGATTATAAAGATATTTTCTCTAGTGAATCGGGTATTACGCATGTTTATCGACATAAAATATATTTACATGACCACAGTCCTTTCTTTTGCAAGTCTTACCCTATTCCGCATGTTTACCGCACAGAGGTAAGTAGACAAGAACGCGAAATGATAGACTGGGGGGTTATACGTTTATGTCAAACCGAATATATAAGTTCACTAGTTGCAGTGAAGAAAAAACACAACTCGCTATGGGTCGTGCATAGTGGTACAAATTTTGCACCAGAATTTCTGCATTTTGGAAGGATTTCCAAGAATGATTGGACTAAAAATATTGCGTATCCTGTATCCGAGTTCCCTGAGTTGACACGAAATGAGATCATAATGTTGGCACATGATCAGTTGTTATCAAAAGCTCAAAAGCGACAGGCTCGTCATAACAGAAATAAAAAGCTCGTTCAATTAAATATAGATGATAAGGTTTTAGTACGAACCCAACCGCAATCATCGGCTGACGGAAAAAAAATAAAGAAATTCTTTTTGTTATATACCGGTCCCGGTACTATTGTAAGTATCAAGGGTCCCAACTCTTACGAGGTTACGGATGATGCCTCGGGTATTTCCTTGGGTACACAAAATATCCATAATCTTAAGCCGTATGTTGATTGTGAACATATGGAACCCAATGATGTCATTTAAAAGTATTAAATCTCACCAGTATTTACTTAGTCCTTGTTCAATTTAATAGGGGGGTAATGTAATGTGACAAAAATGGGTTCCCTATGTGCTGAGTTTTCCTATATGTCAGTAGGCTAAGGAATAATTTAATGATGAATTAATATGATGTCAAGAGAAGATGTCATGAGAAAACTTTTGTATTTTTGGTGAATATATTGTCACGGAATTTGCCCCACTCACTCCCAAACCGACGACTGTGGCACCGCGAATTGCCTAAGATTGCTCCGATCGCCCCTACGCCATTCTGGTAAACAAACAACATGCCGTGATCGAGATCGGCCTGGAAAAATCGAGAATCGACGAGAAGCGTTCCAGTCGTACGAGAAAAGGGATCTAGAGATACTGGAATATACCTGGAATATTCGTTGGGTCTATAAAAGAAGAATAAACGGCCGAGTCTTGTATAAGTCTTGTGTTACAGTCTGAATTAAAGTGTTTAGTTGGAGATATCAAAGTGATTTGATAGCGATTAATTAAATAAGTGTTTAGTTGACCTGTAATTAGTAGTGTTCAGTAGTTAATAAAGAAGTAATTAATTAACGGATTGTTTTTCTGGAAGTAAGAGAAAAGACGGATTGGGAAATCCGTGACAATTTGGTGTCGGAAGTGGATTTAACTGGAAGTTTGAGGAGCTTTCTGGAACCCTGTGCGTGAGTGGGTTTAAGCGGAAGTTGGAAGAACTTTCTAGAACTTTGTACGGGAGTGAGACAAAGACCCAAGTGTGGCATATCACCGCACTCGTCGTGACTCAAGGAAGTGAACGGTGGTATTTGCGAAGGACATTCTCGAACATTCTAGAACTTTGTACGGGAGTGAGACAAAGACCCAAGTGTGGCATATCACCGCACTCGTCGTGACTCAAGGAAGTGAACGGTGGTATTTGCGAAGGACATTCTCGAACATTCTAGAACTTTGTACGGGAGTGAGACAAAGACCCAAGTGTGGCATATCACCGCACTCGTCGTGACTCAAGGAAGTGAACAGTGGTATTTGCGAAGGACATTCTCGAACATTCTAGAACTTTGTACGGGAGTGAGACAAAGACCCAAGTGTGATATATCACCGCACTCGTCGTGACTTAAGGAAGTGAACGGTGGTATTTGCGAAGGACAATCTCGAACATTCTAGAACTTTCTACCGAAGTGAGACAAAGACCCAAGTGTGACATATCACCGCACTCGTCGTGACTTAAGGAAGTGAACGGTGTTATTCGCGAAGGACATTCTCGAACATTCTAGAACTTTCTACCGAAGTGAGACAAAGACCCAAGTGTGACATATCACCGCACTCGTCGTGACTTAAGGAAGTGAACGGTGTTATTCGCGAAGGACATTCTCGAACATTCTAGAACTTTCTACCGAAGTGAGACAAAGACCCAAGTGTGGCATATCACTGCACTCGTTTCATTGTAAGGAAGTCAACGGTGACATTTACAAACATATTCCTGGACATTCTAGAACATTTCAAATAGAGTGGATGCCTGTAACTAGAGGCCAAGTCAATATGGATGCACAACTGGCGAAACTGTTAGAAATGATGCAAACAATGCAAAAGAAAATGGAAGACCAGGCGAAGACGATGCAAGAGAAATTAGAAGAGCAGGGACATAAAATGGAAGACCAGGCGAAGACGATGCAAGAGAAATTAGAAGAGCAGGGACATAAAATGGAAGACCAGGCGAAAACGATGCAGGAACAAGGAAGGATGATGCAAGAGAAATTAGAAGAACAGGGACAAACGATGCAAAAGAAATTTGAAGAACAAGGACATAAAATTGAAGACCAGTCCCAATCAATGCAAGAAAAATTTGAAGAACAAGTGCATACAATGAAAGATCAGATACAGACAATACAACAGGAAATGAGAAACCAGACGAAAGAAATGCAGGAGAAATTAGAAAATAAACTAGAAGAGCAAGGGTATATAATGAAAGAACAGATACAGACAATACAACAGGAAATGGAAAACCAGACGAAGGATATGCAGACAAAGTTAGAAAAATTGGAGAATACACTAGAAGAAAAACTAGAGGAACAGTCTCATAAGGTAGAAACACAAGTAGAAGAAAATGTTAGCACAAAAACAAGAAATAGACGAAGAAATAAACTTGGTTAGAGAAACCTGCGAAGAGCTTCGACATAAATTAGACAAGATAGCAAAGGAGGGCGTAATCAAATCAGAAGGACCTGTTATCCGAACTCAGAAGACGAGACCCCCTGAATTCGACGGCAAGGTTTCCTGGAATGTATATCTGCGTCAGTTCGAAGCAGCAGCTGCAGCAAACGAATGGTCCGACTATGAAAAGGCTACAGCTCTGATAGTTGCTCTACGAGGAAGCTCTTGACGTCTTACAAGGAGTTCCTGCTGGGCAACAGAATAGCTACGATATTCTAAAACAGCATATGGAAATGAGATATGGGGATAAACACCTGCAGCAAGTGTACCAGGCACAATTGAAAAATCGTCACCAACAAAGTGGAGAGAATTTACAACATTTTGAGACCGATGTTGCCAGACTGGTTCGATTGGCTTATCCAACAGCCCCGTCCGAATTTGTAGATCAGCTCTCCATCCAAGTTTTTATCGACGGCCTAAGAGATTGCGAAACTCAGCAGGCACTACGGCTCGCTAGACCTAAAACGTTGAATGACGCTCTTTCGCATGCACTGGAATTCGAGGCAGCAAAGATGGCATCCGGTAGACATGTTAAAGTTCGGGCCATCAGTGATAACAGCGATAGTATGTCAAATGGAGACCTAATAAAGACGCTAAAGGAGATTATCGATAAATTCAGCCCATCTATTGGGCCAAAGAAAGAACAATTTGATAGTCGAAGGATCGCCTTCTTAAATGCTGGAACTGTGGACAGACAGGACATCTAAAAGACAGTGTAGGGCCCCGGTCACGGATCAGCAAAAGCGCGACTCCCAGGCGGCAGCTACACAGGAAAACTAGGGTCAGCCGGCTTGACGGGGCAAGAGCCGGCTGCATCCTCCTACCATGCCCACGAGAAGAAATTACGTTGTCACGTCTCCAGGACTCTGACTCCTTGCTAATAGAAGGCATTATTTTTGGTCGTATGTTCCCTATGGTAATCGACACTGGAGCGGCAAGAACTATTGTACGACCGGATATTATTGGTGACTGGCGTATTAAGAGCCCTGCCAAGCGTTATGTCCTTACAACAGCCAATGGACAACAACTGCCAGTCAAGGGGAATGCGAGCTTGACATAGAATTAGGAGACGTCAAATTCAAACACAGAGCCCTGGTAGCAGATATATCGGACAATGTCATACTCGGACTGGACTTACTACGAGCAAAGGGGTGAACTTAGATTTGAATGCTGGTACGCTACGAATAATGGGTGAGGAAGTAGTGCTAACGACCACCACTGAGAATAACGCTGTACGAAGACTCGTTGTTAAAGAAGATGTGGTACTACCTGGTCAGACTGAAACATTGGTTGCCACTGTAATGGATGGGCAAATGTCTTGCAGTGTTGGAGTGGTGGAACCCAGTAATCCGGATCTGTTCAATAAATCTATAGTCACCGGCCGCACCCTGATTAAACCAGAGAAAACAACAATAGTACGGGTAGTTAACCTGAAGACCTTTCCACAGAAAATTACAAAGGGAACTGAAGTAGGAGTCTGTGAACCTGTTACCATGGTCAGAACACTCAAAGAAAACAACGAAATGGAGAAGAAACCAAACAAGACCAGTCTACCGGAATGTCTAAGGGACATCCTGGATAGGGCCAAAGAAAGATTAACAGAGATGGAGGTGGAACAACTGGAAGAGCTGCTAAGTGAAAATGAAGATGTGTTTGCACTTAAACCAGGCGACTTTGGGAGAACAAATGTAGTGAAGCATCGAATCGATACTGGTTCATCATCTCCTATAAAGCAGCCACCACGAGGACTTCCACTAGCCAAGCGAGAAGAAGTTAACAAGATGTTAATCGAGATGCAAAATCAAGGCACCATAGAGCCATCTCAGAGTCCTTGGGCTTCTCCTGTAGTCCTGGTCAAGAAGAAAGACGGCTCCACCCGATTTTGTGTGGACTACAGAAAATTAAATGACGTCACCAAGAAAGACAGTTACCCACTACCAGAATTGACGATACTCTGGACACCTTGGCTGGTGCGCAATGGTTTTCCACTTTGGATTTAAAGAGTGGATATTGGCAAGTCGAGGTCAGCCCAGAAGACAAGGAAAAGACCGCGTTCACTACCGGAAATGGATTGTGGCAGTTCAATGTAATGCCATTTGGTCTATGTAATGCCCCTGCCACTTTTGAACGACTGATGGAAACTGTACTTCATGGCCTGCATTGGGAGACCTGCTTGATTTACTTGGACGACGTGGTGGTGCTGGGACGCTCTTTCCAGGAGCACCTAAAGAACGTGTCCGAAGTGTTCAAGAAGTTGAAAGCAGCAAACCTGAAGTTGAACCCGAAGAAGTGCAGTCTGTTCCAAAAGGAGGTTAGATACTTAGGCCACATTATTACTCCAAACGGTGTGAAAACAGACCCGGAAGACAGAGTGCATAAAGAACTGGCCGGTTCCTAAAGACAAACATCAAGTTCGAAGTTTTCTTGGCCTATGCACATACTATCGTCGATTCGTCCAAGGATTCTCGGACATTGCCAAGCCTCTTCATAAACTCACAGAAGACAACATCCCGTTCGAATGGACGACGAAATGCCAGCAAGCCTTTGAGACGCTGAAAGAGGCCTCTGCACTACCCCGATTTTGACATACCCAATACCTGGACAACCATTTATAGTGGACACGGACGCAAGCAACATTGGAATTGGCGGAGTTCTTTCCCAAATACAAGATGGCCAAGAGCGAGTAGTGGGCTACTTCAGCAAAGTCCTGTCAAAAGCCGAAAAGAACTATTGTGTGACTCGGAAAGAATTACTTGCCATCGTCAAGAGCCTAGAACACTTTCATAAATACTTGTATGGCCAAGAATTCCTCCTAAGAACGGATCACGCTTCCCTTAAATGGCTGCTCCAGTTTAAAAACCCTGAAGGACAGATGGCCAGGTGGCTGGAACGGCTCCAAGAATATCACTTTGTTGTTGAACATCGAGCCGGTAGGAAACATGGAAATGCAGATGCCCTTTCTAGGAGACCCTGTCCTGTCAACTGCAAGCACTGTAGTAGTCTTGAAAGGAAAGAGGACATCTCATCAGTTCCTTGCAAGGTGGTAGCAGCCCAACCTGAAGACAGATGGAGTTCAGCGGCGATTCGGGAAGACCAGCAAGCTGACTGTGACATCAAGCCCTTACTAGACTGGAAAGAAGCCAACAACCGACCCTCATGGGCTGAAGTCAGCGGTAAAAGCCCAACATTAAAGAGCTATTGGGCTCAATGGAATTCCTTGGTGTTGGAAGACGGTGTCCTAAAAAGAGCATGGGAGAACAATGACGGAACGGAGGTCAAGAAACAAGTACTACTCCCGAGGTCCCGGGTCAAGGAAGTGCTGCAGGAAGTACATGGAGGTACTGGTGGTGGACATTTCGGTATCAATAGGACTCTACAGAAGATTAGGGAGCGTTTCTACTGGTTGAGCTGTAGGACGGATGTAGAAGATTGGTGCCGAAAATGTGACATATGTGCAGCCAGCAAGGGACCGAAGACCCGTTCCAGAGGCAAAATGCGCCAGTACATCGTAGGTGCACCGTTCGAGAGAATTGCCATTGATATCGCTGGCCCATTTCCGAAAACTCAAAATGGAAACCGATATCTGTTAGTCGCCATGGACTACTTCAGCAAATGGCCGGAAGTATACCCCTTCCCAATCAAGAGACCACAACCGTAGCAGAAGCGCTAGTCAACAACCTGTTCTGCAGATTTGGTGTGCCCATGGAACTGCATTCAGATCAGGGCAGAAATTTCGAATCAGGTGTGTTCCGAAAGGTCTGCGAGCTTATGGGAATCCGGAAAACCAGGACCACCCCACTGCATCCTCAGTCAGATGGTATGGTGGAACGCTTCAACGCCACACTAGAAACCAATCTGAGGATGTTTGTGAACGAGAACCAAACAGACTGGGACAAGCTCATTCCACTCTTCCTGTTAGCTTACCGCTCAGCTGTCCATGAAACTACTGGGAAGACTCCCGCAAGGATCATCTTTGGAAGAGAGCTTCGCCTTCCAGCAGATTTGGTATTTGGTCGTCCTGCGGAACAGCCCACAGAGCCAGACACTTACACCCATGAGCTAGAACGAAGACTAACAGCCGTACACGATCAAGTCAGATCTCGAATGCGACTAGAGAGCGATCGCATGAAGACTCGATACGACGTCCGGGCCAATACAGTCGGATTCCAACAAGGTGACCTGGTGTGGCTGTACAACCCCACGCGGAAGAAAGGAAGATCGCCTAAACTACAGAACCGTTGGGAGGGCCCCTACACAGTCATTAAAAGAATCAATGATGTCGTCTACCGGATACAGAGGACTCCCAGGAGTAAGATGAAGGTCGTCCATCTGGAGCGTCTGTCCCCGTATAGAGGTGTATCCGATCGGGACGATCGGTCCTAAGGAGGGGGCAGTGTCACGGAATTTGCCCCACTCACTCCCAAACCGACGACTGTGGCACCGCGAATTGCCTAAGATTGCTCCGATCGCCCCTACGCCATTCTGGTAAACAAACAACATGCCGTGATCGAGATCGGCCTGGAAAAATCGAGAATCGACGAGAAGCGTTCCAGTCGTACGAGAAAAGGGATCTAGAGATACTGGAATATACCTGGAATATTCGTTGGGTCTATAAAAGAAGAATAAACGGCCGAGTTAGTTAGTCTTGTATAAGTCTTGTGTTACAGTCTGAATTAAAGTGTTTAGTTGGAGATATCAAAGTGATTTGATAGCGATTAATTAAATAAGTGTTTAGTTGACCTGTAATTAGTAGTGTTCAGTAGTTAATAAAGAAGTAATTAATTAACGGATTGTTTTTCTGGAAGTAAGAAAAAGACGGATTGGGAAATCCGTGACAATATTGTGATACGCACAAGAATCAGTAATTTTACTTAAGTGACTCACATTGGACGGGATCTGGGCTGCAGCTTACCAAGGTAGGAAACCAAAATAGTTAGCGAAACGTCGGGCATTTTAATAATTTCCCAAATAACCTCTGTACCCCGACCTACGCAGCAGTTGTGCTGTTTACAGACTTCAAAAGAAATTATATCACATTTTGACGTTGGACTTAGCTTGACGCGGAGGAAAAGAAGCTTACTGCAAAACCACTTATTTCGTATCTGAAATTGAAAATAATGGAAAAGAAACTGAACGTATCGAATATAATCCTCAATTTTCAAAAACGAGACACGGGGATGACAATAAGACACCAAATGGATTACGCTTAATATTTTAGAGGAAGATATTTGTCCAGTACGCTTATTTAAAAGGTTGATGGAAAAACGAGGCACTTCTATAACATTGCACAGAGTATATCTTACACGAAATCCTTTTTGGAAGAAGAAAAATTGTAAAGGTGGGTATAAAAATGTGCCGATTGGAATTAATAAATTTTCCAAATGGACTAAATGTTTGGCACAACGCATTGGTATAAATGTCAAACGTGTCAAAATTACAACTCACTAAAATCGAGCAGCAGCAGTTAGCGAATTAAGTAAAAACGAATTTGAAGAACAAACTCTAATAAAAACGATATTGAAGAACAAGCTCTGATAAAAATAACAGGACACAGCAATTCATCACCAATAAAACCATACTTACAAGTTGAGAAAGAGTATTATTCGAGCATTATTCAATCGATTCGTTTGGAAAAAGACATCAACAGAAACGATTAGATGTGACATCCATGGCAACATTGGTATTCCTCGTATGAATTTCAATAACTGCGTGTTTAATAATTGTACGCTCAAATCAAAATGTATTTATTTGTAGTGTTTCATAAATAAAGTTTGCACTGATATATTTCTAAATTTATTGTTCATTAAATTGTCCTGTCGAATTACATTCGATGTTTGTATTGATACCAGGTAAATTTGTGTTTAAATTCTAAACAGACCTGGGACTTCGTAACATATAGAATATTTCTATGCAGTTGATACTGAACATGATTCTATTCTGTGACGTATTGAGCATAAGCAAAATATATCATTTCTTATCATGTTAACATATTAACTATCCCTTTATCTATTTAAGAAAGATCGTGTACTGCTAAATATTCTGAAAACATAACAACAAATGATAGATAATTATATTTTGTTTATGCTCAATACGTCACAAAATAGTAGGTATACTATCATATCATATTCAGTACCAACTGCATAGAAACATTTCGATTTCTAGAGTTCTATATGGATCGGTCAGTGGTCGCGCGGTTTAAGGCGTCAGTACTTGAATCGAGGTGACTGGATCGCTGTGGGTTCGACCCCTGCAGCCGGTAGACCGTATATAAGCTATATTCGTGGAGAGATTGGCACCCTCTCTGCGGGTATGGTAGGGTGGAAGAATGTTGGCTTGGGTCAATGTGAGAGATTGATACCGGTTGGCATTTAACTACCCCCCTAATGAATGAGGTTTTCCAGGTTTCCCTCATTCCTGCACTGAATGGTGGTTAGGGCTTACCAGCAAGTCGTCCCTGGGCGCAAATGCGGCCTGCTTAATAATAATATGCCACTCCCTCTCCCGCACAAGTCTCCGACTTCTGGGCTAATCCCTGTGATTAGAATGAGGGGTAGAAATATTATTATTATATGTCACGGAGTCCCAGCCCTGTTTCCTTTAGCAATTTGACCCGAAAAAACTGTCAACCTAAAAATGTTTAACAGTTGACAGTTTTTGTCGTCAAATTGCTAGGCAACTGTTTCTCATAAAACAACCTAAATTTACCCGGTAAAATACAAAACTCTTGTACAATTATTATAAGTGAAAAAACCCGCACCAGAAAATGTATTACCTCTAATTCTCGCTGGTGTTAATTATTAATTTTCGCTAACACAATTCCGTAATAATTAAAGCGTGTTTTTTCTTTCATCGCGTCAATGTCGAGGTCGCCCTATGTTTGTTGCCGCGTTATATTGACAGGGTGATTAAATCCGGCGAAAATAATTGATATCAACGCGGCCGTTTATCGCCGAATAAATTAGTTATTGATGAAGTTCGATCAGTTCTGTTCCTTGGGCAAACATTTAATTCGGCGGAAGTTATAATTACACGCTCCCATTTCCGTGCTGGAACTGGATTTGATCGTCTGCTGTTTGCGTTCGCATTTTTAACGTCTTCGAGTTGATGTTTTTAATTGAAATTAGTCGGAGTTTATACACGATGATCCATTTGGAATGGGTGATAACTAAAGTCCGCACTTCGTTCCCAATTAAAATTTATATTAAAACAAATTTAACCTTATAAATGTCATCCAATCGACAGAAACATCCCATTTATTTACCTGCGGGGGCCCGACTCTCGAGTTTAGTGGAACACATTCCATCAGAAAGTAAATTCACATTGTAGTTATTTCCCATACAAAACTGGGGAATTATTTCACATGATTTTTGCTAAAGGAATATAAAATTTCAAAAATTGTAAATATACGAAGTGTGGCAATTAAGTTCCGGGAATGTGTCAATGAAAAAACAAGCAAATTAAATTTCGCCAAAATTTTATTATCGACCTTCACAATAGTCTCCCTCTAACTCTACACAATGATTCCAACGTTGCTCCCACGATTGGAAGCACTCTTGGTAATCCTCCGCAGTTGACCCGTTTAGCACCACGGTTACAGCTTCTTTGACCTCCTATACGCCGCCATGATGAGTTTCCTTGAGATGTAACTTCATCTTGGGGAATAAAAAATCGCAGGGGGCTATAGAGTGGGTGTAGCAACACTGGAATGCCTTTTGTCAAAAACGAGGAATGGGCTGGCGCGTTGTCGTGGTGCAAGATCCAGCCGTTCTCGGCGAGTTCAGGTCGCACACGGAAAACGCGGGCCCGCAGCCGTTTCAGGAAACCAACATAGAACTGTCCCGTCACTGTTTGGCCGGCAGAAACATATTCACAAAAACGATCAACATTGCCTTCTGTCGTGACTTGGATTCGCTTTTGTTGGCCGCTCTCCACCCTTTTCCACTCACTGCTGACTTTGTTTACGGGTCTCGGGGTCATACTCAAATATCCACGTCTCATCTCCAGTGACTACCCGACGGATCCAGTCTAGGACGTCCACGGAGTATTGCAGCAGTGTGGTGTATAACACAGGCTCAATTATATCTATATCACGTACAGCGTGTCCAAGCATTAATACCAAGCGACTGGATGAGGAGGGCCGGTACTACGGCCGCCACGATCTCCCGACTTTAAATCATTTGAATTTCTGTGGTGATATTTAAAAAATGAAGTGTATCGAAGCGAAGTGGATACATGCTATTGATGATTTACGGAAACGTATCGTAGTTGCTGCCAATAACTTACGAGTTCAAAACGGACAAGGCGGCTTATTTGATTTTACGGATTTGAATTCATAAGACATTTTGGCCATATTCCTATAATAATATTTTAAATGTAATAAACAAAAATGTGTTCAATAAAAATGCTCGCCAAATACGTTGCGTCATCATTAATAACATAAATTATATTATCAGTTTCGACAGATTTGACATTTATATTGGTAGGACTTTTAATAACAACTAAATCCATACTTACATCTCATTCCAACCATGTAATATAAATTAATCTTCATCCTAAACTTTTTTGCGGTAGGTTAGAAGTATTTACGACTTATCCTCTGTTTATTTACACAAGATGATTATTCTGAATGTGGTTATTGTATAGAGATATGGATAACCTCGATAATTATTATTGGGTGAAATAAAACGAGATCTTTGAATTCAAGTAGATATTTGGATATTATAAAAAAATTTAATCTTTGTCGTTCGACGACTAATGCGGATTATATATTATGGAACACTTATAATGTATACGGGTTAACCATGACTAAGTACAAAAAATTTAACCACGTGCTCAGGAAAAACATTATTTCAGATTTTTAGCTCGATATTTAAAAAATGGGGCAAAACCCTCTTTTGCTACGGAAAGTCGGCGCCTATGATAAATATCGACTGAAATGGCTTAGATCCATATCTACTACCATGCGGTCGTTTTTTTGCAGCATTTCTGAATGCAGAATCGATAAAAAATAAGATTCTTATTTATAATAATAATACCTGATAGCTAGGTAGGTAGCAGTTAATCCAGTGCATTCGTTTTTCATTACTTCGTTACAAAATGGCAAAACTACAACATTTTTATTCATTATAACCACTCACTACCGATAAAAACACATTTCCCGTAGGCACAGCTAGATCAAATGCCTATTTATTATAACAAAATCGAACGAAAGGAATAAATAATAGAAAACTTATAACCCATAACCTAGAAAACCAAACCGGCAAACTATATTGTGGGAAAGTATCTTTACCCAACACAAATTTCTTTATTTAGTAACTATGAAACGTTTAAAAATTAAAAAGGCACTAAAACTGAAGAAGTACACAAAACTACAACGTAAACACATGGTAACCACAAGAATTAAATTATAATATGACTGGAAATTTTACAGTCGTGTTACTAGTTGCCTACGTTACCTACTCTGAATCTGTAAACGTGTGACGGACAAGTCGCGTAGGCGGCGTTAAATAAGGATTTAATATAATTTCGAAAAAAAAAATTTTCGCTTTAAGTTTGGAATATTTTTTAAGGGTGATTCCGTTAATTCTTAATTTTCTCTAACCCCTCTTAAAATATTTGTACTTAATCATAGTTAACCCTGTATACTTATAAATATTCAATTAAAATAATTAGTGTTAAAAATCAACAGACAAATTTAAAACAATTGAATATGAAGCATAGCGATCTAAAACCTTAAATTTTGCAAACATTAGTTTACATATGCTACATCACCATAAAGTTATAATTTGAATTATTATATGTATAGTTTTCGACCTCGGGGTAGATATAACAACAGTTGTGGAAAACTCTTTGTGGATTTTACCCAAAGGGAGTAGTTTTCATTTGGTTAATAACAACAAAGGGATTTTCCGAAGCTAACCACAGATATATAGTTGTAAAATTATATGTTGTGGACTGACCAGTGCATAGGTCCTAAACAAAAAAAATATCAAAGCCAGATAAACTTTGTTACAATTTATCTGGTAATAGGAAACTCACGTTTAGCAATAAAGTTAATGGTCAAAGTGATGTTTAAATTATCTATTATTGCTTACTTGTCTGTAACAGACATACCTACCTACTAAGCCCTTAATTTTTATAAAAGTGACAGTTTTTAACTTTTGTTCAGTAAAAATCATAAACAAACAAAGTATTTTAAAATACATTTGTGTAAATCAGAAATAAACCAAATCTTTACAAAATATAAGTACCTAAGATTTATAAATATGGCTATATTCAGAAGTATGGCCTTTTAAAGTAAATTTTTCAAATATTTCTTAAAACATTCTCGTTACATACCTACAATATTTTAATTTGTTTTTCAGTAATTTCTTACATCAATTAAATTTAAGGTAATATTTGTCTATACTCACACATTTTCACCACTAATATCTGGTTTTATCACATACACTTTTACATAGATACTAATTATGATTAGTAGCAAAATACTGGAATACCTTATCGATAAAATTGAGCTAGGTAGGTATATCGAAACCAAATTATTTAAAATATTTCCTAATTATCAGAGAATTTAATATCGTCGAGATTATTTCTTGATAAAATCCTTATCATGGAATAGCTCGAATAATTTTTGAGTTGTTGTTACTTTTGAGTCATATGTATATACCTACAGGGTGGTCCACTTTCGAAAGCGGAAACTTTGAGGCAGACAGAGATCCACAAAATAATATCAGTTTGTATTATAAACTATATTCGAAAAATGCTTCGTTACAAAGATACAGGTTGTCAAATTTTGTATCAAAAGTTCCAATTTATTAATATTTTTAAAACTACTTTAGATATTTAAATGAAATTTGGAACCTTTGAGTAGGTAATCTAGATACATATTTTTACGTAAAAAATATTATTTTTCTTCCACCAGTGGCGTGCGTACGGACAGATCCTCGGGAAATTTTAATGAAAAAATGGTACGCCAATGTTTTTTTAGAAACCGCTTTCCGCTTTCCAAAGTGGACCACGCTGTATACTACATATTTGACCAGCGGCGGATCTAAGGGGGGCTTGGGGGCTCATGACATTATTAAAAAATACAAAAAAAGATTCAAACATGTAAATTAATAAGAGCAGCTTAAATAATTTATAAAAATTGGTAAAAAAATAATTATTGTTAACACATACCTACATATTTGACTCTAAATAAAACTGAAGACGCAAGATTTGATTGTCCTGAAAATAAAATACAGATCATTTGTGACGAAGAAAAATAGTTATATATCAAGAATAAATATTTTAATAAGTTTTGAAATCTTGCACATTGCCATTATTATTATTTAGCATTCTGCATAACTTTTTTTAAGTAACATTCTGCTGTATTTTCAGCGGCATTTTATCCGAAACCAAAACAGTTTTTACTCGGTACATTGAATATTTCAAATGGGATTATTTCGAAAACGGTTTCTAACGCCTACAACAAGGTGTATTTCTTTCATATAAAAAGGTCGAAAAATTGTCAGATATATACACTAAGCCGCAAAAATGTTCTGCCATTCAGAAGAAGCATGATGTGCCATGCCATAAGTGCCGCCATCTACTAGTGACGTCAAAATTAAAAACAAATTTGAATTTTTCGTCTCCAAAAATCCCCGACATGCAAAATGTATGCATTTAGATTTTTAAAAAAAGTTATTTACAAAATCGAAAATCAAATCGATACTCTACTCCTGCTCTACGTTGCATTAATTTCTGGACACTCTGTATTTTTATTGTTGTTGGCATAAACAAAAATATTTAATTCGCATGTGTTGTGATTGATTGAAATTATAATAAATAATTAATATATTTTGCATATGTATTTACATTCTGTTCAAAAATAGCCTATTTATGCAACATCCCGTAGATGAGATAATAAATTATTCTAGTTTTTTTGGAGTTTTACGCCCCCCTTAATTGGTTTCTAGATCCGCCACTGCATTTGACCAAATTTTAATTGTACAACTAGGAGATAAGACTGAATGCTACGCTATTTAATTGAATAAAATATTTTCATATCTTGAATTTGAAATAAACAACTTCTAATTTATCATTGACTGAAGTGATCACAGACAAACGTTTAAGATTTTCTTTAAATTTACGATTCAAAATTTTTCGGTAAAACTTAACAAAGCTTTTTAGTCACTGTAATAGGTAGGTATGTAGATAATAAAAAAAATATATAGGTCTTACCTTGCTTCCGGAAAACAGTAGTTGTAAACAAAAACTTATTTACAGCTTAAAAATATTATATGTTCGTTTCATAAAAACCACTACATTAGGTAATTATGTATATACACCTATTATTTTGTATTAATTCATCGCAATTTTATACTTGTAATTTGTTTCTGTATTTCACACTGAAAATTAAAATTAGATTTTCAATACATTTTACACAATGAAACACCAAGCTCGAGTTTTTAACTACTGTAGCTAACAATCTAACAATATCTGTCAAATTCAACAAAAGACAAGCATTTGTTTTCCTACTACTTGATCCGCACAAACAAAACAACTGTCAGATTCGCCGCTATCCCAAGCCAGAGATTCTCGCAAAAAACGAACGAAATCTCTGGCTTTCTTGCATAATTTCTATACTAAAATTAAGTCTAGCAATTTGAAAAGGTACTCACCTTATACAGCGCTGCAAATAAACCACCTATCGCGAATCATTGTTTAAAACAGGTGTGTTGTGTTTTCTATACCAACGACCACCTAGCACTGTAACAGCTGACCGCAGACGCGGGGTAAGAACACCATGCTAAGATCGAAACGGGATCGGGAAAACTCTTCGCGTTGTAAACAACCAATAGAGGGCAATTGCCGCTGTTGTTAGGGTCCGTCGATGGTCGCAGGACGAATTTCTAATTGTTGAGCGAAAGGATTTTCGAGACAGGACGATGTTTACACCGGTAGACGATGCGACGAGGGTAGGTTTTGCCAGCGCGATCGTTGCCGAGGTGAGATGCGAGGGGTTGCGGAGGACAGGGACGGACTCAAACGTCTGGGAACACTTCAAGTTTTCAATTTGCTGTGTTTTACACATGTATTAAGAAAACTTATTTAATTATGTGTGTATAACATATAATCTGTTTTAATTAATGTATGGATAAATATATATTTTAATTTATATTACGGAATGGTTTTTATTGTTTAGATATATTAAGTTTGGACTTTAATCTCTAAATTCATAGTTTTAACTCTGAATTCAGACTTTAATCTCTGAACTTGTACTGCTACCGAAATTATGGGACGTAGCACTCAGAGCTTTCTAGATAGAGAATTGAGATTTAAAGGACATAATATACAGGGGACAATGAAATTTTACGATATTGGTCATCAACTATGAAATTTTACAACACCCTGTATAATTTTACTGTTTTTAATTCTAGAGACGATTTAAGGTGTGACTGTACTTGTTTGGGAAATGATTTAGACCACTTAATTTCCTTAGACTTATTTTTATTTCTGGATCTAGATTGCCGTGATGTGCTAACACTAATGTCCTGATTCAATTTGATTATGTAAATTATATTTCCTAGAATAATCATTTATATTATAAACACATACATCAAAAAAATAAATTATTTCCATCCACTGTTTTTATTTACTTTAGGTTTCTTTCAATAGAAAACACTCGGGCCAATCTTATCGATAATTCAAGGGGAAACTATTCGGGCCTCGATTTTTCCGAAGGCGGTCCTGTCTCGGGAATCATGCGCGCAGTGGAACGAGCAGCGAGACAGCCACCTTGACCAATCAATGAAATTTCACAGACGGGAAAGAATTTTCCATGTTTAGAATGTGAGGCTTCGATCGCATATCCGACGATGTCAGTCACAATCTAGCTTAATTTGTTGCCAAAACAGAAGTTTTGATTGCGCGCGTGATTTTTTTATAAGATGGGTAAACATTTTGCGTTTATTAAAAATAAAGCGATCGAAAGATCATCGGAAAATAGACAGCGATATCGAATTTAATGGAAAACCTCACACTCTTCCGTCATAATTTATTTTCGTTTGCAGTTTTTCTTCTTTTTACATTTTATTATAGTTTCTACTGAATTTTGAACAAACAGCTGAAATAATGATGTATACAGGGTGCTTGAAAAAGACAGCAATATTCCTAGAGCTAAACGTATGTCTTAGAGCTATTTATTTTTTAGATACAGGGCGTGCAAGATGATTTCAGAAACTCAGATTTTGGATGTAAGTAAATTTTTTAAAGCACATATTTCATCGAATTTTGACAAAGGTACGTTTTTGATGATGCTAACACATGTTATAAGTTCTGTACAAATGAGAAGCGCTATTTGCGCTTATTCTGTAAATTTTTTTAAGTTAGCCAAATCTAAAATAAGTATCTTGTTCGTTTTGGGCAGTTATAACCGATCTAAAATAAAATAATGACATATATACACAATTTTTTGATAAAATATCAATAATAAAATGTATTTTGGGAAAATTGTAAAATTAAAACAGTTTACAAAAATATAGATAAAATACTGAGCTGCCAACACTGATTGTCCACTTAAAAACATCTCACACAAACCACCACCTTCCCTAAAGGGTTATTATCACGTCTCTAGCATTACAGACGGCAGTTTTAACAGAAATAGGAATAAAATACTTATATCATCACATACAGACAATCCACATTGACCGCTCTGCAAATAAAATCATCACATAAGCTTTGGCTTGAAGTGGTACTCATAAATGGTGGGCAGTCGAGGGTACGACGCCCCTTCGCAATCGAAAACGATGGCGATGGTTGTCGGGCCTTTGGTCTTGTGCTTCTTCTTGAGGATATCCTGCTGATCAGTCTCTAGTCTTTCCAATATCCTTAGAGGAGCGTAGGAAAGAGGACATCTCACTTCTACGTTCATTCTGAACCCCAAGTGAGCTATCTGATAGAAGATGTCCTCTTCGGAGTTGTTCCTAGCCACGTTCGCGTTGGGGTCGTTCGGTATTTGGTTCTGGACCTCCTCGTCGACTTCGTCCTCGTCGTTGTCTTCGTCCAGGTGGAATTTTTGTATATAAGCACCTGCAAACATAAATTTTATCGTACGGAAAAGCATCACAAATAACTATATTTAAGGTACAGCTACGAACTATCTCTTGTATCTCACCATCGTTCATCACCCCATAATAAAAAAACGTCTCCACAACATCTCCATAACCCGTGTAGACGTTATTCCCGGGCTTTTTGATCCTGGTCGCCGGATCTGGTCTCAAGATCAGTTCCCTTTCGTACTGAGCTTGTTGAAGAAACATATCATTGTGAGCTAGAACGACCCTTCTCAGTCTCATGTGCATCATTCTCTGTTTCTGGTTCCACTCCATCTCCTTCGTAACTGAAATTGGAAGTCCGATGAACCAGGAGTTCTGGAAGAAGTAGTTATACTGAAAACAAAACAGAATATTAGTCAAAATGTCTTTAAAATGTTTTTATTTATGTAAAATCAATTTACTAAGAAATATGTACACTCACTCTCGCAACGAAACTATCCGACGTGACTTTTTCGTCGAGAACTATCTTCTGAACGAACTTTGCGCAATCCAAGATGTCGATGACTTTGCAGCCGCTATAAATCAGGCAGTTGTGAAGAGGTTCTTCGTTGACCTTATCGAAATGAACGGCAAACGTCTTGGTCATCTGGACGATCTTTGTCACCTCTTGAGGCAAAGCCTAAATTGAAATAAGTTTGTACCACACGTATTGCAGCAAGTTGGCTCTTAGTTTTAACCAAAATTGTAGCAAATGATACCTACGTAGTCTTTCACAACAGCTGGGGCATAGAGTACGTTGGGACAGTGCACAAATTTCCACATGAAGGTATTGTGAGCATCGATGAGAAGACCTCCGTACATGCAAGACCTGTTGGTCCTGTAATATTCGTTGTAGACATATCTCCAAATGGTGGACATCACTATAGAATACTAAAAAGGAAATTTGTGGAAGATGGACGTCCAAATGTAATTATAAGCTAAGGTATAAATAACATCAGTCGTTAAGAAAAAAAGAAAATAAACGAAATTTGGATCACACATGCTCTTTATGACATCCATGAGAGGGAAATGTTATTATTGCCATATTAATTGTTGCAGTTTGTAGCTGTACCACAGAAGATATTTATATTTCTTAAGGCATATTTTATGAATTTATTTGAGTCCCTAAAATGAGTCTTTTTATCTCTCTCTTTCAGAAACCTGTTGGCCTTCTCGTTCGAACGCACTTTCGATTTCTTGGGTGCATATCCCACTGAATCATACTTCAAAAAAGTTATCACCTTTACATATGTTTGAATATGTACATTCTTTTTTATAGAGAGTTGTCTTCAGCATAAAATACTTTGATCGGAGCTATACTCGCGACAAGAATTCAGACGACTTACGTCATACGAACAAATGAATAATTCATTATATTTTTATCAAAATATTTACGAAATTGCAACTGAGAACTGAGAGTAATAAAACTAGATACTACACTAAAAGTTTGCGTTCTATATTGCACTAAATTGCAAAAATGTATAGTTTTTAACACGACTAAATGTCGAAAATTACGTTGACAATAAAAACAATTGCGTAACGTCAGCCATGACGTAAGACGTCTGAATTCTTGACGCGAGTATATGCTGCTTTGTTTTTGAGGAAAAATGGTATACTTGTCATTAATCTTAGAAAAATGACCATTTTCAACAATCATTATGATTTCTCGTAGTAAAAAACATCTAGGTATAGTAAGTTGATATAGTCAAACACAGTGTAATTATTAGAAAAAATCAACTTTGACACTCTGTATATTTGTTGTAAGTAAAGGAGAAACTAGATAATAAAGATCTTCAGTAATAAGAGTATGAACATCGACAATAATTCATAACCATTATTCTGTAATTGGCTACGTTTTCTTCTTGCTAGTTATGAATGCTTAAGTGTATTATAAAATAAAAAAAAACAATTAAGGCATTTCTTACTTGCATCCTTAAAATTTCCAGCATATTCAGCAACTTGGAAACGCATTTGATTTCCATATCGTCTTGCGTATAAGCTAAAGATACCTCAGTGTTTTTCACCAACACATTGAGTTTCTTCTCTATCTTCTTGAAAGCCAAATTCAGCACGTTCTCTGCATTTATTTTAAATCTACGATTAACAAGTCTTATGCTTATACCTGAAAATAAAATCTTCTCAACTAATTGGTTACTATTAATGCCTATAGCATCTCCCTCAAGTCTACAGAAAAAATCATAAAAAAGCTTCGTCGAGTCTTACTTAATTCGTGGTGTGACACGTATTTAAACACAGCTTGCAGTATCTCCGACGGCACGAACATTATGGGGTTCTTTCTCTTCCTCTCCGTCAAGTCCGCGATGCTGAGGGTGGCCTGTTCCAACTGATTCTTGTTCAGCTTCCTTCTCTTGGACCTGGTGTAGTAACCAGGCGCGTTCTGGTCGTCGTGGTCGCTCTCATCGTTGATCTCCTCAGAGTCCATCCTGATCTCGATCTTGGGCCCTCGCTCAAATTTGTAAATTTAAAACAGAATTCATCTTCTGAGTGGTATTAAAACCTGTCAAATTTATTAATGTCAATTTTGATGTGAGAGATATGTCTAGATGTCTGCGTTTGCTCTGTTTCCTAAGCAATCCGAAAAACTGAAGGAGATGCTTCCGCAAGTGATATCATGAGAAAATGTGAGTGTTTTTAAGTGGCTAGTTTTTGGGATACAGAGCGTTTTTTCTGGTGAATTAAAATTTTATTTTTAAGTTGTTATCTCTTGTACATCATGATGGAAGGCATATTTGGCCGCTATCTTCCTTTGTGTGTGCCTCTAATCAGTATATGTTTCCTTCAAAAGAAAGGATGTTGATGTTCAACTTTTGAAATAGTTTTTCCGCAATAACTTTGCCATTGCCTCCTTTGATTATAAGTATTAGCCTTTAGGCAAGGCGGTGCTCATTTTGAACAATTTTTATAGTAGGCAATTATTAATTTTTAATCATAAGTAGATATTTCTTAAGTTTTCAATTTTTTCTGTTTTATTTGTATTTTCTCCTTAAATGCTTTTTGTTCTGTTTTCCCTTTAAATTGCCATTTAAAACTGTAAATAATTTGCTTCACATTAGCTGTCAAGACTTATTAACTTAATTTCAGGATTACAAGTTGCCAAAAAACGAAATGCATTGAAATTTGTATATGCAAATATCTCGATAACCAAGCGAGATATCGAAATTGAACAAGAGGAATTTTTTTATGAAACAAAGCACGCCTTTTCCTATTTTCAATACATGATGTCCGTATTTCTACATACAAAGAAAATCTCCTTTTTATCAAAGGAACAGAGCATAACTGACGCCCTGTATAAGCAACGCCAAAATTAGTTAAAAATTCTTATTTGTCGTGCCAAAAAACATAATTGTGCAAATTTTTTTTAATGCTCCGACAGGTTTCAAAGTTATTGTGATATTTCAATATAAAATTATTACAAATTATTATTATTACAAAATATAGTAGAGCAGCGGACTACTGTCCTATTGTGCTCAAAAAGATGAAAATAGATGAAGTTACACATATTATCCTAATATAAGTACAAAAGAATAACAAAAGTTTTAAAGTACAATAAGAAAAGAGAAAAGAAAAATAACATAAATAAATTTTGCATCCACAGAAACTAACCTAATTGTTAAATAGATAACTATCAATTCTATTCTTGAATAAGTAAACTGTTGGCGAATCCACTATGTCCGGAGGTACTTGATGAATTCCAGGTGTCGAAGACAAATGTCTGGTACGCGTTTTGAAGATCTCCTTCTTAAGTTTTAAAGAATGTCCACGAAGGCGAGTGTCTGTGTTGAGTGGAAAAGCTGTGCCTAAGTTGCCAAAATTGAATTTTAAAATACGGTAAGTTAATATTAAGTCACCACGAAGACGTCGTTGATGAAATGTCGTGAGATCTGCAGATATTAATCTATCGTGATAGGACGGCCGAACAGGACCAAGGGATAATCTAGTAGCTCCACGTTGAACTTTTTCCAACATATCTTGGTCCCTGATGAGATCAGGACACCACACTGGTCCCGCGTATTCAAGTATGGGACGCACATAGCTTTTGTAGAGTCTGCAGCACGTATCAAAAGATAAATTTGAAAAAGCTTTTCGAAATAAAAACATTTTAGCATTGAATGCCCTGTATTTTTGAAACCAGCAACAATTGGATGAGACATATTTGGCTCAATCGACTTATTTTGGTCACAAGTATCTCCAGCTCCGATATTTCCCAACCTTTCACAGACACCCTGTATAGGTATGTTTGGTTAAATGGCATATTTTGGGACCCCTACATCCACCTGCTTTGTGTCGGTTCTTATGGGGACACCATGTATAAATTATTATGAAATGAAAACTTGAGTACGTTTTCCAACATTTATTAAACAACATTTTAAAATATCGGCATATATAGAATTAGATTTCCAAAATTGGAGTCAGTACAAAGAAGTGTGAATACAGTTTATGAACATCAATTCACCACTATTGGTCCGCCAACAACTCCATACAGATAATTCAAGTTACTTTTACGATAATAATTCGACGCGCGATTATAACGATGTAATGAATTCTCGTCTAAAACAAAATTCGACTACCAACTGAATTATGTATAATATGGAATAATTTTGTCATTTACGAAAATTTAATCAACGATTTTAGTACTGGAATTTAATATCTAATTCCTACATCAACATTACGCAACAGTCCAGTTAGTATATATATACAGATAGAGAATAATATCCAGTAACAATTTTAAAGGTAGTTACTTTATCAAAGAATGTTATGCATAGTATTGAAATAGAGTTTAAACACTATATGCATGAATAACCAAATAACTGCCAATTTTCTAAATTTTCAACAATATAAAGTCGTTTTGTCTTACAAAAATCATGCAATTCTCGCAAAATTAAGCATCCAGTGGTTTAAAGTGTCATATGTATTTCAGAAAATACATTTTATACGAAATTTGAACCATTCAACTATTTATAATGCACTAGCATAGGTCACTACTTCAATCAGTTCTTCATGTTGACGACTGTAGAAAGAATTATTTACTTTGTTTTATTTTAAACAGTTTATTTTTATTAATTTCTGCCCCAGCAGTGTTTCAGCCTTTTCTAACCCAAAAACTGATTAAAAGTAAATATGTCGACTGTCAAAAACCGTAACAAGGTCATAATTTTGACAATACCTACAATTCTCCAAATTTCAAAACCAAAGCATGTTTTGAAATTTTCTGACAATTCTTTATCTTGAAAAATATTGGATACCAACTCATAAAAGCTAGGTACCTAAGTTATTGCAATATTACCAGACTATTTTCTCCATAATTTGACTATTTTCGGTACATCTTTTGGTACCGTTCTATATTTTATGATTTCTATGCTAATAAACGAAAATTGTACTTTGTGAAAGCTTCCAGTTCCCCTTTCAAATAACTTCCCTCTCTGAACTTCGAAATCCAAACGAAAATGAACGAATACATATCAAAGAGGTTTTCCTAATGCAAAGATTTTCAAAGACACTTTGATGAAGTTCCATATTTATTTTAACCACAAAGTTTGAGCTTCTACATTTTCAAAAATACTTCTGAATGTGAAAATATACCAAATAAATGAATGTTAGGTTTAACAATAGTGGTGATTTGAATGATCTTTAATTGACAAAAAACATTTAACGACATTGGATGGAGATTCACATAAAATTCTCATTGGTTTCCGTGAAGGTAATGGCCGGAGCAGATCTTGGATTCCTGTGGGAACAGCCGTAATCCAACCTCGAGAGATGATACTTGTACATTTCTGGACACAGCATGTTGTAGCTGCCATCCACGGTGTCCTGGAGATCAAAATATAAGAAATATATAAATTTAGATTCACACAACAATTAATAACTCCAAGAACTATTTCAACATCAGGGACAACAGTATAACCCTTACTTGACTGTTGCATGGGTAGAAAGCCCTTCTAGCCCTTTGGTGCAGCTGCAGGACCGGACACATTGACTGAGAATGAGATGAAGGGCAGTGTTCATACAGAGTGGGCTCGTTCTCAAAACTGGTACCAGTTCTTCTAAGAAGATCGGGAGTTTTGCTGCTAAGACCTAAGAGTTATCAGATGAAAGTAAGCAGTCTGAGAACTTAAATATACATACGTTCAGAGCTGATGCTGCTAAATAGTGATGATCCAACGATTTCTTCTCTTATCCTAGCCAGTCTGTGACCGGGATCTTCACCAACCAGCCAGTAAGTGTGCATCTCTCCCTTGCCCTTGTAACAAGATAAAATATTATTGAATATGAATCAATCTCTTTCTGGATCACATTAGACTGACATTAAATCTTCAAATGCAAACTTCAGCTAGCTTTAATAATCATTTACCTTTATATGAATGATTCCCCTTTCTTCGCAAGTATAACCGCCTAGTCGCTGAAGCAACATGTACGTAGTGTGAGATATGTGTACTCGGAAAGCTTCTCCATAGCTTTCCATTCTGGAAGCTGTGTTGACAGTGTCTCCAAAGAGGCAGTACCTAGGCATCTTCAACCCTACAACTCCAGCCACCACATGGCCTGTAAGAGCAACATTTTATGCAATTCCGATCTAGGAAAATGCTTCAGTACCTGAGTGAATTCCAATCCTCAGCTGAAGAACTTCTCCTTGACGATGCTTGATCTCGAATTTCTTGATTTTACTCAGCAAGTGCAAGGCCATAGAAGCTATTTCTCCAGCATGTCTATCGCCATTCCTTATGGGGAGTCCGCTTACTACCATGTACGCATCCCCAATGGTTTCCACCTAAAAACACAATCATCAAACGATCAAAAATTATTTCCCAACCCATGACTGCTATAAATTACAAGCTTTAAGTAAGAACCACAGAAAACTAAGTTTAGGACAAATTGTTCCCATCGATACTGACTTTTATATGTTTTGCTGTTGTTTGAACAATTCAAGGAACATTTTCATTACCTTGTAGACGTCGTAGTGGGATATTATGGAGTCGAAGCATGTGTAAAGATCGTTGAGTAGATCTATGACTTGCAAAGGAGTACTGACTGCTGAAAGTTCTGTGAAACCAACGATATCACTGAAATATATCGTGACGCATTCGAATGATTCAGCTTCGACTTTTTCACCTTTCTTGAGTGAGTCTGCTACCGACCTACAAACGAAAACAAAATGATCCTAACAATATATTCTGAACGTGTAATTACTGATTGTATTCAGATATGAAGTCTGAAGTATTGTATAGCATACAAACTTCTTGACCTTATTGTTACACTTATTATGTAACGAAATTGACTAATTGGACAAAACGTAAAGCAAAAAAATCATACCTTAAATTCAAGATGAAATATAGATCAGTTTAAAAATATTGAGGTTCTTTGACTTACTTGGGTAACATTCTATGGAGTAAAGCATCAGTTTTCTTTTTCTCTTCTGTCAATTGGTTGGTCCTTTCTTGGACAAGCCCTTCTAAATTGTAGGCGTATTTCTCCATTATAGCCAACATGTTGTCGAAGATATTCGGCTTAAGTCCTGCCTAAAATTCCTATCTTTACAATTTCGTGTACAAGTGATATTTACTTAAAAGCTCAAAGTACAATTATTGCATACGCCTGCATTCTAAATGAAATGAAAGTTGATTAAAACTTTTATGTCATGTTTTAATATCGTATTTCTTTGATTTAGGTCACTATTTAAAGAACTTCTACCTCGTTACCCTTATATCAGGTGGTTCACTGTGGAAAGCTCGAGTAAACAGAAAACAAAAAAGTATTTCTAATTATCGCGGTGTCATTACACGTAAGATTTAGTTTCCAGTCGGCTTCTCCAAGTAGATAAGAAACGGAAGAAATTACAAAATTTCATTGAAAGCTACTCTGTTTTATTAGTATCGTAGTAGACGTTCTCCAGAAACAGTGCATTGCATTGCATTGCATTATTTTGAATATATACAAAATGTACTATTTCTGCAAATTGCATTACACTCGTATCATTCAATAATTTATGTTTAAATATACAAACTGTCCTAAATTTTCCAATTGGTGGTGAAAAGATGCTACAAATTTCATTACATAACAGTTTGGTATCAACTTACCTGCATTTCTTTTAACCTGACCCTCACATATCTTATATCAGGCCTCTGTTCAGGTTCCTCATGCCAGCAGGCCTTCATACTCTTTATTATGTAGTCTGCAGCCCCCAGGTTCTCTAGGGGAGGCCTCAGGGGAGCTTCTTGGTTTTCTTTCTTCACTCCACGGATGATTTCTGTAAAGGAATATCTTAAAATCATCTTCACACCAAAGCATTCTTCTCACCGTGTGGTTCCATGTTGATTTTGCCCCAAGGTCCTTGCCTGCCGATGATTTCATATAGTACAATAGCAAAGGAGTAGACGTCTCCCTTTTGAGTACCTCTAGGAGGTGGTGAAGGGTCCCTTAGAAGTTCTGGAGCTCGCCATAGCAGTCTCCTAAGCTCTTTGGTCTTCCACTCTGGATCATCTTGGTTAGCTGTAAATATTGATAATGTTCACTGTGAAAATTAAGTAGTTATTGTTATATTAACAAAAACGCAAACAAAAAACTGTTTATTTACCTTTAAACTCATGTAGGCCAAAGTCTGATATCTGTAGCACCCACCTGCTGTCAATGAGGCAATTGCTGGATCTCAGATTGCCATGAGATATAATTTCGCTGTCATGCAGATATATCATACCCTGAAATAATTAAGAAAACCAAGAGAACTGAGATAGCTCATAAATATTAATAGCTTTCCTTGGAGAACAATAAACTAATGTAATATTAAATATTTTATGAGATAATACTTTAGCAAGAGATTTCTGAGAATAAACGAACTATAGAGAATTGCGGATATAATTTTTTTCTTCCTTCATTTATGTAAAGTTCGGAGTTATTTTTTAGCATTAGCTTCGTAGAGTAATGAAACTTCTAAGGCCTTGACTTGTATAAGTTTTTATTTGGTAACAATATAAAGTTTTTTCAGGAATTGAAAATTGTACCTAACAATAAATGATACTACCAAGTTATACTAAAGATTCGAATAATACTCTAAGCAATATGCCTTACAAGGTAGGAAAAGAGTTAATAGAGAAAATATATCACAAAAACAATTGAATATGATATTTTCTTAAAGATTTTAAATCAAAGGTATGAGATTAACCATTTCTAATCAGAAATTAGCATTTAGCGTTCTATAGTTAGGCTGCCATATTAAAATAAGTAAATTACAAATTTTGAGCTCCATACTTGTCATAATGAGTCTATTTTTTATTCCACGAAAAGTCCTTTAAAAAACACCCACTTACTACCCATTATTATTATTAAAATTAGAGGTATGTCTTATTAATTTCAAACAAGTACCTTTATTATATCCGAAACCAGAGAAGAAACGAACATATTGTCCAAGTTGAGATCCTGGTTGGCCAGGACGTCCTCCAAACTGCCCCGAGCTGAATACGCGGTCAAGATAGCGACATGTCCGTGGTCCACACTAGCGCCGATGAACGGGATCAGATTTTCATGTCTCACCTCGCGTATCTAGAAAATTAAACTATTGTAAAAGCATCATGTAGACAGTAACATTCGCCAGTGCGTGAAAGGTGGCAAACGTTTGTCAAATCATAAAAATTGGTGACCCTGCTAGTATAAATAATTGTAGATCCATTACTTCGTTAAGTAATTTTGTGTTAGGGATGTATAATCATATTTTTCCTCTTTTCAAGGGCATTATATCACCAGACCAATACGGCTTTATACGAAACTACCACAAATCTGATGTGTTTTATACAGTTTATATGTAATGTAACTGATCAGTATGAACAGGCTGACATTATGTATACCGACTTCACGAAAGCCTTCGACCGTGTAGATCACGATATGCTTCTGCAAAAACTTGAGGTCTATGGGCGTTGTGGAAATCTTCTACAGCCATTTTCCTAGTATTTGCCGAATCGTTTCCATTATGTTACTTACAACGGATTTAGATCTAGTCAATATCGTTTTACTTCCGGAGTACCTCAGGGTTCCAATCTGGGCCCACTCTCATTTCCAGTTTTCATTAATGATATCATAAATTGTATTGATCGTCGTAAACTGGTTATGCTGATGTTTTATCCATTTTTTCTTCCATATCATCTGATGTCGATTATGTTTACCTGCAGAGTCAATTAAATAAAATAGCTTTTTGGTGTGAGAATGCGCTCCTTGCATATTTAAACGTATTAAAATTAATTTTCCTAATTTTTGGAATGTTTATCAAGAAATTATTGTAACGACTTGCAAGACACCCTGTATGTAAAACAAGGAATACCTGTTTCAGCTCCTTTCTTATAGACCTCGTCAGATCCACGTGCCTTTTGTGCAAGCACTTGATGGCTACGATGTTTCCTTTGTAAAGCCCTATGGTGGTGTACGCCCTCTTTGGCGACTGCTCAGACGTATCGGCGATGCTGCTGGTCGGAGCGTGGAAGACACTGTGTCTGCAGACCCTGATCTAGAAACACACGAGTTAGGCTCAGAGATCTAGGCTACAAAAAGGGAAACGTTAAATATGAGGCAGTTTGGGAAGAGCGAAAAGAACAATTTATTATCCCGCACAGCGTAGTTCTACTCAAGGATAAAGGAGATTCTGCAGAATGAGTGTAATTTAGCATGAAACTAAATTGTTTTGCTGAATTTTCTGACAATCTAAAGATATTATCTGGATGATTCTACGTACGTAAAAGAAGGGCAATATTCGATTTTTTTTTAATTCTGTTTGATTACTTACACTGTTAAGACTTCGACCGCAATAAGCTGTAAGCAATTTTTCTCCTTTATTCTTCTACAGAATGACTTAATTCTTTAACTGTCGGCCTATTTAATATTTATCTATAACTTCCCCGCGTTGAGAATTTTGATAACAATATCAGGTCAACTTAAAAAGATAGTTTCGAAAATAGCTGCACTTATATTTTCCTTATAAGAGGAAATTAATAGATATATTTTTTTAAAGATTTTTTACGTTTGTCCCATATCAATATACAGGATGTTCTGAGCGCAAAAGTGAACCTAAGCCTAATAAACATGGTCGAATATCAACGGTTACTGAGATAGCAATGAAAATATTTTTACCCGAGTTAAATATTGCAATAGTGTTTATTCTGTAGGTATTATAAATTATAATATTGATTAAAAATCTAACAAACCAAAATTAATGAATTAAATGTTCAAATATACCACCGTTCGCCTCGATGCATACATCAGCTCGTTTGTGGATTGCGCGGTGGCTCGTTGAAGTGCGCGGTGATTTTCTCTTATGAGTGTTGCACAACTGACAATCGGATTGAATAGCGCCTCTCTTGTGTTCACTTTTGTTGCATATACTAATGATTTATACCATCCCCAAAGGCAGAAATCAAGGGGATTTAAATCTGGTGACCTTGGTGGCCAATTTTGGAAACCACCTCGGGCCATGTAACGTTGTGGAAAGCTATTGTTAAGATGATTGATCACACCACGACTAAAATGGGCAGGGGCACCATGCTGAAAGTACATGTTTTGCCTAATATCCAAGGAACATCGTCCACTAGATCTGTCAAATTATTTTCTAAAAAATATACATATCTCCAGTAAGACGACCATCTATAGGTCACCCAATGCTCTCAACGGTTAGTGGTAGTGCGTTTTAAAATTAGTAGTACCTTCACACACACATTAGGCATATTTTTACATAGAATTATATAGTAAATTTGGTACGTTTAGTAATTTTACAATGTAAAAATGAATTTCACATTGCTATTTGTAAAAGTATTACAATATATTCTATAAATGTACACATTATACAGATTCGGAAATTGCGGATCTTTACAGAGAAAGTAGAAATTGCCGCTTCATTCCAGGGAAGGTACGAACTTTAAGAGGGGAGGCGACATGCATTGGTCTAGCATTCCCCACTACTACGGTAATCGGTTCCGTATCGCCATTGCAAATCTAACTGTCAGATCAACTGATGCCAGTGTTGTCAGATCTCATCCATTCCGAGGAAATCGCATGCTTTCATATTTTGATTACAAAATCTCATGCTTTTTAATATACACAAAAAGAAATAATAAAATTATTAAAATTACTCTTTGAAATCTACCAAAACAAAGACCTAACGAGAAATAAAGGAAAAATCGAGGGCAAAATTGAATAGATGGAGGTAGGTATCTACATTATTTGGGTACTTGAAATATCCTTTATTGTAGACTGCTCTCTTAATAATTAGCAATGAATACATAAACGGGTATGACAGTCTACGGATATCAGGTGTGTGTGCTGTATTCACGCTGTATTGCAGTGATTCTTAAAGGTCAATTCACACATGCGGTACTGTGCGCCGACTGTGTCGTAACCGTGCACCGACTGTGTTGTGTTGTGCATATTCACACCAATCATGTTATTACGTGCCACAGTTGCTTAGTTTGTATCATGGATCCAAGAGAGGAGGAATACCAGCGGCAAAATTGCGACACCCAAAAATGAACGAGCGCTGGCCGAATCAAGACGACCGCCCTCTGGTCGCCTTCCAATAGTTCTCACTAGAGCGTTTATGCACGTATCGTGTCGGACCGTAACCTTGAGAAATCGCTTTCAGAGCGGTCGGAAGCAACAGTCAGAGCACAGTCTGTGCCTAGACCTACATGTGTGAATTAAACAGTGCAATTCAATACATTTTCAATGGAAACTTCAGGTGATAGATTTAGTTCAAATCGACACAGTCGGTGCACAGTGGGTGCCCAGTACCGTATGTGTGAATTGACCTTAACTCTATTCCGTAAGGGTACCTACATTTTCTGGAAACAACAGATTTTACGACCCGTTAGTCACCCTGCGTCACGTCAACTGCGCCTCAACGTTCGCCCGGCCTAACAATAAAATAAATTAGAAAGGTTACGTGGTTAATAACTTTTAAGTAAGTACCTGTAACTACCTACTTACAATGTAATATTATGATAAAATAGCAGAACATAATGATTTTTAATGAAATAAAAATAGCATTACAAAAGTAATTGAAAATTACTTGCTTCTTTGAAATTATTCTCATGCACTGAATTTTTCCCACCTGGCAACACTGCTTGATGCAAACACGCTGTGGTCGAAGTATGCGTGTAGCATGACACAAATACACGCAAGCGGCAAAATACAATTCACCATCAAAATCCTCACTTTCCAAATCTGTATTATAATTACATAGGAAGTTTATGGTTTTATTGTATATTGGGAGTTTTCTTGTAAAATTTCAAGTGTCAGTGTAAGATCATCATTATTTTTAGAATTATTTTAAGGCAATTATAAGGATATTCTTACAAAGTATATTTGTAAAGTTACTGGCTTTTTTTCATTGTCCCACAGCTGTTAACTTTTTTTTCAAACGCCCTCTTTACTATAAGTTTTTATTGGGAAATTACTTTCAAAAATTATTTATTTTCATGCCTATAAACGTCAAATAAATATGAAACTTCCATTTTTCGATTATAATAAAATACGGAATAGATTTTCCACAAAAAATACGAGTAAAAACTTTCTAACAATCTCCTTTTCTTGCAATCGTGGTAATAACAACCCACTCCACCTCTTAACTCAACACCTCGAAAGGACGTTGTAATTTTCCGCTAAATAGACCCTACATGCTAAAAACCGGTAACGCCGTTGCTACGCTAGGACAACAATAACCTCCTTACCATATTCCTGTTTCTAGTCGACACTTCAGCAGTTTCTGTGGGAATTACGGTGACATCCCTCATATCGATTTTCCATAAGAGACAGGCCAATTTTTGCTCGTAACGATAATGCCTGCAAAATAAAGATATACCCGTTCAGTCTCGAGCAAACTAATACATATTATAATTGAACTTAAATATTGGTGCCCAAATGTTTTATAATATAATCGATAAAGTAAACAAAGAAACCGCATAATGGAAAGTGGATACGCATTCGAACTAAAACAATGTATTTTCAACATATTCCAAAATGAAAAGGATGAAAATACTTGTCAAACATCTATGTATTTCTAAATTCTTTCGACTCGATGGATTTTATGCACAATATACTATTTTTTAAGATTATGTAAACATAAAAAAAATCATATAATATGCTAAATATACGCTGTGCATATTTGGGTTACCCTAATGATATCTAAGAATATTGAAATTACGTATTCTTCTGTCGAAAATTTCATACATTATATCTTGGAGCGCAATCAGAACTTCCTAATGATCATGTATGATTGATCGAGTTTTTTATGAGAAAGATGGAGGAAGATGCGGGAAAATTAAGCCTTATAATTGGATTTCCAGAGTGGATGCGGATGTAAAATCATTAAGATGTTAATTCGATATTTTACTCTTAACAAGCAATTGTCACAAAGTTGTCTAACAAGTTCAACTAACGACTTCATAGCATTTATCTTGAAATATAACTTTCTCCAAGCTTAATTTGTCGCTTTCTATTATCAGTGACATAACGAATTCACATGCAAAATTAAAATATTTTCAAATTGCAGAATTTATTGTCAGCATTGAAACTCCGTGTGTTTACATTAAGATTTTATGTGCTTTAGTGACTATATTTTCATTTTTAAATACTTTATAATTATTTTATTGTATTAGATTGTGTTGATTGCTTCTTAAAAATATGTTTATTTATTAATGTGTTTTATCTATTATTAAGTCGATGATCCTGTCATTGGAAGAAAACTGCTAATTCGATTCACATGGAAAGAAAACAACTTTTCGTAGAACTAGATAATTGTACTGACGTTTAAAAATGAAATAACAACTTTAATAATCCGCACCCAGATGAAGTAATCATCAGGATGAGGATTAAGAGCTTATCTATGCTCAAGACCGTTATCCTTCATCCGCTTACATCCTGGAACAAGAAATAATTATGACTGAGGACGTTTTCATTGACAAGGCAATGCGCATTTCGAGAAAAGTTAAATACAGTGTTAGCAGCAGTTTTTTTCAACGAAGTACAAAAATATTACTGTTTTATTTTATATTTTCAAACTTACTTGAGAGCGAACAACACTCCTACAACGACGATGGTGGAGACTAGTATCATGCTTGCGACAAGCTTCCAGTCGATCTCGTAGATGCATTTTTCACCGGAAAATCCACACTTGGGCTCTGCACGCGGCAGTCTCCCTCCTACCCACTGAATAGGCCTGTCCAGGTCCAAATACTTGAATTCCTAAGCAACAGAAAGCAAGATATTTTGTCCTTAAGAATATAAAACGTATGCGTAAAGTTTTAAGCGTTTCAACATCATTTATAAACACTTAAAACAACAGCGGCCCAGGATGTGAACCTTGATGAACACTTAAAATAATTCTGAAGGATTTAGAAAGCTAATCAATAGAGGTGGATATTTAAATTTAGTACAAGATAAGGAGGTTGAAAAATGCAAGGTAGTTTTTAGAAAACACTGTTGAGTTTTAGATGATTTAGCATTTCATGTAAGATCTGCTCAATTTTTGGCATTGAATGCATGTAGGACTTACGGGAAGAGCGGAACTTTTGTTGCTTCCGTTCGATTGGTACTGGAAATATCCCACAGGTTGCATACTCATTCTCAGTGTGCCATTCATTTCTTTATCGTCTAAAAGTGCCACCACGGTAAAGTTACCCTCTGCGTCTCCGTTACCATCTATAAATACCTGTTAACGAAGATATACGATTTAAATTCTTAATTCTGATGTTAGGTTTGGACAATGAGTTAAAAAAACAGACATGGTAAAAGGAACAGCGATTTTGTAAAAGAGGTTTATATATCTAACTGTATCTCTGAACATTGAACATTCAAAAACACCCTGCACACAAAAACAACTCAAGTTTGACCTGCAGCAGTGCCTTTTTTACAATATAACTTTAAGTATTAACTTTCTTTTCAGGAAAAGTATACAAACTGTTGAAATTTGAGTTGAGTTTGAGTTGAAATGAGTTTTTAGAGAAGGAGTTTATTACTCAAAATGGATCTCGATTAGCTAATTACAAAATGGAACTGATAACAATAGAAAGATATCTGTCAAGGGATATGCTTAGAAATTTATAAATTAACTTTGGTAATTCCTGAACTATTGTCCACAACTATCTCAAACGTAAGTTCAAATAGCTTTCAAAACAATAGAACAACAGCACACGAAACTAACTTCTCTACAATGACGTCTATGAGTAGCCACGCTTACTAAATAACAGTGGCACATTAATTAGTAAATTGTATATGATGCAGAGTGTAACAATAAAGCATGTTACTCCAAACTGCGTAATTTTGACAACGATTTAACCCTACTTACTTATATACAAAAATTCCCTTTATGATGTCACATAACCAATGTTACATACTTCAAGGGTATAATATAGAACCCAAATGGTGTAGATTTAACTAAACTTGCTTAAACGAAAAATGTGGTATGATTTACTCGCTGTCCGGATTTTAATCCGCTAGACTTTTACTTGTGGAGTCATTTGAGAGGAATTGCTTACAACTCTGTACGGGAGAAGAACTTTGGGATGGAATACAAACAAGTTAACGAATGTATCCTTTCCTATTCTCAAATTCATTAAGGGTTGTAGTAAAATGACCGTCCTGTATGATTTAACATAGGAATATAATTACCGCATACTTTATAAAAAGAAACTAAATATCAGCAAATTTCAAGTCGGTTAACAGGAAGAAAACAAGAAATAAAAAATGAAACTAAATCTCTGTAACTTTTTTGCTACGTTTATATACAATATTCTTTCATTTATCTGGTGCCACTTACATCGTACCCTTGTATGGAATGGTATGACCTATTAATGATTCTACGGAGTATGGCCGTTCCATTTCTTGGATCTTCATTATTTTGAAAGACTTCTGTCAAGGCTCGTGCGTAGATCATTACAGCGTCGTACAAATAAGCTGCCTGGATAGGAACCTGCACAAAAATTTAAAAATTCGGTTAACAAAATTCCCATAAATGTTTTTTTACAATTATAATGTTTTATAAGCGAAATTCGAATAGATACGCCACTGCACGTGCTGGCACTAGTACAGCTTTAATAACTTTCTCATTACACCACTCCTACGGAAGGAGACGAGACACAACGATTTTTAGCAAGGATTCATTAATTTAAGCACCGCAAACTTTTTCTTATATTGTGGAAAAATTGCGTAAACAAATATTTGTACTACGAGAGTTGGAACAGCGGTATTTTGAACGATAATAAATTAATAAATAACGATTTGAGCTTAGACTGTAATTATTTATACTCTTTGTTAACCTACGAAGACCTTACGATTCTTTGTGCTCAAAAATTGAAAAAAATGCTCGTGATCAGAAGTGGGATACAGCCACGTTACTATAAATACAGGAATAATAATAAAAATCATAATAATCTTTATCAATCAATGTTTAATTTCTTCGGAAAAATTGTTGTAATTTTAAAAGGATTTGTTTTAGATGTCAAGATATAAGGATTGATTCTCTCGTTACAATCCTTTCTGGTGTTTCTAAGCAGTACCTGGAGCCGTTTTGCCGTGCAACGTTTCCGAGATATTTACATTTTTAATGGTAATAGTTTTAGCCAAAATATTATTGGGTTTAAACCATTACCAGGTGATTTGTGACATATTACTTAGAAAACACTCTGTATGATCCAATGCAAACCACAAAAGCTAGTAAGTAAAACAGCAGTAGTCCATGATTTAAATAGAAGTGATTTTAATTCTTACCTAAGAAAAACATGACTTACCGATATACTATCAAAGATTTTATGATGATAAGGAACACAGAAGGGTGGTTTGGCGGAAGAAGCTTTGATTCTCTCGCAAATATATCTGGAAATAGTTATTTACGCAATAAATGCATTAGATTTGTTTTTGCAGCAATTGGAAATGGTTTGCAACTGTCAGAAATATTCGACCAGTTAAGTTGACAACGCGTTACCATTGAATTTAACGCAACACAGTCAGACGGACATTTCTGATAGTTTCAAACCGTTTCCTGCAGCAGAAAGTACGGTAATAACGTGGTATTCCACGTATTGCGTACAACGTTTTATCTACAACTGTCGAGTTTATTAGCAATAATAATAATTAATATTATTATTAAACATAATTTATGTTCTAGTGCGATATAATGTAAAAGTCGTCTATTAAGAAGAAGTTATCGTAGATTCTGAAACTGGTAGTTTACCTTCTGATTTAGAAGAAACGACGTGAAATATCGTGGACACCCTTTTGCCGGAAAAATCACGGAGTGTATATGAAATAGCGTTTAATCGGTACGAATAATTGTGTTCTACTAAAAAAATCAAGAATGTCACTCATGAAAAAGTATTGTAGGCTTACTTTGAATGCTTCTCTAAGAAAAGAAAACCATCTTCTCTCTGGTCGTATTATTCGATGAAAAGAAGTATTTTATTAACAAGAAAAACGTCGATATTAGTAAGTACCTGGAGTTGGTTGCATTAGTAAAACGTAAATCAGAAGGTTCCAGACCTAAAAAATCCAAAATTTTTACTAAACAAGATGTCACAAAGTTTTTAACGGAAGCATCAGATGATACATGTTTATTCAAAAATGTTGCTATGATAATTGAACTAAGCGGAGCATGCAGAAGGGAGAAATTGACAAATGTGCTTGTTGAAAATGTGATAGATGGAGGATCCGTTTTTAGAATTACTTTACAGAATACAAAAACAAAGGAAATGCGAGAATTTTTGTAACATCGGGGAATATCCCAGGGTTGAATATGGTAAAACTTGTCAGACAATATGTGAAAATACGACCTTGCAACACAAACCATCGACGTTTCTTTGTCACTTATAAAAATAAGAAATGCACGAAAGAACCCGTTGCAATTCACACCTTTGGTAAAATGCCAAAAGTTATTGCCACTCTTTTAAATTTACCTGAAATACGACCTTGCAACACAAACCATCGACGTTTCTTTGTCACTTATAAAAATAAGAAATGCACGAAAGAACCCGTTGCAATTCACACCTTTGGTAAAATGCCAAAAGTTATTGCCACTCTTTTAAATTTACCTGACCCTGAAGAATATACCGGACATTGTTTTCGGCGATCGTCTGCTTCATTTTTGGCCGATTCTGGAGCTGATCTGTGTACCGTGAAACGCCATGGCGGATGGAAAAGCAATACTGTTGCTGAAGGTTACATCGAAGAGCAAAAGAAAAAATATCAGAAGCAATTTTTGGTGCCAACAACCAAACAGGATTACAAGTTTACGAAAAAGCACTGATGGAAAAACTCTAGAATCCATTGGAATTAATATTGCAAATTGTAGTAATTGCTCTTTTACCATTTATAATAAATAGTTTTGTACATAGTTATGCATTTTGAATAAACTTTTTTGATCTCTCCATCACATGTTTTTCATATAGAATTTAATTATGGGATTAAGTACCATAATGAGCTTCCTTATGTCATCAAAATTGAGTGACATAACGTTGTCATTATGACATGCCATCAGATAATTAGTTCAATTTGACAAATAGACTACTGGACAAGGTTACATTTGAAAATAATTGCATGCTTTATTCTTAATTCTATACTGAACCCAGTTTATTTTTCTCCACTATTAAAGCAAGATATCGCAAGACTAGAGGGGGTTCAGAGGCGAGCCACCAAACTTCCAATTGGTCTTAAATATTTTTCGTATGAAGAACGTCTTCGGCGTCTTCGTCTTCAATCTTTAGAACAAAGGCGTATTCGAAGTGACCTTATTACAATTAGGATCCTGCATGGCGAACTGTACTGCCCACAGGTAATGTTTAACTTAAACCCTAACCCCCGTATTAGAGGCAATTCATTCAAACTTAAAAAAGAAAGCTTTCGTACACGGAACAGACAACATTTTCTATCCAACAGGATATTCGATCAATGGAACGATTTACCAGATAATGTGGTTACAGCACCGTCTCTAAATTCTTTTAAGAATAGACTTGACCATCACCTTAATCAACATCCAATGTGAATGATCTCTTATTAATTTCTATAGTATTTATATATATTGTACTTTGATTTCTTCTGTTTTTTTTTTGTATTAATTGTGTTTACTATGTTATCAGCCATTTATAGAACAACTTGAAATCTACTACGAGGAGCGTATTTAAAGACCTGTACTGCTTGTTTTTCTGACAAGCAGTCTCAAACTGTCGTTAGGATATAAAAGTACAGATAACGCCGCAACAAAGCGATTCTAAGCACATTTAGGCAATGTTCTTGCCCCCTGAGAATACTTACTTGTAATTCGGATCTCTCGGATGCGAAGGAGTCAGCTTCAGCACCGATCTAAAACCCATTACATCGCTACCATTGCCCCAACTTTCTCGCAGGAATGGATCCAAGTAATCTGCAAAGAGAATAATCCAGAAAAAACTCATAGGTTCTCGATTAGTAGCCATCTAAATGGGTTTGCATTAAGAGGGCAGCGATCCCTCTTATTTTTTGATATTGGCCTGTTATAAGTTCAAGACCATGAATGTTACAGGTTATCGTACACTACCTGTTCGTTTCCTGCAGTCTTATTTTATGAAGCGAAGAATTTTACACGTTCGTAACCTTACAGAAGCCAAAGGAAACGTGTATTATGGATATGTACTCATTACAAATCCATTGCCTTTCTCACATTCATTAAAATAAAAATAAAACGTTCTGGAGAAGTTGTATTTGATTTTACATAATACAATTTGCAAGTGTATATGTAAATATATGTATATTCATAGTTCTGTGATATGAAAAAAGTAATTATGTTGTTGATTAACTTAAAGTTTACCTAAGTACCTTTTGAAACCAACTATATGAAGCTAACGGAATGGCAGAGGACGTAACTGCAATAGAAGATAATTTTATAAAAACAATTTACTACTATATGACTTTACATGTTGCTTTGACATCTCAGTGTCTCTGACATTGCCTTAGTTTAAAATCATAGACTGCTCTGACAGAGTGGTAGACAGGCAAACAACAAACGGCTAACATTAATTTAGCGAAGGAAGACTGACTGACTCCATCTATACAGAGTGTGACAATATCTGAGCATTTAGATTTTATCAACAGTTCTTAATGACACCACTGTTAGCAGACCTTGTGAAACACTCCATATATTATTGGCAGTACCTCTGCGGATGATTTTGATCCGCCTGTTGGGGTCGTAGATCTCGTCGTCTACAGATATCACAATGTAGTCCCCAGTGTCGAGCAGTTTCCGCTTTTGGAGGCATTTTATAAAGTCGATTAGAGCTATGTGTTCTCCCACGAATACGTAAACTGCAACAAAAGGATTTTTTTAGATTGAACACTGGACTGACGAGGGAATGATGTCGTATTACATCTCTAAACCTGATGATAGTCTAGCCGTTATGTGGGTAAGAATTAGTAGGGTGGAGTAGGTACAACAGACAAATAGTTATATACAGGGTGAGTCAGTCATAATGTCATTAATTTTAACCACGTATTCGGGAGGCCTAATAAAGGCAGAAAATCGAAAAAAAATTTTTACTCGACCTTTAAAAAAATAAACAAATCACCCTATAAAAATCAGTAACACGACGCTCCTGGTGCGCTACGAACTTTCTGATGACGCACCCATACGACAATCGAATGCCGGATTAAACATCGTTGCCACATCATGTTTACATACATAATATCGTCTAACACATCAGCGTGTTATTCAAATTTACCATTTAGCACTCTGCATTTCCCGCATTTCTTTCCCCCAAATTTGTAGATCACGCCACACATTTGGAGGGGGGATGGAGAGAATACAAGCAGTAAGCAGTAGTTTGTTTATTTCGGTCTAGAGTATTCGTCGTTAATTCACAATGCATAATTTTACAAATTCCGAATATCGAAAATGGTAGGGTTATACGGAAAATGTTTACGAAATGCGACTGACCCTAATTTTATTAATAAAGTGCTATGGACGGATGAGTGCAGTTTTACTCGAACTGGCATTTTAAACAGGTTAGTACTATACTACTTAAAAAACAATACATTTCTAGGCTAGATGTACGTAACTACAAACTGAATAATTAATTGTACTTATGCGTAATACTAAAGATTCATATTTATTTGTAAAACGTAGTGAAAACGTAATATCAAAATTATTAAACTGTAATAACCTAACATTCGAAAACATTTATTTATTATTTACATTTGTAAATCAATATTTAAGGAACATTCATTCATGTATCTAGATTTAAAAAAAATAGTTTTACTCCTTGTCGTTAAATGACATTACAAGAACTAGGTAACTATATTATTGACCTAATAATACGGTAGGTCAAGATTTACTCTCGATAACTTATGAGCATCAGATTAGCTGCGTGCCATTTCGGTCTTGGACAGTTTTCTGTAGACAACATGATGGTTTTTTATTACTTAGTATTTAAACACGAAACACTTTTCAGCTTCTCTTAATAATTTACCCATTAGGTATAGGTTTTTATGTAATGTACGTAAATGGTTTATTACTCGGATTATTATTAGAAACGTTGGAGTTTTATTGCAATCATAATAGCTACATTTGTTCAGAGAAAAATCCACACGGTACTTGTCGGTTTAGCTTTAAGAGGAGGAGTGTCCGGGTATCGTTTGATTGGGCGGTATTTTCTACTGGAAAACCTGAGTGGACCGCGTTACTTGCAATTTTGAATAGAATTATTTGATTGTTATTATTTGATTTCATTGGATATTAACATTTTAAATTATTATTGGCTGAAGTTGAACTGAGCAAGAAAAAATGATATTCTAAAATAGTCAGTACAACCGTTTATTTGTGATGTCTAAAACCTAGAGGAATGTTTACGATTCCTTATTTTTTAAATTTTGCTTGGTTATAAATAACTATTCGTTCTTTAACGTTAAACTACGATTTATGCTTTCGCATCCCACGGCATGTTACACCTCTAACTCAACCTACGTTATTTATCGTCTCCTGTATTGCAATAAAATTACATTTACCCAGTCTCCTTGAGCGTAACACAGTTACCAACCAATGTAGAGCAATTTCAACAGGCTCGTGCATCTCATAGTTGTTTAGACAGATTTATATTTAATGGCTCCGGCCCATATAGCGATTTACATTTGGGTCAAGGGTGGCTTTGCAACAAATGTGTCGAGTTTCTGTCCCAGGCGGCTGCGTTTTTAAGTCTGACGGTGGGTAACGCCAAAAGCACAAATGGGGATAATATAGAAGAGGGTATAGAGTTACAGGATAAAAGGTCGAATGGTATGAGGTGAATACCGTTAAAATTGAATAAAACAAAGAATGGGTTCACAATGACTAAGTACAAGTACTTTAAAGAAGGGATACTTAGAGAAAGATAAGAAGTAACGGAATCACCCAAAAAAAATTTGAACTTATTTATAAAGCGATTTTTTTTTAACTGTATTAAACCCTTATTTATTGACGACAACTAGCAACACAACTAAGGTGGCCTGATGACTAAATGGTAAAATTTGTGTTATCGGACAAGATTTTATAATTAAAGTTTGTTGCGGGTGCAAGTTTTCTATTATCAGTATTTCGTTCGATTTTCTAAGAATAAATGGGCATTTTATTTAAATGCAGGCGGAATCTGTGTTTTATTATTATAAATCCTGATGGACCTATGTAGTCGTAGGTGTATAACTACTCTAAAAATCAATTGTTTTTATTTATGTAAACAATTATCTGTTTTTACAGTTTAAAGCCGCAGTTTGGAGTCAGTTGTAAAGCAGTGAATAAACATATTTCTGCTTTAAGGGCGCCGTATTCCTGAAAAAGTGTTTTCTACAAATATAAATAATTTTAGACATTTAAGAACTGAATAATATAGAGTTTAGCAAATAACAAGGATGTTATTTCATGCCACCTGCAAATATTCAAAGGTACCGAAGTAAAATCAATATTTAACATCAGAAAGCGATCTATCCAATGAATTTTTAGGTACTGAAATCTTTCAAAATACGTATTTTTTTAAATTCAACTATAGATGTAAACATTGTTATAACATAAACTTACATGGTTCTGCATATAAGATTGTTCACTTTTGTTTATATGTATGTGAAAATAATTGTTAAAATGTGGGGTTAGAATAGCGAAATTATGTGTGTCATATAAATGCATTTTAAAAGTTATTACATTATTTGAGGAAAGTTTAAATAGTAAAAGTGGATAAACAAAACATCAATAATTCTATTTTTGATATTACTTTTGCTCTACGAGTTTTATTTTTCGAGATTTCAGTACCTAAAAAACACCACAAATTTGATAATTTTACGGCGAGAGATACGGGCACGTTCGTTACAAAAAGAACAGCTATGCAATCTTTACCACGTCAGTTTTCGATTGAAATAGTTTGGAAAGAAAATAACAAATCAAACAGACCCAGGTTGCATTTTTTAAAAGAAATTTTGTTTACTGTGTTTTGATGTTGTTGCTATTGGATGAGCAGTTGAAAAATGATGAAAGTACTGTAAATAATACAATGTGTTCTTTTAAAATTGGTACTATTGAAAATTCTTTGATACAATTAAAAATTACACAACACAATTTACGTCCTTATATTGCTATTTGTCCTTATCGGTATCCTTATTGTTCTTGTTATATTGTAATTGTGATGATATTGTTCCTCCATATTACAAAACATTAGTTGCTTCGTATTTATACAGCCTTCATCCCCATTATTTTCTTTTTATGTCATGAAGTGGCAGTCAATAATTACTTATTGTAAAAGTGTCATGGTAAGTTATTGATTTTAATTAAAATATACCTGACACAGTGGCGGCTCGTGAATTTAATAAAAGGTAAAGCGTAAGCTTATACAATATTTTGCGGTTAATTTGGTTATATTAACTTTACTTTATAAATATAAAGCCTACGATCCTTCAAAGCTGTAAAATGGCTATTAAACTTCCTTTATCATTTCCTCCTTTCCTTCTTCTTCTGTATCACAGTTACTTTTATTTTATTCCATTTGGCAAACCTGCACTCAGTTTAAAATCAGTCCACTGGATATCCGGTATTTCATTATGACATCAGCTATGAAAGAAAGCAATGCACTTTCTCACATAAAACTGTCGTATGTAAAAGCAGGAACCGGAAAATTAATACTGCACACAATACGATAGTAGGATGTTTCTACGATACAAAACTGGGCAATAATGTCCTGCACAACATGCAATTTTGAATATATTTCACCTCTGCTGGAAAATAGGAAAATCCTGTATTTATGGCCTATCTCGAATTTATCGTCCCTAAAATTAAATTCGTCTAGTCGAAATTTATTGGCGTTTGTGTACATATAATAATTTTATAGGTAATACATATAAGCCCTACTCTAATGGGTCCATTATTTATATCTAGTAAAAAAAAAGAAAAATGTCCGCACCATACATTTATTTAAAAAGGGCCTTGGTTTTGAGCAGGATTTACAATGTGGGGATTTTCAATGAACCAGTAGTGTTTCTTTGTGCCAGTGTTACTGATAAACCGACTTTCGTCCATCCAAAACAAGGTTTTGACCAACAGTTTCTACATTTACTACAATTTGAGCTATAAAATTATGTCTGTATTTAATGTGACCCTCAGGCAAATACTCAAATTGTCACTTATAATACCACTAGAGCTTCAATTATTACTGGAAATTTTTTCGAGCACACGAATATTTAGAAAATTCTAAAAAATATTCGTGTGCAAGAAAAAATGTCCAGTTTTTAATTGAAGCTAGAGTGGTATTCGGTAAGAAAATTTCACAATGAAGTGTTAAAAAATATCGACAAAAATATAAAGATATTAAAATTTTTTGATTGTTTTGAAGAGACAGTAGGCTTTGTATGTTAATTCAAAAAGGATAACAAATGTCATTTTATATGCACGGTGTCACAGTGAAAAGTTTATTGTTTTTTTACGAAAAATGTCCCGTTTTGGAGAAGAAAACCAGGACATAATAAAAAAAGAAATACAACTAACCGACTTTAGTTAAGCAAAATAATAAAAAATAAGTCAATAGTAGATCAATCCCTCAGTTTTCCACATACTCATTTTACTAAAGTTGGTAGAAATATATTTTCTTTCAAAGAACCTTAAGCACTATGTAATATCAATAAAATTCATCTGTATATATTATTAAGAAGGCCATGGAATCCATGTCAAACAAGGTAATCGTGACTTTTGACGTTATTTGACCATTTTCTTTAAAATCGTTGTGTTGTACAATTGAAAAATGGAGCGGTTTGAGAAATACGTTTTATGCAAGTTTTGCAAAAAAGTTAGTGAAATTAAAATGGATCATCGGAACCTACAATTTTTAATGTATTTATTACAAGAATGCGGGCCAGAAATTTATTCGCCAAACTTGTTTGGGATTATTAAAAATCATTTGCTTCTGGTGTGTAAGAAATATGGAGCTCTTCGTGGATCACAGCAGAATAAGATTGTTTCAAAGTACTACATTTATTTTTTGAAACATAGACATTTTATAAATTTTAGTGAATGTGTGCTTGTTTATTCCCCATTAAAAAAAAAGACGTGGCTGAGGAATTTCAGCAACATTTGGACGCTTTAATTAAAACTACTAAAAGTACATACTTGGTAAATAATTATTTATAAATGATTTGTACTTATTAAATTATGATAGAATAAATTTGAAGTTAAATATAAATGTCATTTTATTTATAAATGTCAAAAAATTTCCAGTGTAATTTCATGCTCCTTACCCCAAGGATGAGAAAAATTTTCTTAGTTGTTATAGTAACGCTACAAAATACAGGCCTTTAATTGGCTGAAAAATACTATTGTGAAATTTTCTTTAAAATTCGTTGAACGGTTGATTTACTCAAAATCATTTACCGGCTAGCCTTCTGTATAGAATGTCGTGGATTTTGTTTAAAACTCTGTCACGGTAAAGCTGTATTAAAATTGTTTCTTATAGAATATAGAAAAATATATTAAATAAACGTTTATTAGAAAAAAGAGTGCTTTTGAACAGGAAAGAATAATAATTGATGACGTCATTAATCGTTTCTGTCAAATTCCAAAAATTATACTTTTGATTGAAAATGGAGCTTTTCTCAACCTATTTAATACCAAGTATCCCAAATTGTACACAGCAAGACAAAGCGACTGTAAATAGCAAGCTCTGAAAAAAAGAAAGATTTAACTGTCAAATACAGTAAAAGTCGCACTTGTTACCCGCTCTCCGCAGCCTACTAAGAGAGGTTGTATGTTTACAATTTCCATTTATTAGTTTTTACATTGTGTAACGTAATTTTTAAATCAATTTCACTCGTAAGCATATAATATGTTTGCTTACGTTGCTCTTATAGCAGCAGAGTCTGGCAAACGTAGCATTCCCACAAAAAATCACGTTATATATTTATTAGGTAGTAAATATTAAACGATCCCAAAAAAGAAAGACGACGAAAACGTAGCTCCCAGCTTTGTGACAATATAATATAATTTCCAGCAATTTATATTTATTACTTTGCTGAATGGAGAATCTGTCTTGTTCACACGTTTAATAAAACACTTTTATGAATGTTCAAGTTAATTTAATAATTTCACTTACCCCTAGTCTTTTGATATGTGTCTGCTACAATATTCTCCATCTGTTCAATGTATTCGGGAATATAATCTGAATACTGCTTGGTGTCTGTGACTGTCAGACCATGTATAATTGAGAGTTCCTGAAAAAATATGAAAGATAAAAACTGGGTATTATGCAACATATCTAAACCGAGTTAGTTATAACTCGGAAACTGGCAACACTGGCTCATTCGTCAACGTTTTTCTAAAGAGGGAGGACTTTCCTTTTAGTTTCAGTCCAAGGTTGAAGTGGATAGCACGTTTGGTTTGTGTTTTATGTGTATTTTTTGGAAGTAACTTTTTTAGTGGCGTCGTGACTCAAATTACGAGCAACATGTTGTGATCCAATTTTTAGTGAAATCTAGCGAAAAACTCTCGGAAATCCTTTTAAAATTGCAGGTGGTATATGGAGACGAGTGCATGTCGAAAACACGCGTGTTCGAATGGGCAAAACGTTTCAAGGAGCGGCGTGAATCAGTAGAAGACGATCCACGTGAAGGAGCTCCCGTCACCTCTCGTACTGACGCGAATGTTGACCGTTTGCGTGTACTGATCACGTCTGACCAGCGCCTAAGCATCCGTGCGTTATCTGACGAGTTTAACGTCAACAAAGAAACCGTTTGCAAGATGTTACACGAAAATTTGACTATGCAGAAGACTTGCGCGAAGATGATGCCAAAAGTTCTCACCCATGAACAGAAAGACATGCGAAAATCGATCTGGGAGGATTTGTTGTTCCGCATTCGGAGCGACGGTAGAGACTGGATGAGTCGGGTAGTCACTGGAGATGAGACCTGGATATTTGAGTATGACCCCGAGACCCGTAAACAAAGTCTGCAGTGGGTGGAAAAGAGTGGAGAGCAGCCAATGAAAACGAGGATGTACAAGTCACGACTGAAGGCAATGTTGATCGCTTTTTCGATATCCACGGCATCATTGTAATTTTTTTAGAGATAGATAAAACATGTTGCTTTTAGTACCTACATGGTGCCCATCTAGTAAGAATAACTTGCCCATGAAGTATATCATAGAATTATGATTTGTATAGTAAACACATCTGAACCGAAATCTTGAATCATATTTTGTAGAAGTATCGAAAAGACTTGGCATACCTAAGTATTTAATTATAGGTTACAGAATAAATTGTCTAAAATTTGAGATGCACAGAAACATTTCATTGAGTTGGATAGTGAAAATCAAATGAAACACCAACGACGTCATCTTATCTGAAAAATGCTGCAGTACTATTGAACAAAAGTTTGTAGGCAACCTCTTCTATTTAGGGATCTTCGATATTATCAATATTTCCTATACACAAACAAATGAGCATTGCCCTTCCACGTAATCTGAAGCCTTAAAATTTGCATTTGCTGTTACTAAATCGTTGCAGAGTTTTTTCCCGTATTTACATTTGGACTTTGAAAGATAAACACACTTTTTGTCTGAAATGTAAACTATTGGTGCGTAGCTTCTGGCCTCGAATTACAATGTGAAAAAAAGAGAGATTTCCGTTTCGTTTAAAATACTGTACTGGAAATATACTTAATTCATTTGAAAAATATGCCATGAAATAATCAGTAAATATAAATGTTGAACTTTCTACTTTTTTATATATAATTTGATATAAATAATAAAATACCTAAATTCTTTTTTTTTAATTTTTTCGCGTCATTTTTTCATTCATATTTCTTGTACTAGATGTATTACAGGGTGGATCTAATTTTGATAATAAATGTAATATTTTTTTGCACTCAATTAGATACACTCTGTATAATCTTACTGGTATTTACTGTGAATTAGGAAAAATTATAAACACTTTCTTATTATGAACGTAACAGTAAAAAACTATATACAGGGTGATTCACAAACCAACCCAAATTGAAACCTCGTATTCTTTGCTGAATTTTGATATTTCATATAAAATTTTTGTCTAAAACGCTTTGTTAAGAATATACAAGGTGTTTCAAAATTATTTTTGATTTATTTAAATATTTTAAAAACTAGTCAGTGTAATAATTTGGAAATGGACACATGGATTTGTAAACAATGTCAAAAATCTGAAGTCTTCCTAAAATTTAGATGTTCCGTTGGTGAAGATACAGGATATTGGTGGCGTATTTTTATAAATAAAATAATACGCCAATATTTTATTGTAACAATCGCGATTTAGTTATGTTTTCCGGAAAAAGTCTAATTTTCTAGTGAAACATAAAAAAATTTAAAAACACTTATTTAAATTACATTATAAACACTTTTTAAATTCAGTTATGTGTTCACATTATTTGAATTATTATATTCAAAAATACACACCGTGCATATTTAGGAAACGCTCTAGATTAAAACTTTACATAAAAAAAACTCAGAAAATTTACCAAGGAATTCGAGAATTCATTTTTGATCACCGATTCTGAATCATCCTGTATAACAACAACTACAGGACCATTCACTATAATACTGGTAGCTATATTTTTCCAATATAAAATTTTGTAATCAATTCCTGTTCCGCATTGGCTCGCTCTACGTGATTTTCAGAGACATTTAAATTTGTAACATAATTTTTCACATGTCCCATTACCCTCCTTGGTGACAGTTTTTCCACGCACTAAAATGATTTGCATATTCCTTTGAATATACATCAAGATACATTCGTTTTGACTTTACATTTAAAAGAGGAAATAGCTGTAAAGTTTCCGCAGAGTGAACCCTTTCAAAATAATAAAGCTCATCCCACGCAATGATCGACTAATTCCCATGCCACCATCCAACGTCAACATATTTTCGGTAAAGCTAAAGGAAATATCTGGTAAGATGCTGTGTAACCCCACAAATCGGTTTGATCCCATATTTGATCCTACTCCTTATCCTTATCCTGGAATATTGTGCCTAGAGGGATTCCGTAAGGAAACATCTTAATTATATTAATATAGATAGAAGCAGCTTTGCCTAAAATTACAGTGTGTACAGTACCTCATCGATATTAGGAAATAAAAAAAATTCAAAAGACACCCAAACTAAGTCGTAGGATAGAGTGAAGCAAGTCGATATTATTCAAAGCGGTGTGATATATTTTATATCTCGTCGTCAAATCAGTATTTTACCCCAATCGAACTCACTGCTCGAATATAAAAACTTATATCGGAACGGCGGCTACAAGCTGTTATTTGAATGCAACGTTGTAACATATCACAAAACAGAGTAACCGCTTTCTATATATCACGGAAATGGGTTCTTGTCTTTATAAAATTTAGTCTTTTAACAGGTATCAAATATGTATATATGATATTTCGAATGATTGAAACTTTGCAATAACCAGCTAACAATTTGCTGTTCTATAAAAATCGTAAGAACGTTTCCAGAGCAAATTTTATAGAGCAATGTTTGTTCTAAGAACGTTTTCAAAACGTTCTTACAACACTTATACCATAAAAATGGGCACAGTTCTATAGAACCTTTTAGTTCTTTAAGCGGTTCTGTAAGGTTTGCAGGAAATGCTTATAGAATTGTTGAATAAACGTTCTAACAGGTCTTAAAGAATTTTTACAACACAGTTACAAAGCAATCTCATAAAAATTCTATAGTCTTCGTTATACAATTTTTGTGTTCATGGTGTTCTATTTAGAGAACTTTAAAATCGTTTAATTGTATCTTCTAAAAACAAAATGTTTCTGTATCACACATGTTAGAAATAATGTGGATCGGCCCATAAGAACCAATAAGATGGACGTAATCATCAGCCTGCATAGGAGTACTGACATTACGATTTGCTTAGTTGGTTTGTCCATCAGGGAGCAGTACATTTTAATGCGGAAAAAGTCTTATCGTGAAATATGTAGTACATATAATGGTAATTTTTTGGCTCGCCCTCAGTTAACCTTATATTTCCTATGCTGCTGGAAATTTAATAAAAAAAATGTTTTCTATATTGATGAATGAAGTATATCCATATTATTGTTATCATTTCACCTATTTATCTTGTATATATTTTTAATTAAGATTTTTTTCTTTCTTCACAATATGGCGACAGAAAGAAAGGCATTATCTTGTACTTCCAATGGATTCTCACTAATATGACATTTTTGTGCCGATTGCAATTATTATGAAGCAAATATGCTTGGTAAGCAACTACTATAACAGATCTATGTCCCTTAATATACAAGAAAAGCAATTTCTATTAGCAATCAAATAAATCTTATCTATCGTAATGAAATTTTCTTTCTGCAAGCAGCTAAATATTTTTACAAGTCACGACTATGTTATACAAATTTTCCCATTATACTTTGATCAAAATATTTCGTACTTTTACAGGCAGGTCTCGTCAGATGGGGGTACGGGAAACCTACATAATGATAGTTCTATAGCGTTTCTTTATGAATCAAAAAGGCTTTTGTTACTTATTTACTCTATAATGATTTTATAGCAATTGTATTATTATTCTCTATAATTGCTTTAAAGAGCTTTTTCTCTTAAGTTCGATAGCAGCTTCCATATTTGTAATTTGTTTTCCGCAGGAGAATTGTAACTTAACAACGCCTTATACAATAGTTCTATAATTAAACTATAAGCGACATTACGAAATAATTTTATAAGAGTGTTACAGGAGAGGGTATAATTCTATAAAGCAGTATTTTGCATCGGTTTTACAGCAATTTGATTCTATAAGCACCGTTGCTGTAAAATTGTGTTATTGTACACACTTATAGGGCTACATTAGCAGTTATGTTATAAGTGCTCTATAAATTATGCTCTAAGAACGTTCTTCAATTTCTGAAGGCAAAATAGTCTCATGTGCCACATAAATTCACCAATTTAGTATTCTAAATACAACTATAAAATATTAACAGAATATAAAACTCCTATTACTCTAAATTTATAGAACTACTTTGCTAGCTGCGTAACGTTTTTAAGAAGCCGTTTAATTTTATGAATCGTAGTGAAAAAAACTTAGCAACTGTGCAGCCTCTCCTCTACCAACTCGCCGACAAACGTCGTTCTTGAACACCGGAAGACAAAGAGGGAGTTGTTTACATTGCTGTAGGACAGTACTTTTCAGTGTTAGGTGGTTTCGTAGGATCGAGTGTGTTACAGTTTTTACTTTCCTGATATACTAGGTGATCTTTGGTACTTTCAGAGAGGGGAAAGGGGTTATGGAAGTTTCTTATGCCGCTTTTTAATTCCCTGATATCGATGAGAAAACCATACGTACCTAAACAAAATTATTTCTTATTGTACAAACTGTCATATAAGAAACTCTACTCAGGTATGCTCCAGGGTAGCCTTTCTGGAGCACTATGAGTGAAAATGTATGGAACTGGCATTTTGCTTATTGCACTTCTTTTAAATACTTATGCATACCTCAATGGCTTCTTGGACCTCGCTTCCAGAAGCTGGATGTGATCCAGATACCACTACGAAGCGGTGCCATTCGAAGGCTCGAAGAAGGGCAACCACGCTTTTCGACACTTTACTTGATGGCGGGAGAGTTCTTGCAAAGGTGAAGAATATACGTTTGTCGGATACCCTAGTGTCACTGCATCTCTAAAACAAAAAAAAAAGAATAATATAATTCCTTAAATAAACAAAATCGAGTAATAGTATGAACCAAAATAAGCAGAAAAGTCTCAATAAACATGGGTCCGCAAAGTAACGGTTGAGGAGATATGGAATGTTTTATGTTTTTTAGCCCCTTTTTTATTTTGCAAAAACGTTGTGTATTTTCTTATAATAGTTGGATGATGTTTAGTGAAATAAACAGTACGTATTTGACAGTTATTCTCAGTGCACAAGTTTTCTTTCGCTATGGCTGGTTCCTCTAACGCAGAATTAACAGACATGCATTTCATGTATGGTCGTGCTAATGGGAACGCCACCGAAGCGCGACGTCTTTATGTTGACGCTTATCCAAATCGCCAGATTCCTTCACAAAGCATGTTTGGAAGAATTCACCAAAGATTGCGTGATACCGGTTCCACGAGCAAACAGTGCAATTTATCCGTAAGACGAAGGTCGGTATCCACTTCTAGAGCAGAAGAAGAAATTGTAGCACTGGTAGAGCAGAATCCAGGTACGAGTGTGCGGAGAATATCAGCCGAGGTAGGAATTAGTGATCCTCTTGTTTGGAGAATCCTTCACGAGCAACTGCTTTATTCATACCATGTGCAACGAGTACAGGCCTTAAATCCAATAAATGATCATCAAGCACGTTTGGTTTTTGCCGCTGGTTTCTACGTCATGATGCTGAAGACCCTCGTTTTCTTGCAAACATTCTTTTTACTGATGAGGCCGGGTTCACAAGAAATGGAGTGTTTAATTTTCACAATACGCATATTTGGGCCGACGAAAATCCTCATGCTCTAATAGAATCTGGACATCAGGCACGTTTTCCATTAAACATTTGGATGGGTATTGTAGGTGACAGGTTTCTAGGTCCTGTTGTTTTACCAAACCGATTTCTGTAGAACAGACTGTATGAGTTTTTGGAAGACATTTCTTTGAATCAGAGGCAACAAATGTGGTTCCAGCATGATGGTGCTCCAGCTCATTTTTCCATGGCCGTTAGAGAGTATTTACACCAAACCTTTCCACATAGATGGGTAGGAAGGGCCGGATCTGTTTTATGGCCTCCAAGATTGCCTGATCTGAACTCTCTGGATTTCTCTGTTTGGGGATATTTGAAGACATTAGTGTATGGTACTCCTGTAAATAGCCTGGAAGAGCTGCAGCTACGAATTAATCAAAATTGTCAAGAAATCCAAACCAAGGAGGGTGGTTTCGAATATCGTTGAGACGAAGATGTCGTGCCTGCTTGGAAATGGACGGAGGGCACTTTGAACATCTTCTGTAACTTTGTTTTTTGTTTGTTAAAAGCTTCCTTTGTCGGTTTATTCCTAATAAAATGTTTGAAAAACGAATAGTGGTCCATATCTCCGCAACCGTTACTTTGCGGACCCATGTTTATTAAGACTTTTCTGATTATTTTGGTTCATACTATTACCTCCTGAAATATTTTACACTTTTTTTTAACACCCTGTATACCTATATTTGAAAGTAAATACAAGACCACACATAAAGCTAGGTTAAGTGATGGCAAAGAAGGCTTTAAAATGTTAAGCCTCCAATTTTGACGGCTTAAGAAAAGCTTCACTTTGATAAGTTTATGCGTGGTTTAACAAGCGGTACAACTTAATTTTCAATTTAAGCGCGGCTTATTGCAAAACCAGGCTTATATTTTGTCGGTGCAAACGGGCCTTAATGATTTACCTATTACTTTCATATGAGTTGAATATCTTGATAATTATTTAACAAAGATAAAGCAGTTTTAGTCCAAAAGAGGCCATTTTAATATGGTCTCTATTTTTGACGAAGCTTCGTCCATTTTTATTAATTGGAACAAAAACTATTAAATATAATTATTTCACTATTTTCTGAACAAGAGTCTTTATTGTAATACTTGCAGAAGTTTTTATAAAATTCAAGAATTGTTATAAAACTGAGGGGTTTTAAAATTTTCGTTTGAAGTTTCTTTATGGGCGTTATTGAAATAACTTTTTGGAAAGGTATTGCTAACAACTGACAACGCAGGGTCTATAAAAATTCATTAAGGGAGTAGAAAAAACGTCCGCAGTTGGCAGTCCAAGCTAGCACCGCCCCAATCATCCCAATTACCCACCAGCTCCAACATCAACATTTTTGAGACGGAAAATTGCTCAAGTGGTCTCATTAGATCCCGATTTATTTGCTCAAGAACGCACCGCCCGTGGGATAAACAGCTAAATGATTGTGTTTGCCCGACGTCCTGAAAATTAGCGTGGCAGACCCTCGAGGCACGTCCGCCCCTAAACAATCCGGGAGCTTTAATTACGACGCCGGTAAATCGCGACGGCTTTGCCTCGTTGTTGAAACGAGTCCAGTAGGCGGTGGATATCGAAAAACAGACGAAGGCGATGACAGGTGACGCGATGCGTGGACCGACAGCCGAAGACGTGCGTGTGCTCAAATTAAACGGCGATAAGGCCCATTTTAACTTTTTCAGTAAATACGTGGGGCAACTCGATTTACAAATACACAAGGGTAGATGTAGAAAAAAATAAAACCTCTTTTTATGTGCAAATCCTTTAAAAACACTGTTAACACAACGTCAATATTGGATAAGTACTTTAAATGCCTTATTACAGGTGTTCTGTGAATCTTCAGCAAGAGTTATGTCGTTTACTGTTACACACAATTGAAATATTAATAGTTTATTATTTAACGAGCGGTAATGCAGGTCGTAACTCACGCAGATTAAGTTTGCAGCACGAGCCGCAGGCGAGAACTGTAATTCATCAAGTGAGTTATGACCATTACCGCAAGTTGCATCTTTTTTAGGACTATTATTACAAATTGATTTGAAAACGTCAAAATTATACGTAAAATACGTATACGTAAAATATCAAATGACATTAGTCCACTCAATGATAATAATTGACAGTTCCACCTACTGACAGGCGTTGGCAATTTAATAATTTTAAAATGTTTTAATTATTCATTCACACTTTTCAAGCAAGGTGCTGTTTACAGACGAAGCAGCATTTACTCATCGGGGAGTTTTCAACTTCAGAAATAAACATGTTTAGGACAATTAAATCCTGCATGTATTAAGAGAACGTCAATTCCAACATGAATTTAACATAAACATTTGGTGTGGTATTGTTGGAAACCATGTGTTGAGCTCTGTTGAATTGCCATATAATCTAAATGGCCGTTCTTACTTACATTTCTTAGAACATGATTTTGAGAAACTTATTGATGATTTACCATTAAATGTCAGACACGATATGTTTTTTCATGCAGCACGGTTGCCCTGCCCATTTTTCGGTACAGGTATCACAGTATTTTTCTATTAAAACTTTCGTACACACACTGATAAAAAAGTTATAACCAGTTTTATCAACCAAGAGTACATTTCATAGCGTCTACAGCAAAATTATGTACGGATTCGTTTTGCTTGTCCCAGATAACCCCTTAATCCAAATTTTCAAAAGAACCCTTCGAAAACTTTCTAAGAATTTTAAGAATTTCGAATTCAAAATTTGAACTTTAACGCCCTTTAACGTCTCATTAATCTCGGGACACCCTGTATAAACTTGGTTTCTTATTGTGGCGCGTATCATTTCTGCAACTAAAATGGAAGCTTTTCAACAAGTTGTAACTTCTAAAGCTGTTTTTTTGTGACGAACCGTATCCATCGACTGTTTCAAAACGTATTCAATGGTGACGTCACTAATGTATTGCACCAAGAAAATGTATAGTTTCAAAACGTAACGTCATCAAATATTTGTTTCTCTTTATCACCCTCACACTTTAATTATTGTTTACACTATTGTCTACACTAGATTTGGATTAAAATATAACGATTATTAGTGGTAGAAATTATTAACAATATCTATTTCAGCATGTTTTTGTACATATATTTTGAAAATGTATGAATTTGGAACAAAAACATAGAAATTGATTTTAGCAGCTGCAGACCAAAAACAAATATCTAACATGTTTATATGAGTCACAGGTTTATGAAATTTAGATAGAAAAGTAATTGGATTATGCTTTTGGATTATGTAATTCAGAATGTCTAAAAATACGTTTAAATTTGCAGAGGTACATGCAATAGTCCACAACCAACTCCCTTTAAATAAACAAGAATAAGAAGTATTGTCTAAAGCTATTTATTTGTGGCATAGTTTTAGTTTTTCTTTAGTTTTTTTGGGTTTTTGCCACACTTCTGAAAAAATAATAGAGATTAATTAAATAAGCCCTTGCGCCAAACGGAACAGTCAAGGGTTATTTTTGAAACTATGTTTGCCTAACCAAAAAATCTCACACTGAAAAAACAGATAAGTAAAAAAATAACAAAAATCACATCACTATCGCGCACTTCCGTATTATTGACGTTTCGAAAACCTCTCTGTTTTCGTTCTCAAAATCGTATTAACATTTTTAATACGGACGTCACTGTTTCAACGCAAAAATATGATGTTTTGAACCGGGTTGAACACATTTCGTCGCAAAAAAACAGCTTAAATGAATAGAAGTACAGTCAAGGTTAAAAAATGCGCGGCAAGCTCATAATATGTAGATCTATCCCGTTGTAAAATTTATTCTGTTTGATGGACAGTTTTTACATAATAAATTATAAATAACGGACGAAATAACCAAAACAGAATCGGAGTTATGTCAGTGAAGTATCAGTAAATTTATCAGTCATTGAATCGCTCCTAAATGTTCTATCATAATTTCCGGACACCCTGTATATCTGCCTAAACACTTGGAACGCCTAGCGACACGTAGGTATATTTTAGGTGACATTCCGAAAGCTTTGCTGAAAGACTAAGCCCTGTGAAATGTATTCCTGTAGCAAATCCGATGCTGTAGATGGTCAACATTCAATTAACGCACAGATCCTGTAAAACATCGCTGCCAACCATTAGAGGGTAATACCTAAAGTCAGGGGAGAATCACGAACTTGTAAACAGAATAATTGAAAAACGCTATACTCACTTAGCGATTTTACATTCACGACGAACTTCCTGTAAATCTCCCATCAAGTACGGTTTTCAATTGGATCTGGTGTGGGAAGGGTTGAATTCGAAATATTTATAATTTCGATGGCAACGATTTTGTTTAAACTTTCACTAGAATACGTTGACTTTTAAAAATAGAAGACTTGAATAAATAGCTTTATTTCATCGGCATATCACGGTATAAGAAAGAGCGCAAAATTTTAAATGAAATTTACATAATTCTTAGTCCAGGGAAGTCCGCACGGGAAAAGGGAAATTTACCCTATCGCTATTTGTTAAATTTTAGAAAACCCATATTTGGGAAAATTTACTTGCAATAGTGTCTTGCAAGTCGTTACAATAATTTTAAGAGGTGATAGAACACTTGATTTTGAGTCGATTGAAACAAACATACCTACAGGGTGTTAAAAAAAGGGTGATTTCTTGACACTTTTGATTAATCCGTAGCTGCAGCTCTTCCAGGCTATTTACAGGAGTACCATGCATCAATGTCTTCAAATATCCCCAAACAAAGCTAGAGGGTTCAGATCAGGCGATCTTGGAGGCTATAAAACAAGTCCGCCCCTTCCTATCCATCTATGTGGAAAAGTTTGGTGTAAATACTCTCTAACGGCCATGGAAAAATGAGCTGGAGCTTCATCATGCTGGAACCACATTTGTTGCCTCTGATTCAAAGAAATGTCTTTCAAAAACTCATACAGTGTGTTCTGCAGAAAGTTGAGGTAATCAGCACCTGTTAATCGGTTTGGTTTAATGGAAAACGTATCTGACGTCCAGATTCTATTAGAGCATGAGGATTTTCGTCGGCCCAAATATGCGTATTGTGAAAATTAAACACTCCATTTCTTGTGAACCCGGCCTCATCAGTAAAAAGAATGTTCGCAAAAAAACGAAGGTCTTCAGCATCATGACGTAGAAACCAGCGGCAAAAAACCAAACGTGCTTGATGATCATTTATTGGATTTAAAGCCTGTACTCGTTGCACATGGTATGGATAAAGCAGTTAGAATAGAATAGAATGGAATGGAATGGAATGGAATGGAATGGAATGGAATAGAATAGAATAGAATAGAATAGAATAGAATAGAATAGAATAGAATAGAATAGAATAGAATAGAATAGAATAGAATAGAATAGAATAGAATAGAATAGAATAGAATAGAATAGAATAGAATAGAATAGAATAGAATAGAATAGAATAGAATAGAATAGAATAGAATAGAATAGAATAGAATAGAATAGAATAGAGTGGAATAGAATAGATTAGAATAGGAATAGAATAGAATAGAATAGAATGGAATAGAATAGAACAGAATAGAATAGAATAGAATAGAATAGAATAGAACAGAATAGAATGGAATAGAATCAGAATAGAATAGAATAGAATAGAATAGCAGATAGAACAGGAATAGAATAGAATAGAATAGAATAGAATAGAATAGAATAGAATAGAATAGAATGGAAACAGAATAGAATAGAATAGAATAGAATAGAATAGAATAGAATAGAATAGAATAGAATAGAATAGAATAGAATAGAATAGAATAGAATAGAATAGAATAGAATAGAATAGAATAGAATAGAATAGAATAGAATAGTTGCTCGTGAAGGATTCTCCAAACAATAGGACCACTAATTCCTACCTCGGCTGATATTCTCCGCACACTCGTACCTGGATTCTGCTCTACCAGTGCTAGAATGTCTTCTTCTGCTCTAGGAGTGAATACCGACCTTGGTCTTCCGGATAAATGGCACTGTTTGCTCAAGGAACCGGTATCACGCAATCTTTGGTGAATTCTTCCAAACATGCGTTGTGAAGGAATTTGGCGATTTGGATAAGCGTCAACATAAAGACGTCGCGCTTCGGTGGCGTTCCCATTAGCACGACCATACATGAAACGCATGTCTGTTAATTCTGCGTTAGAGTAACCAGCCATAGCGAAAGAAAACTTGCACTGAGAACAATTGTCAAATACGTACTGTTTATTTCACTAAACATCAACCTACTATAAGAAAATACACGTTTTTGCAAAAGCGGCTAAAAAATACAAAACATTCCATATTTCCGCAACCGTTACTTTGCGGACCCATGTTTATTGAGACTTGTCTGTTTATTTTGGTTCATACTATTACCTCCTTCAATATTTTACACTCTTTTTTTAATACCCTGTATATACCAAGTGTTACAATATTTGTGATAATTATTTTTTTAATTTAACTGTGCTTTTCTACAATTATTGAAGTGTAGAAGAAAAACAAATCTTTTTATAACAAATATTTCTATACTTTTCTGTTAGGAATGAATTATTTAAATAATTTAACCAATAAAATCCACAGTGGCGTCGTTACTTACCTAGAACTTCATAAACACCGTTTCTCTACTTTGTAAAAGCGAAGAGTCAAATTTGAGCGTAGATTTTATTTAAACCCTTGTTAGTAGGTTTATTCAGATAATATTAAAAACTTACCTAAGCAATGCTCTTTCAGTTCTTAGGAAAAGTTTCTTGATAAACCAACATAGACGTACGTCAGAAAAGAGTGGAGGGATAAAATGACCCCTTCCTTTTTGTAAATATTTTACACTCTCAGCATTTTTACAAATAAAGCGTATACATCACATTATTTTACCACTTTCAAAATAATCCTAAATAATAAGCGTGTAAAGTCGATTTCTTAGTGCGTATATTTTTAACAATGGCACCTTCACCAAAATATAGAAATTTCCTACAAAACTAGATTAGTATCTATATCCTGCAACAAGATTGAAATGAAGGAATTTCGAGAAGAAAGTCGAGAGCAACAAATCAAAAGGAACAAGTTTCCATATTAACCGACTAGCAGACTATAATTACATTCTACACGACCGCCAGAAATGATTCAAATATAAAAAACACTGGCAGGTGATCTTTATTATTTGATATTGGCAGTTATGTTTCTTGTAATGGAATATCGGTACATTGAAAATGTTTTCTGTGGAACTTTCTACAACAGCTTCGGTTGCAGATAGATTGTGTGACAATGAATATTGTAGATTAAAGGCATAATAAACAGAAAATTAGATCTTATTCTTTCTAACTGTTTACAAAATTTTGTAATGCATAATTGACATAATTTTATGCAGCTTCAGAAATCTTCCAGCCATCATTCACAAAAACAAGAACTGTGTAATTTCGAGCATTTATGAATTAAATTATTTTGGTGTTTGTCTAGAATCACCCTGTACGTTAAATTCCACTTAAGATAATGTGTTATTTGTCCTATGCGTTCCCAAATGGTACACAAAGGACTAGATATATCCCAGAATAATCAATTCTAGTGTCCCAGAAGTATATGCAAATTCAGGTAAGGGTCGTTTTATATATGTATGTATCTAGGTTGGCAATACGAGTAATCCTAATATTTTTTCAGAGAAAAAGCCTGTTTAGACTTGGCAGACTAAGTAGTGAACCTCATTTAATGGAGACCGGAGTTGAAGTACAACTTTATTACCAATAAGGTACTAGCTTAACGATATTTTCTCGATATAAACGAGAATGTCTGGAGTATAAGTAATTTTGTTTACTCATTGCTTATTCAATTAATTAAATTGTATACAAAAACCCCCAATAAACTTTCAGATACAGGTATTAGAAGCTTTAGCAAATGTTTACTTTTGATTGTATTAAGGTGGAAGATATTATTATTATGTAATGTGAATATAGAACATTAACACCCAAATCAAACTATTTAACTAACTAAAACTCAACAAATTGTCCTAAATTCATCATAAACTAAATTAACTTTATTTTGGTTTATGCGGTTATTTCCTCGTTTAAAATATCTTTCTTGTTACTTGACGATCTATGATATGCCGTAAATATGCTCAAATAATCCCTTAAATAAAAATGAACAGGGTTTAGATCTGTCCATCGTTGCGGCTACCCTATACGATAATTTCTGAACTTGACCACCCTGTATCTCTGTTGAAAAGCGAAATGAAAAATATGCTGTATTTACATGTTTTGCTTGAAATTTTATAAGGAATCTATTTCTGAAGCTTAACTATACAAACTTGACTCACCCGTAAATATATCCTTAATAAATAGTAATGTTGTTGGAAGTTAGAACGAGCTATAACCGTATAATAATAATGGTAGATAAACACCTGGAAAATTGTCTTGTTTAAATAAGCACTTCTCATACTCAACCAAACCACTGCCAAGCGCCAGTACTCTCCACATGTCCAGTTTGTCACTTGAATAAACAAGATGAGCTGTATATGGTGCTTTATAATTTCACCACTGTAATAACTAATAATAACTAATAACTTTAACAGTAAGAACTTTATTTTAACTTAAGTTGTTTGAAAATGGTGAACGATGATAAGTGTCTATCTGAAGTAGCGCAATACCAAGCCAATTAGTGTAAGGCCATAAGATCAAAAGGAGAAGTAATTAAACTTTTCTACCGCCTTCAAAGCTGCCTTACCAAGCATTTCATGAAGAAAATGCAAACTAGGCCTTCACTTAAAAATATATATTTACAAAATCCCGTCGAACCAATTTCATTTCATTTTACTCCACAGGTGCCATTCGTTTAGGCTCTACCTGAGACCGGAAATTTTAATTTATTTTTTCATTCACTTTCATATGCAGAAATCAAACGATCGTGACATTTCGACAGCCCTCAAATAGCTCAAAAACTTCAGCATGAAACGATTTAATCTCATTTTATAATCGAGTTTTTTTCTCTCGCAGGGAAGAGAAAAAATGCTCGCTTACGCGATTAAAATTGTAAAGGAATATATTTTTTTTTATATGCTTTTAAAGGCGAAATGTATGCGTATTATTCGCCTGTAAATTGAATAAGTTTCAGCGGGAGGTGAGTGACAAAGTAGAAGAGGGCTCTCGACGAATTTTAGCGAAAAACAAAACATACTCGACCTGGATCTTCTGACCTGTGGAACAAGGCAAACAGAGAACTGAAAGAAAATCACCTGTTAATCTGCTATATAGGATGTGGCACATACATAAAAAAATTGATTCCTAATTATTAATAATAAGCAGAATACTATTTTAATTATCATAAGATTTTAGACTATGTCTATATGTCTATATGTCCATGTCTATCCATCTATATGTCTATGTGCTTATGAACCTATGTGTCTATATGTCTTTGTTTATATGCCTATATGTCCATATGTCTACATGTCTATATGTTTATATGCCTGTATGTCAATATACCTATATGCTTATATGTTTATATGTCTATATGTCTATATGTCTATATGTCTATATGTCTATATGTCTATATGTCTATATGTCTATATGCCTATATGTCTATATGTCCATGTATTTATATAAATCTGTGTCCAAAAATGCAATGTACTGGATGAGCAAAGTTGAACTCTGAAAATGGTTTTAGTTTAATCTTTTCGAAACGTTTAAAGATACATTAATGCAATTTTACACATGTACTAACCATTTTATGTCTTACAATGTAAAATTTGAGTTGATAGATAAAAATCATCACATGCTGATTAAAACAGGAGGTGCAGAGACGAATACTGTCACATTTTTTGCACAATAACATTTTGTGAAAAAATATTTACTGTTAGGTTCCCGGCTATTTTGTACATTACACACGCACAAAAAAACACGAAGCAACTCAAATAAACATATTTATCTGGGGCGGCATGTCTCCTACGCGAATCTACGTTGCTATTCATAAAAAATAACATATTTCATGGATTTTCCCTGTTTTTCTACCTCTCGCCGGTTTATTATGATCTCCTTGAGCGGCTGAGAAATAGGCAGAGACAGGCGCCTTTGATAATTCTCCTACACGAGGCCTAAAATAATTTCTCAGTGAGCTGCGTATTGCGAACTTGTCAAATTAGTTTCTACGTCAGCCTTGGAATTCGCTTTCTCCAAAATAAAAATTTCACGAGAGAATTTGTAAACTAGTAACGTAATACTAAACAACAACAGATTTCCAAGTTTTCCTCCTCGCTGTGAAATAGACAAATGAATTTCAGCGGTCTCTAGATCAATCGCAACCGCTCAGTCGTCGTTTTTGTAAACAATAGGCACTCTAGATGCGTTGCTCGTAAAACGTCTAGATATCGATATCCATTAAGTGTGATGGAAGTATATAATCTGTGACAACAAAACTAACTTTGCAAATCGCAATTAATCGATCGAAGAAAGTCTGCTGCAAAACTGCAAACTTGGCAACGCCGCGGCCGTGCCAATATGGCAGAATGAAGTTTAATGTTTTTCGCTGTAATTTATTTAGATTTTCGAGTATCACTTTGAAATTTTATAGATACTTCTTGTTATTAACCTAATCCTCAATAGTATTATTGTAAACAACGCCTAAAACACTGTAAATGTAAATTCGTTTATTAAGGAAAAAACAGATATATAAGAAACAAATTAATTATTAAACAGATTTACACTTATTGCTGCACAGTTAAACAGTCTACCAAACTATGGAATTCCGAAACTTTCTGCACTTACTCTTCGTCAAAATATGTGTATACAACTTGATGGTCGAATGGTGGATAATGGAATATGTAACTATTCAGTGGACTCCACGCTATCCAGATTTTAGTCCATTGGACCTCAGTGTCTGATGATTTATGATAGACGACGTTTATTCTGAATCAATTGAGAATATTGATCAACTGGAAAGGCGTATTCCAAAATAAGGTGTTTTGACAGTTCTGAATTGTATGTTAAGTGTCATATTCATGTTATGAATGTCAAAATATTGCATATTATTTGCAGTAAAAAGTTTGCTAACATATTGTTAATACTCGTGAACAAAGTATAGTAGTGTACATGCATAATGGTTGCAGTTTAAGAATTATTATTAATTTCTTTGAACATTTAAATAGTAACAATAACTAAACCTACTTACATCACGAATACTTTTTTTGCTTGCGCTCGATAGAGTTTAGTCTGGATTGCAGAATTCTCTTTGCACATTTAAGGTTATTTTTTCTTGCTCTGTTTGCTTAGTATTAGTGACCACAAGCAAAAAAATACCTTCGTTAAATCATCCCTCATTGGTAGAACCGCAAACATGTTATTTTTACCTAATGTATTTTATTTGGAAAAGAACTTCTTTGAAATGATAGATATTTGGTTTCCAGTAAGACTACAGAGTGTCCCCATTGTTTTAACTGCAGAGTACTTCTCCTCAATACAAGATATAGAAAGTTGTTTTTACAACATTTGGGCTACTTTTTTCGATAAAGTTAAGACGCTGCAAATATAATTTTCATAGATCTCTTTGTTTTTGAAGTACAAGGCCAAATTTAAAAAACGTTTTTGCATATTGGAATGGTGAATATCACTTCTGATAGAGTTCAGTGGCGTACTCTTAAATTTTCTGGGTATTTATTTTGAAATATTAGCCAAGCATACATTTTTTTCAATGAAACACCTTGTATTGTAGTTCAGTTGCATTATTTTTTTCTTCATAATGATAGATAACAGTTGGTACTTTATATTTTGGACATTATCAAAAATGGTGTATAGTTGGCCATGCATTTTTATATAATTATGCAAAATTGCTTCAAGAATTAATTCACTTTATAACTTTTTTCACTTAATAACTTTAATAATTCAAAAAATAATTTTAACAACGTAATTACATCAGTCAATTAACTAATTAAAAATCTTTAATTAAATTACATTTGAAAACAAACAAATAATAAATATCAAGAAAATGAATCGACAATGTCATTAAAAAGACTGTTGAAAATTATTTAATATTGAACAAAACTATTTACAAACTCTTTAAATTTTCCCTTTGGTGAAGATTTTAAATAAAACCTTGTAAATAGTCAGCAAATTATAAAATATACATGATGTTCAGTTCTGTTTTCCACTGTATCAAATTCTTCATATCTGTGTACTATTAGTGCAACAGATGATCTAGGAATGCCCAACATGTTCGATATCTGATGATTAGAATGTAAAGCATCATGTAAAGCAGTCATTCTTGCTCGGTAAATGTAGACAATAATTCAAAGGAACACTTGGCTAAATACACTGCCAAACTGACCAGATTTGTAAAAACATTGGTATCAAGTAAAAGTTCATTGTCTGCGATTTTTATTGTCTTTTTGTTCCCTGACTATGTACATGTACTTTTTACCACATTAAGAAAAACCACTAGATTTAATCAAGACTTTTGACTTTGTGTGTATGTTCGTTGAATACTATTCTATTGTCAAAGACCTCAAGAAGTATAAAAAAGGAAAATTATGTCGTGTCCCAAATTGTAAGACAATCTACAATTTTATAACAAAGTTATAAATGCAAGATGTCACGAAATTTATGAAATAATGAAATTTATGTTTTAAAAACGGTTTATTATACTTATAACTTTTACCCTAGTTTATAAGAAAGTTTTTCGGAGAACATCCCGCGCTCCGTTATGAATGTAGGCCTTAATGGACATTTCCATTTGCCTACATTATTTATCGTCTGCAAACCTTAACTTGATAGCTTGGAAGGGGCAGAAAAAGTAGGGCCAAAGAAATTTAACCTTTAACACACAATGGTATCTTTGTCTGAAATTGATTCACTCACGCCTAAACGAAAAAAATACAAAATTTATCATAATAAATCATTTTCGATACATTTTATTTTTGATTTATGATAATTTTTACCTTTATTTTGAAGAAATCGATGGTCGCTTTGTATAACTGTAAAACTGACACTTTTTGAGGTGAAGAACTGGAGATCTTACCATTAATTGCTGTGACTAATAACTAATAGTAGTTGTGTTCAAAGAAAACATTTTGTGTTACCTCTAGTTGTGTTATATTTATCTACGGTCCACGTCTAGTCCAAAGAAAATCTCCTACTTAAGATTCACCCCCGTATATTCTGCGTACCTAAGTAGGCTTGGTACTCACGTAAGAAATCATGGGCAAGTTCCAGGCGGCAGCTACCAGAGCCTCCGAGGAGCAGGTGTCGTCAGGGCCTATGAAGGCTATAGTCCCGTTGTCCCTCATTTCAGTCATAACTCTGATGGCGTGGGCCGCCAAAGAGGACTTGCTACGTGCCACGCCAAGAGCTGGGGGGTTGGTCCCGATGTCTGCCGCCACATAGCTCAAGCGGCGCCCAGGCAGCAGGTCTGGAAGAAAAATAAGGGGTGAACGCACATGTTGTTACAGATTTATTGATGTATGTACGTGCTGAGAAAATGTTTTTAAGTAAAATAACATTACTAATACTGTAAATTCTGAGGTAAGTAAGGAAAATTAATCCATGTGTTTTCAAAAAAGTAGCACAAACGATATGGTAAAATGCTCTTAGGAGGTAAAGTTCTTCAAAGTTTTTAAAGTGGAATAGTAGCTGTAATTTGAAAACTAAAAAAGGTGGAATAGTCAAATTTTACATAAATTTTCTACTAACGCAACTTCTCAACAATTTTTCGAATATTTCAGCCTCTTGGATGGGGTTGAAATAATCATCCCTAAGTTATTATTTGCTATAACTTATTTGTTTGATAAAAATCAAGAATTTAAAAATACATATAAGACAGCCTGGTTTATTTTAAAACTTTTACCTCTCTTACTTTTTGGCTTTAAAACTAAAAGTTTATTAACAAAAATAAAATTCATTATCGTTCCCATTACAATTCTCACGATTTCACTGCGAAATAAACTGCACAAAAGTTAAAATGTCGAGATTTCTTTTAAAGGCTGACGGTTTTGTTTTCCAAGTGGTTGTATATAATAAATAAAATGTTTACTTTCTTATTTGAGTGGTTTTTGGTCATCATTGAGTGACTTTTTCAGTTTTCAGCTATTTCTTATAATTGGTCTTTTACGAATTTTGCATCAGTCGTTGTTTCTAGTTTATATAGTCAACCCTTATTCAAGACCTAAAAATTTTGTTTTGCAATAATGCCTAGACGTAACTGAGTGCAGTTGAGGCCAATAGGGCCATTGGACTGATCAAGGCGGGACGGGACGCCTTCAGAGAGAAGTTATTAACTTCTTTCAGGTTAGTGAAAGCCTAATTTCAAGGTTTGTGCATCGATATAGAGAAACAGGAAATGTCATTATGTCTGCACAAGACCGGTTTCTAACAGTATCCACCCTTAGAAAGCCTCTGAGTACTTGTCGGATCATGCAACAGCGACTTTTAAACGCTGTTGGTATTGCGGTGTCAATTCAAGTTCGTAGAAGACTGCGAGATGCTACGTTCACGATGACTTTTGAGAAGGGTTCCACTGACAATAATCATATGCGACTTTGGTTGCAATGGGCTAACGAACACGTGAATTAAGATGATCAATGGAGGTCTGTACTGTTCACATATGAATCGAGATATGGACGGTTTTCGGATAGTCGGCGTGTTCCTTTGCGTTGGTACCCAGAAATCCTAGAGCCATCCAGGAAGTTCATCCATTCAGAGGTGGTAGAGTTGCTGTTTGGGACGGTATTTGTTTTAAAATGCGTACAGAGTTGTTGGTGCCAAGTTATTGTAAAAATAAGATTTATAAGTAGCAAATCTAAGGAAGCACTCACAAAAGTCACAAACGGTCGAATGACAAAAATTAACATGACCGCCTACTTACATGTTTCTTAGTTGCAGTCATGTGAGTTGTAAGACGTAGAGTAAAAAATGTCAGAGAGGTAAAAGTTTTAAAATAAACCTGGCTCTATGACACGTGTTTTTGAATATTCAATTTTTTTTTCAACTAAACAGACAAATGACAAAATGCAAATCGGACAAAATTTAAATTCAATTGTATTAATAAATTGGATAGAATACAAAGGCGTTTCCCCAAGATATAGCTGATACATACAGTGCTTTCGAAAAGTAATGAATAAATTCATTATTTTTGAATTTGAGAAGTTTTCGAAAAAATCCCCTGGCACGTCGATTTTGTTTTTAAAAAACGCACTTTTTGACATACGACCCACATTTGTGACGTCATCGTTGTTCGAGATATGACGTCATCGACAATTTTTTTAAATAGCAACCCCCAATTTTGACCATGCCATTTGAAAGAGCGTGCCATTCTACATACATACATCATGAAAAATTATGGTGTTACATAACAAAAATTTCAAGAAATTATTAATCGTGGGGGCCGATTAAGTGGCCAGCCAGATCGCCGGATTTGACACCCCTAGATTAGTTCTTGTGGGGATGCTTAAAAAGCAAAGTATACGTTACTAGACTGGTTAATTTAGAAGATTTAAAAGCAAGAATTCGTCACGAGATACATCGTATACCTCCTGAAGTTATTGATAATATCCAAAAAGAATTTATTAATCGCCTTTGCTGCTGTCAGGCAGCCAACGGTGCACAATTTGAACATTTAATTTAGTCGATTTTTTACATAATCATTATCGTTTTCAGTATTGTGAAAATTAAATTTTAAAGTCTTCAAAGTCTAATTTTCTTGAAATTTTTGTTATGTAACACCATAAGTTTTCATGATGTATGTATGGTTCAAATGGCATGGCCAAAATTGCGGGTTTCTATTTAAAAAAATTGTCAAAGACGTCATATCTCGATCTACGATGACGTCACCAATATGGGTCGTATGTCAAAAAGTGCCTTTTTTAAAAACAAAATCGACGTGCCAGGGAATTTTTTCGAAAACTTCTCAATTTCAAAAATAATGAATTTATTCGTTACTTTTCGAAAGCACTGTATATTCGCATTACTCTCCAATTAACTGACGAGAATTCTTGCTGAATAGATCTCTGATTTAATTTAAACATCTAAAACGGTAATATCCTAAAACTATTTGACAGGCGATGTCGCTATAATAAATGAATTATTCTTGCTACAGTGATTTTCTGATTAAAGGCAGCTCTATCAGATTTTCAATTAAAATGTTTATTGCAGCACTCTGGTAACTTCAGTGCCTTATCGTTTTAATTTTATATTTGGATTCAATAATTTCAGTGTCAGATATTTAATAGTGGTTTACTCTAAAACGGTATGTTATTATCAAGGAGAACAAATAATATAATACGTTAAATACACTCAGAAAACGATTGTGTTTGATAAGCATGTTTTAAAATAATACTGTAATTTATTACGTTTTCGTCAATAAATCAATCAATACATATTTTTTGCTGAAACAATATGTAATATCGTTGAAATATTTCTTGTTAATACAGCAATAACCCAGCATAATACAAGTTATTTTATTAACATGGTTTTCCGGGAAATACTAACTTCATTATTATTATAATCATACGTTTATCTCGAAAATGGTAAAATACAGGGTGTAACAAAAAAGCAGATCGTTTTTTAGCGGCAAAATATGACGCTTTAACTCTACTACCTATATATAAAAATGCCTCCTTTAAAATATACAGGGTGTTAAAATTGGATATTCGCTTTTTCAGATTGTCACGTATCATTTTGAAATTTTACAGATACTTCTTGTTATCTCTCCCTTTATTTTCGAGATAAATTCGATATTTGGACATGCAGTGTTAGAAATAGTCGCAGGAAAATTAGTTGCAAATTACAAAGGAACAATTTGTAATATTCTAAAGTGCTCTAATTTATTTTATACAGTGCGTTCGAACATAGGTCTAGCCAGATGTATTATTTTTCCACAAGTAATTGTTTTTTATCAATGTAAATTTGTTTATTACGGAAAAATAGAGATTTAAGAAACATATTACTTATTTCGCTTCTACTAATGTTAAATGTCAAACTTGTTTGATTTCAAAGCCTTTTCAGTCAGAAAACTCGTTGGTATTTTGAAAATTTTATATTTTCCTCGAATTTACACAACAAATAATAAGTAAAGTATATATTTTTGGAATGCTCTTTTAGCCCTCTTCCCGGTTTTGAAATAAAATACAAAGCGCATAAGTTATGGTCATATCACAGAAAGTAAAAATATTATTACATCTATTTTTGAACACCTTGTATGAAAAAGACTTGAAAATAGTAAATTTAGACTAAAAAAAGGACTCTTGTTTATTGTCCATCTTATTTCCCACATTTTCCCGGACACCTTGTATATTAATAGCTAAAACATATTTCTCTCAGTGTAGTGTAAATGAAATTACTAAAACAATATGTAATTTATCGAAGACGTGAAAATCTGATCGTTAAGAGCTAAATGTTTTCGTAGATTCAACTGTTTTGCAAACTTGTCGATGTTATTTACACACCAGATGGGTTAATTTAGGAAAATTATTAATCCACGGGGTCTTCTGCCACGTGACATTTAATGCCTCTATTAATTCTGCTCAACAACACCGCAGATATTTATTGAAATCTCTAGATTAATAGCCGACGATGAGGGATTATAATTATTATTTACCCATTATCTAATCTACGTGAGGGGATTCTAGGTACATCGATTTGTATTGGAGGATATTTAGAAAATATCAAAAATATTACGTTTCTGAGAATTAGAATGGTATATTAACTAACCAGTTTAGAAAAGAAAAGTTTTACTAAACGAATATAGCTTTTGAGTATGAGTGATCTACGAGCTTAAAAGCTATACGAGTTTAGTAAAACTGTTTCTTACGAGATTTGTTTATATTATTTTGTCACATTTTATGCTGGTAGGTAATTATAAGCAAATAGTGATAGATATACAAGCATTACGAAGTTAGAAATTTAAAAAAATCATAGTAGGTAGTAGTAGGTACTTGTGTAGGATTTCCGTAATCTAGTAACCTGACACGGCTTTGTTTATTGATATAACAACAGCTAAGTTTCATTTTTGTAAGTCGAATTGATTCTAAGTTATATATTGATTATAAAAATGAGTCTTGCTACTGAAAACAATTCAGAAAATTGTTCTGAAGACATTTGAAATGCCACTCAGAAGCACCATCCTTTAAAATTCAAGGAAAAATACGAGAACGTATATGAAATACTTTGTAAGTGGAACATAATGAAAAATGCACTAAGTACTGATGAAATGCTAGTGTATATTTTGAACAAAACTATTTACAAACTTTTTAAATTTTCCCTTTGGTGAAGATTTTAAATAAAACCTTGTAAATAGTCAGCAAATTATAAAATATACATGATGTTCAGTTTAAGAAATTATATGTTTGGGTCATATTCTAAAAGATACCCTGTAGAGAAATTAAAAATACACCACTGAACTCTCCGCAACTCTAACTTTCTAAGCTTTAACAGAAACAACTGCAAACAATTAAGACACTATACAGTCCATCGCAAACAAATAAAAGTCGGTTGGTGGATATTTTGATCTTGAAATAAATATAAAATCGAAATGCCAAATATTCATTTTTGTAAGTTAAATATATTTTGCCCACGACTATCATATAAAATGTTCATTATAGATACGCGTGTTTCCTCAATTACAATAATAATATCCATTATTCACTAGTCAACAATGAAATCATTCACTGGTTTCAAAGAATAGGGAATGAAATAACAAAAAATCTCCGGTATCTGCAATTGAACCTGACCCTTCTGTGTGAAAGCCAAACGATGACAGAAATTTGCTAATTAAGTTTTATTTGTTTTTTGAATTTATTAAGTGAATGACAAATGTCAAACTTGAGAGTAAAGTGTTTTGACAGTTTTATATTGTATGTTATGTCATGTTTATGTCATGAGTGTCAAAATTTGGTGTGATGTTTGCTAAAATATTTTTATTAATCGTAGACAAAATATAGTATTCTTGCATAATGGCTGGAATTCCTCTTCTACCGCCACGACTAACTCATCTGCAGTCTGAAGTGGAGGAATATGATTATGAACGGCTCTAGCAACGAAATCCCGCATGTTTTCAATAGGATTCATATCAGGAGAGTTGGCTGGCCAATCTAATCTATTGATATGTCCTACTTCGAGTGTCTCTTGAATCCTTTTTGCGGGATGTGGTCAAGCGTTGTTAGTAACCTGCCCAGTTCTGGTTTCGTCAGTAAATAAGACCCACCGCCACTGGCGTAAAAGCCAACTCCTATGCTCCTGCGCCCACTGGAGAAGGGCAGTATGATGCCTTGGAAGTAGAGTGGGGACCCGTAACGGTCTTCTATCACGTAAATTTGTATTGCGAAGTCATCTTCGAATAGTAGGTGTCGATATAACACGGCGAAACGTACCTTGAAAGTGTGCCCTGAGAGCTGAAGCTAAAGATGTGCCTACGGGCATATTGCACCAAATACCGATCTCCCCTTTCATTAGATACTCGAGGACGTCCACTACGTGGTCTGTCCTGCATACATGCATGTCCTGCATCATGTAAAGCTCTTGCTCGGGTAAAAGCAGAAATTTCACGTTCTGGCATTATAATGTACAAAAATTCAAAGGAACACTTGGCTGAATACACTGCCAAACTGACCAGATTTGTAAAATCATTGGTAATAAAGTAACGGTTAATGGTCTCCAATGTTTTATTGTCTCTTTTGTTCCCTACTGTACATATACTTTTTTACCACATTAAGAAAAACCAGTAGGTTTAATCGAATCAGTTTATAGACTTTTGACGTGTGTATATATAGTAAAGTAACATTTCAATGTAGTAATGTGCCACTTTAAGAAACGATTTTAAATTCTATAAAATAGCATATTATCAATCAAAATGCGAAAATAGTTATTTATGTATTAAGAGCGAAAAGTAATACGTTATTGCTCGAGAGTAGAAACCTTGTATAGCGTACCCATTAGAATTTCAAATTTCGGTCAGTGTTTAGGCATCCGAATGATTGTCTTGGCAACCGAACAGAATAGAGAAAATTAATTTTCATATACCTCTTCGTTTTGGGATACAGGGCGAGGTTTAAAAAAGAAATATATTAATTATTCAATGTGTTTTCGTTTTATAACCGATTATTCATATTTTTTCAGAACATTGGCGCCTTTTGTATAGATATAGATACATTAGAATACATCATCATGTTTTGATCTTAAGAATCTAGGGTGGCTTGCTGGTACATGCATTTCTAGGACATCCTGTATACAGTTCCATTAAAAAAAATTGTTAAACCACACGTATTTAAAATAAATAATCCATAAGTAGCTTTCACACTGTATACCATGATATGCAAGACCATACAACTTTTGCAGTGCGATACATTGTGATATGCAATAAGAAATATCTCATGTTTTGCTAAAAATATCCTTTTCATTATAAGAAATTCCCTTATCCTAACCTTATTTATCGACACGAAAAATTCATTACAAAGAAATCTGTTTAACAATGTCAAGCGAAGCAGAACTGACAAACATCCGACAGTCTCGTAATTGAAAGTTTTTCATAATAAATTCAGGAGTCTCATTTGAACGGTTAATTGACGCTATAAGAACTAGCAGCCCCCTCGTTATTTGACGACATCGCAGGCCTTTCCATCTAACAACGAAACTCAAAATAGACTAATCAACAATCCCTCTATCGTATAAACCGCATCTGAAATGACAAATAATATATTGCTTTGTATCCTAAACCTTTACAAAAATTATTTACCACTGATTGCTTATTTGTAATAGTAATGTCTAAAAAGTGTGCCACAAGGACCAATTCTGGGACTCAAGTTCTATTCCGAACTAAATAAATGACTCAGCATTACCTTTATCTTCATTGACGGCATCCACAGCGAGTGGTAGAGCTCCCAATACCACCTGGGCTTGCCTGTAGGCCCCCAGGAATCCTATGGTGACGTATTCGTTGAAGTTGTGAATACCAGTACCAGTCAGGTAGTCGTAGAGGACGGTGTAGTCGGAACTGTTCTTGGATTTCTCTTCTGGTTTTTCAGACTCGCTTTTGCAACTTACTTCTGGTGATAGGCTGGATACATTTGAATTGGCGCTTGTTCTGATGGAATGTTGTAGGATTATTATGAGAAGTAGATTGCACAGCGTGTTGGTTGGTAATTTTGTTGGCACTTCCATAACAGGGTCAGAGTAACGGGCACATTTTTTGCTTCTGTGTGTTGGTGGACTGGTCGGTAAGAGTTTTTATGCAGCTGTGATTATAGAATTGTTCTTGTTCATCACTTTTTTAGTCTAGAGGTAAAGTAGCTCACTTACCACCCTTTGTCAATAGCAACTACCACTTTTTCGGTAAATATCTACTTAATTGCTTAAAAACAGTACGATAATAGCGTACTTACCATAGTGGTAGCAGATAAACGTATTATAATCTTGAACCAAATATAAAAAACGAATGTTTTATATGTTCTTAAACAGGCCTATCAAATAAATATTATATCCTTGCGTCAAGAATTCAGACGTTACATATTTGTTGTATTGTCAACTTAATTTTCGATATTTGGTCGCGTTAAAAACAATCATTTTTTGCAATTTAGTGCAATATGTAATGCAAACTTTTAGTGTAGTATATAGTTTTATTACTATGAGTTGCAGTTTCTTAAATATTTTGATGAAAATATAATGAATTATTCATTTGTTCGTATGACGTAAGTCGTCTGAATTCTTATCGCGAGTATATATACATTTTCAAAATATTTTTTTCCTGTGTATAGTTGTGAGGTCGCTGTATGGATAGTTATCAAAAACAATAAATACATAATTATCCATCACTATGTCCCAGTAAACATGATCATTCTGTATCTAAACGCAAACATGCACTATATAACTATTAAGTACTTGCAAAAAACTCGAAGCACTCTTAAATAGATTACGATGCAAGAATTACCCCTCTCGAATCATGTGGTAACTTGAGAACCACCCGTCTCTCTAATATCGCGGGGCGCGCTGAAACTGAGCGGATTTTCCGCAGCTGAAATTTATTTGCCGCCCCATCGGGCCCGTCTCAATGAGATTGTCGCGCATGCCGCCCCGTTCAACAGGTATCCACGCGAATGGGCTATGAATCAGCGGCTATAGGCCGGCAATAGGTTTGAATCGAATCACAAATAAAACACTGACTGAAACAGAAATGGAATGGCATTCAGCGCCTAATAAAAAATATTTCACCGTGCCAGAATTTGGAAAGAAGAATGTGGTGTAGGGCGATGACGCGCGACGAAAGGGAGCATTGCATCAATGCTTGTTTCTGAATACTATTTTGATGTAAGTTTAATTGGAAATAGAGGTAGGTTTAAGTTCATCGAAAACATGTTCATCTAGTGTCGGACTTCACTTCATTTTTAAGGAAAAAGTTGTTAAGATAATAAGCCAAACATACCCAAGATATCTGCTGCCGTTGCTGAAAATATTGTGAAAAACTGAAAATAGAGATTTTAGAGAATCCCATTTAATTAGCAATTATTTTATTCTACATCTGTTACTGTCAATATCCAATATTGCATAAAAAAAAACAGTTAAATGTTGTTAACAGGCACTAGTGGCTCCACAAATTTTCTTTCGACGAAAATCGATTTGTCATTATATCCTTATCCCCCTGTAGATGCAACTTTGAGTTTTCCATCTCTGAGACAGTTATTACATTCTCCATTCTCTTCTTGTTATATTTGCAAGGGCATATTTGTCATGCAATGTATTTATACTTATCGTGTGAAGGCAAAAAATGGGAAATAAAATTAATTTTTCCGATATTGATAATGGAACGAAATTTTATTTTTAGCATGTCTATAGGAAACCTTTAGTGTTCCATTTAACAAAAGACTGTGATTTCGCGATACACCACAATTTTTTTATTTTGCAGAATTTCAGTTTTATTGTTCAGGTGTTTTATGGATTCTCTCGTTTCAACAGCCATCGGTCACCTTCCAGTGACAAATATGTTATTTTTAGCGTATACGTGACGTTAAAAGAAATGCAAAACCGTGGCATGGCTCAATTCAACAGAAATTAAATATTATTTGTGATTATGACTATTTACATTTCATTTACCATTGACCATTTAGATCAATAATGGTAAAATAATTGTCAAATATTAATTTTGCTCACGATTATCCTATAAAATGTTCATTATACCTATGAATATATATTCCTCAATAATAATATCCATTATTCAACTGTGAATAATGAATTAAGTATTCACTGGAATCGGGAATGAACTAATAAAACAAAAGTTTTACGGTGTCAACAATTGAACCTGATCGTCCTGTTTCATTTTTCTGAATGACGGCAGAAGTTTACTACTTAAAATTTTATTTGCTTTTGTAAATCTATCAAATGAAGTTGTTTTGACAGTTTTGAATTGTATATGTTACGAGGTGTGGCAATTAAGTTCCGGGCATTTAGTTATAACTCGGAAACTGGCAACACTGCATCGTTAGTCAACGTTTTTCTAGAGAGGGGGGACCTTCCTTTGAGTTTCAGTCTAAGGTTGAAGTCGATAGCACGTTTGGTTTGTGTTTCATGTGTGTTTTTTGGAAGTAACTTTTTTAGTGGCGTCGTGAAAATGAGTGACTCAAATTACAAGCAACGTGTTGTGATTCAATTTTTAGTGAAATCTGGCGAAAAACCTTCGGAAATCCTTCGAAAATTGCAGGTGGTGTATGGAGACGAGTGCATGTCGAAAATACGCGTGTTTGAATGGGCAAAACGGTTCAAGAAGGGGAGTGAATCGGTAGAAGACGATCCACGTGAAGGAGCTCCCGTCACCTCTTGTACTGACGTGAATGTTGACCGTTTGCGTGCACTGATTACGTCTGACCGGCGCCTAAGCATTCGTGCGTTGTCTGACGAGTTAAACGTCAACAAAGAAACCGTTTGCAAGATGTTACACGAAAATTTGAATATGCGAAAGATTTGCGCAAAGATGGTGCCAAAAGTTCTCACCCGTGAACAGAAAGACATGCGAAAATCGATCTGCGAGGATTTGTTGTCTCGCATTCGGAGCGACGGTAGACACTGGATGAGTCGGGTAGTCACTGGAGATGAGACCTGGATATTTGAATATGACCCCGAAACCCGTAAACAAAGTCAGCAGTGGGTGGAAAAGGGTGCAGAGCTGCCAACGAAAACGAAGATGTACAAGTCACGACAGAAAGCAACGTTGACCGTTTTTTTCAATATCCACGGCATCATTCATCTTTAATATGTTCCTGCCAGCCAGACAGTGACTGGACAGTTCCATGTTGGCGTCCTGGAACGGCTGCGGGCCCGCGTTTTCCGTATGCAACCCGAACACGCCGAGAACGGCTGGATCTTGCACCACGACAACGCACCAGCCCATTCCTCGTTCATTGTACAAGAGTTTTTGGCAAAAAAGGTATTCCAACGTTGCCGCACCCACCCTATAGCCCCGATATTGCTCCCTGCGATTTTTTTTATTCCCCAGACTGAAGGAAAAAAATTGTCTTATGTTTGATGTTATATCACCTTTTGATTTTATGCCAACTTTCTCAAGACACCCTGTTTACAATAATTGTAAATTCGCAAAATGTTGGACTGGCACAATACATTTGTAGCATAGTATACAGTGCGTTCACAAAGTAACGCATAAATTCAATATTAGCTAAATAAACGATATTATTAAAAATTCCCGAAACAGGCCGATTTTTGATTTTAATTTACTATTTTTTCAAAAAATAATTTAATATACAGCTAATAATGATTTTATGCGTTATTTTTTGGACGCACTGTATATAAAAGTGTACATGCTTTTGCGATAATAATGACACTCTCTCAAAACAGTTTTTGAATTTTTGGAAGTTCTGAGCAGAAACTTTATTAAATATCTATTGGTGAGTGAAGCAACTAATAACTAATGTTAAAAATTTAAAGTAGACTTCATTACGAATACGTCAGAACTTCAAAATGAATCGCAAAATTTATTTTAACGAGTGTCATTATTATTGCAAACGATTGTACCTAGTTGTGATAAAGAACAAAAATGTTGTAATCATCTCCTTAGTCATTAGCTAGCACACTTGGTCATGTAGATAGGAATTCCCTTTAAAACCGTTTATAAAATGCACAAATTTTTATTAAAATAATATTTAGTGCCAATATTTTTCCAAATGTACATAAAGTTGACTTGTGTATTAATGATATATTTATTAGAATTTATACTTAGTGACATTATAGGTAAGTAATGAGAAATACAAAAAGCCTATGAAAGTATTTATTAGCAGTGTCAAAAAGTGCAAAGTGAAATCATTTGTTGAAAAGTTCAATATTTTATTACCCTATATAACTTTTAACAAAATGAATTAAAACTTTGAAAATATTTACAGCATGTTGAAAAATTATCTGTCCGAATGAATGTAATATACACAGAGTACCTATAAGAAAAGTTGGTTGACGCCATAATAATTTTTTCAAAATTATGTGTTTCAGATTGCATAGAAGGAGAGACATGGTTTGAACCATGCAGACATTGCAAATGTTTAAAGAATGGCAACTATACATGTGAACCCAGCACTCTTAGTTGTAGATTGGGTACGTATACAGATTTTATTCTTAATTACTAAAAAAAACTAAATTACCTATATTGTTATCATTATTGTACCTTGAAACCAAGATAGCAATTTTAGAGATATATTTTCAGGAAACTGTATGAAAGATGTAGTGGTGTTCCAAAATAATTTTCGATGTCATTGCGCAAGAAACAATGCAACGATTTGTGTCCCCTTACTTTATCAAGACGGTAAGAACGTAAAATCATTTTTAGGCCACCAGTTATACCGATACAAGCGCGATTCAGACATTTTAAAAAGTATTTACGAGTTATTATTGGCTATTAATTATTTTTTAGAATTTCATGGGAAAACATGCTCAGAAGATTACTACTATTACGATTCATGCACGTATTGCAAATGCGATAAAGAAACAAACACGTTACAGTGTATCTCCTTTGATAACTGCCAGTTGTCTCGTGGAGGTAAAAATTATTAACTAAATACTTCATTAGTAGTATAAAATCAAATTACAGGCGTCTGTGTCGATGATGAAGTAATTTTTGAAGATGATTGTTATAAGTGCAACTGCACACTCACAAAATTCAGGAAGTGCATTCCATCTGAAGAATGTCGGTCTGGAAAAGGTAAAGGGGCTGAAAAATGTCTATATTTCAAGAGTTGTAACGGAAGTATTACATTTTTAGAAAAATCAGGAAACTGTTACATTATTCAGAAACATTACAGCGCATTACTGCGACGATTCTGTATGTCTATAATAAAACAGGAGTGTCATAGTGATTATAATTGTCCAGGAAAAAAGAAATGTTGTCATGTTGTCGACTGTTATATGCGATGTGTGGATCCTTATGATGATTGAACATAATACATTATTATTTTATTGTTATATTTCTTTATTATTACCTACTATTTATAATTAAAAATAAACTTTACTAGAAACCATAAATTTCATGATTCTCCGATATCTGATCTAGTAGCTGGTCTGTTCTGTGCTAGTGACATCTGTGGGACAGGACGTAAACATAGTACTCTATTGAGCTCTGTGGTTGTGGCAGCATTTATGACAAATGCAGTTGGCAGCACTGTTTGTTAATACTTTTTGAACTACTTTGTACTTGGTTTTAAATAATTTTCGCCCTTTTATATTACACAAACAAATTAAATAAGCAAATATGAAACTTAATAATTTTGAGAACGAACTACTAGCTGACTGGGTAGACGAACTGAAGTACAAAAAAGGTGATTATCTTGAGCCTCTTGTATGTGAACAAACCATAAACTTGATAAAATTGACTTGTACAACTTTTAACCAAGACATTCATGTATTCATTATGTCTGTCGATACACTTGAAGATTATATCCGAAGAAAAAGCTTAAATGATGAAGAGATACCTGAAAGTGCCTTGGTTGTAGCTGCCATTGTGTTCATGTCGAGTAAGTACATGGGGGAGCAAGATTTGAAAGTGCAATATATAGAAAAGTTTTTAACCAAAATAACGGGGAAAGAATACGCTAGAAATGCTGTGAAACGTACCGAAATGGAGATACTCAAAACTCTAGACAATAAATTACCGGTTATTACAAGAGTAGACGATCTGAACACGTTTGTTACAAAGTACGAAAGGGAATGCATGATTAAAGTCAGCATACGACCGCTTTGCTTGGACATCCTAGAAGCGCTGTATCTAACGAGAGATAAATGGTTTTTTGAGCTTAAAACTGTTTACGTCCAAAGTGAAGAAGCTTTGAATGTTTTTAAGTCGTTGATGAGCAGTAGATTTTACTTACCCGTAGGTATACTGCTGTATGCGTTCTTACATACGAATTACAAACATTTCGTATGCATTGACAACATCATCGAGGAACTGACGAGTAGAATGCACATACACGCTGATCACGTAAGCCTTCTGGTGTCTAAAATACATGAAATAGTAGGACTACAGGAAGACAAATAGAATTACCGTCTATATAGTTGTTTAGAATACACTTTATTTTCAAGTTTAATCATGTTCATGAAAAACTGTTAAATTATATTTAATTCCGTTAAAACTATTGTGGTGTTATTTAAAATTAAAGTATTAAGTTTCATTGATATATTTCTTTAAAGTTTTGGAAAATAACAAGACGTTTATTTATACAAATTATTTTTTAATTATTACCCTAGCCACTTCACAATGTAATAATTCTTTTTGCCTACTCTAAGTAACGTAACATTGTTTTGTAGCCTATGAATACTGAGGTTTAAAATTTCACTAGGATTGTTCACTCTTTGTTGATTTACATAAAAACCGCCTGCTGAGATGATTCTAATAGCGTCCTCTAAAAATGAAATAATTAAAAAAACATTATTCATATCCAAGCAAATATTTAAACTTACCTTTACTTAGAAAACATCCCGCTTTCATAGCAAGGTCAAGCATGTCTTGCCCAGCTTCTGGCAATATGTTGACTACCGTAGCCCCTGAAAACAACTGGGCGATATCTTCCGCATTCAAGTGCCCTAAGGCCGTGACGCTGCCTTCGTAAAGTGCTGATGTGGCCTCCTGTGCCTTCTTTAGGCCTTCTGTACCGTGCACAAGTAGCGTAACTTGCTCTGCCAGTCTTTTTTGGGGCAATCTCAGTTCTGGCTTCTCTCGATGCCGCCTCATGAGATCAGAAATGCTGCCTACTTTATCGAAAGTAAACAGTTTCAGGAATTTTTCCACTTCCGAGTCTGGTTGGCGCATCCAGAATTGGTAAAATGTGAAAGGGGAAGTTTTTTCCGACGCTAGCCACACAGCGTTGCCTGCTGATTTGCCAAATTTGTCTCCTATTTCTGTCGTTACTAAAGGAACTGTTAAACCTGTAGGGGAATATCTTTTATTCGTTAACTATGCCCAAAAAAATGATAACTTACCATAAACTGGTTTTTTACAAACTTTGCTTATCAATTCGTGCCCTGATACTATGTTTCCCATTTGATCGTTACCGCCTAACTAAGCAAATATATTAATTCACAATATTATTTACTTGTATTAAAAATTACCTGAAACATACACTTATGCTGTTTATATAAATGCAACCAATCGTAAGCTTGGAACAGCTGATAACTGAACTCGGTAAAACTCATTCCTACGGGAGAATTTAGCCTACTTTGGACGCTAGTCCTAGAAAGCAATGTGCCCATTCGCATGTGCCTGCCTGCGCCTCCAATTAGTTCAACGGCACTGATATTTGAGTACCAATCTTCATTGTTAACAATTCTAAAACAAAAATATACTTCACGGATCAAGAAACACCCTTATTTACGTCAATACAGTTCAACAGCAGTCGAATCTAAAACTGGAAGCCTAGATGGTGACTGACTCATAAAATCTTTATCGTATGTATTCTATGAATCAGAGGACAGGGATTTCATGAAACAAGTGCTATCTAGTATTTCTAAGTTTAATTAGATGTTATATACCAAACAATTTGACGTACATTGGTGGGGACAAACGATCGTTATCACTCCAAATGTACTTCTCATGATTGGAAAATATTGTTTTTATATTCTCATATATTCCCTTAATATTATCGTCTATAAAACTCTTTAAAAGCACTTCTCTTTCTGTGTTTTTCCCACTAGGATCGCCAATCTTTGCCGTGGCTCCTCCAATCTAAAATCACTGATTTCAATAATAAAACTGATTATTTCTAAGCCATATCATACATACCAGCGCTATACATTGATGTCCGCTCCTTTGCCAATGCAATAAATTAATGAGAACCAGCAGATTCCCCACGTGCAAACTACTTGCAGTAGGATCAAAACCTGCGTATACTGTCCTAGTAGCAGCGTTTAAGATATCAGTCACTGAATTTCTAATAAAATAAGACAATTAAATAGAAGCCTTGGTCTTTGTACTTACTTACGCTGCATTGTCAGGAAAAATGTCATGGAACATGCCACGTTCCGTTAATTTTAGAATATTTCGGTTTGAGTATGATCTTTGGAAATACATAACTACTTGGCGGCATTTTAAAATATTATTCATTTTGAAAAATAAAACTTATGTGAATTTAGGTTAATCATAACCTTAACCACAAAATCATTTGACATAGCCGAGACGCAAACCAATTGGAAATTTTAATTAGTCCCTTCTTTACCGACAGTACTGATCTCTCCGTTGTGTTCGTTGTGCAATGCATCCGAGGGATGTGCGATGTGCAACGTAATGTCAAAAAGTGTAAAATGGCGTTGGATAATGAATTAGAAAGAGTATATTAGTTTTTTCGGTTTTTAGATGGTTTATTTTTCGAGTTTTAGATGGTGTTGTGAACCTTTCAGGATATTTAAGTTAGTGAGTTAGTTGTGGTCAAACAGAAATCTCTGTAAAGTAAGTAAACTAAAAAAAAACACAGCGAAGGCCACGGCTTCACTTGGCGTAATATGGCCGCCTAGTAAATGGTAAAACAACATTTTTAATCGCGGTGTCTTACTGCTGGCTTTCAGGATGTCGGAGTCTGGAGACGTCCCCCAGCCCAGCAGCCCCGCCGACAGAGACAAGGCGCCTAGCCGGGTGCTCGTCACGGACCAGGAAATGGGCACTTTGACCCCTCAGGAGTGGCAGAGCCGGTGGAGGCAGCAGGACTCGTATGTGACCAATTTGGAGCGGAAAACTTCTCAACAAGAAGGTACTTAGTTCAGTTATTATTCGTAATAGTGTCATGGGGGGTTGCATTATGTGCTGTATCTTGATGGTGCAGTGTAGTGTTGACGTGCTGAGCAGTGCAGTGGCGGGTGGTTAACATGTGCTCATTGCAGGGGAATTGGCGGAATTGCGACTGGCGTCTGAGAGGCTCAAAGCACAGCTTTTAGATTCCCAGCAGCGCGAGAAGGTCCTGGTCCGCAGGCTAACCGCTAAAGAGCAGGAGATGCAAGATTACGTGGTTAGTAGTCACTACTGCCGCCACTCTCAAATGTTCTTAGCATTGTGCTTCGTGTTGATAGTGCTACGAGTGATTTATCAAGTTTACCTCACTCTTTCAAAATTTCTTTAGCTAAAGTTGACAGTTTGACAATTCCAGACGCTAAAACAGTTTATAAAATAAAGTTCTCCTCAGTGATATTGTCTGTTTTAAGTAGTTGTTGTTTGAAATGGTAATTATCTATTGCGGCATAGAATGCTTGAATCCTCACAAAATTTTGCTTATCCCGTTTGTTTGAGTGTGCTGAACATGAATCTGAAGTTAGTTTTATGCGGTTGCGTCTAGATTTTGTAACCTGTGCGTTTTGTGTGACACCCATATAAGTAATAACTGTACAGGGTGTCCGGAAATTATGAACAAATTCAGGGGCTGATTCTATGACAAAAAATAAGACAAACCATTTAAACATAGGTCGACAAATGCACCTTAAAGGAGCAAGAGCTTTTTAAATGTTCAGGGCTGAGAAATGGTTTGACATAAAGTTACGAAATTTTTAACATTTAATGAAATTTTTATGCTGAATTTGAAAATTTACACAAAATTTAACCATTTTATTCAGAGGTGTATTAAGCAGGACTGGCTTAGGATATTTTTGGACAATTTCTGGCGTCCAATTGTAAAAACAATTTCTAACAAAAAAAGTTAGGACTTAGGCAAGATATTATGAGCATGTCCTGTAAAATACACCTCGTAATAAAATGCATAAATTTCATGGAAGTTTTCAAAAAAAGTAATGTTTAAAATTTTATTACTTCAAAGCGTTTCAATAATATTCAACAAAATCAACTTCAGAGCCGAAGCTTTAGAAGGCCTAAATATAATACTACAGTATATACTTATATCTTTGAAAAGCCTGTGAATACATTTAAGTATTTGATATTGTATATTATGGAATAGCTTTGTTTGAAGAATTAATTTGCAACAATTTGACCGATTTGAAGTTGAACTGATTCAAAATCCTCTACGAAAGCAAGTACAACTTGCCAGTTGCCATAACCTAAATATTTGTTCTGCAGTATATAATTTAAATTAGATGGAGAATATTTTTTCTCAGTGACTTCACTACTAATACAGAAATATTAAAAAATGTATGATCAGTATATGAAGCTATGGATAATTTCAAAATAATTCTTATTATCTAGCATAACATTTCATCAACGCTAACTACTTTTTTTAAACTTTGGATGGAAAATGTGTTAGAGAAGAACACCGTGAATTATATTTCTTTGTAGATTACACTACCATCAAGTTTTTTAAAAGAATTCTGCGGGTTGTGATGTTTATAATCTACAATTATAAATACCTAGATTTACATTTGGGCACGTATAAAGTAGTTTTTAATGAAATATATTTAAAAAAAAAACAACCTGAACTAACTTGTGAAATTGTGTAAAAATAAATTTACTTATAGTTAGGTTGGGTTGGTTTCAGCATAACTTTATTCTGATAGATCTAGGTATTAGGTTTGTGGAATCAAACGTTATGGACTGTTTTTGAACGGTTTAGCTATAAATATTTTTTCAGTAAACCTACTGCAGTATAATTACTTGCATGACAATTCTTCTGACAATTTCAATCTAATCCTTGACTACTGCTTGAACAAACCTAATTTTATGTAAATTGAGATTGTTTTTTAGATGACCTTAGGTTGAATAACGGTTACAATTTTGCTTGAAAGCTAGGTTGAACCACACAATAATAAGTTCGAATTCGTGCGCAACACCCTTGAAAATAGGGGATTCAGGCAAAATTTTGTTAAGGGTTTGAGCTTTCTGGCTGTAATAAATGATTACCTTAATATAAGAGCAATGGAAAAATGTGATCAATCCTGTTCAGTAAGTAATGTTGGTACGGTGAACTTATAATATTCAGGTACAGCTATGTATTACGTATATTTAATGTGTGTACATGCGAATTTAAAAACGTGCAGAACCGTCCAAAATTTTGCAGTTGTGTATACTTTGGTTCCGTTCACACACTAGCTACGATAAAATGTGCGAACAAAAGGTACGCTGATAATAGTTGAGATGTCTGCTTTTTTATTTGGAGGATTTGTTGATCTTATCAATAATTTTCGATCTAGTACTAAATTGATTAATTTTTTAGTGTTTATTTCATTAAGTTTGAATGTTAAAAAAAATTCAGGGTGAATTTTGAACTTCTATTTGCCAATTTTTATTAAAGATTTTATTAAAGAAAAATGAAAAAAGAATTTAACTTTTAACACAGCACATCTCAAATATCTTGGAATTTTGGAATAGCATAAATATAGCCCAATTGCATTATTTTTACATAAAGAATATGCCACTGCCCTGTCTCAATGACTTGAGATTCATGCTGTATATAGCAACTGCAAATAAACGTACTTTTCCCAACAAAACGGGAGTTGCAAGTATACATTCGAACTGATCTGCAGCTACTGCGGCAGTTTTTATGAATAGTTCAGATTGTTCACGTGCTTTTACACACGTTTATAATTTGCACGTGCACCCATCGACTGAGAGAAGCCTTACACATATTTATTATGTAAATAATAAGTAATTTCTAATTATTACCGCAGACAATCGATGTACATGAACTATAAATGGAAGTACTAGTTTTTATAAATTTAAACATGCCTGTTTTTCCTGAATATTATACCAGAACCATGCTAACCACTTATTCTTTTATGTGTTTGCTGTAAGATTTGCTGTAACATTTTGAATTGTGTCGAGAAGAAGCAATGTTAAGAACATTTGAGTGTAATTTGCTGTTATTATAAAAAAAAGAAATACACGAGTCTTCCCATTCCAAAACGTGTTTAATTAATTTTTCTGCTGCAGTGTCAACTAAACGAACTAAAAACTTCCCAAGTCCCGACAGCATCGTCGCTTAGGTCCGCGCTGCTAGACCCCGCAGTGAACAGTCTCGTACAGCAGCTGCGATCAGAACTGCAGGCGACGCGCCTCAAGCTCGAAGACACCCAGAACGAACTGTCCGCCTGGAAATTCACCCCCGATTCAAATACCGGCAAGCGCCTTATGGCCAAGTGCCGGCTGCTCTACCAGGAGAACGAGGAATTGGGCAAAATCACGAGCTCCGGCAGAATAGCCAAGCTAGAGAGCGACCTGGCGCTACAGAGGAGCTTCTCCGAGGAGATGAGGCAGAGCCAGAACGAGCTGGACTCGTTCCTGGCCGACCTGGACGAGGACGTGGAGGGCATGCAGAGCACCATTCTAATCCTGCAGCAGGAGCTGAAGAAGGCGAAGGACACCGTCCAGGTGCTCCAGAAAGAGAACAGCACTCTGAAGATGGCCAACGGTCGGCAGAATGGTGACAGTAGTGTGTGTGAACAGGAACGGACCGACTCGGATTCCGAGAACGAGCGGACACGTGTGAAACGCGTTAGGAGGTCTTCGGTCCTGAGTATCGACTATAACGAAGATGATACGCTAGTTATAAATACGAATGGTGACGTCGCTATGTCCTCGGACCCAGAATAGTGGTAGCTGTAAAGTGCATACACTACAATTTTATTTTTAGTGGTTTCACTCGACGAAATGGGGTTTTATCTTTTCAGATCACGGCACTAGGTACGATCGAGTGATGTTTCTCACATTTTTTATTTAGTAACCTATGATGGAGGCGTTAGGTTTAATTTTTTTATACAGGGTGTTTTTAAATGAAGTAGCAAAAATGAGACCACACATTCCTTAGGTGAAAATAAATCGATTTAACCTATATCCCAAGTCGCATAATAAAAACAATACAGGGTGTCAGTTAAAATTTTATTTTCGATATTTGTCAAAAACTTCTTAAAAAATCCTAATATTTACATAAAATTTGTATATCGGGGGCTTTTGCGGGCGAGAAATTAAATTTTAACTTTGACACCCTGTATCTTTTTTATTATGAGACCTGGGATATAGATAGGTTAAATCTGTTTATTTTCACCTAAGGAATCTGTAGTCTCATTTTTGCTACTTCATTTAAAAATACCCTGTATATTTGTTGTGTGGCAGTTTTATTAAAAAAAATTGATTCGTTGTTCTTCGAAAGAAACAGTAATTAATCTGCAGTACTTTCATTCTATCTGAGTATATTTTCAAGTAATTTTGATGTAAGTGTTGAAAATGTCGGCAAATTTCTCTAATTATTCGGAATTGAAATTTATTTCAAATTTCCTTTTTTTTTGTGTTTATTTCTGAGTGGTACCGTTGAATGTCTCGTCGCTAATAAATTCGTTCCAATGGATCAATTTTTTGTTTATCTATACTGTTTGATCGTAATCAAAATATTTTTCTGAAAAAAAAAATCATTTTTAATTCAAATTGAATCGATATAAATTAGATATTTGACAAAAATTTCACATTTCACTTATTTTTCACTCTTCTATACATACTTTTTTTCTTTTAAAATTTTGTTTTATATGATATACTTAGTCGGTCGATAAGTACGAATATATTTTTGAGGAAAATTTTTTTTTGTCACCCTATTTGAATCGAACAAAACAAAACTTTGCAAAAAATATAGTAGGCCTACTTTTATCCAAAAAAAATATTTAAGGGAAAACACGTTCAGAATTGCAAATTTAGCAAAGCTTTAGGAAGAAATATTTATTTAAAAAAAATACTGAAATATAAAAAGCTAATAAACACAACAAAATTATCTTGCAAAAAATGAAAAATATTAAAAAATGATTTGATAAGTGTACAGTGTTAGTGAATTAATTTTTGCAGGTTAGTTAAGTAATTTCAGTCTGTTTTTGTATTAATAAGCAAATATTTCTTCCTTAATCTTACTGCATAGGCTAAATTTGTAATTCTAAACTTTGTTTCTTAATATTTTGCAATAAAACTAAGCCTACTGCTTTTTTTTCATTGTTCTATTTTGTCTCAGTAGGTTGTGGTTGATAATAACAAAATTTTGCTCAAAAATATGTTTATACTTGACCGTATATGTAAAATTTGAAATGAACTAAAATATACATTAAAAATACAGCTTTAGAGCTCCCCTCGTATAATTTTCAAAACAATCATATTTTTTGAAAATTTACACATTTTGAAAAAAGCAAATGGAAAATTATGGTTAGTGGAAAGTAGAATAGAGTTAAGATTTTAGCAACTTGGAGCATGTTTCACATCAATGAGATAAAGTAAATATTATGATCAAAATTTGGTATACACTGTTTAAAATTATTAGTGCAAAAGTTTCCTTTGACAGAAAGAGACTAATACACATTGCATCAAAATGAACCGCCACTAATGAACTTCAACACCGACAAATACAATTTCGATAACAATTTTTATTTCAGCATCATTACTAAGTAATCAAACAAACATTGTAAATACAGATTAGCTGTTCACAAAAAAAATCACTGTTTGAAAATCAAATTTGTGTTCAATTTTAACTCGGATATAATGAATGTATTGTATTTTATTTCTTTATTAGATTATACTTATTTATGATAAAGTACTGAGATGTATTGTTTGAGTATAGCTGTCAGTTCTAGAAAATTACTTTTCTTCCAAAATTATAATTCTTCCTCGCTTTTCTTTAAAAATAATTTTTTAAGTAATTTATAAGAATTTTTGTATATAACGTAGTTTACCGAGCATTTTCGCCACAAAATGTTGTGTGTAAAGATCTGGCACCATTTTCAATTGAAAATCACGATTAGACACGAAAGTTTTCTTTGGTTCGTGTTCCACTGTCACTTGGTTGTAGTGTATGTTTTTATTTAGGTAGCAGCCGGCTAAAGATACTCTTTCAGTGAGTGAGCTATACTGCTACAAAGACCGATACTTATAAACTGACGAACAGTATACTAAAGTTGTACATAAATTCACTACAGACTACAAACGGTTGGTTGATTGTGGACTAATATTTGTGCTATTTCCAGCGTTTTTTTCAGGGAGCAGTGAAAAAGCAAAATACTTATTGGATTAATTTGTCTGTTTTTCATATACCTAATGGAAATGTTTTGTTTATTTCTGTAGGCTTCAACTACATAATCCACAATGTAGGATATTTAAATTTACAGAAAGTTGAAAAATTTAATAAGTTTTGTTGTGTATTTGAAGCTTATAGTAGGTATTTACTTTAAAAGCAGGATAATTATGTGAATAATCATTTTTTATTTTTTTTTATACATTTCACCGCTGTTTTGTTTTTTAGCTACTCCAGCATTGTAAAAATAATTCCCTTTGTATAAAGCGATTTCTGGATTTACAGTTATTAGTTACAGTTATATTTTTTTTAATGTTTAAAAATTGTATTTTTTAACGTTTTTATGTTGAAAATTGTATAAAAATCATGAAAAAAATAATATATGAATTATTACAATCTGTTTTTTTATTTTCATGTAATTTAAAAAAAAAATCCTAACTACGACCAGTGAAAACTGAAAAAAACAATATAAAAACCTTTAGATCTTTGTGACAAAAGTATTGAAAGAAATTAAGATCTAAAAAAAGTGGGTTTTTGCATAGTTGTAGTTTAATAATTTTATTTAATTTAAGATTGATTGCGAATCAAATAAATATACTTCTACATTTTGATACAAGTTTTATTGATAGGTTTTAGTTCTTGATAACTAAGCACACTTAACTGAAATTGAAAATAAACTTTCCGCGACAACAAGGAACCAAAATGGCGGCGACCACAGATCTCTTATCATTTAACTTATGATTTTAAAGATTGAGTCATCTGTCCCGATTTTACCTCCTAGATTCTATCTATTCTGTTATCTGTGTTCTTTTCTTTCTGTTTCCGATTCCGTAGTTAACAACCGACGCTGGCTGTGTTGAATAATCCATCATTGTGCCATCATTAATATTTTAATTGTTAAAAGCAATTGTAGCCTTGAATTTTAACATTTAATTTATGGTTTACGCATTTTTTTCGGAGTGAGCATTTTCCCGGTACTTACATTAATTAAGACAGTTCTACGTTACAACAGATATTGGAAATGTAAGTTTTCTAACCTATTAGTTTTTATACCGTTTAATTAAATCGAACGTTATTTTAGGGCGAAACCTGGTACAGATTCAGAGCCAGACAATAAAGATAAGAAGAAGGAAAAAGGCAGAGAACGGAAAAAACGTTCAGCATCTGGTTCTAGCAGCAGTGATAGTAGAAGCAGGTAAAATTATATATTTTAACAGCTTTGGAATACTATAGACTAACTTCTACTTTATTTATAGTTCATCGGATAGTAGTTCATCCAGTTCTCGATCATCCAGCAGTTCCAGTTCGGGCTCCAGTTCACGGTCTAGCAGTTCATCTTCCGATTCATCTTCTTCAAGTAGCGATAATGAAAGAACTAGGCCCAAGAGAAGGTGAGTGTTTTTATTTTGTACTTAGATTGTAATGATCATGATTTGGAATTTGTAGGTCTCGATCCGCAAAGCCCGTCAGTAAGAATCGTGAGCCAAAGGTAGCAGAAAAACCAAAGGAAAAAGAAAAAGAAAAGAAGGAGGAGAAAGAGAAGGAAAAGGAAAAAGAGGTGAAAAGGGATGATAAGGAAAAGGAGAAGGAGAGAAAAATCAGTTCACCAGCTAAGGAGAAAGACGATAAAAATCACGTCAGGAATAGATCAAGGTAAGGAGATATATAGTTTTGCATTTCTAAATTTCGTTTCTTTATTTAACAATGATTTTGGTTATCTACTTTGGTTGTATCATGTTTTTGATGAAAAATATTCAAAATTGTAAATGCTATACGTCACGGCTATATATCTTTTAAAAAATCTTGCAGGTTTAGATCTAATAGTACCTGGGAATATATTTACAAAAATTTGACAGAAAAGTATAGTTTAACATATTATTCAAATTTCCACTTTTTTTGTCTGTCAATACAAATTTATTTCTAGCAGCAGCAGATTGATTAAAAATATCTCTTGATTGCTGTAAAATGATCAACTTTGTGGCATCTTTAGGTATATAAATTTCGAAAAATAAAACAACAATACCTATATCAAAAATAAAATTTGTTTGTTGTTTTGTTTATCCACTTTTACTATTTAAATTTTCCTCAAATAAAATGATCTTTTAAAAAGCGATTGTAAAACACATTTTGCTATTCTAACCCCACATTTTCATTATTTTCGCATACTTATAAACGAAAATGTACAATCTTATAAGCAGAACTATGTAAGTTTATGTTACAACAATATTTACTTCTACACTTTATATATACTTATAAGTTATGGCAGATCACGTTTTTTTTTAATTAAATGAGAATATGGTTATCCTAACCTAACCTATTTGTAGACATGTTTTACGGATAGACTTATAAGCAAAGGTAGATCGAACATTCATTCATAATATGTGATTTTCTTAACAATTTGAACAAGTGTTATTATAAAACACCGAGAAACAACAAAAAACATAAATTGTGACTAAAAGCAACACCGCTCACCGAGCCTTACTATGTGTAGTGACGGGACTGATGTATCATAGAACACGTACGTAGCGCAGAAGAGTAAGCAACATTGCCAAACTTGCTGTACTTACATTTTGTTAGTATGTTATGACATAAAATAAATATATTTAATAAATCATATATTATCTTGGTGGTGTATAATGATCATATTATAATCCGGAAAAATCATTCGTCATCCAAATTAAAAGTAGAATGACGGTCTCTGATTGCTTCAAAATGTAAACAATTACATCTTACTTTACTAATAAATCAGCTTCCTTGTACGAAAATAAAGTAATTTAAATCCTCTTTTGCACAATTTTGTTTTCTTAAGAAGTTAAAGGTCTGAGAAGGTACTTTTTTATTTAATTTTTTTTTAAATAGTTCTCTTATTTATTGGTCAATTCTTTACTAAACACCCTGTATAAGAATCAGTTGTTATAGTTCAAATTATTTTTTAGATTATGTTGGGTTATTAAATGTTAGGGTTATTTTCATTTATAAAAAAACTTAATTCTATAAGTATAAAAACTAGGTGACCCAGCAAACGTTGTTTTGCCATATGAATTATTTCTAGTAAATATTTTGGTAGTCGGCTTCGTTCTCATCCCTACTCCGCGCTGTTTACTGGGTGAGAAGCACAAACCTAGAAAAAATATAGACTGTGCCAGTGTCATATTGCCGGCGACTGCTAATTATTGCTGCCCTAAAAGGTCCAGAATCACTAAAACTTGGTTTTGATGCCTATTTACGTTAGTTGTATTGTAGTGTGAATCTCATTTGTTTACTGTCATTGGTCACATTCTCCAATGACATTTAAAATGACAACAAGTTAGTTAATTTCATATTGCAATGCAACCATCATATTTGCACAGCCGCCAACATAAAGCAAATAAAATATCACATTTCTGGACCTTAGGTATCTAGAAAACGCAGCACCTGTCGTATGACCTACAGCATGAACCGATGCTGTCTATATTTTTTCTAGGTTTGTGGTGAGAAGTGACACCGGTAGACGCCTGGCAGGGATAACTGATCTAGTGGCTATTAAAAAAATAGGGGTTTGTCATAGAAAGGTGAAAATTAAGGGTTGTATGTATTTTTTAATGCCACATCATAAAAAAAATAAAAACTTGTCCAATAAATAAAAAAAAAATGTTTGGGTTGGACCACCCTTATCACTTAGGGGTATGAAAAATAGAATACGACCGATTCTCAGAGCTACCGAATATACATATAAAATTTCATAAATCAGTCAAGCCGTTTCCGAGGAGTATGGCGTCTAACACTGTGACACGAGAATTTTATATATTAGATATATCCTACATAAAGCGAGGTCAGATCAGTTAACATTTTTACAGAATTTATAACATTTTTGAGTGTTTTCCACTAACATAAATATTTACCATCGTTTTTATCTAAATTACGATACTTGTCATTATGACCACGTTTTTTCCTCGGATAGATCGAGGTCGCCAAGGAAACGACGCCGCCGTTCTCCCACCCCGCGGCCTACGAAAATCCACATCGGCCGCCTCACAAGAACGATCAACAAAGACCACATCTTGGAAATCTTCGGCACGTACGGCACAATAAAAAACGTAGAGTTCCCCAAGGATCACCTCCATCCGCACTTGGGGCGAATGTACTGCTACGTAGAATTCACCACGGCCGACGAGGCGGAGAATGCCATGAAGCACATGGACGGGGGGCAAATCGACGGGCAGGAAATCACCGCCGCTCCGGTCTTGATCCCCAAACCTCGTCCTTTGCCTCCCAGGCGTTCGCCGCCGATGATCCACAGGAGACCTCCCATGCACAGACGCACGCCGCCCAGGTTTAGAAGGAGAACTCCTCCGAGGATGATGAGACGCAGCCCCCCTAGGAGGAGACCGCATTCCAGGAGCCCCCCGCCGAGGAGAAGGAAGCATTCTAGGTCCAGTTCGAGCAGTTCTCGATAGTACGATAACGTAAGTTTATTTGGAATATTTGTTTTAAATCTATTTTCCATAAGTTTGGTGTAATTTGTGTCCGCATCGACGAGAAGTTTTGTATCATAATTAGGCGTGAAATAAACTGTACAAGTTTTAATTTTATTTTATGAACTTTCCAAAGAATTTTCCTACATTGTCCTAATTACACCTTAATTTAATATACAATATAATATAGTCCCAAACCGAATAATAAATTGGAGAAAATGCCATACGGCAAATTAAAGTCTGCTTTATCCACTTTTTGCTGTTCTGAAGATGTGAGTATGTCTGAACCTATATACGTGTTTTTGCAATAATAATGACACTCTCTCGGAACAGTGTTTGAACTTCTGGAAGTCCTGAGTAAAAATTTCTTTCATTTTCTATTGGTGAGTGAAACAACTAATAATAACTAATGTTATAAAGTAGATTTTATTAGGAGTGTATCAGCAGTTCAGAAGAAATCGCAAAATCCATTTTAATGAGTGCCATTATTATTGCAAACGATTGTACCTGGCCGTTGTATCCTTAAAAGTAAATAATACCTTATGCGATTTACATTTTCATAACGAGAAGATATAGGAAATTACGTATTAATACTGAATTATTGTTTTGTTCTTCAGAATATCACGTAAAGGATTTAAAATATAATTTTAATATATAATTTTTTTTTTGTGGACAAAATTATTTCATAAACCTGGAAATGTCGAGGAATTTTACTACATATCATGAAAATCGCTCCCTTTTCTTTGAATTCACCACCAATTATATGAATCCTGTTTTATACTGTTTATACGACAATTTTGCATTTTTTATATACACATAATTATACTGGGTGTCTAAAAGTTTAGACAAAATAGAAACATTTATTTATTTTTAGCAAGAACCCCATTTGTTTTTTAAATAATATGTTTTTGCTCGCTAATCTCCAATCTTGAATTGGCTGTCAATTATATGAATTCCGCTTTATACTGTTAATATGCTTACTTTGGTTTCTTAATATAAAACACATAATTATATTGTCTGCCTAAAAGTTTGGATTAAATAGAAACATTTGAATTGTTCTTTGCGGAAACTCCATTTGTTTTTTAAAAAATACATTTTTTGCTCGCTAATACCTATTCCTAAATTCACTACCATTTATATGAGTCCTGTTTTATATTTTTAATATGCTCAGATTTTGGTTTTATTATATAAAACACATAATTCTATTGGCTGCCTAAAGGTTTGAATTAAATAGAAACATTTGACCTGTTCTTTGCGGAATCCCCATTTGTTTCTTAAATGATACATCTTTTGCTCGCTAATTCCTATTCTTGAATTTACTACTGTTTACATAAATCCTGCTTTGTACTATTAATATGTTCAGATTTTGCTTTCTCTACATACAGCTCATAATTAGTTTAGATTAAATAGGAACATTTGAATTGTTCTTTGCGGAAATCCCATTTGCTTTTTAAATAACACATTTTTTGCTCGCTAATCCCTAATCTTGAATCCGCTGCCATTTATATGAATTCTGCTTTATACTGTTAATATGCTCAGATTTTGAATTCTTTATGTACAACACATACTTATATTGGCTTCCTAAAAGTTTTAATTAAATAGAAACATTTGCATTGTTTCTTGCGGAAACATCATTCGCTTTTTAAATAATATACATTTTGCTCGCTAATCCCTATTCTTTAATAATTGGCTACCATTTATATGAATTCTGCTTTATATGCTCAGATATTGAATTCTTTATATACAACACATAATTATATTGTAAATAGAAACATTTGCATTCTTCTCTGCGAAAATCCTATTTGCTTTTATTAAATTTTTTGCTCGCTAATCCCTGTTCTTGAATTTGCTACCATTTATGTGAATCCTGCTTTATAGTCTTAATATGCTCAGATTTTGGTTTCTTTATATACAACATAATTATATTGGCTGCCTAAAAGTTTGAATTAAATAGAAATAATTGAATTGAATTGAACCCCATTTGCTTGTTAAATACATTTTTTTTCGCTAATCCCAATTCTTGAAATTGCTGGCAATAGTATGCTTTCTTTATACCGTTAATATGCCCATTTTGGAATATTTATATAGTAAAGTTTGGAGTAAATAGTGCCAAATTTGAACATTTGAAAAATTGTTCCAGTATTAAAAAAGTTACAGCCCGAAGACAAATTTAAAAAAATAACTTTGAGGTTACGTAGCTCTGTTAATATTGACTTCGAGGAAATTTTAAGCGGGGATTACACTAACAATTTATTGTCGAAGAAATTGATGAATTAATTCATCAATTTCTTCAAGGTCATCAATTTCTTAACAATTTTGCTGTCAGATGTCACCCGCACCTAAAAGTAATTTTAACTTTTAACGTTAAAAATAGAAAGTAACTTTAATAATTATACTTTAAGGCTAAAAATAGTGAGAAACAGTTAAAAAAGCTTCCATTGCATTTATATCAGAACAAGTTTTAAGTCGTCAATAACTTAACGAAGTTCTTCATCAATTTATTTGACGTCCAAGTTACATTTGTCAATTCATTTGACAAAGCCACTTGATCAATTAATTGACAAAAAAATTGTTAATGTAAAGCGGGCGTTACATGAACTGACATATATATTCGAGTAGTTTCACCCCCTAAATTTTCTACACCGAGTTTCCGGACACCCTGTATTTAAAAATATTTCTTTTAAATAAAACATAAATTCGCTGAGATTATTTATTTTTCGGCTTACCCTATAATTAAGTCGGTATCTGGAGTTTTGAAAAGAAATTGACAATTTATATACATTTTTCGGCTTATTAAAATACGGATTACAGCCATTCTAATAGAAATATTCTGAAGTCTGAAGTTGTACTGTAAACTTTCAAATAATAATAAAATAATTTTATTAAATAAAACCAATAATAACAACATATTCAATAAAAAAAACAATTAAATAAACTTTAGGCCACTAAATTCTGTTCCTCGTTATCGTTATGAAAGATAGTTTTATGTAGCCTCTCCGTGGCTAACTCTATAAGCTGGTCTCTGACATCGAAAGGGCTCAATGGCCGCTAAGAAGTCTGAGCGTTTCAACATGAATAGTTCGCTGGCAGTGACTGCCACAACGGTGGCCACACGCGTCTCGCTGAGGATTAAAGCTATCTCGCCAAAGTGGGCTCCGTCCTCCAAATGACAAACCTAACATAAGAAATAATTCGATTTAAATAATATTTTCAATTATCCACAATGTTTTATTTAATTTTGGTCATCCAAGGATTCTTACCGCAAAGTTGTGCTCAACCATACAGACTGATTTAGTAATTACGTCATTAATTTTAAGATAAGGCAAAATTAGTGTAATATGAACATGCGATTAACAAAATTTGAAATGTATATTTACGCTGAAAAATATCAATATTTAAACTACCTTTAAGACTGTTATTGACCGCCAGCAGTTTTGGTTCATATACAGCTTTGAAATCAACTCCGTTGCTTGGTCTGCGGCAACGTTGCCAGATTGAAATATTTTCGCTAGTATTACACATAAACGGTTTTATTGACTAATTTAGAATCTCATAATTTTTCTTGTTCACTTCGGTCAATAATCAATGCAAATGTTAAAATATGTAATGGATGCTGTAAATTATTTTTTTAATTATGCAATTAACATACTAAATTGATAATGCTGCCCATCAAGAACGTATGAGATGAGCATGCGTTGCCAAAAACATTTATTAAAGTACTTAACGTTAATTAAGAAAATGTTTTCAGTTAGTTTTTTAAGTATTATTCGAAAACCAAGCTTTTTACGAAAAAAATACCATTTTGTAGAAAATTGAAAGACTAATTCAAAAATATCATGATTGATACAATAAAGCAGTGGCGTACTATTTTATTTAGAAAAATATGCCACCAATACCTTGTATCTACGCCACTGGAGTATCTAAATTTTAGGAAAAGCCTTCAGATTTTAGATCATGTTTTTATAACTTTATGTGGCCGTATTATTATTTCTCTCACTAGTTTTTTAAATATTTTTAAAAAATCGTAAATAATTTACTTCGTTTGTATCTTTTTAACGAAGCAACCTGAATAAAACCGTTATATGAAAGATCACTACAGACCGTTTATGAATCACCCTGTATATTATAATAACTATTCCTATAGCAATCCTGAAATTAATTAAAGTAGATATTACCTCTTTACCACTGGGCGTATAAACAACTACTGTGCCGTGATATATAAAAAACATGCTGGTACCCATCGTTCCGGCACTGATAATCACATCCCCAGGCAAGTAAATCTGCGATTTGAGCTGAGCGACTACCTTCATCAGAATATGCTCTGGCAAATGCTTGAAGAATTCCACCCTTTCTATGTGATTCCTTGTAACGTGAAATAATATTTCCTAAGAACGAAAAGAGATGTAGACAGAAAATTACTGCTAGGAGCTTTGACACCTTACTTGTTTCAACAACGGAGAAACTATGTTGCTAATGTCAGATTCTTTGTAGAATTGTTTGTGGAATTTGAACTGGAAGTAGGCGAATATTCGCTCTCTCAAACTGACCGGTAAGTCCTTGTACTTCATGTATTCTTTGAACTGTTTGTGCAAGGAATGGTGTTTGCTCTCCGCACTGGCGTACTTGGTCCAGACCTGCAGTATTTGGGCTGAAAGGTAATATTGTACCCCAAACGTTAACAAGTGAGCTTAGGTAAGGTATTTGCCAAGAACAATAACTAGGCACAATTGCTCCATGCGATGCCAAAGATGGTATAATTAATGTGCTCATATATTAAAATTAGTTTAGCATATTTTTAATGTGCATAAATACTATTAAACTGGGTTAAAGTCGATCAATCTATGACCAAAGGAGGCAGTGAGATAATAGCTGACTTTGGTCCCCTCATGATCCCCCTTTTGTAAGTATGGTTTTTGGTGTGTCTATTTTAACAAATAAATTCTTGCAGAAACCAAGTGAGTGTTCTAAGAATACAGTATGCGCCAAAAGTATGGAATAAATTCATTAAAAACGAAACAATTATTTTTTCTCGAACAGGTCGATTTTTAATTTTAAAAATACATATTTTAGCGTAAAATGCGATTTTCAAATGTCATTTGTCTTCGAGTAATGACGTCATCGATTTTTTTTTAAATGGCAACACCATATTTTTTTCCTTGATTCTGAAAGATCGTTTAATTCTCTATCAGACAGTACTAAAATTTTGCCCTCTTACATAGGAAAGTTTTCGAGTAAATGACGATTGAATGTTAGAAAACGTAAACTTTATCCATAAAAAAGTAACAATTCTGAGGTATGTAAAATAAAATACAATTGATTAAATTTTATACTTAAATTAAATGTTCGAATTGCCATCCACCAACTTCTTGACAATGCGCAAGTCTGTGAGGAAATTCTTCTTGCACAATATGAATGATTTCTGGGGTAACTCTGCGTATTTCGTCCCGAATGCGATTTTGAAGTTCTTCTAAATTACGTGGTTTTATAATGTACACAATGTTTTGGTGGATGGCAATTCGAACATTTAATTTAAGTATAAAATTTAATTAATTGTATTTCATTTTACATACCTCAGAATTGTTACTTTTTTATGGATAAAATTTACATTTTCTAACATTCAATCGTCATTTACTCGAAAACTTTCCTATGTAAGAGGGCAAAATTTGACTACTGTCTGATAGAGAATTAAACAATCTTTCAGAATGAAGGAAAAAAATATGGTGTTGCCATTTAAAAAAAAATCGATGACGTCATTACTCGAAAACAAACATTTGAAAATCGCATTTTACGCTAAAATATGTATTTTTTAAATTAAAAATCGACCTGTTCGAGGATTTTTCCCAAAAAATAATTGTTTCGTTTTTATTGAATTTATTCCATACTTTTGGCGCATACTGTATATTAATTAATGTCACAGGTATTATTTTATTTTAAAAAGTGGACATACATATATGATAAAGGTGTCATACTGTCACCAATAAATACATGATATAATTTATTACATACAATTACCTATTTATTATTCAATGTTTGGTATCCACAAATATCATAAAACGTTACTTCCTTTTTGCTAGATTTGTAGCAGACAGGGCTTTTATGTAAAAATTCACCATGATGAAATTCAAAGTATTCTGATTCACTTCGCATATTGTCAATTACAAATTTAATGTGCATTCACAAATACAGTTAACTATTTATATAAGCTATTGAAAGAAAAACATTACTAAAAACATCAATTTGGCCTCATAAAAATCACAAATTTCACGAAAATTTGTAAACAGCAAATGTAAACTCCGATAAGGTAACGTGGTGACGTCACAGCAGCGGACGCACAGACGATCGTAGAAGCAACGTTGCTAATCGCAACGGTCAAGCCAGGCTACGCGATTTAGTAAACGATGGTTGAAGCATCGTCTGTTAAATCGTGGTCTGTGGTTAAATCGCAGCAGCCGTGGTATTACAAAGGCGACACGATTTAGCAGACAATGGTTCCATTACTCTGTTGCAGTGAATAACCGCGCGTGACAGCAGTCTACAGTACATATGACGTAGTTGTCATTTGTTTGTATCAGTAATCTGATGTGAAATATGTACCAAATAATATTGTCTTGTTGTATATAAATATATACAACTTTGTTTATAAAACAAATTAAACAAGTACTCTTGATTCAGAGCAGAGACCCGGACCGTACCGTTTTTGGACAGAAAACCGGACCAGAACCGTAATTTTCTTGTGGACCGGAACCGAAACTGAACACATATGTCATGTTTTAGTTTATTCCCAGTGTCGAACCCGAACCGGAAAAAATTAAAACGGTTTTTTGGGTTAATTTCAGTATTTCTTAAGCTTCCGTTGTTGTTGTGTTTCTATGGATTTATCTACTGACACGTGCTTAGAGTCTTTATTTTTTATAAATTCGTGGGTGTGAAGTGGTTGGTGGTGGTTGGTAAGTGGTAAGGCCGTGTTCTGTATTCAAGCATGCAAATGGCGCAAAGCGCAAATGCAAATGCTATTTTACTGTTGGTAGCTGTCGGCAAATTCTACTTTGTCACAAGCAGGTATTGAAAATGAAATAAATGTATACATATCGTCTCACCAATGATATTGCCCACTTTGCCTTCCCAAAATGATTTTATGTATATATACAGGACATCTAAAATATGTCATTGCCATACTCGTTGAGTAACTTAATAAATTATTGTACTTAAGTTTCTAGTAGAATTTCACATACGCATATTTAAATGGAAAAAAAATCAAAAGCGATCAGAGGAATTTCACTATAATTGTAATTATATTACGTCACAAGGGAAAACCGATAAGAACCCTTTGGACCGAAAAAGGTGGTCAGAACCGGACCGAAATATCAACTAGTGGACCGTAACTGAACCGAAACCGAAATGATACTTTTCTTACTGAACCGTAACCGGACCGGTACCGTTATTACATTTAGGTCCGGGTCCCTGATTCAGAGGTATCAAATGTGAAATTCTAACATTTACGGCCTTGACATTTGTGATTCGAAATAGTAATACTGAAGTCGCCTCACTACAGCACATTACAGAATTCTGTATTGAAATTCGGCTGATTCGACGGACAAGTAATAGAGGCGACGCCATTTAGCAGTTGACGCTTAAAGCGTAGAGATTGAGCACTGTCTAGTTTATCGATCTTTGTCGTTTGGTACTCACCATAAACAAACAATTGCAAAGCGAATCCGAACAACAGAAACAAAATGGCATTTGCGTACTCCAACCACTCTTTGATGTCATGCTTGCCGTAGCCCACCAGCAGCAGCATTAAAGTAGCATTGTAGTAACTCTGACAAACCTTCCCTGCCAATGTATCCTTTTTGTTCCCTTTCAAGTAAACTTCCACGTAAAATTCTACGAAGAAGTTAATAGAAAAGGCCCAGAATGTCACCAGGGCGAATATAAGGGTGACCTTGATACCTTTAAATAGGTAACTTGAGTAACCCATGTACTAAAAACAAGTTTTTTAAACAAAAGTGACTTCCTTCAACTAAATTTACAAACCTGACGGAATAGTTCCAATATCGTCAGCCACCTGTACATTCTAGCTATTTTCAGTCTATTGAGAAGCCTTAGAGGCGATACTCCGACATAGGTAATAAAACCGATTTCTATAGCCCTCAGTGGGAACAGGTAGGAATGCACAGAAGAAAAGAGGTCGAAGAAAAAGTGGCGGGTTATGTATCTTCTGAAAAATGCATATGTAATTTTTAAAATGCCCTAATAATTTCTATTCGAATTCCAATGCACACAACGTCAAAAGTCTTGGACCCCCTCTCATTCTTGTTAAAGAAATCTTTTTGCCAGAAAAACCAAATACATTTATAAAAGTATATTGTTTTCTGAATCTTTTTTTTGTGAAAAGAATATGTTCGATAAACTGCGTACTTAGAAAATTAAAAACCAGCAAACGTGTGACATTTTTGACAAAATTGATTAAATTAAATAGAAGTAACAAAGCAAGTTGTCTACTTGACTAATAGTCGGTATGACCACCACGTTCCAATAGCATATTGACACGTCTCTGCATTGAGATAATCAAGCGGTTAACGATCTCTTGCGGAATATTGTTCGATTTCTTTACCACGACTAACTCATCTGCAGTCTGAGGTGGAGGAATATGATTATGAATCGCTCTAGCAACAGAATCTCACATGTTGTTAATAGGATTCATGTCAGGAGAGTTGGCTGGCCAATCTAATCTATTGATATGTCCTGCTTCGGGTGTCTCTTGAACCCTTCTTGCGGGATGTGGTCGAGCGTTGTCGTCTATAAATACAAAATTTTCACCTAATTCATTACGTAGGAGGTAGATAATAGGCGTAATAATTTGTTCGATGTAAATTTGATTGGTAATATTCTGTGGTATGCGAATTAATGGGATGCGGTGGTTGAACATTATTCCACTCTTAACATTACAGTACACCCTTCATACGGAGCAACTTCACGGGGAAAATGAAGTCGCTGTTGACGACCTGGTTCTCTGCACTCTTTGTCGTTTGTCATTAGTAACCAGCCCAATTCTGGTTTTGTCTGTAAAAAGACCTACCGCCACTGGCGTAAAAGCCAACCCCTTTGCTCTCGCACCCACTGGAGAGGGGCAGCACGATGCCTTGGAAGTAGACTGGAGACCCGTAATGGTCTTCTAGTACGTAAATTTGCGTTGCGGTCGTCTTCGAATAGTAGGTGTCGATATAACACGGCGAAACGTGCCTTGAAAGTAGTCCCTGAGACCTGAAGCTGAATATGTGCGGTGTCTACGGGCATATTGCACCAAATACCCATCCTCCCTTTCATTAGATACTCGAGGACGTCCAATACGTGGTCTGTTTTGCCACTGTATAAATTCTTCATATCTGTGTACTATTCGTACAACAGATGATCTAGGAATAAACATGTTCGATATCTGATGATTAGAATGTCTTGCATTATGAAAAGCAGTCATTCTTGCTCTGGTAAACGCAGAAGTTTCACGTCCTGACATAATGTACAAAAAATCAAAGGAACGCTTGGCTGAATACACTGCCAAACTGACCAGATTTGTAAAAGCATTGATAATAAAGTATAGGTTCATGGTCTGCAATTTCTTATTGTCTTTTTTGTTCCCTAAGTGAATGTACTTTTTACCACATTAAGAAAAACCACTAGGTTTAATCGAATAATTTTATATACAGAGGTCCAAGACTTTTGACGTTTTGTGTAACAGTAGTCGGTCACAAAATATATAACTAGATACTAGATAGTCAGTAGGTATTACACACAGGCGACGCGATTTAGCAAATTGCTAAAATTTAAAATTTGCAAGCGAGCGCCGTCTACTATTAAGATACGGTCTGTATATCAAGGATCAAACAATAGATGGCGCTACGACGTCCCAAATTGGAATTTTTCGATTTTAAATTTGTTTGCCTTTCGGAATGCATAGACGTTGTAGATTTTCAAATATTATATGTATAATTATATATATTATAAGTATAATTATATTATATGTATACAAATTGTATATGCTTACTTGGCCACAGCATTACAGTCAAGTATCACCTTGCTCTTTTCTTCGTGATAGAACCCAGTGAAAAACAGTTTAATTATGTCTGCCAATTGCCCTATGTCCACGACGAATCTAGCTAGGTCGATGTTTTCCATCCGCCTCGATAGCAATGATGCGTTGATCGGTATCAGTATAAATTGTAGCGTAAATATGAAAAACATGTAGAACTCCCAGTACAAACTGAAAAAGAGTGTCATTGTTGAGAGGCACGGTCTTTTTTCTCATTTTTAATAATTATAATAAAGTTGAGATACTTTTGAATTTGCCTTTGTGAATCATAATGGTAATAACTGACATGCCATAATGTGTATATACAGTCTTCAGATGCATGTCTCGTCTCTATGGGAGTGTGATAGAGACAGTCTAATATAAGGTGAGATAGATGAGATAATCTAATATAGTTGCCATATTGTACGGTCATTTCGGGGTATATTATATTTAAACTAGTTGTACCCTGCGCGGGTTGCTACGCCACTCATTGGAATGACAGTGGCGCCATCTGTCGAAAATTGCTCGTACCAACTTAGAAACTTCGTGGGTTAATATGCGTTGATTGAAATATTTCAGTCAACGCTCATATGTATATGGGGCTCATGCACAACAACTTTGCTAAAGATCATCACATGATCAAATGCATAGTTTACGATTCTACAAAGGACATACAGACAAACATTCATTTTTATATTTATTTGCGTTCAAATAAAAGTATATTTATTTTTAGTGTTTCATAAATAAAATTTGGATTTATGTTTCTAAATTTATTATTCATTAAAGTTGTCCTGTCGAATTGCACTGGATGTTTGTATTGGCGCCATCTGTCGAAAATTGCTCGTACCAACTTAGAAACTTCGTGGGCTCATATGTATATGGGGCTCATGCACAACAACTTTGCTAAAGATCATCACATGATCAAATGCATAGTTTACGATTCTCTACAGGACATACAGACAAACATTCATTTTTATATTTATCTGCGTTCAAATAAATGTATATTTATTTTTAGTGTTTCATAAATAAAATTTGGATTTATATGTTTCTAAATTTATTATTCATTAAAGTTGTCCTGCCGAATTGCACTGGATGTTTGTATTGATACCTGGTAAATTTGGGGATTTGGGTTGTTTAATGAGAATCTGTCTGCCTAGCAATTAGACGAGAAAAACTGATCGTTTTTAGGCACCCGGTAAAATACAAACCTCTTGTGCAATTATGAGTGAGAAAATAGTAGAAAAATATTAAAAAACACAAAACTTCACACTCCTACTATGCAAGTAATTTGTTGTTCACCCACTATAGCGAAATTTATCAACAGATGTCAGCTATTTTGTTATTTTTGCTAATAGAATACGAGTTGCCCATCTGTGTTCAATTACTTAAGGTTTACGCTGTATTTTATTTTGAGAACACCGTGAATGGGCCTGTATAAATCAACATAGTAGGTCTTGACAAAATTTTAATCTTTTTCAAAGTTAGTCTATCACTGATTCTACATAAAATAAGTACTATCTATTGTTTACATACTTTAGCTTGCTGAAGGGATGGATCATGTGGTAGTTGTGGACCAAATGCCTTATCTCTTCGTTTCGGCACGCGGCATTAGACTTGAAGTACTTGGCGGTTTCTGGGTGCGAACGGCTGATCATGCACCAGGAGCGGAATCTTCGTCGAGCAGCGATGAATACGCCTGTGTCGATGAATTGCTTGACTACGTCCTCCTCTTGTCTCGCCAGAAGGCATTCGTGGTCTTCAAATTTAGGCATGATGACTGATAAGATACTCCTGTTTTTCCGGTAACGTCACAGGAAATATTATTGACAATTGATAGATATCTTGGATTCGAGAAAACGCTAAATGGAAGAGGAAAGTGTGTACTTTTCCCTTCGTTGAGAAGTAACAGTGAAAAATATCATCTAATTAATAGTATTTGATTTAGCGAGCATATAATGAGGGCTGTAACTCACCCGGGTGAAGGTCTCCTGAGTGAATTACACCCATTATATGCAAGTATAATACGACTGGTCACAGTATTTTAGCAAACTTTTGACTACAAAAGTTATACATATTTTGACGTTCATGGTCAAAATTGGGGGTTGCTATTTAAAAAATTGTCGATGACGTCATATCTCGAACAACGATGACGTCACAAATATGGGTCGTATGTCAAAAAGTGCCTTTTTTAAAAACAAAATCGCCGTGTCAGGGGATTTTTTCAAAAACTTCTCAATTTCAAAAATAATGAATTTATTCGTTACTTTTCGAAAGCACTGTACATAATATAGTGCAATGTATGTAACCTTTTGTCCTTATGAATGCGAAATTTGCGATTATTTGCGCGATTTATTTAATGGTGGGAAAATCTCCACTAAACTATAACATTTTTTATCAATTTCATCATGAAACTGTCCTGGTAGATTGTCAGAAGCTCAAACAAACTTATTAACACCACATAATAATGAAAGTAACAATAGAATTTGTACTGTTTTGCAAAATTTGTCAAAAGTTGAGATTTTCCCGCCATAAATAATCAAAACAGAAGTTGTAATTTTCGTGCAAAAATCGGTGACTTTTGCGTCGATGAGGACAAGGCTTAAGTGTGATATCCGTGGAGTGCGCATCAGTCTAATTTGTAGAGAGGATGAAATAGGGAGCACATTTAAAGTAAACTCACTTTTGATAACTTTGAGTGCTTTGAACTCTTCTCAAGTGGCACGTTTAGGTAATAATACCACCCTTCGCCTTCCATACTCATCTCTGTGCTGTGAATTAGCCACTCTATTATTTTTGACCTTTGGTAATTGATAGTACAAGATAAAGACTTTGGAAATAACTATCATTTTTATTATTTAACGCCTCGAAATTGGAAAAAAACTGTTAATATCACTTTTTATACTAAAAATAATGGATGTTATGTAATGCAATTATTTTTGTCTTTTTTTGTATAGTTTTTATATCTGTCGTAAAACCAAAATAAAACAGTTCGCAAAAAATTTGTAATTGAGAAAGCAGTGAATTTGATATGTAAAATAGAAAACTTCAACAATGTTTATTTTTCACCAATTTACAGTAACTGTCGGGTAACATAACAAACTAAGCTTCGCATAACTATTAAATGTATGTAAACAGTAAATGTAGCTTCTCCTTGCATTCAGGATACGGTTCAATTGCTGCCAAAAAGTCTGTACGCCTCAACGTGAACAATTCGCTTGTAGTGACTGCGATGACGTTGGCGACCCGTTTCTCGCTAAGGATTAGGGCTATCTCGCCAAAGTGGGCTCCATCCTCTAAGTGACAAATCTGAAATAGTCAATGATCAAAGAAATTGGAAGAGACAGAGGTATCAAAGACTAAATTTTCCTTGCGTATGGTGCTCCAACTCATTTTTCCATGGCCGTTAGAGAGCATGTACACTAAACTTTTCCACATAGATGGGTAGGAAGGGCCGGACCTGTTTTATGGCCTCCAAGATCGCCTGATCTGAACCCTCTAGATTTCTTTGTTTGGGGACATTTAAAGACATTAGTGTATGGTACTCCTGTAAACAGTCTGGAAGAGCTGCAGCTATGGATTAATCAAAAGTGTCATAAAGTGAGGTCAGATCAGTTAACATTTTTGAGTGTTTTCCACTAACATAAATATTTACTACCGTTTTTATCTAAATTACGATACTTGTCATTATGACCACGTTTTGTCGTCGGATAGATCGAGGTCGCCAAGGAACCGACGCCGCCGTTCCCCCACCCCGCGGCCTACGAAAATCCACATCGGCCGCCTCACAAGAACAATCAACAAAGACCACATCTTGGAAATCTTCGGCACGTACGGCACAATAAAAAACGTAGAGTTCCACAAGGACCACCTCCATCCGCACTTGGGGCGAATGTACTGCTACGTGGAATTCACCACGGCCGACGAGGCGGAGAACGCCATGAAGCACATGGACGGGGGGCAAATCGACGGGCAGGAAATCACCGTCGCTCCGGTCTTGATCCCCAAACCTCGTCCTTTGCCTCCTAGGCGTTCACAACAAACTAATAATAACTAATGTTATAAAGTAGATTTTATTAGGAGTGTATCAGCAGTTCAGAAGAAATCGCAAAATCCATTTTAATGAGTGCCATTATTATTGCAAACGATTGTACCTGGCCGTTGTATCATTAAAAGTAAATAATACCTTATGCAATTTATATTTTGATAACGAGAAGATATAGGAAATTACGTATTAATACTGATTATTGTTTTGTTCTTCAGAATATCACGTAAAGGATTTAAAATATATATATATTTTTTTTTTGGACAGACCTATTTCATAAACCTGGAAATGTCGGGGAATTTTACTACATATCATGAAAATTTTTAAAATTTCAATTGTATTTTATGTTTTCATCAGTTATATAAGCGTTGCGGGCAGATAATTTTGATAATTTGTCACTTTAATAATTATATATACTTTAGTCAAATAATACATTTTGCTCGCTATTCTTGAATTCACTACCAATTATATGAATCCTGTTTTATGCTGTTTATATGACTATTTTGAATTTTTTATATACACATAATTATACTGGGTGTCTAAAAGTTTAGACTAAATAGAAACTTTGGTTTCTTAATATAAAACACATAATTATATTGTCTGCCTAAAAGTTTGGATTAAATAGAAACATTTGAATTGTTCTTTGCGGAAACTCCATTTGTTTTTTAAAAAATACATTTTTTGCTCGCTAATACCTATTCCTAAATTCACTACCATTTATATGAGTCCTGTTTTATATTTTTAATATGCTCAGATTTTGGTTTTATTATATAAAACACATAATTCTATTGGCTGCCTAAAGGTTTGAATTAAATAGAAACATTTGACCTGTTCTTTGCGGAATCCCCATTTGTTTCTTAAATGATACATCTTTTGCTCGCTAATTCCTATTCTTGAATTTACTACTGTTTACATAAATCCTGCTTTGTACTATTAATATGTTCAGATTTTGCTTTCTCTACATACAGCTCATAATTAGTTTAGATTAAATAGGAACATTTGAATTGCTCAGATATTGAATTCTTTATATACAACACATAATTATATTGTAAATAGAAACATTTGCATTCTTCTCTGCGAAAATCCCATTTGCTTTTAATAAATTTTTTGCTCGCTAATCCCTGTTCTTGAATTTGCTACCATTTATGTGAATCCTGCTTTATTGTCTTAATATGCTCAGATTTTGGTTTCTTTATATACAACATAATTATATTGGCTGCCTAAAAGTTTGAATTAAATAGAAATAATTGAATTGAATTGAACCCCATTTGCTTGTTAAATACATTTTTTTTCGCTAATCCCAATTCTTGAATTTGCTGGCAATAGTATGCTTTCTTCTTTATACCGTTAATATGCCCATTTTGGAATATTTATATAGTAAAGTTTGGAGTAAATAGTGCCAAATTTGAACATTTGAAAAATTGTTCCAGTATTAAAAAAGTTACAGCCCGAAGACAAATTTAAAAAAATAACTTTGAGGTTACGTAGCTCTGTTAATATTGACTTCGAGGAAATTTTAAGCGGGGATTACACTAACAATTTATTGTCGAAGAAATTGATGAATTAATTCATCAATTTCTTCAAGGTCATCAATTTCTTAACAATTTTGCTGTCAGATGTCACCCGCACCTAAAAGTAATGTCACGGAATTTGCCCCACTCACTCCCAAACCGACGACTGTGGCACCGCGAATTGCCTAAGATTGCTCCGATCGCCCCTACGCCATTCTGGTAAACAAACAACATGCGTGAATCGAGGCGTTACCAGAAAATCGTGGAAACGACGAGAAGCGTTCCAGTCGTACGAGAAAATGGATCTAGAGATACTGGAATATACCTGGAATATTCGTTGGGTCTATAAAAGAAGAATAAACGGCCGAGTTAGTTAGTCTTGTATAAGTCTTGTATTACAGTCTGAATTAAAGTGTTTAGTTGGAGATATCAAAGTGATTTAGATAGCGATTAATTAAATAAGTGTTTAGTTGACCTGTAATTAGTAGTGTTTAGTAGTTAATAAAGAAGTAATTTATTAACGGATTGTTTTTCTGGAAGTAAGAGAAAAGACGGATTGGGAAATCCGTGACAATTTGGTGTCGGAAGTGGATTTAACTGGAAGTTTCAAGAGCTTTCTGGAACCCTGTTCACAAAGTGGGATTTAACTGGAAGTTTGAGGAGCTTTCTGGAACCCGGTGCGTGAGTGGGTTTAAGCGGAAGTTGGAAGAACTTTCTGGAACCCTGTGCGTGGGTGGAATAAAGACCCAAGTGTGACATATCGCCGCACTCGTCTTGTCGAAAGGAAGTGAACGGTGGTATTCGCGAAGGACATTCTCGAACATTCTAGAACTTTGTACGCGAGTGAGACAAAGACCCAAGTGTGACATATCACCGCACTCGTCGTGACTCAAGGAAGTGAACGGTGGTATTTGCGAAAGACATTCTCGAACATTCTAGAACTTTGTACGGGAGTGAGACAAAGACCCAAGTGTGACACATCACCGCACTCGTCGTCACTTAAGGAAGTGAACGGTGCTATTTGCGAAGGACATTCTCGAACATTCTAGAACTTTGTACGGGAGTGAGACAAAGACCCAAGTGTGGCATATCACTGCACTCGTCGTGACTGAAGGAAGTGAACGGTGCTATTTGCGAAGGACATTCTCGAACATTCTAGAACTTTGTACGCGAGTGAGACAAAGACCCAAGTGTGGCATATCACTGCACTCGTCGTGACTCAAGGAAGTGAACGGTGCTATTTGCGAAGGACATTCTCGAACATTCTAGAACTTTGTACGCGAGTGAGACAAAGACCCAAGTGTGACATATCACAGCACTCGTCGTGACTCAAGGAAGTGAACGGTGGTATTTGCGAAGGACATTCTCGAACATTCTAGAACTTTGTACGCAAGTGAGACAAAGACCCAAGTGTGACATATCACAGCACTCGTCGTGACTCAAGGAAGTGAACGGTGGTATTTGCGAAAGACATTCTCGAACTTTCTATCAAAGTGAGACAAAGACCCAAGTGTGGCATATCACTGCACTCGTTTCATTATAAGGAAGTCAACGGTGACATTTACAAACACATTCCTGGACATTTTAGAACTTTCCAAAGAAAATACAGTGAATGCCTGTAACTAGAAGTCAAGTCAACATGGATGCGCAACTAGCAAAGCTGTTAGAAATGATGCAAACGATGCAGGAACAGGGACGTATGATGCAAGAAAAGTTGGAAGAACAAGGACGAACAATGCAAGAAAAATTTGAAGAACAAGGGCACCAGACGAAGACAACACAAGAAAAGTTAGAAGAACAAGGGCATACAATGAAAGATCAGATACAGACAATACAACAGGAAATGAGAAACCAGACGAAAGAAATGCAGGAGAAATTAGAAAATAAACTAGAAGAACAAGGGTATATAATGAAAGAACAGATACAGACAATACAACAGGAAATGGAAAACCAGACGAAAGAAATGCAGACAAAGTTAGAAAAATTGGAGAATGCACTAGAAGAAAAACTAGAGGAGCAGTCATATAAAGTGACACAAGTAGAAGAGAAACTGTTAACACAAAAAAAGGAAATAGACGAAGAAATAAACCTGGTTAAAGAAACCTGCGAAGAGCTTCGACATAAATTAGACAAGGTAACAAAGGAGGGCGTCATCAAATCAGAAGGTCCTGTTATCCGAACTCAGAAGACGAGACCCCCTGAATTCGACGGCAAGGTTTCCTGGAATGTATATCTGCGTCAGTTTGAAGCTGCAGCATCAGCAAACGAATGGTCAGATTATGAGAAAGCTACTGCTCTGATAGTTGCTTTACGAGGGGAAGCTCTTGACGTCTTACAAGGAGTTCCTGCTGGGCAGCAGAATAACTACGACATTCTAAAACAGCATATGGAAATGAGATATGGGGATAAGCACCTGCAGCAAGTGTACCAGGCACAATTGAAAAATCGTCACCAGCAAAGTGGAGAGAATTTACAACATTTTGAGACCGACGTTGCCCGACTGGTTCGATTGGCATATCCAACAGCCCCGTCCGAATTTGTAGATCAGCTCTCCATCCAAGTCTTTATCGACGGCCTAAGAGATTGTGAAACCCAGCAGGCACTACGACTCGCCAGACCCAAAACATTGAACGACGCTCTTTCGCATGCACTGGAATTCGAGGCAGCAAAGATGGCATCCGGTAGACATGTTAAAGTTCGGGCCATCAGTGATAACAGCGATAGTATGGCAAATGGAGACCTAATAAAGACATTAAAGGAGATTATTGATAAATTCAGTTCATCTACTGGGCCAAAGAAAGAACAATATGATAGTCGAAGGGATCGCCTTCTTAAATGCTGGAACTGTGGACAGACAGGACATCTAAAGAGACAGTGTAGGGCCCCAGTCGCGGATCAGCAAAAGCGCGACTCCCAAGCGGCACCTGCGCAGGAAAACTAAGGTCAGCCGGCTTGACGGGGCAAAGGCCGGCTGCGTCCTCGTACCATGCCCCACAAGAAGAAGTTACGTTATCACGTCTTCAGGACTCTGACTCCTTGCTAGTAGAAGGCATTATTTTTGGTCGTATGTTCCCTATGGTAATCGACACTGGAGCGACAAGAACTATTGTACGGCCGGATATTATTGGTGATTGGCGTATTAAGAACCCTGCCAAACGTTATGTCCTTACAACAGCCAATGGACAACAACTGCCAGTCAAGGGGGAATGCGAGCTTGAAGTAGAATTAGGAGACGTCAAGTTCAAACACAGAGCCCTGGTAGCAGATATATCGGACAATGTCATACTCGGACTAGACTTACTACGAGCAAAGGGGGTGAACTTAGATTTGAATGCTGGTACGCTACGGATAATGGGTGAGGAACTAGTGCTAACGACCACCACTGAGAATAACGCTGTACGGAGACTCGTTGTTAAAGAAGATGTGGTACTACCTGGTCAGACCGAAACATTGGTTGCCACTGTAATGGATGGGGAAATGTCTTGCAGTGTAGGAGTGGTGGAACCCAGTAATCCGGATTTATTCAATAAATCTATAGTCACCGGCCGCACACTGATTAAACCAGAGAAAACGACAATAGTACGGGTAGTTAACCTGAAAACCTTTCCACAGAAAATTACAAAGGGAACTGAAGTAGGAGTCTGTGAACCTGTTACCATGGTCAGAACACTCAAAGAAAACAACGAAATGGAGAAGAAACCAAATAAGACCAGCCTACCGGAATGTCTAAGGGACATCGTGGATAGGGCCAAGCAGAGATTAAAAGAGACGGAGGTGGAACAACTGGCAAGAGCTGCTACGTGAAAATGAAGATGTGTTTGCACTTAAACCAGGCGACTTTGGGAGAACCAATGTTGTGAAGCATCGAATCGATACTGGTTCATCATCTCCTATAAAGCAGCCACCACGAGGACTTCCACTAGCCAAGCGAGAAGAAGTTAACAAGATGTTAATCGAGATGCAAAATCAAGGCACCATAGAGCCATCTCAGAGTCCTTGGGCTTCTCCTGTAGTTCTGGTCAAGAAGAAAGACGGCTCCACCCGATTTTGTGTGGACTACAGAAAATTAAATGACGTCACCAAGAAAGACAGTTACCCATTACCGAGGATTGACGATACTCTGGACACCTTGGCTGGTGCGCAATGGTTTTCCACTTTGGATTTAAAGAGTGGATATTGGCAAGTCGAGGTCAGCCCAGAAGACAAGGAAAAGACAGCATTCACTACCGGAAATGGATTGTGGCAGTTCAATGTAATGCCATTTGGTCTATGTAATGCCCTGCCACTTTTGAACGACTGATGGAAACTGTACTTCATGGCCTGCATTGGGAGACCTGTTTGATTTACTTGGACGACGTGGTGGTGCTGGGACGCTCTTTCCAGGAGCACCTGAAGAACGTGTCCGAAGTGTTCAAGAAGTTGAAAGCAGCGAACCTGAAGTTGAACCCGAAGAAGTGCAGTCTGTTCCAAAAGGAGGTCAGATACTTAGGCCACATTATTACTCCAAACGGTGTGAAAACAGACCCGGAGAAGACAGAGTGCATAAAGAACTGGCCGGTTCCTAAAGACAAACATCAAGTTCGAAGTTTTCTTGGCCTATGCACATACTATCGACGATTCGTCCAAGGATTCTCGGACATTGCCAAGCCTCTTCATAAACTCACAGAAGACAACATCCCGTTCGAATGGACGACGAAATGCCAGCAGGCCTTTGAGACGCTGAAAGAGGCTCTCTGCACTACCCAGATATTGAAATACCCAATACCCGGACAACCATTTATAGTGGACACGGACGCAAGTAACATTGGAATTGGTGGAGTTCTTTCTCAAATACAAGATGGCCAAGAGCGAGTAGTGGGCTACTTCAGCAAAGTCCTGTCAAAAGCCGAAAAGAACTATTGTGTGACTCGTAAAGAATTGCTTGCCATCGTCAAGAGTTTAGAACACTTTCATAAATACCTGTATGGCCAAGAATTTCTTCTAAGAACGGATCACGCTTCCCTTAAATGGCTGCTACAGTTTAAAAACCCTGAAGGACAGATGGCAAGATGGCTGGAACGGCTGCAAGAATATCACTTTGTTGTTGAACATCGAGCCGGCAGGAAACATGGAAATGCAGATGCCCTTTCTAGGAGACCCTGTCCTGTCAACTGCAAGCACTGTAGTAGTCTTGAAAGGAAAGAGGACATCTCATCAGTTCCATGCAAGGTAGTAGCAGCCCAACCTGAAGACAGATGGAGTTCAGCGGCGATTCGGGAAGACCAGCAAGCTGACTGTGACATCAAGCCCTTACTAGACTGGAAAGAAGCCAACAACCGACCCTCATGGGCTGAAGTCAGCAGTAAAAGCCCAACATTAAAGAGTTATTGGGCTCAATGGAATTCCTTGGTGTTGGAAGACGGTGTCCTAAAAAGAGCATGGGAGAACAATGACGGAACGGAGGTCAAGAAACAAGTACTACTCCCGAGGTCTCGGGTCAAGGAAGTGCTGCAGGAAGTACATGGAGGTACTGGACATTTCGGTATCAATAGGACTCTACAGAAGATTAGGAGCGTTTCTACTGGTTGAGCTGTAGGACGGATGTAGAAGATTGGTGCCGAAAATGTGACGTATGTGCAGCCAGCAAGGGACCGAAGACCCGTTCCAGAGGCAAAATGCGCCAGTACATCGTAGGAGCACCGTTCGAAAGGATTGCCATTGATATCGCTGGCCCATTTCCAAAACCCAAAGTGGGAACTGATATCTGCTAGTAGCCATGGACTACTTCAGTAAATGGCCGGAAGTATACCCTTCCCAATCAAGAGACCACAACCGTAGCAGAAGCGCTAGTCAACAACCTGTTCTGCAGATTTGGTGTGCCCATGGAACTACATTCAGATCAGGGCAGAAATTTCGAATCAGGTGTGTTCCGAAAGGTCTGCGAGCTTATGGGAATCCGGAAAACCAGGACCACCCCACTGCATCCCCAGTCAGATGGTATGGTGGAACGTTTCAACGCCACACTAGAAACCAATCTGAGGATGTTTGTGAACGAGAACCAAACAGACTGGGACAAGCTCATTCCACTCTTCCTGTTAGCTTACCGCTCAGCTGTCCATGAAACTACTGGGAAAACTGCCTTCCCGCAGATTTGGTATTTGGTCGTCCTGCGGAACAGCCCACAGAGCCAGACACTTATACCCATGAGCTAGAACGAAGACTAGCAGCCGTACACGATCAAGTCAGATCTCGAATGCGACTAGAGAGCGATCGCATGAAGACTCGATACGACGTCCGGGCCAATACAGTCGGATTCCAACAAGGTGACCTGGTGTGGCTGTACAACCCCACGCGGAAGAAAGGAAGATCGCCTAAACTACAGAACCGTTGGGAGGGCCCCTACACCGTCATTAAAAGAATCAATGATGTCGTCTACCGGATACAAAGGACTCCCAGGAGTAAGATGAAGGTCGTCCATCTGGAGCGTCTGTCCCCGTACAGAGGTGTATCCGATCGGGACGATCGGTCCTAAGGAGGGGGCAGTGTCACGGAATTTGCCCCACTCACTCCCAAACCGACGACTGTGGCACCGCGAATTGCCTAAGATTGCCCCGATCGCCCCCTACGCCATTCTGGTAAACAAACAACATGCGTGAATCGAGGCGTTACCAGAAAATCGTGGAAACGACGAGAAGCGTTCCAGTCGTACGAGAAAATGGATCTAGAGATACTGGAATATACCTGGAATATTCGTTGGGTCTATAAAAGAAGAATAAACGGCCGAGTTAGTTAGTCTTGTATAAGTCTTGTATTACAGTCTGAATTAAAGTGTTTAGTTGGAGATATCAAAGTGATTTAGATAGCGATTAATTAAATAAGTGTTTAGTTGACCTGTAATTAGTAGTGTTTAGTAGTTAATAAAGAAGTAATTTATTAACGGATTGTTTTTCTGGAAGTAAGAGAAAAGACGGATTGGGAAATCCGTGACAGTAATTTTAACTTTTAACGTTATATCATTCCCATTTGTATACGAAACAAAAACTGTTAAAAATGGAAAGTAACTTTAATAATTATACTTTAAGGCAAAAAAAAGTGAGAAACAGTTAAAAAAGCTTCCATTGCATTTATATCAGAACAAGTTTTAAGTCGTCTATAACTTAACGAAGTTCTTCATCAATTTATTTGACGTCCAAGTTACATTTGTCAATTCACTTGACAAAGCCACTTGATCAATTAATTGACAAATAAATTGTTAATGTAAAGCGTGCTTTACATGAACTGACATATTTTCGAGTAGTTTCACCTACTAAATTTTCTACACGGAGTTTCCGGACACCCTGTATTTAAAAATATTTCTTTTAAATAAAAAAATAAATTCGCTGAGAAGTATTATTTATTTTTCGGCTTACCCTATAATTAAGTCGGCGGGACGCCACTGTATCTGAAGTTTTGAAATGAAATTGACAATTTATATACATTTTTCTAATAGAAATATTCTGAAGTCTGAAGTTGTACTGTAAACTTTCAAATAATAATAAAATAATTTTATTAAATAAAACCAACAATAACAACATATTCAATAAAAAAAACAATTAAATAAACTTTAGGCCACTAAATTCTGTTCCTCGTTATCGTTATGAAAGATAGTTTTATGTAGCCTCTCCGTGGCTAACTCTATAAGCTGGTCTCTGACATCGGGAAAGGGCTCAATGGCCGCTAAGAAGTCTGAGCGTTTCAACATGAATAGTTCGCTGGCAGTGACTGCGACAACGGTGGCTACACGCGTCTCGCTGAGGATAAGGGCTATCTCGCCAAAGTGAGCTCCGTCCTCCAAATGACAAACCTAACATAAGAAATAATTGGATTTAAATAACATTTTCAATTATCCACGATGTTTTATTTAATTTTGGCCGTCCAAGGGTTCTTACCGCAAAGGTGTGCTCAACTATACTACTGATTTAGCCATTACTTCATTAATTTTAAGATATGGCAAAATTAGTGTAATATGAACATGCGATTAACAAAATTTTAAATGTATATTTATGCTGAAAAAAATCAATCTTTAATCTTTAAAGCTGTTATTGACCGCCAGCAGTTTCGGTTCATATTCAGCTTTGAAATCAACTCCGTTGCTTGGTCTGCGTGCAACGTTGTCAAATTGAAACATTTTTGCTAGTTTTAGACATAAATAAACAGATCAAGAACCTATGAGATGAGCATGCGTTGCCAAAAACCTTTATTAACGTCCTTAATGTTAATTAAGAAAAGGTCTGTAATGTCATTTAAACAAAAGTATTTTTCAGTTAGTTTTTTTAAGTATTACTCGAAAACCAAGCTTTTTATGAAAAACATACCATTTTGTAGAAAATTCAAAGACTAATTCAAAAATATCATGATTGATACAATAAATCAGTGGCGTACTATTTTATTTAGAAAAATATGCCACCAATACCTTGTATCTACGCCACTGGAGTATCTAAATTTTAGGAAAAGTCTTCAGATTTTAGATCATGTTTATATAACTTTATTTGCCCGTATTATTTCCCTCACTAGTTTTTTAAATATTTTTAAAAATTCGTAAATAATTTCCTTCGTTTGTATCTTTTTAACGAAGCAACCTGAATAAAACCGTTATATGAAAGATCACTACAGAATAAAATATTTCATCTTTGGTCACCATTTATGAATCACCCTGTATATTATAATAATTATTTCTATAACAATCCTGAAATTAATTAAAGTAGATATTACCTCTTTACCACTGGGCGTATAAACAACTACCGTGCCGTGATATATAAAAAACATGCTGGTACCCATCGTTCCGGCACTGATAATCACATCCCCAGGCAAGTAAACCTCCGATTTGAGCTGAGCGACTACCTTCATCAGAATATGCTCTGGCAAATGCCTGAAGAATTCCACCCTTTCTATGTGATTCCTTGTAACGTGAAATAATATTTCCTAAGAAACGAAAAGAGATGTATACAGAAAATTACTGCTAGGAGCTTTGACACCTTACTTGTTTCAACAACGGAGAAACCATGTTGCTAATGTCAGATTCTTTGTAGAATTGTTTGTGGAATTTGAACTGGAAGTAGGCGAATATTCGCTCTCTCAAACTGACCGGTAAGTCCTTGTACTTCATGTATTCCTTGAACTGTTTGTGCAAGGAATGGTGTTTGCTCTCCGCACTGGCGTACTTGGTCCAGACCTGCAGTATTTGGGCTGAAAGGTAATATTGAACCCCAAACGTTAACAAGTGAGCTTAGGTAAGATATTTGCCAAGAACAATAACTAGACACAACTGCTCCATGCGATGCCGAAGATGGTATAATTAATGTGCTCATATATTAAAATTAGTTCAGCATTTTTTTAATGTGCATAATAGTTATTTATGCAACAAGTGCAAAAAGTAATAAGCACTTTTTGTACGAGTTGCATACAATATTTTTTCTACGTTCATGCAAAAACCAAAAAATGTTATTTAGATGACACTAAGTCTAGAAAAATGTGACGTCGATTTGAAGGTTTATGTTTGTCATGATGACAAAACGCTGCAGTAGAATGACAGATGAGTGCAATAAACATTTTATTGCACTCAAATGAGTTGCTCTAGAGCAATAAGGAACCACTTTTTCCACTAAATATAGTTCAATAAAGTATTGTTTTTGCATGAACGTAGAAAAATACTATTAAACTGGGTTAAAGTCGATCAATCTATGACCAAAGGAGGCAGTGAGATAATAGCTGACTTTGGTCTCCCTCGTGATCCCCCTTTTGTAAGTATGGTTTTTGGTGCGTCTTTTTTAACAAATAAATCCTTGCAGAAACCAAGAATATATTAATTAATGTCACAAGTATTATTTTATTTTAAAAATATATATGATAAAGGTGCCATACTGTCACCAATAAATACGTGATATTATAATTTATTACATACAATTACCTATTTATTATTCAATGATTGGTCTCCACAAATATCATAAAAAGTACTTCCTTTTTGCTAGATTTGTAGCAGACAGGGCTTTTATGTAAAAATTCACCATGATGAAATTCAAAGTATTCCTGATTCACTTCGCATATTGTCAATTACAAATTTAATGTGCATTCACAAATACATTTAACTATTTATATTACATTTGTATAAGCTATTGAAAGAAAAACATTACTAAAAACATCAATTTGGCTTCATAAATATCATAAATTTCAAGAAAATTTGTAAACAGCAAATGTAAACTCCGATAAGGTTACGGTAACGTGGTCACGTCACAGCCGCGGGCGCACAGACGATTGTAGAAGCATAGTCTGTTAAATCGTGGTCTGTGGTTAAATCGCAGCAGTCGTGCAGACAATGGTTCCATTACTCTGTTGCAGTGAATTACCGCGCGTGGCAGCACTCTACAGTACATATGACGTAGTTGTCATTTGTTTGTATCAGTAATTTGACGTAAAATATGTACCAAATAATATTGTCTTGTATTTTCCATTGTGAAAGTGAAACAACAGCCTATTATTAATGCGTTTTGTACGCAGATTTCTTAAAAATATAAAATATTTAGACAGAAGCACTTTATGTGTAGCAAGAATAATATCAGTGGCATAATTTTAGATTTAAAATAGTATATAAATATATACAACTTTGTTTATAAAGCAAATTAAACAAGTACTCTTGATTCAGAGGTATCAAATGTGAAATTCTAACATTTACGGCCTTGACATGTGTGATTCGAAATAGTAATACTGAAGTCGCCTCACTATAGCACATTACAGAATTCTGTATTGAAATTCGGCTGATTCGACGGACAAGTATTAGCAGTTGACGCTTAATGCGTAGAGATTGAGCACGGTCTAGTTTATCGTTCTTTGTCGTTTGGTACTCACCATACACAAACAATTGCAAAGCGAATCCGAACAACAGAAACAAAATGGCATTTGCGTACTCCAACCACTCTTTGATGTCATGCTTGCCGTAGCCCACCAGCAGCAGCATTAAAGTAGCATTGTAGTAACTCTGAAAAACCCTCCCTGCCAAGTTATCCTTTTTGTTCCCTTTCAAGAAAACTTCCACGTAAAATTCTACGAAGAAGTTAATAGAAAAGGCCCAGAATGTCACCAGGGAGAATATAAGGGTGACCTTGATACCTTTAAATAGGTAACTTGAGTAACCCATGTACTAAAAACAAGTTTTTTAAACAAAAGTGACTTCAACTAAATTTACAAACCTGGCGGAATAGTTCCAATATCGTCAGCCACCTGTACATTCTAGCTATTTTGAGTCTATTGAGAATCCTTAGAGGCGATACTCCGACATAGGTAATAAAACCGATTTCTATAGCCCTCAGTGGGAACAGGTAGGAATGCACAGAAGAAAAGAGGTCGAAGAAAAAGTGGCGGGTTATGTATCTTCTGAAAAATGCATATGTAATTTTTAAAATGCCCTAATAATTTCTATTCGAATTCCAATGCACACAACGTCAAAAGTCTTGGACCCCCTCTCATTCTTGTTAAAGAAATCTTTTTGCCAGAAAAACCAAATACATTTATAAAAGTATATTGTTTTCTGAATCTTTTTTTTGTGAAAAGAATATGTTCGATAAACTAAAATAGAAGTAACAAAGCAAGTTCTATACGTTAACGATCTCTTGCGGAATATTGTTCCATTTCTCTGCCACGACTAACTCATCTGCAGTCTGAGGTGGAGGAATATGATTATGAATCGCTCTAGCAACGGAATCTCACATGCTTTCAATAGGATTCAATTCAGGAGAGTTGACTGGCCAATCTAATCTATTGATATGTCCTGCTTCGGGTGTCTCTTGAACCCTTCTTGCGGGATGTGGTCGAGCGTTGTCGTCCATAAATACAAAATTTTTACCTAATTCATTACGTAGGCGGTAGATAATGGGCGTAATAATTTGTTCGATGTAAATTTGATTGGTAATATTCTGTGAAATGCGAATTAATGGGGTGCGGCGGTTGAACATTATTCCACCCTTAACATTACAGTACACCCCTCTTATGGAGCAACTTCACGGGCAAAATGAAGTCGCTGTTGACCACCTGGTTCTCTGCACTCTTTGTCGTTTGTCATTAGTAACCAGCCCAATTCTGGTTTCGTCTGTAAAAAGACCCACCGCCACTGGCGTAAAAGCCAACCCCTATATGCTTTCGCGCCCACTAGGGACAGGCAGCACGATGTCTTGGAAGTAGAGTGGGGACCCGTAATGGTCTTCTAATACGTAAATTTGGGTTGTGGAGTCGTCTTCGAATAGTAGGTGTCAATATAACACGGCGAAACGTGCCTTGAAAGTAGTCCCTGAGACCTGAAGCTGAATATGTGCGGTGTCTACGGGCATATTGCACCAAATACCAATCCTCCCTTTCATTAGATACTCGAGGACGTCCAATACGTGGTCTGTTTTGCCACTGTATAAATTCTTCATAACTGTGTACTATTCGTACAACAGATGATCTAGGAATAAACATGTTCGATATCTGATGATTAGAATGTCTTGCATTATGAAAAGCAGTCATTCTTGCTCTGGTAAACGCAGAAGTTTCACGTCTTGACATTATAATGTACAAAAATTCAAAGGAACGCTTGGCTGAATACACTGCCAAACTGACCAGATTTGTAAAAGCATTGATAATAAAGTAAAGGTTCATGGTCTGCAATTTTTTATTGTCTTTTTTGTTCCCTAAGTGCATGTACTTTTTTACCACATTAAGAAAAACCACTAGGTTTAATCGAATAATTTTATATACAGAGGTCCAAGACTTTTGACGTTTTGTGTAACAGTAGTCGGTCACAATAATTATAGATACTAGATAGTCAGTAGGTATTACACACAGGCGACGCGATTTAGCAAATTACTAAAATTTAAAATTTGCAAGCGAGCGCCGTCTACTGTTAAGATACGGTCTGTATATCAAGGATCAAACAATAGATGGCGCTACGGCGTCCCAAATTGGAATTTTTCGATTTTAAATTTGTTTGCCTTTCGGAATGCATAGACGTTGTAGATTTTCAAATATTATATGTATAATTATATTATATGTATACAAATTGTATATGCTTACTTGGCCACAGCATTACAGTCAAGTATCACCTTGCTCTTTTCTTCGTGATAGAACCCAGTGAAAAACAGTTTGATTATGTCTGCCAATTGCCCTATGTCCACGATGAATCTAGCTAGGTCGATCTTTTCCATCCGCCTCCATAGCAATGATGCGTCGATCGGTATCAGTATAAATTGTAGCGTAAATATGAAAAACATGTAGAACTCCCAGTACAAACTGAAAAAGAGTGTCATTGTTGAGAGGCACGGTCTTTTTCTCATTTTTAATAATTATAATAAAGTTGAGATACTTTTGAATTTGCCTTTGTGAATCATAATGGTAATAACTGACATGCCATAATGTGTATATACAGTCTTCAGATGCATGCCTCGTCTCTATGGGAGTGTGATAGAGACAGTCTAATATAAGGTGAGATAGATGAGATAATCTAATATAGGTCTAATATAGTTGCCATATTGTACGGTCATTTCGGGGTATATTATATTTAAACTAGTTGTACCCTGCGCGGGTTGCTACGCCACCCATTGGAATGAGTGGCGCCATGCCATCTGTCGAAAATTGCTCGTACCAACTTAGAAACTTCGTGGGCTCATATGTATATGGGGCTCATGCACGACAACTTTGCTAAAGATCATCACACATGATCAAATGCATAGTTTACGATTCTATAAAGGACATACAGACAATCATTTTTATATTTATTTGCGTTCAAATAAAAGTATATTTATTTTTAGTGTTTCATAAATAAAATTTGGATTTATATGTTTCTAAATTTATTATTCATTAAAGTTGTCCTGCCGAATTGCACTGGATGTTTGTATTGATACCTGGTAAATTTGGGGATTTGGGTTGTTTAATGAGAATCTGTCTGCCTAGCAATTAGACGAGAAAAACTGATCGTTTTTAGGCAGACAGTTTTTCGGCACCCGGTAAAATACAAACCTCTTGTGCAATTATAAGTGAGAAAATAGAAAAATATTAAAAAACACAAAACTTCACACTCCTACTATGCAAGTAATTTGTTGTTCACCCCCTACAGCAGTTCCGAAATTTATCAACAGATGTCAGCTAATTTTTGCTAATAGAATACGAGTTGCTGATCTGTGTTCAATTACTTACGGTTTACGCTGTATTTTATTTTGAGGACATCGTGAATGGCCCTGTATAAATCAACATAGTAGGCCTTGACAAAATTTTAACCTTTTTCAAAGGAGTCTATCTTTAGTCTATCACTGATTCTACATAAAATAAGTTCTATCTATTGTTTACATACTTTAGCTTGCTGAAAGGATGGATCATGTGGTAGTTGTGGACCAAATGCCTTATCTCTTCGTTTCGGCACGCGGCATTAGACTTGAAGTACTTGGAGGTTTCTGGGTGCGAACGGCTGATCATGCACCAGGAGCGGAATCTTCGTCGAGCAGCGATGAATACGCCTGTGTCGATGAATTGCTTGACTACGTCCTCCTCTTGTCTCGCCAGAAGGCATTCGTGGTCTTCAAATTTAGGCATGATGACTGATAAGATACTCCTGTTTTTCCGGTAACGTCACAGGAAATATTGACAATTGATAGATATCTTGGATTCGAGAAAACGCTAAATGGAAGAGGAAAGTGTGTACTTTTCCCTTCGTTGAGAAGTAACAGTGAAAAATATCATCTAATTAATAGTATATTATTTAGCGAGCATATAATGAGGGTTGTAACTCACCAGGGTGAAGGTCACCTGAGTGAATTACAGCCATTATATATGCAAGTAGAATACGACTGGTCAGAGCATTTTAGGAAACTTTTGACTACAAAAGTTATACATATTTTGACGTTCATGGTTAAAATTAGGGGTTGCTATTTAAAAAATTGTCGTGACGTCATATCTCGAACAACGATGACGTCACAAATATGGGTCGTATATCAAGAAGTGCCTTTTTTAAAAACAAAATCGCCGAGTCAGGGGATTTTTTCAAAAACTTCTCAATTTCAAAAATAATGAATTTATTCGTTACTTTTCGAAAGCACTGCACATAATATACTGCAATGTATTCTAAAACCTTTTGTCCTTATGAATGCGAAATTTGCGATTATTTGCGCGATTTATTTAATGGTGGGAAAATCTCCACTAAACTATAACATTTTCTATCATTTTCATCATGAAACTGTCCTGGTAGATTGTCAGAAGCTCAAACAAACTTATTAACACCACATAATAATGAAAGTAACAATAGAATTTGTACTGTTTTGCAAAATTTTCCCGCCATAAATAATCAAAACAGAAGTTGTAAAATTCGTGCAAAAATCGGTGACTTTTGCGTCCATGAGGACAAGGCTTAAGTGTGATATCCGTGGAGTGCGCATCAGTCTAATTTGTAGAGAGGATGAAATAGGGAGCACATTTAAAGTAAACTCACTTTTGATAACTTTGAGTGCTTTGAACTCTTCTCAAGTGGCACGTTTAGGTAATAATACCACCCTCGCCTTCCATACTCATCTCTGTGCTGTGAATTAGCCACTCTCTATTATTTTTGACCTTTGGTAATTGATAGTACAAGATAAAGACTTTGGAAATAACTATCATTTTTATTATTTAACGCCTCGAAATTGGAAAAAAACTGTTAATATCACTTTTTATACTAAAAATAATGGATGTTATGTAATGCAATTATTTTTGTCTTTTTTTGTATAGTTTTTATATCTGTCGTAAAACCAAAATAAAACAGTTTGCAAAAAATTTGTAATTGAGAAAGCAGTGAATTTGATATGTAAAATAGAAAACTTCAACAATGTTTATTTTTCACCAATTTACAGTAACTGTCGGGTAACATAACAAACTAAGCTTCGCATAACTATTAAATGTATGTAAACAGTAAATGTAGCTTCTCCTTGCATTCAGGATACGGTTCAATTGCTGCCAAAAAGTCTGTACGCCAAAGTGGGCTCCATCCTCTAAGTGGCAAATCTGAAATAGTCAATAATCAAAGAAATTGGAAGAGACAGAGGTATCAAAGACTAAATTTTCCTTGCGTAAAGACGCTCATGCATGATGGTGCTCCAACTCATTTTTCCATGGCCGTTAGAGAGCATTTACACTAAACTTTTCCACATAGATGGGTAGGAAGGGCCGGACCTGTTTTATGGCCTCCAAGATCGCCTGATCTGAACCCTCTAGATTTCTTTGTTGGGGACATTTAAAGACATTAGTGTATGATACTCCTGTAAACAGCCTGGAAGAGCTGCAGCTACGGATTAATCAAAAGTGTCATAATAGCTATTTACGATATACGTGTTAAAAGTAAGATTAGCTTAAAAACTAATTTGTGTACTGTGCGAACAAAGCTATTATATGAATTATATTGTAAATAACTATTACTGGTGGCCATATTATTGTTACTTCTTACTTTGACATCTACCAGCCTTTAAAATAGCTAAGATAGGCCAAAAGGCAAATTCCTGAAGTTATGTAATTGGTCTTCATCAGTCAAATTGGGTACAAAATCAATTCAACTTTAAGCAGAAAGTATGATGACTTATAAACAGCTGTGATGGATGAAGATGCCAATAAAATTAATATTGATTAGCATGAAAATGAGGGCAGAAATAAAAATATCCATCTTTTATTTCTGTCTTTATATTAACACAACTAAGTAAATTTTATTTAAATAGTGTGCTTGAATGAATGAAAACTGTAATGATGTCGATAACATCGCTTGATTGATTGAAAAATTAAAATAGACATTTTCCGAAATGTTTATTTTTCACCAAATTACAGTAACTGTCAATTAACGTAACAAACTGAACTTCACATAACTTTTAACTGTTAATGTACATATCCAATCGGGAAACGTGGACTTAACAAAAGTCCGGTCTGTGAAACTTACTCTTGAGTGATGGCGGTCTGTAGCCGCTCTGTAGCTAGAGTCATGAGCTGATCCCTGCATTCAGGATATGGTTCGATTGCTGCCAAGAAGTCTGCACGTGACAGTGTAAACAATTCGCTAGGTGTGACTGCGATCACGTTGGCTACTCGCGTCTCGTTTAGGATTAAGCCTATTTCGCCGAAGTGTGCTCCATCCTCTAGGTGGCAAATCTGAAATAATTCACGTTTTATTCGCCCTCTAGAGCTGTAAGAACTACATTTTGTTCACTAGAGAAATATAATTGCCTTTATGTTTTACTAGTGAAATAATAGATATTTTTTAATAGTGTTTTGAATTACATACAACGGCAAAAGTCTTGGACTCTCCCTCATTCTTGTTAAAGAAACCCCACGTTTTCAATAAGATTCCTGTCAGGAGAGTTGGTTGGCCAATCTAATCTATTGATATGTCCTGCTTCGAGTGTCTCTTGAACCCTTCGTGCGCGATGTGGTCGAGCTTTGTCGTCCATAAACACAAAATTTTCAGTCATATTCTGCGGTATGCGAATTAATGGGGTGCGGCAGTTGAACTTTATTCCACCTCAAAACATTACGGTACTCCCGTCATACGGAGTAGCTTCTTAGGGAATATGAAGTCGCTATTGACGACCTGGTTCTATCCAGACTCTTTGCCGATTGTCATCACTAATCAGTCCAATTCTAGTTTGGTCTGTAAATAAGACCCACCGCCACTGGCGTAAAAGCCAACCCCTTTGCTCTCGCGCCCACTGGAGACGGGCAGCACGATGCCTTGGAAGTAGACTGGAGACCCGTAATGGTCTTCTAGCACGTAAATTTGCGTTGTGGAGTCGTCTTCGAATAGTAGGTGTCGATATAACACGGCGAAACGTACCTTGAAAGTGGACCCTGAGAGCTGAAGCTGAAGATGTGCGGTGTCTACGGGCAAATTGCACCAAAAACCGATCCTCCATTCCATTAGATACTCGAGGACGTCTGCTACGTGGTTTGTTTTCTATTGTATGAAATTCTTCATATCTGTGTACTATTCGTACAACAGATGATTTAGGAATGCTCGACATGTTCGACATCTGATGATTAGACTGTCATGCATCATATAAAGCAGTCATTCTTGCTCGGATAAACGCAGAAATTTCACGTCCTGGCATTATAATGTATAATAATTCAAAGGAACACTTGGCTGAATACACTGCCAAACTGACCAGATTTGTAAAAACATTGGTAATAAAGTAAAGGTTCATGGTCTGCAATTTTTTTGTTGTTTTTTATTTGTTCCTTAAGTACATGTACTTTTTTACCACATTAAGAAAAACCACTAGGTCGAATCATTTATATAGGTGGTCCAAGACTTTTGACGTTGTGTGTAGTTATTTTGCTAACAAGTGTGGAAAGTCGGAGTTCGGAAAAGCAGTTAAGTGCGGGAAAGACACTTTCCGTATGAATTCGGAAAACATTTTTTTTCTACAAGCTCATGAATATAAATGAAAAGTTTAATGTTGTTAAATCTGTATTAATACAAACGGAAACAAAAGTAACATAACAAGAGTAAATACAAAGACATTGGAATAAGAAAAGCATTTTCTTCTAACTTATTATTATCGATATTAATTGTAAACGAACAGTTAGACGCGTTATGTAAGTTAATTGCGGAAGTCAGCATGTGGGTTGAAATTAGCTGCTTCTTGGAAGAAGATTGCTCTAACACGAGGAACAAATATTGGGAAGAAGGTTCTTCACATATAAACGTCAAATCGTGGTTGTTTATTACTGATGCGTCTGGGAAATACGGTTGTAAACTGCAGTTTGAAGATGATGGAATGTTCAAATGAAGAATTTTCTTGAACGTTTCTTTTGTCATTTTTGTAAAGTCTTCTAAGTATCCCTCAGCAACAGAAGTGGATTTCCACCCCCCTAAACGTTTAATATTTGTGATATCTTCTCCACAATCGTCAAGAAAAGTGTCCAAAGACCGCCTAAAACTGCGATTTCAGAGGGCATTTTTCCTATTGAATTGATGCCTACATTTTCCATGTTTGTACTCTATAAATAATCGACGAAGTGGAATTTCTTTTGGACGTAAGCTGTATATTTTCTATATACATTAAAAATATATCCCTTGTTTGTTTCTTTACATATCACAAAGGTTCTGGCGGAATGATTTTTGGAGTCTTTGATATTGACAATTATCAGGTCTTCTTAATCTTCTACACCGTCGATGATGATTTTCGTCATTTCTTCTCGTCTGCAGGCACCAGCCAATCCAAAAATCGGTACCAAATAATCATCAGGTAAGTTTCATCGACATCTCTCTCTCACTCATAAATTTTTTTACGTCTTACGTCTGACTAAAAAATTTTTTTCGGTCGAAATCCAACTCTGTCTTTTTATAAAGGTAGTTATTTTGTGAAGTTTGCCAATATTCAACTCTTGTTTAAATTTACAAAAAATACTTTTTATCATTGAATATCTGGACCACAACGCGTTTCCAAAAAATATGGTAACCTTCCCCTTTACATGAATTTACCTTTTTAGTATTACAGCAATTAATAAAATGAAATTATTGCTTCTCATATTTTACTTTTGACTTCATGGGTAACGAATTTAAACTTGCTTCATTAGCTGCTGCTAAAATATCTTCAGGAAGTTCTTCATCTGATGATGTCGATTTCACAAGATTGAAAACACAGATCAAAATTTACTGTAGATTGATATGTCAAGCAACGTCTGTCACATAAACAATCACAACCAAATGTTTGCTACAATAACAATTATTAATGTATACGAGAGGAACAATGATGGATAGAAACTAACCAATATAATTTAAGCAGTTTGGATAGATCACTATAATAATAAATAATAATAATAATAATATCTCTACCCCTCATTCTAATCACGAGGATTAGCCCAGAAGTCGAAGACTTGTGCGGGAGAGGGGGCGGCATATTATTATTAAGCAGGCCGCATCTGCATTTCAGTGCAGGAATCAGCTAATTATTTATATTATTCGGGTTGTAGTTTCCCAACATCATAAAAAATGCTAGAAGTTGACTCACCTCTTTGCCGCTAGGCGTAAAAATGGCGACGGTGCCGTGGTATATGAAGAACATGGTGGTTCCGGTAGTTCCCGCGCTGATAATGACATCTCCAGGCAAGTAAATTTCCGATTTAAGGTGGGCGACGACATTCATCAAAACGTTTTCAGGGAGGTGCTTGAAAAACTCCACCTTATCTACATGATGCCTGGTAACGTGCATCAGTATTTCCTGGAAAATTAAAGATTCCCAACAAAATGTTACCAACCTTGTTAAAAACATCGCGGCACCTGTTTTATGTAAGGGGAAATCATGTTGCCGATTTCGGACTCTTTGAAGAAGTGCTTGTTGAACTTGAACTGAAAGTACGAAGTGAATCTTCCTCGTAAACCTAGCTGCAACTCCTTATACTTCATGTACTCCTCAAGCTGTTTGAACAGAGAATTGCGTTTGTTGTCTGCATTGGCATACTTCGTCCACACTTGTATTATTTGGGCTAGAAAATATGATTTGAAATTTTTTCACATTTTGGCTGATATGCTATTTTACTAAATTCAAAACCGTTTACTAAAGTGGCACTCAAAATAGAGCGATTCAGCCTTATCCGAATGTTGCTCCTTTTTGATCTACAGGGTGTCAAAGTTGAAAAAATAAATCACATCTTTTTATTCTTTTTCGATCGCATCTACCGTATTTTATGAAATTTGGTATAAGAGGGTTTCTTGGTACTAGAAATTCGAATATGTCGACGATTTTGGTGTATCTGCTAGAGGGCGCCACCAACGATGGTTTGAACCCCTTTAAATCGCTACGACTTTTTTGGTTTACACTGTATCTCATTTTGGACTGGAAACATTTTCTTCCCTATCTTTTCTAGTTAAAAAAGGTACACATTGTTGATGTCGCTAGAACAATGGTTTCTCAGAAAAACGCATCTAAATCTCATGATGCATGCAATTTATCTAAAGGTAAAGTTGCGTAAGTAATGGGCCATACTGTAACAGCATAATACTGCGACCAAACCTCGCCGATCTTCTTGAAATTTTGCACGTCTCCAGAATTTACCATTCTGGATAACTTTTTCAAGTAACATTTTGCTGCATTTTCAGCAGAAAAGGAACTTTATCTGAAACCAAAACAGTTTTTACTCGGTGCACTGAGCATTTCAAATAGGATTATTTCAAAAATAGTTACTCCTACCAACTTCAGCAAGGTATACCTTTCTTAAATAAAACAGGTAGGAGAATCGATTGTTTCGATAGTCAGATGGATACACTAAGCTGCAAAAAAGTTCTGCCATTTAAAAAAATCATGGTGTGACACAAGTGGCCCCCTATACTAGTGACGTCATAGTTAGAAACAGAGTTTGCTTTAATATACTATCATTTATTTTACAAACAGGTTGATGTTCCAATAAAAGCTAGTCATTTGTCAAAATATAAACATATTGGTCGGTGCCATCTAGAGGCAAAACAAAGTAACTTTGAATAGAGATAATCCTTCTAGATTCCGTGGTATTATTTGTATACTCCATGTAAATATAAACCTTATATACTACAAGAATTCAGACGACTTACGTCATACGAACAAATGATCAATTCATTATATTTTCATCAAAATATTTAAGAAACTGCAACTGATAGTAATAAAACTATATACTGCCCTAAAAGCTTGCATCATATATTGCACTAAATTTTAATAAAAGATTGTTTTTAACGCGACCAAATATCGAAAATTACGTTGACAATAAAAACAAATGTGTAACGTCAGCCGTGACGTAAGACGTCTGAATTCTTGATTCGAGTATATATGATGTAAATATACAGCATAAAGAGTGGACGAAAATTCATAGGATTATTTTTAAAAAGTGACACCTACGAGTATATGTATTTCTTTTCATTGTGATTGAATTTAAATATAGGACGATTGTATGGCCATCGTCGGCTAAACGCAGTAGCCGTGCATTTTCTAGTCTGTTACCGGTTTGGTGACTCACCGCGCGTGACAGCACTCTATAGCACAAATGACGTAGTCGGACATAGTCGTCAATTGTTTCATAGAAATTATAACAAATGTCAAATATCTATTAAGGTGAACGTTTCTGTTTACGTCTCATTTTTAAATTTATAAATTGATACAACCTAAAATAATAAGTATTGTGTTTTACGGTGAAAATGCAGGAGTAGCAGCACATTATTAATAAATATGTCCTCAGTTTTGTGAACGTAAAATTGTGACATTTATGGCATGTTTCCAAATACTAACGTTCGTGTCGCCACACTACAGCACGTTGCAGAATTCTATATTGAAATTCAGCTGTTTCGACAAACAAGTATTACAAAGGCAACGCGATTTAGCAGACGATGGTATGGCAAAGGAAGTCGACTCACCATACACGAACAACTGCAAAGCGAACCCGAACCATGTGAATATGAGGGCGGTCAAGTACTCGGGAATGTATGTCGGATCTCCAACACCCACCAACATGATGGTCCTGGTGGCATCATAAAAGTCCTGCATTACGTCCTGTTTCGTCTCGTCTGCTTGAAACTGATAAATGTAACGTTCGAAGAAGTTAAACAGGAAAAAATCAAAGGAAAAAGACCACAAGGCCGCCACGACGAATATAAGGATCACTTTGAGGCCTTTAAACAGATAGCTCGAGAAACCCCCATACTAAAAACACAATAATTGCTCTTAATTTATCATCACTCACATAAGGGGCATTCCACGCCAACTCAGCAGTCGATCCCACATCACCCTGTCAGATCTGGTTCAAAATTGGTACATCGAAAAAAGGATATTCCCAAATTTTCAGTCCCTAAGACCGCTTCTTGTCACCAGGGGCCCATAGTGAAGTTTTCGACCATCATTTCATCCCCAGGGGTCTGAAATCGGTTTTTCGTGTACTGACGCGGCATTTTGGTCTAAAAAAATTATCAAAAATGCATAGAAGATGCCAAATTTCCCGTAGAACACGATGCCGCCATCCGTTTTCCGATATCTAGCAAGGGGAGTCCGGAAAACGCAAAAAACCGTGCTTTAGTAAAAAAATCTGATATCTCAAATACAGTCGCTTCAAACTTGCTGAAAATTTACCAAAAGGCTCTTCGATTATAGCTCTTTCGAATGTTCATACGCGCGTGGTGATCATTATATGTAAATAAAAAGTTACACGCGTTTTACTGGTTTTATATGGGATTTTCTGTAATTTTTTCATTATAACCGCTCCACTAGCCCTATCCAGTTGGGTAATAATTGGATTTTTTTCCCTCACCAAGCGTCTCTTTTGTCCCCCTGTTTTTACAAACACAGAAATTTCTCTCTCCAGCCAGTATTAGAGAAAACATTATTTATTCAATGATTTATTTCACAATTTTTCGTCAATTTTATGATTTTTGAGCAAATTTACATTTTCTGCAGCTTACTTCTATTATTTGTAAAAAATATGAATATAATATAACATAACGAATGAAAATCGCAGTAAGAATAAGAAAACCCACATTACAATCATTGTTGACACTATACATCTCGATATTATTTTCACTATTTTACACGTCACATGAATCAGCATTCTATCTAAATAATGTTTTCTCTAATACTGGCTGGAGAGAGAAATTTCTGTGTTTGTAAAGACAGGGGAACAAAAGAGACGTTTGGTGAGAGAAAAATCCAATTATTACCCAGCTGGATAGGGTCAGTGGAGCGGTTATAATGAAAAAATTACAGAAGATCCCATATAAAACCTGTAAAACGCGTGTAACTTTTTTTTTACATATAATGATCACCACGCGCGTATGAACATTCGAAAGAGCAATAATCGAAGAGCCTTTTGGTAAATTTTCAGCCAGTTTGAAACGACCGTATTTGAGATATCAGATTTTTTTACTAACGCGCGGTTTTTCGCGTTTTGCGGACTCCCCTTGCTAGATATCGGAAAACGGATGGCGTCATCGTGTTCTACGGGAAATTTGGCATCTTCTATGCATTTTTGATAATTTTTTTAGACCAAAATGCCGCGTCAGTACACGAAAAACCGATTTCAGGGTGAAATGATGGTCGAAAACTTCACTATGGGCCCCTGGTGACAAGAAGCGGTCTTAGAGGCTGAAAATTTGGGAATATCCGTTTTTCAATAGTACAAATCGATGTACCAATTTTGAGCCAGATCTGAGAGGGTGATGTGAGATCGACTGTTGAGTTGGCGTGGAATGCCCCATAACGGAGAAAAAAAAATTGGAATATCGATCAGGGGCGCAGCTATGCCTTAATCCGGCCCTGAAAATACACATACCAGTCGAAATAATTCCAATACGCCCAGCCATCTTGGTATTCTGACAATTTTCACTAAACCAATAGTTCTTATAGGCAATGAAGCCCTACTGGGGATTTTTACAAAAAATCTAATAGGGAATGCAAAGGTATTCGCGCATGATAGGAAGTCGAAGATAAAATATGTGGTTAGATACCGCCTGAAAAGATTCGGTTATATTGAAAACGTATACACTATACTTATACAGGGATGGCCACAAGTACGGAATAAAATTCATATCTTTTGAATGAGTGAATTTTTCTAATGGATTCGGTTTTAAGCTTTTCAACGAGCCCCCTCATGCCTTATGTTTCCATTTGAAAAAATAAGTAGGGGTAGCTGGGGTTTAGGGGGTTGAAGAAAAATTAATTATTATATAATCGAAACATGGGAAAAACTCAAGATCAGTTAACGTGTTTCGGCGTTTTTAAAAAAAATCGCTCATTCAAAAGATATGAATTTTTTCCGTACTTCTGTATAGGTACATGCGTTTGTAGTAATAATGACAGTCCCTCGAACCAGTTTTTGAGCTACTGGAAGTTCTGAGTAGAAATATCTATTGGTGAGTGAAACAACTAAAAACTGTTGGAAGCAGATTTCATTACAAATAGGTCAGCAGTTCAAAATAGAGAGAAGAGTGTCATTATTGTTGCAAACGATTGTACATAGGTGCACCTGGAGGGGGGAGACTGCTTATGGGTGCTAAGTACCAGTAGTGAAAAATAGCACCCCCAAATAAAAATGACTTTCATGCTGCCAAAGAAAGCATAAACTACAAGACCGTAATATTTATAGGTCCTATATCCGAAATGGTGTTTTTTTTTATTTGAATGTGTTGGGGGTAGTCAGGACGTAAACATATTAAAGGTCTCCGCCCTTAGCCTGCTTCAGGGGGAGAGGGGTAGAAAGGTACCTTTTTTGTGTTTTCACTTATAACGAAAAATTCTTTAGAGTTATATTTACGTCCCAACTACCCCAAACACATTTCCGTAGATAAACTTCCCTCCCCCTCACAATGCACACTACAACCCCTTTGTTGCTTAGACTGTACAGGGTGTTTTTAAATGAAGTAGCAAAAATGAGACCACATATTCCTTCTATGAAAATAAATCGATTTAACGTAACATATCTATATCCCAAGCAAGTCGCATAATAAAAAAGATACAGGGTGTCAATGTTAACATTTTATTTCCAATATTTGTAAATATCTTAAGAAATCCAATTGTAAATCGGGGGTTTTTGCGAGCGAGAAATTCAAATTTGTTTCTAATTTTGACGTCACTAGTAGAGGGCGCCACTTATGGCACACCATGTTTCTTTTAAATGGTTAGGAGTAAAACCTGTTTTGGTTTCAGGTAAAGTGCCTTTTCTTCCGAAAATACAGCAAAATGTTACTTGAAAAAATTGTTCAAAATGATAAATTATGGAGACGTGCAAAATTTCAAGAACATAGGCGAGGTTTTTCATCAAAGCACAAAGATTATATCAAAACAGGTCGATCTTTTTGGAAGTTATGAACGTCTCCATAATTAACCGCTCTGAACAACATTTTCAAGTAACATTTTGCTGTATTTTCAGTAGAAAGTGCACTTTACATGAAGCAATAACAGTTTTCTATCGGTGCACTGAATATTTCAAAAAGGATTATTTCGAAAACTGTTACTCCTAACGACTTCAACAAGGTTTAGGAGAATCGATTATTTCAATAGTCAGATGGATACACTAAGCAGCAAAAAAGTTCTGCCATTTAAAAGAAACATGATGTGCCACTAGTGACGTCAAAATTAGAAACAAATTAGCATCTCTTGGCAGCAAAAATCCCTGATTTACAAATTTTATGTACATATTTGGATTTTTTAAGAAGTTATCTACAAATATCGAAAATTAAATTTTAACTAACACCCTGTATCTTCTTATTATGAGACTTGGAGTATAGATATGTTAGGTTAAATCGATTTATTTTCACCTAAGGAATCTGTGGTCTCATTTTTGCTACTTCATTTAAAAATACCCTGTATGTAGTATGTCCAGAAAAAAAATTAAAAACTGCTTAAGTAGGTATATACTTAGCGACTGCGGCAGGCTTAAGTACCACTTTGCTTGTCTGTTTATTGTAGTAACCAGTGAAGAAGATTTTTATAACGTCAAGCAAATGCAGAACATCCAAACTGAATTTGATATGGTAAATCGGGTCACGTATTGTTATGACCAACATGGACGCAGTAATGGGAATAGCCACGTAAAGGGCGGTGAACAGAAAGAACATGTAGAACTCCCAGTACAAGCTGAAAAAGAGACGCGGCATAATTATTTGTCGCTAGACTCAACCAGCAACTCATTTTTTCACTGTAAACTACATACTTGAACATGCTAAAGGGGTGTATCATGTGGTAGTGGTGCATCAACTGTCGTACTTCTTCGTTTCGGCACGCAGAGTAGGACTTGAAATACCTCGATGTGTAGGGATGACTCCTGCTGATCATGCAGAGGGAGCGCAGCTTTCTTCGAATGGCGATGAAGAATCCGCCGTCGATGAACTGCTTGATCACGTCCTCTGGCTTGTTCGCGAGCTGACAATCGTGATCTTCAAACCGCGGCATGTCTGGTGCCGACAAAGGGAAAATGAACCAGAAAACCGAACAAGATCCACTGATTTATTTACTAGTTACGAAAGATGTTTGTCATTGTGACAATTAGTGGATAGCTGGATCGAGAAAAATACGTATATAGGGTGATCTACAAATTAACTGGTGGGTTCAAAAATAACATTTCACAATATCGATTAAATCATCGTCACATACATCGTCCAGCTTTTCAAAAATATTTATTTATTAAGAGCATTTGAATGTTTGGTTAAATGAGGCCCCCACTAATTTCAGCAAGTCATCAAACATTGCCACTATCATTCGCGTGTAATGAAAAAATAATCGGCATTCTCATTTCGCATTTCTTTATATAAATTATAGAAATCACCTTGCATGTGCTTTTTGCGGTTAATAGGTCGCACCCACCATCTCTAAGTTCTTTTCATTTTTTTTTCATGTATAGTTTTTATACATATTGACGTCGCTGCAAATAAGAGCAGCAAAAGTAACTGTTTCTTAACCAAACAGTCCTCTTCATCCATTTTTTAAAAACAAATCAATTCTAAACTAAAGATCTAAATTAGAATCTAATTTTAATTTTTTTGCAGGTTAAGTTTTTAAAAACTTAACCTGCAAAAATGTGAATCTTACTGTCAAAAAATCTGTTTTCTGATTGGTCCTTGTATGATTGCTGTAAAAGGAATGGTAATAGCTAAAATGCTTTTAGCTTCTGCCATACAGCTGCAGTACAAAGGCGTAACTGTTAAGTTTATCTGAACGTTACAAAAGTCATCCGTATTTCTCGCCGTTTTACTTCAGTGTCTGAATATTTGCGGGTGGGATGAGTTAACATTCCTATTATTTGCTAAACCCTAGATTATTCAGTTATTAAATGTCTAAAATTATTTGTATTTGTAGAAAACACTATTTCAAGAATACGGCGCCCTTTTTAATAACTTTTCTGCAGTACCAATGCAACTGCACTAATTTTATGTGAATGAAGCTTTACTGAACTAAGACTGAACTTCTAAAGCACTCTATAAAGTTCGAGCCATCTTGTAGTAATAAGTTGCTTCTTTTTATACAAGGTGTCAACGCAGCCATCAGTGTATAGCAGTGGCGTAACAATATTTCCCGGGGCCCCCCGCAATAATTGATAAGGGGCCCTTCTTTCCGATACACTGTAAAGAAAGAGAAAAAAGAACGAAAACCCACTTAATTTTGTATTTATCAATAAAACATTCAAAATAAAACATTTATTTCTATACATGTCAACAAGAAACAAACAAATAAAATATAAGTAGATACAAACTTACGACTTCTTCATATTGATATATTTAAATAAAAAACTTAAACATTTGGTTTTCTACGTGCATTATAAAGCAGATAAGGTAGGTCCCTTTATACTTTCCAATAATTTTGTTATTCTTAGAGGGGGCCCTATTGTTACGCCACTGGTGTATAGGTTTCGATTACCCTGAAGCTACTGGTTTTGTAATCTCGTTGTCACCTAGTACGCCAAGTAATCAAAATTAGAAAACTGCTTATATACTTAGCGATTTCGCCACGGTTAAAGATTACTCTGCTTTTTTGGCGACTGTAGTAACCAGTAAAGAATATTTTTATAACGTCAGCCAAATGCAGAACATCCAGAACAACTTTGGCCCAGTACACTTTGTCATCTTTTGACATAATCCATACGGACGCATTGATGGGAATAACCACGTAATGGACGGCTAACAGAAAGAACATGTAGAACTCCCAGTACAAGCTGAAAAAGAGACGAGGCATAATTATTTGTCGCTAGACTCAACCAGCAACTCATTTTTTCACTGTAAACTACGTACTTTAACATGCTGAAGGGGTGTATCATGTGGTAGTGGTGCATCAACTGTCGTACTTCTTCGTTTCGGCACGCAGAGTAGGACTTGAAATACCTCAATGTGTAAGGATGACTCCTGCTGATTATGCAGATTGAGCGCAGCTTTCTTCGAATGGCGATGGAGAATCCGCTGTCGATGAACTGCTTGATCACGTCCTTTGGCTTGTTCGTGAGCTGACAATCGTGATCTTCGAAACGCGGCATGTCGAGTATTGTCATCCTGACAATTAATGGGTAGCTGGATCGAGAAAAATTCGTACAAGTACATGACTATGTGCGAAAAGGCGGGTTTTTACTATCGCACGGCGATTTAATGAAGGTTATAATTAAAGCACTTCGATCGCAGAAGACGTCGTCATCAGGGTAGGCACTTGGGAGTTGATGTTGAGACCGGGGTGCAAACATATACAGGATGTCAAATTTAAAAAAATTATTTACATTTTCTTTAATAACTCTCGACTACTTTGACTTAAATTCATGAAATTTTCTATGCGGAGGTTTCTTGGGACGAGAAATTCAAGTTGAATGCACAATTATCTGTATGTCCACAAGCGGCCATTAGGATCTTTTTAAATCGCTTCAACTTTTTTGTGCCACGGTGTATGTCATTTTGGAATAGAAAAACATGTTCCCCTATCTTTTCTATTTAAGGCTTACGGTGAGCGCTTGATCCAAAGGGATAAATTTTCGCTCAGTAACTCCTCAACTAAAAATGATAAAAATATGCGGTTTTTTTTTAACAGACTACAAATATTATTTTACGTCGACGCTGTGTTTTGAAATTTTGAAAATATGCAAAATTCATTTTAAAAAAATTAATTTTACACTTTCAAAATTTCAAGACGCAGCGTCGACGTAAAATAATATTTATAGTCTATTAAAAAAAACCGCATATTTTTATCATTATCCGTTAAGGAGTTACTGAGCGAAAACTATGGGTTTGTTCCAACACAGCAAGAATCGATTCCGAACCGTCCAGAATCAGTCAGTCACTTCAGTTGTTAATGTACTCTCGGCGAATGCGACGTAAGACGGTGTTGGTCAAACATTTCTCACGGTTCTGAACCAGTTCTCGACGGTTGTTGGAACAGACCTTATATATCATTTGATAGAGCGCTCACCGTAAGCGTTAAGAAATGTACACTTTACTGAAGTTTCTAAGAGCATCAGACACTTTAACGAAATTATTGAAAACTTCATAAGAGGGTTCAACATGCGTACATAGACCGAACTTTTTCTCGTAAACGGTTCATTTTATTGACAATAAACAAGAGTACCTTTTTTAGTGTAACGTTAAAGTTACCCAGATTTATTATTTTAAAGTCTTTATCATACAGGATGTTAGAAATTTAGGCATTAAGTTGTAAAGCTTAGCCCGCCCCTGGTAAACTGAAAAAGCTAAATATGTTTCAAGGCCACTATTTTAAGAGATCCTTACTAGTGTTCATCACATTAAATTTGTATTAATTATATTAAGTAATTTAAAAGTTATTCAAGAAAAACCGATACCCAGCGGCGTCCTTCAGGGACACATATCTCCATAGGGAGGGCCTGTAGAAAAAAATCATCTTATTCTCATGTTTCAAATAAAAATCGTAAATAAATAAATAAAGTAGAAAGTATAATAAAAAACGGTAAGGATAAATAACACGCTCTATATTAACCTTACATATTTCTACAAAATTCTAACAGCAAACTAACTGAACAGACTACTTAATTTTTGGCTAATACTTACACACTACCTACATAAGAGTATAGGTGCTTAATGAAAACTTAAACAATAACGCCAATAACAAAAAATGTATTTTTTATGGATCCTGATCGGATGACTGTGATATCGTTTTATGCATTCGCTCTGTCGCCAGCGCTATCAGCTGGTCTCGAAATTCCGGAAAAGGCTCGATGGCCGCCAAGAAATCCGAGCGTCTTAACATGAACAGTTCGCTGGCCGAAACCGCGATCACGGTGGCGACGCGCGTCTCGCTGAGGATCAAGGCTATCTCGCCGAAATGGGCTCCGTCCTCTAGGTGACAGATCTGAAAGCGGTCGAATAGGAAAAATAAGACTAATCTGATCATAATCAGTGTAGCACTAAACGACCAAATTTCACAAATAACGTTGTATGATGTACAGAAATCGTGAATTTAACACGCATATATCGGTAGATGATGCTGTGGAAAGGTGCAGGTTTTACAAGAAAGTGTCTCTGGTAAGTGTTTATCCTGCGGTAAAATACGATGAAAGTGAAAAAAGTCCAAGCACTTGGCAGGAAAGAAATCGTTAATTCATCTTTATATAAATTCATCTCTATGCGTTTGCTATTTCTTCCTCCGTAGTTACAGTAGATCCTTTTTTGTGAAAGCGTTTCTAAATTGACAATTTTTGACTGGTTTATTAAAATTTCGAAATTAAACTTTTTTATGCACTAGGGTCTAAAAGTAAAAATGAAACATTAAAAACAATAAATTTTAAAAGGTACAATTATTATGTAAACTGTTAAAGTGAGGCATCCAGTTTCTCTTCTCTAACAGCAATGCAAGTACTACTAATACGTTGGAATGAATAAACTGTTGGTAGTGGCAATACTGCTAGCTTCTGCTTCTGCGTGAACTTCTTTTAATTTCTTATTTGGTGTATCTTTCTGACCTATCATTCTTTTTGTTATTTCGTTTTTCTGTTTAATGGAATTTTCGACAACAACCTCGGCAACTGAACTTGACCGCCAATCTCCATGTCGCTTTAAAAGTGTCCGCTACAGAATCTGCCAACATTGTTACAAAGCTACGCCGGAATCAATGGCCAGTGTATTCGTTGGCGTTGGATAGTCCAAGGAATTCCGCTATCCATTTTGGCATACCTTCAATTGTATTCCAACTGGCAGGGTACAGCATTTATTACTTCGATATGTCAAGAAAAATTGCTGATGTGTCGACTACTATATGACTGAAAATCTTTTATGGCATCTACTGTCAAAAATGTGATTTCTTCCCTTACACATGCTTCAAAGACTCCAACGGTTAAAACAACTTTATCTAACAGGAATTCTTTATCTTCGGCTTCTATCATAAAGCATTCTATTTCCAGCTTCGTAAATATTTTTTATTTTTTTAGCTGATATCCGAAAAAGCTTTCCTTTTTAAAAATGCAATTAGATTCGTAAATTTGCTAATATCTACTTTTTTGTTCCTGTAAATCGTGGTGCGGAGCATCGAATATTTACTCCACAAAGTTGACGGACTTAACATACAGGATAGCTTCAGGAAATACCAGTAAAAACGAACCCTACCCAAGAAAGGTCAAGTCGGCGATAGCCGACTTGCCACCTTTCTAGTAACTCATTAAAACGCGACGTTAGAACTTGACAGAACCTTGACATTAAACAATGCCTTAGCAGCAGATTGCCTGCCCACTTTTCAAAATGTTTAAGAATACAAATAAAAGCATAAAAATACCAATTTCTCCGCTTTCACAAAAAATCTTGAATGAAAATTGTTGCGAAATCGATGTCCTTACATTGAGAGATGTACAGAGTCAAGTAAGCACTACTTACCTCTTTACCACTGGGCGTGTAAACAGCTACGGTGCCGTGGTATATGAAAAACATGCTCGTGCCAGTTGTTCCCGCACTGATGATCACATCCCCAGGCAAGTAAATTTCCGATTTGAGTTGCGCAACCACCTTCATCAAAATATTTTCGGGGAGGTGTCTGAAGAAGTCCACTCTCTCTATGTGGTTTCTCGTGACGTGCATCAGAATTTCCTGAAAAATAAAATGTACCGTAAAAAAAGACACAGGATTAAGAACCTCCGGACCTGTTTCAGCAGTGGAGAAACCATGTTGTTTATGTCAGACTCTTTGAAGAAGTGCTTGTGGAACTTGAACTGGAAGTAAGAGAAAATTCTCTCCCTCAGACTGAGAGGCAGCTCCTTGTACTTCATGTATTCCTTGAATTGTTTGTGCAAGGAATGGTGTTTGTTCTCCGCACTAGCATATTTGGTCCACACTTGCAATATTTGAGCTGAAAGTGTGAACGTAAATTTTTTAAATTTTACCCTGTAGGGCGGTGATCTGCTCACCGTACACGAACAACTGCAAAGCGAATCCAAAGCTCATGAAGAAGACGGCGTTTAGGTATTCAATAACTTCAGATATTTTATACTTCCCGTAGCTTACCAGCAGAAGCATTAAAGTGGCATCATAGTAACTCTCAAATATACCTTCTAGGCTGTTACCATATGTGTCCTCGGGATCAATGAACAGGGTAATAAAGTTCTCTATGAAAAAATTAATAGAAAAGGCCCAAAATATTACTACGAGGAATATTAACACCACTTTGACTCCTTTGAATAGGTAGCTAGAGTAACCCATGTACTGGAAATAAAATAACATTTTTTTTTATTCAACTAAAATACACGGTGACCCAAAATGAAACGTCGTATTATTTGATGAATTAGGAGAGGTCTTTCTTATAAAGTTTTTATCTAGGACGCTTCGTTAAAAAGATAATAATAATAAAAACGTGTTTTCAAGAAGAAATGCATTAAAACAAGATTTGAATAGTTTATTAGAAGAAATCAAAAAGCCAGTATTAGATTTTGTCTTTAAAATTTGACAGTAATAAAACTATAAAATAAAAATTAAACTGAAGAACTTGTTCGAAATGGGCACCATTTTCTCTGAAAAATAAATTTACTCTTCACCGATTGTGTTTCTTATAACGTTACATTTATTGGTAATACGATTCCACAAATCTCGGGATTCAATTGACGAGGAACAAACTAAATGTTCCCCATTTTCCAAAGAAAATAATCACATTTGTTGGGGTCTGGCGATTGTGGTGCCCAATTTTGAGGACACTTAATTCCGCGTCCAAACAATTTCTTTGGAAACATCAAATTCAAAATGTATCCAACAGTAGCACTAAAATGAAGCAGTGTCCCATCATGCATAAACCAAAACTCTAGTTTAAGTTGCAGCGGTAAATCTTCGATTAAATCAGGGAGAATATTTTACAGAAATTCCAAATAACTTTTTGGCAAAATAACTGGTTCAATCAAACAACGATCAATAATACCGGCCCAAAGATTTATCTCAAGCTTGCGTCGAAAATGTTTAGGAATTATTGCATAGAGGTATTCATAGGGATACTCATGACAGTTGTGAATATTTTTGTGAAAATTAATATCCTGATGCAAGGAAAACCCGCAAAAAGGTTATTCGTAGATCCAAATCTTGAGGCAATAACTCTTGCACTTTTTGAATGTGATATGGATGTAGATTATGTTTAATTCAGTATACAGAAGTTCTTGAGAATCCAATTTCTCGAGATGGCGATCCATGGCCTGCTATGATTATTTTTATACCCCTCGAATTCAATAAAACCGTTTCGCGATTTTATTTAAAATCTGATAATGTGGTGTGTGTTACCCAGGGTTCGTCAATATTCCTATTTGTTGAATTTGAATAAAAGCTATATAGAGTGTTTTGCTCTACACGTTCTCAAAGTTTTATGTGTGTACAAATTAGTAAAACTTTATTCTTCAAGATAATCCAACATTTTTGTTTGTTTTAAATGGCATCGAAAACCGCTTGTTCTGATCCTACCATGGCGATCCAAGGCCTGCTTTAATTTCTTATACCATCGAAATTTAATATAACGTTTAGCGAATTTTTGGTTTCCAATCTGATAAGTTGGGGTTAATCACAACCCCCCTCAAAACAAAATACTGAATTATATTAATATTCATTCAAATTTCATTCATACTGTTTTGATATAATTCCATATGGCTTACACTTGATTCATCTAGTGCCTTTCAAATTCAGTATTTTGTTTTAGGATTAGAAGGAGCGGTTCGCGATGCTATTTAAAACATAAACATATATATGTATGTTGCGTTATCTTGAAGAATAAAGTTTTTACAGATTTGTACACAAATAAAAGTAGACACCTTGTATACTTTGTTAGAGTCCCTTTGTTCCATTTTTTTGGCGCAAGTTTGTGGTACTCAATTGTCATTGTCAATATGGCGATTCTACCACATCTTGAATTGCAGCGTCATCTACTGGGAACGTTGCGTGCGCGCAAAAATTGAGCATATCTGCACAGTCTATTATACACGTCGGCTCCTTTGATGTTGAGGTCCCACTGTCCCAGACACGGTATAGACAAAAGTCCCAGATTTCGTTTTTTTAGACGACCAAAAGACGACTGCGCATTTAGCCGCGCACATTCGCGTACATATGAATTTCATTGGTGTTCATTGCGCATTTAGCCGCGCTTTATCCACAGTCCACACCCTCTGGAACCTTCACTCGACGAACTGTATAATAAACTTTGATATCTGTCACACACAAACCTAGAGCAGTGTTTATAAACACTGCCTAGAGGTTTGTGATGTGATATCTGTTGTCTGCGTTTCGGATAATAAAGTGCACTGTGAACTTTCTATGTATAATAGTTTACTGCGATGCTTACATCATAGAATGGCTTACATATTTATGACTTAACTGATAATTACGATGATTAGAGCAATACCAATGATAAACATACTTACCTCTCTAAACAATTCCAATATAGATAGCCACCTAGGTATTCTGAAAATTTTCAGTCGGTTCAAAATGTGCAGCGTATAAATATAAATTTCATAATGTGGTTCCACATGAACAAATACCGATAGTATATACAAGTACATGTGGATGCAGGAAATTATATCGATGAAAAAATGAGTTAATAAATATCGCCTGCAACGGACATTACCATTAGTAAATGTTTGAGAACAGATTAGTTGTGTATACCTGAGCACTTGGCAAACATTCATTATCACTTTGCTCTTCTCTTGGTCGTAATAACCCGTGAAGAAAAGTTTAATTATATCGCCTATCTGTAGAACATCTAATGCGAACTTGATGGTGAACAGAGTATTGCTCGTTTCCATTGTACCTATTGACGCCGCCACGGGAATAATCGTGTACTGCGTCAAAAACAAAAAAAATATGAAGAACTCCCAGTACAAACTGAAAAAAGATACATGACGCATGCAAATCTGCTGCTATTAATTCTTACCCACTTCAGCATGCTGAAAGGATGGATCATGTAGTAGTTGTGGGCTAGATGCCTTATCTCTTCGTTCCGGCATGCAGCGTTTGATTTGAAGAACCTGCACGTCTCCGGATGACTTCTGCTGATCATACACAAGGAGCGACAATGTCTGCGAATGGAGATGCACAGCCCGGAATCGATGAATTGCTTGACTATGTCTTCCTCTTGTTTCGCGAGAAGGCATTCGTGATCTTCAAAACGAGGCATTTTCGCTCTATTGAATACTCGAGATGAAAATATTCTTTCAACAATACGTTACAACGCCGTAACACACGTTGACCGGTTGTTTACTTGTTGCCTAGTAGCCTTGAGTGTCTTCGTTGACAATTGACCAATGGCTTGAATGCAGCTGCTTATCAAAATCAAAACGTCTGCTAGATCGCGTCGCCGGTCGCCTGCTGCGATTTAGCAGAGCATGTCTTAACCAATAACCACATTATGTCACTTTTATAACACTGATGTTATGCAATGCAGAAGACGCTTACTGACCGTTTACGGGAAAAAGAATAATAAACAAATTCATGTTTTATTTTTAATAAAAAGGGTCATGATTTCTGTTATTTTTTTGCTCGACAAAGTGCGATACGAGTCATTCAAGCAACAGGAAAGCATTTTAAGGTGTTTAATCCGAAAAAATATAAAATTTAAAAAACGGTGTTCCAGGAAGTACCTTAACGAAATTATTGAAAAACTTCAGAGGGTTCAACATAGGTCGAACTTTTTCTCACAAACGGTTCGACAATAAATAAGAGTACCTTTCTTTAGTCAGGGTGATCCGAAGTTAATGCAACATAGATGATGGTTAAAAAGATACTGGGTGTCAGTTCAAATTTTATTTTTGGTATTTGTAAATAACTTTTCAAACAATTGAAATATGTGCATACATTTCGGTTTAGTGTATCCATACGAATATTGCTATTGCTTACATTTTTTAAGGCTGTTTTTAAAAGAATTCGTTGAGAATTACGTATAAAATCATCACTTTTATTGGAAAACATTAACTTAGATGAGAAACTTTTATTGTCCACAGGTATATTTTATGAAAGGAAATAATAAGGAAAATTTATATAGTGTATATTTCATATATTTATCTCCATACATATTAATCGGAATTTTTCATTATTAAATATTTTGGAGGGCATTAAAATGTACCTAATAATTAAATACAAAAAAAATATTACTAATATAATAAGTATACTGTAATTCAACAAGAACATATTTTATTAGAATAAGAAGAGAAAACGGGAATACTATTTTGGAATAAATACACTATTATTGAATATAATACTGTAATTGTCCATAGCATCTTTTCAATAGAAAAATACGTTCTTATTAGAAAAATCTTCTCACCCCTTAAATAATTATTAATGCACATAATATAAAAATTTCTTTATTCACTTTCCACTTTTATTTTAAAACCTACTCTTAATTAAAAATCTAAAACCGACGTCAGCATATATTAACCAAAGGCTTCTCGAACATTTTCGACTTTCCCAAAGGCATCCGTCGTTTGACCTCCTTTTTAACGATATTTTGCTTATTAACCGGTCCTAACGGTACGATTCTAGTCTGGTCCAGGTGCCGGTAGAACTGAAGTACATCAGGATTAGCCCAGACTTGTGTCGAATTAAAATCCAACACTCGTAACGTTTCCAAACTCTGCGCCCTGCTCAATGCAACGTATGCCTGTCCCGCTTCGAAAACTCTACCCAATGACATTTCCACACAATCCAAAGTCAGGCCCTGCGACTTATGGATAGAAAAGGCCCAGGCCAACTTAAGAGGGACCTGCTTTCTGGCCAAGGATCCGCCACTGGCTGTTTTTACCACCCAACGTTCGTGTCTCGCGACGTATTCTTTCTTATTCCTGAAATGGACGACTGGCAGGCCATCACGGAAAGTTTTTACGACACCTCTCGCACCGTTCACAAGGCCTGAAGTTATGTTAATGTTCTTGAGAAGCATCACCTGTGCCCCTACTTTCAGTTCGAGTCTGTTAGGGACCGGCGTTTGTTGGTCCAGTTGTTTTGTGGTGCCGGGAACGGAATCCTGGGCTTCGAAAACTTGGGGAGACCCAGGGAGAGCTTTGAGTTTAGTTTCGTTGATGATATCGGCATCTTTCGTGTGTGAACACAGCCTAGTCGCTAGGATATCGCCTTGCTCGATTTTCTGCTTTGCCGTTGCTGTCAAGGTGTCCGATACTTCTTTGTCCACTTGACCTTAAAGAATTTTACGTTACAGAAATATTGAAAGTTATGTCTTGATAACTTTTGCGCTAGTAATATTTTCTCATTTTACTATAACTTGTCTTATTCAGTGATTCTTTGCTCAAAAGTATACCGTTTTCATGAAAAATGGGATGAAATATTCTAAATTCTGAAAAAATTCATAGCACAAACGTTACCGAATAACTTCAAACGTATGGCTAAAAAACTATAATTTATACTCTAAATTAAAATGATCTTCACAAACAATGTTGCAATGCTACCTTTCATCGCACTTCATCACCCAATACCACATTTTTTTGCAAAAATCATGTAATTTCCCCATTTGGCGCTAAACTTACTTTATTGCCAACAGATCACCAAACTGATTGTGCATAAAAGAGTGATTGGGATACCAATTTACCTGGTAAATTTTTACACACACACCTGATACCCTGTTTTGTAATATTACCTATTCTGATTTTGTTCAAAATCGAAATGAAGCCTTCATCGTTCTGTCTGTGGACCCTTTTTAGTTCAAAAGTGGTCAGTCTACAGTCTTCCCAAGCTTTAGTCTTGAAACAAAACCTTGGAGGCGGAGCCTTCGTTTCGCCAAACTTAGGCCTGGATATGGGGGGCAACTGGAAGAAGTCTCCACACAGTATCAGCTGTATTCCTCCAAAAGGTTTTGCGTTCCTCCTTACTATCCTCGCTACGTGTTCGATCTTTTCAAAGAATCCCCCGTCCACCATAGATATCTCGTCGATGATGAGGTGCTTGCACTTGCGCCAGATACTAACGGTAGGAGGCTTGGAAGCTAGTTCTATGCTTCTTTCCAGCGTTGCTTCTCCACTGCCAATTCCCGCAAATTGATGAAGCGTTACACCTCCAATGTGGCAAGCGGCTACACCTAAACAAATTTTAAAAACAATTTTTGCTTTTGCAAACATTTTACGTTATTACCTGTAGAAGCAGTTGCGGTGGTAACATCAGGCGGCAGAGCTCCAATAATCTTTTTTAAGAGATAACTCTTTCCCGTACCGGCACTACCGGTGAAGAATACGTTGTGCCCTGCCAAGCAGGCGTCGAGAACTTCTTGTTGTTCCAAATCTAAAGGCTCATTTGGTATAGGAGAAGAGGTATACAGTTTCTTAGCTGCGGGGGGTCGTACTGAATCATCTCTTTCTAATTTTCTCTTTTTACTTGCTAGAGGACTAGGAGTGGTGTCTGATGCTTTGCTTGCCTTAGCCCTTGCTTTATCTAGTTCTATATTAGTGACAGGAGATATCTCTTCAAATTGATTGGGTCTGCCAGACAACAACTGGGTTCTAAGTGAAGTGTTAGCATTCGGACCACTCTTCCCACCGGTCATTTTAACAAATATAGTTCTTAGAAATGATAGTAATTGTCCAGGAGGTGCATTGGAAAGGTATAAAGTACAATTCAGAGGTTGGAATTTGATAGAAGCTTTTCCTTCGTTCATGAACTTTTTATGAACAGAGATACCTTTCAAAAGTAATTTTACCGGAGACGTCTTGTCCGAAGTGATTTCTACGAGAATTTCCCTTCGTTCGTCCCTAATTAAACGCAAGTTTGCTTTTTTATGTGCCACTTTTCGTTGAACGACACCCTGCTTATTTGTCCATTCTATATTAACAGCACAACACAAAAGACCGTCACCGGTATTCATTTTTTTGTAAAGTATTCAAAACTTCCAAGAAGGAACGAGAAGTCTGTCAGAAAAATTGAAATATCTACCTCCCTTTCAGAAGACAAAGCGGGCAACTCAAGTTAACATAACCTCAACGTGACGTATGTAAAGTTGTTTATGTTCCCAATCGATAAGAAAGTTACCTACATTTGAATTGAAAAAATGTGTGGTTAGGATAAGTGTATACAAATTTATTATCAAAAAGAAAAGTGACTTTTTAAGTTTATAATAATGGTTGTAGAAGCTAAGAGGAAAGCAGATGAATCGGCACTTGTCCCTGCAAACAAAAAATCCAAAAATGAAGTGGCTGTTAAAAATAAAAATAATTCAGTACTACAAGCTGTAAGTGCAGACGAATTGATAACAAAAGTTATGTTCATGGTTTTGTTGTACTTTTAGGCACCGGCAAGAACTTCAAACTTATTTGCACCCATAATGTTATTAGAAGGACACGAAGGAGAGATATTTACGGTAGATTTCCACCCCGAAGGACAGTATTTAGCATCTTCAGGGTTCGATCGAAAGATTTGTAAGTTTTTCCTTACACTTCACCAATCTAGTGTTAATGTTTACAATTTTCAGTTCTCTGGAGTGTTTATGGAGAATGCGAAAATATTTCTGTAATGACCGGTCACACGGGTGCCATAACCGAGTTACATTTTAACACAGACGGGTCACATATCTTTACCTCCAGCACTGATAACACTCTAGGTCTGTGGGATATAGTAACGTCCCAACGTATCAAAAAGTACAAGGGTCATACAACTTTTGTTAATGCCGTACAAGGTGCCAGAAGGGGCCCACAGTTAATGTGTTCTGGAAGCGACGATAGCACGATTAAAGTTTGGGATACGAGAAAAAAACAGTGTGTTACAAGCATGAACACCGTTTATCAGACTACAGCTGTTAGTTTTAACGACACGGCAGAGCAAATTTTTAGTGGAGGCATTGATAACGACATAAAGGTATTTAAGATTATTATTCATTTGAAGGTTCTATAGTATTTTATACTTGTTAGGTGTGGGATGTACGTAAAACCGAGGTTGTATATACATTAAAGGGCCACACGGACACCGTCACCGGACTTTCACTCAGTTCCGACGGTTCTTATTTGCTAAGCAATTCAATGGACAACACGTTGCGAATATGGGACATAAGGCCATATGCGCCCGTAGAACGTTGCGTTAAGATTTTTACGGGCCACCAGCATAATTTCGAGAAGAACTTATTGCGTTGCTCTTGGTCACAGGACGGGACAAAGGTCACTGGTGGATCGGCAGACAGGTTTGTTTATATTTGGGATACGACGTCCAGGAGGATCCTTTATAAGCTGCCGGGACACAACGGTAGCGTCAACGACGCAAAGTTCCATCCGAATGAGCCTATCGTTGCGTCTTGTGGTAGCGATAAACAGATTTATGTAGGGGAAATCGATTAGGTGCGTGTGTGTATGTCTTGTGACAGAAATTCTGTCTTTTGTATGAAAAAATAATAAATATTGGTTTTTATTAAGTGAGTGAAAGAAGTTTAACTGAACCCTTTTCTTTTTCATTAAAAGAAGAAAATGCTAATTTGAGATGATATTTTATTTACTGCTGAAAAGTGTTAGTGTATAAAAAAAATGTTAATTTTCAACTTTTGCGGATGAGCGAATGTTTGCTACGGGCCAATCCGTATCAAATCAACCAATGATGGTGGTTGTTGACAAAATATATTTATTTTTAATCTTTTTCTGTTTATACTATATTCAGAGAATTGAAAACAAGTATTCATTATTTATTTAGATGTTTTTTTTTGAGCCGTCATTTTTATTTTGCATTTTACAGAGGTTTACGTTAAACGCTGTAGCTTCTTGATTTTTAACGATATGTCGTTCTTTATAGTATACTACTTCCCTAAAGGACTTGAAATTACATCCTTTTCTTTTCTTGGGACTTCATATACAGGGTGACTCAGAAAGAATGGGTTAACACTTAGCTGGAGAAACTAGATACCAAAATATTATGTTTGATCTTATCATGCCTTATACGAATGTTGATGGTTTAAAAAATACAGGGTGTTCAAGGTTTAAATTTTATTCTGAAATTTCTCAATAATTGAGAAAGTTTTGATAGCACGACTGGAAATTGGTAGTGTTTGGTTTTTGGTGTGAGAATTACAATTTTGAAGCTTACTTTAACATTGCTCCTAGAGGGCGCTAATTTCATCGTATCATTTAGGAAAACATATATTTTTTATCTGTTGAGCTATGCTTAAAAAGTCTTAAAAATCTAAAAGAACGTTCAATTATATATAAAAAATGTACTCTTTTTTAGGTTACCTAACTTTATTGGTCTCTGGAGTTATTTGCATTTAAAAGTTTCAATGTATTTTGTGGTGGATGATGATGGCTGATAATGCTATTTCTTTTCTTGCTTGTGTCAGATTTTCATGCTAATAAATATTAGCGTATTTTGCGTATGTGTGATTTATTATTCGTGCAATTATTGAGAAATTTCAGAATAAAATTTAAACTTTGAACACCCTGTATTTCTTACACCACTTCATTAGCGAAAAAATCTGAAATAAAGCAAAAAATCAAAGTAGGCTTAGGATATGAAATTTTGCACACATACTGTTTTTCATTCAGAGAAACTTTTCATAACATTTTATCGTATTTCATACAGAAATTAGGTACAACATAGATCGATGCTGTGAAAAAACAATACTTTAATAGTGAAAAAATCAGTTTATTCTAAATTTATTATTGACTTTTATTGTTAATTTAGTATTATTTATTTCCTTTTGTTTGCTTTTAATCATTTACTGTAAGTTTTTCATCTCTGTTTGTATTTTTTTTCTTTTTGTATTTAAATATTTAGGTGCTAATTTCATGTATTTTCTCCGTTCTCCGATTTGAGTTTGTTGTCTCTGTGCAAGAGTTATTTCACCTATCAGGGGATACCCTGTATATATACTCCAATTGTGAACTATAAATAAATTAACAAAAAATTGCATAATATTGTGTTTTCTAGATTTTTATTATATAAGCAATTTGTTTTTTGGCTAACATTTTCGTATTAGAATAAATTTTTCAAATTCAACACTCCTGTTGCTTTTATAGAGATGTAGTTTTAGGGATAGTATTTCTAAAATTGCAGCGCTCTAAAGGGTAAATAGAACACAAGTTTTGTCAGCAAAGCATAAGATTTTAAATTACCGTTAAAGCAATACTATGACAGGTATCATTCAATTGTTTTCAAAGTACACTTTGGTACATCATAAAAGAAATGAGATTCATTATAGCCAAAAAATTTAAGTGTCGATTTCCTCGCAAACGGTTGGTTTTTCTACTTCAAACAATTGAATCAGATTTTTAGATCAACTCAGTTTTTATGAAAATGCAATCAAAATGTCGATAAAAATAAGGACAAAAAAGTTATGATCATTTCCTCACTAAGCATATAACTTTTTAAGGGAGCAAAATCGTACCGAGGTAAGTTGATTTAAATGACATTTTTGCTTAAATATGTATTGTGTGATTCAGTCGTAGAGTATAAAGTGGGGGATGGGGGGTGTAGATCTGGGGACATTTTAGCAACGAATAAAAACATAATTGGAACAACAAAATTATTTATTTTTTACATATTTACATATGAAAAGAGAAAAGAACCATTTATTAAAAATACACGAATCCTCGTTAATTCTTAGAAAATAGAGGACCTATTACAAAAATCACAAGGGTGCAATATATAAATGCATTAAATATCCACCTAGAACGTACTAGAATCACATTCTCGTCTTGAACGAGTCCGAGTCTTAAGTTTTTTTTCTGGAAACGGCGGGCCTAGCCCCCAATTCTCATAAAAAAAATCTACTCAAATTCGAACACTAAAGGTATGACGGAAAATTAAGGAAACAAAGTGTAAATATATATTGTCTTAAACTACGTAAAGAAATTTTTAAGATAAATAATGAGAAAACGTAAAGACTTGCCTTACAATTTCTTGTTAATGACACTAAAAATGTATGCATTCTAAAGAGGTGATTGGATGTAATTGCGTTTAAGCTTGTACCGAGGTTCATGCGTCCAAATCGTTGACGAACAGCACTTCTCGATTCTTCAAGCCCGCCTCCTCTAGAGTCTCCACCATCTCTCTGTTCTTCGGGTGGCACTTCAGGACTCTTTTCGGGAAGTTTGTGGTAATTTCGAAAGAATCTGGTGCGTTCGGATGGCAGAATACGAAGTAGAAAACAGCCTGCAAAGCAAATCAACGCTTAGAATAGTGAAGGAGCGCACGCCGGGCCAGTCTTACCTCTAAGGAATGTGTTTTGAGGAATCTTCTCTCGAGTCTACTGCCGCACGGTAGTTTGAAGACGACATGGACAGCGTCCGGGTGAGAGGCGTCCGGCTCGTCCGGAACTCTGATTATCGAATTGATCTTCTCGCGGGCGATGGTTTGCCTGCGTTCCTCTTCAGCCCGGGCCTCCTAAAATCACAAATTTATGTTCAAATACATAACAAAATACTTACGTAGCTCACAATGTACACAAATAATATTAACATCATATACAGGGTGTCCCGAAATTAATCCAACATAAAGCAAGAGTAGATTCCTGACGAAAAATCTAGTTCAGAAGTTGATGGTTAAAAAGATACAAGATGTCAAAATTAAAATTTGATTTTTGATATTTGCAAATTACTTTTTTAAAAAATCCAAATATTTGCATACATTTTGGAGATTGGGAGTTTTGACGTCACTAGCGGAGGGCGTCACTTATGACACATCATCCTTCTTTTAAATGGCCCAACTTTTTTGGGGCTTAGTGTATGTTTTAAACGACGAATCACAAAGACACATTTACTTATGAGATAATATGAACTAAATTGAGAATCTAAAATAACTCACAAGAATTTACCTGTTGCTGATAAATCAACATCTACGAAAAGGGAAATGTAGAGGAGTTTTATTAGTATCTAAAGCTGGTTTGTTTCTATTTAACCAATTCTTAAAAGTATTAGTAACTATAGAAGAGATTATGTGCTGCTTGATTGTAATTGTGACAGTATCATCACCAAACAAAATGACATTGCCATTTGGTTCACAAGCAAGTAAATCATTTATGCATATGGGAAACAAAACAGGGCCCAATACTGATCCTTGAGGCACACCATGTTTCATAATCATTGATTTAGATATTTAGCCAGGATTTTACTTCTTTTGATGAAAGCTGTAGCATTTAAATTTACTTAGCGGCAAGAATTCAGATGTCTTATGTCATGGCTGACGTTTTGCAATTGTTTTTATTGTCAACGCAATTTTCGATATTTGGTCACATTAAAAACAACTAGTTTTTGCAGTTTCTTAAATATTATGATGAAAATATAAAGAATTATTCATTTGTTCGTGTGACGTAAGTCGACTGAATTCTTGCCGCGAGTATATTAAAGGTATCGCATGAGAAACACAACTGAAGGCCATATAAATAGCCTTTAATATTCACCTGAACAAGTTTGTTATAACAAGAGTTGAAGAATTATTACAAGTCATATTGGTTCAGCGTCCACAGAGAAGTGGTTTGAAAATATGCAACAATTCAAGATCTTTAGGAGATTAGAAAATTTTAGCTAGGCATATATAATGGAAGATGGCTAATTTGAAACTGGTACAACCTCTGTTAACAGCACAAAATAAATTAAACGTGTAAAATAACAATTTTTTTTTACCTCTTCTGCTCGTTTCCTCTCAGCCTCCTTTGCCATCCGTTGTTCCTCCCTTCTGCGCTCTTTTTCCTGGTCAGCCCGCAGACTCTCCATGAACGCTTCGTCTTGCTGGTTTCTCAGCGATCTGTTAATACTAGCCTCAAATCTGTCGGCCCGTGCCGATACTAAGTTAATTTCGAATTCGTTTACCACCGAAGTAAGTCTTTGTACCAGCAAGCCAGGGTCGGAATATCCTTCCAGGCGGCCCACTATGGTCATGCGGTTCTCTTTTAGGACCAGGACAGAAAGGAAGGGGTGATAGTTGGCTTTGACGGCGTTTAGGGTTTTTCGGCCTTCTTCGGAATTGACCGAACATCCCCAGAAGAGGAAGTTCTGGTTGATGTAGCGGATCACATTAACGTTGGATAGAGTGTCTCGGCAGAACAATTCTGTATCTGCTGCTTCGGAATCGTGGAGGTAGATGAGAAGGAAACGTAGCTCGCGTTTTGCATCATTCAGGACCTGGGAGAAGGTTCCCTGGTAGAAAACGGGGTGCTCGCGGGAATACTTCTCCTCGTAGATTTTGATGAACTCCATCACCTCTTGTACGGGGTCGGTACGAGGCCGAAATTCCAAACCTACAGAGAAATTTGTGTCCTTAGAGAAAAAACAGTACACAAACCAATTACAGCGCAAGGTTAACAAACAAAATTATATAAAATGCATTATCTATTACATTCTTTAAGGAAATTATGGAAACATTTGAAATAAAAGATGAAGAAAACTATTGAATCGTACCTAGTAATCGACGACTTATCTGCAAGACTGTCATCAGGGTACTATAGCACATATTCCACATAAAACTAAACATTGTCTTAAGGAAGCCCTTTAGTCCAGACCCAGACCCGTCTGTAGGGGGTGTGTAGTAGATATGCTGCCCTAAGTGATCGCTCACAACTGCCGGTGGCCTAGATTCAGAAGCATACACAGAAGGTCTGCCCTCTCTAATATTCAGCTGCTCTTGAACTGCAACTTCCAAGTTCCATTGGTGCCTTTGTAGCACATCCCGACATATCGTCATGTCTTCTATGCCAGTTAAGTCTTGGAATTGCAGCACCTTCTCGGTTTGATCCGAGGTGAGTCCTAGGCCCCCGTTGTCACCTAGGTAGTCCATCTTGAACGTTTTTCGTTCCGAACCCGCGGACTGATGGTTAGTTTGAGCGCTTTATGAGAGAAAACATTAATTATAATTTACGGGACGATGAGTATGTTTATTTTTTGTGCCAAACACTGAACGTCACATCTCACATCGCATCGCACTCAAAACGTCTCGTCAGGTGGTATGGGGAATTTCGGTTTTCATGTTTTTTTGACAGCGCACCTGGGAAATGGCGGAAAACGAATTGAATTTCAAATTTACAGTAATTAGTGGCTTCAAATATCGATTTTTCAGAATAAATATTGTAGAAAACAATAATAATTTTCGAGCAAGTGTTTTATAAACATTTACAGGAATTCATATAGCATTATTTTTTGTATACACTAATTTATATTTACAATTTTTTTAGTAAAATTTATTCTATAGTCTGCAACAATTTTAGAATTAACCCACATTCAAGATATTTACTCTTTTGTACGTGTTTATTATTGAAATTCAGGCAAAATTTAAAATAAGAACGATGCTTTCGTCGTCATTGCGAAATAAAACACATTTTTGGGTTTTCGATTTTATTATTTTGTTAAATTATAAAATTACTGTTCTTTAACTTCCCTAAGACGTCTGACGGCTGATCTCACTGAGGAAGCGGCTGTTGTAGAATACACCCAGGCTCCACCAGCTACGACCCTTTTGCAACGTTTGCATGCCCAGATGCCTACACAACTTCTTTTCATGGCGTCCTAAAAAGTTATAGCATTCAGTACAGGACATGAATATATATATAACGATTGAATTTTACCTTTCCACAGAAACTGCAGGAATATTTACTGTGCTGAGTAATCTCCATTTTCTTAACCATTTTACGTAGAGAAGCACCATATCGAGTACCATATTTACCGGTGATTCCTACCTTCTTTGTACGTTTCGCCTAAAAATCATAGAATAATTAATGTACTAACACAAATAAAATTATTTTATATTATTCAAGATAACCTCAAAAAAATTGTAAACATGACACATAACCTTACAAGTTAAAACAATGATTTTCGAAATTAAAACGCTATAATTTCGAAAAATATCTTTTATAACAGAATACTTAAAATTTCTAGTATACGATGGGTTAAGTAAATTCATTAAATTCCTAATGATTAAATAAATATTTAAAAATAAATTTATACGAACCATTTTACTGTACTATGCGTATTTTACACAAATAGAAAGAGAAGTCAAATGACAAGCGCGCCCTCTATTCTTCCCCTCTATAACCAAATCTGAACAGTGTTCTGTGATCGGAATCAGCGCTAAAATTAAAATATTCGCTAGAAGTAGGTTCACTCAGAGACAATAATGGTTCACTGCATCAATAAAATAAGTCAGTGCCAAAGAGTATATACAAGTATATTGTACATACTCTTTGTCAGTGGCTAGTTCCCTAATACAAACCTCGAACAGAAAAATCGTTTTTTAAAACACCTTTATTTACATAATACATAACTTCCGTTGCAAATATTAGGTACATTATTTTTACAATTTTAACGCATTATTCTGAAATGTTGATTTTTGAATCTAACGAATGAATTTATATAACGTACTCCGAAATTTTTTATTAAAAATAGTATTTACAGTTTTAATTATTTAATTATCAGTACTCGTGCATCGTAATTTTTATACCTAACAGTATTGGATATTTTGGGAGATGTAACTGCAAAAATATATCATGTAAATAATTTGTTGCATAAACAAATATGGAAATATGAGCGTACATCGAAATATTACAGTTGGTAGTTAGCAATAATGATAATTGTTAATTAACAGTCTTGTAACAAATTTAAAGATACAGAATTACATTTTCTATGGATATAAAGAATAGAATACAAGCTACGAATATGGCATCTGCAAAAAAAGTTTTTCAAGAAGGATTTTGAAGTAACCAACGACAAAACTGTAATCGCTGTGGAGCATCTCCAGGATGTATAAATCGTGTATGTATACAGGGTGTTAAAAAAGAGTGTAAAATATTTCAGGAGGTAATAGTGTGAACCAAAATAAGCAGAAAAATCGGGTCCGCAAAGTAACGGTTGCAGAGATATGGACCACTATTCGTATTTCAAACATTCTATTTTATTAGGAATGAAAGCGACAAAGGAAGCTTTTAACAAACAAAAAACAAAGTTACAGAAGATGTTCAAAGTGCTCTCCGTCCATTTCCAAGCAGGCACGACATCTTCGTATCAACGATATTCGAACTCTTTCGAAAACACCCTCCTTGGTTTCGATTTCTTGACACTTTTGATTAATCCGTAGCTGCAGCTCTTCCAGGCTATTTACAGGAGTACCATACACTAATGTCTTCAAATATCCCCAAACAAAGAAATCTAGAGGGTTCAGATCAGGCCGGACCTGTTTTATGGCCTCCAAGATCGCAAGAATGTTAGACATTAGCCCACCCTGTAGAATAAAAGTATACGGGGTGTTTTGCAATTTATTCGACAATTTTTAAATCCTCATAAGCTTCTCATTAATAAGACTTAAGAACAAATTTATGGAGGTCACAGAAAGGCTTAAGGGTTTAAGGGATTAATTCATTCCATTTCTGATGCGATTATTGTGGGATTACACCAATCAATATTATTTTTTATCTAAAATAAATACACCAAATATATCTATCTCTTTCTTTATTTTTAAACAAATCTTTTTTTATATAATATCCAGTATTACATGTTCTGTCGTGATGCCGTTGTCTAAAACTATTTCAATACAATATATACTTCATTTCGGATTATTCGACGAACGATAAAGGTTCATCAACGATGCTCTCAATCCAATTGATATATCTGCTGACCTTCGCGTACACTGTGGGGGCTTCCGCTCTGCCGCACGGGGTGATACCCCAAGAAACGATGCCTATTATGGTGGTGTCCTGTAAAAGGGGGCCACCTGAATCTCCGCTACAAGCGGTGATGGGTGCATTTAAGGGCCCAGAGCAGACGTTCGCTTGAAGATCCAGTGGATGAGCTGCTCCCTGAAGAATATCGGTCAAGGCCTGGTCGCACTCTGAAAAGTTAGAAACACATTAGGTATTTGGTGCAATGCATCAAGAAACACCTTTTGCTAATATAAACTGCTCCACAAATGTTAAGGTAGTCCCCAAACCTTGAGTTTCTTTAATGGTTAACAACTTTTGTTCAAAAATAAGTTTGATATGCTATCTTGAATGCTTACTCGTTTGTAATAGCGGCTTTTTTGTTCCTCCTTCAAAAGCATTTTCAGTTTTTGCCAAAATTTTATTTTTGATGATTTCAATACAAAATTCATATTCTTACAAAAAAAAGTTTAATACAGGGTATGTCTTCCTCGTACTTCAATGACGGCCTGGCAACGCCTTTGGTTACTGTCTATCCAGGTTGTTGAAGTAGCTTTCAACAATTTCTCGCCACAGGAGTAGTAAAAGCCCTCTGAGTTCTTGAAGTGTATGTGGGGGTGGTTGATGCGAATCTAAGGCTCTTTGTAATTGGTCCTATGCGTGCTCAATTGGATTGAGGTCTGGCGAGAGAGGCGGCACTGCCAAGTGCGGAATACCATGAAATTCCAGGGCATCAACAACAGTGATGCGAGTATTTACATTAGTTTTTCAAGAGTCAAAAATGGCTTGCTTGTAGCAAGTCGATGGATGTCGTTTTAATTTATGGTGATATGAAAATGCTTTAGCAGAACGATTTCCCGGTCAAACATGTGCCAAATGCAGCTACTTTTACCGAGGTGTGCAGTGAGTGTAAGTGTATGCAACGCAAGCGTCACACGGGAAATTGAAAACCGAATCGTGGAAGAGATGGAGATCATACACGAGGTTCAATTATATCTCTTGACTTTAAATCATTTGGAGTTATTTGTTTGGAAATATTTAAAAAATGAAGAACTGCAGTGAACACTATTGATGATTTACGCAAACATATCACATATCAAGCGAGTTTATTGACTTTACGACACTCTCTGAAGAGGACTTCCACACACCTTCAGGCTTACCAAATTACAGGAACGTTCATTATTAATTATAAACTTACGTGGAGTAGGTACTATCGGAACGTTGACTCTTTGAAGAGTATTCGGCATCTGGGGTAGAATAATGCCACCCACAGAACCCCAACCTATCAAAGTCGCATCTCCATCTGCCTCATCGTCCTGCCGTGGAAGTGTCGCTGCTTGAACTTGAGAATTGAAAAGTAAAGAAGAGGACAGTCTTATGAGGGCGATGTCGTGAGGATTGACGCCACTTGAAAAAAAAAATAAAAAAAAATAGGAATTCGTTGAAAGTATTTCGAACAATGTGGATCATCATCAGCTTACCCAGCGTATTCCGGATGGATAAAGTAAGCACCAACATTAACGGTCTGTCGTTCCACGTTTACGTCGTTCTGGTTCAATATTCCAACTGTCAATCGCAGGCTGCCGATGCCAGGCAATTCGGTGATGCAATGGGCAGCAGTGAGCACCCATGTAGGTGATATTATGGTAAAACCACAAGAGTGAGAACAGGATCCTAAGATGCAATAATGCGCAGAACCCGCAAAAGGATATTGACCCCTCTGAGCGTTGCTACCGCCGAAAATGCGGCCTCCTGGTAAACCTGGAGCACCTGCAGATCAAAGAAGTGTATATACAGGGTGTTCGGGAAAATGTGGGAAATGTCTCGGGTGCAAATGAGACGACAAGTGAATAACTTTTAAAGTACTTAATAGATATAATTTCATAAAAAATTAATGTGATGGATACTAGTAAGGACTTCTTAAAATAGTGTCCTTGAAACATATTTAGCTTTTGGGCGGACTAAGCTTTATAACTTAATGCTTAAATTTTTAACACCCTGTATGATAAAGGCTTTAAAATAATAAATCTGGGTAGCTTGCCACGAAATCGCAAAATATTTGGGCTCATCCAAAGCCGAGGAATTCACAGCACTGTTTTAGGCGATGATTGCTACACTTTTAGCAGAATCTGTATCAGTTGCAGAAGGTTAAATCAAAAGATCAGTTCAATCCAGAAAGAAAAGTGCTTAGATTCCAACAGTGACCAACTAAATCAATAAATACATTCAGTGGTGCCATCGATAAATCAAATCGGCAACAAATGTTACCTGAAGCATAATCATCGAAGGCTGACAAGAGCATCGAAATGCAGCTTTTCACAAGTTTAGAAAAAGATAATCAGCCTTCGGTAAATGTTGTCATTTTCATTCAACCTCTTGAGATTTGGTTGTTCAAAATTTATTTTTAAATTAAATTAAATATTCATTTTTGTTGTATGTTTAAATAATATAAGTAAATTTAAACTTCAACATTTGGTTGAGTTTTTTCTCTTTATAAAAAACATACAATTGAGTCTCGGAAACTAATTAGGACCTTGAGCATTTAAGTTACCATTTAGAAGTTAAATCAGAAAAATAAGTGTGTTATATCAGGATAGTTGGATGAATTTTGCACACGACGACAAAAAAAATGAATGAGTGATGAAGAATAGTTCGATAAAATGAAGTAGAGGTTTTAAATTTAACACAGGTTTGTGTAGCCTGTCAAATTATTTTCCGACTGAGAATATCTTAGGGTGATTGGAATACCATGAAACAAAATGCTTGCAGATATCTAATCAACTGTGGAATACTACATTAAGTATTGAAATGTATGTCTTTGATGAGGACTTACCTGCAGCTGCTGCAACCAAGGCTAAAACGCAGAACAAAACCTTCATTTTGTAGCCGGCAAATGCCTGGTTATTTTTCACATCATGGCCTTTTATAAAAATCGGAAAGGAATTAAATTTATCTGAATACTAATACTTTTAATACCTTTAACAGACACACATTCACAGGTATCTTATAATGTGACAGCCTTAGGATGTGATAGATATTTTTGATACGATGAGCCGTTTTCGAGATAATTTTTTAATTTCATTCTTATGCACGCAATTTAAGTTAGAGTTAAAATTGGTCAGAACTCAACGCAAATTATTGCGACGTAAGTCATGAAAATAAATTAAAAATAGTTTAATATCCGCAAAATGTAGTCTCTAAATACCTATTAGCGTGTGCCAAGTTTCAACTAAATAGCTCTTACTACTCAAAAACTAGATCTAAAAACTTGATTTTTTTTCAAACTTTAGCACCCTATATCTGGAAAACAAAACTTTTTGTCTTAAAATCAATCATAGATTAACCTCTTAAAGTTTGTGCACATACTTAATTAACACCCTGAATATAACTGGTCAGTGCTGTCAATATCTTAAAAAGTATTAACACATTAAAATGTGTTTTTAGTCAAATCTTGTTTGCTTTATATCAAAATATGTCAGGGAGAGGGCACATGTTATAACGTTTTTCTACGTTCATGCAAAAAACAAAACGTTATTGAACTATATTTAGTGGAAAAAGTGGTTCTTTATTGCACTAGTGCAATAAAATGTTTATTGCATTCATCTGTCACTCTACAATAGCGATTTGTCATCACGATAAACATAAACGTTCAAATCGATGTCACATTTTCCTAGACTTAGCGTCATCTAAATAACATTTTTTGGTTTTTTAATGAACGTAAAAAAATATTGTATGCAACTCGTACAAAGAGTGCTTATTGCATGCACTCGACATGTTGTCCTACTCGGCCTCACGGCCTCGTTTGACAATTTCACGTCGCGTGCAATAAACACTTACTTTTTGTACTTGTTGCATAAATAACGATTAAAATTGTTTTGAAAATAAATATGCTTGCATTATTTTTTAAAGAAATTATCATGTCATAGAAGGTACAATCGTTATCAATAATAATAACACTCGATCAAATGATTTTTGCGATTTCTTTTGAACTGCTATTCATACTGAGATCTACTTTAAATTTTTAACATTAGTTATTAGTTGTAACTAAGAACTGATTCAAAAGGAATCGCAAAATTCATTTTAAAAAGTGCCATTATTATTGCAAACGATTGTACGCCCAATAAGAAGTAGAGAATATCTGAGCAATGTTACTTCCAATAGTCATTTTGGATTTACCATGTAAAATCGTGAATCTCATAAAATATTGTTTTCGTGTCGATAATTAAAAAAAGCTCGTTTAAACTAGAACAAAAATTAAACGAAACCGTAGCATATCTACCCCAAACACATGGATTATTCTAAATTCTAGCCCAGGTGCAACTAGGGAGGAACTAGAGGGGAAGGGGAAGCACATGATTTTGTGCAGAACCGAAATCTGCCAATTGTTGTCCATTTAGAGAGTTTGCACAGTCCTTATAAATAAGTGACCATAGAAGAACGCTGTTTGTGCAATCACCCTGTTTGATAATTTTCATTTAATTTTTCCAAAGATCTCGGTGTGGGTTCTTAGATATGTCTACAATTTTTAATATCGATTTACTTGGTGACGGATAGGATTAAGGAATTAGTTGATTATTATTTTTTTAACAAATAACTAGATTACACTAGTCCGTATTAAAGTTTCAAATTTATCGTTTTCATTCAATTCTATCCCAGATGCAGTGGGTGTCCGGAAATGACACGAAAAATTAATGCTACAAACCCTATGGCTTAAAATTAGCAGGATTCCATCTTCTAAATACTTTTTTTGTTGAGTCTACCGATTTTTTTCTATTTTTGTACACGTATTACTAGCGTTCTTTATTTGACGCATATCCTCCAACACCAAAGAACCTAAACTGTCCTTAGCCTTCAAATAGTGACTTAGATCTTGTTTGTTTGAACAATTTGGATAGAACGTAATTAAAGATCGTCAATAAATCTTGAAAAGTTGTAGCTTTGTGGTATTAAATTTTCGTGTAGAATCATTAATATTGACGCATCATTTATGACACCCTGTATTAACGAAAACTAGTCAAAAGTCTTGACATTTGGATCAGTGGTCGCGCGGTTTAAGGCGTCAGTACTTGAATCGAGGTGACTAGATCGCTGTGGGTTCGACCCCCGCAGCCGGTAGACCGTATACAGGGTGTTTCAAAACAAAGGCGAAAAATTTCAGGGGGGTGATTCCTTGTTGAAAATAAAAGGTACCTAGTTTGTTATATAAACGTTGGGTCACAAGTCAACCACTAGGGAGATATCGCGTTGCAAAGATGGCGGAAAAAGAGTGTTTTTATTGTTTTTCTCGGGAATGAAAAGCATTGGGAATGGTAAACGTTTGTGGAAGTGTTACCATCATCGAAAGACACTTGTGACATATTTTTTCACTCTTTGAAAATAATTGGACAGGATTGAAATAAACTACCCCTTTCAGTTTTTTTAACTATAATTTCAAAAAACTTCATTAACGATGTAGAAAAAATTAAGTTAGGTGAAGCCGATTCATTTAGAAATTTTTTTCTCTCTTATATTTTTTTTGATAAAATTAACTGTTTCGACGTTAAAAAATAAAATGTAAAGTATTGCACGTAGGGAAGAGGCAGAGAAAAACTAGTTGGCTGTTGTCAATTTCCAGATGTTTTCATTGTTGCTTTGACAGAGATAGCAAATGGTTTGTACATTTTAACAACAGAGTGGTTTACAGGATTGTTATTATTGATCAATAAAAATGCATTTCAGGTGAAAATTATGAAATATATTAAAAATACGATTCATTTTCAAATGCGCTTTATTTCAAAAATCTCAATTCAACAATAAGGGTTCATCGACATTTTCCTTGATCCAGTCAACGTAGTGACTGACCTTCACAAACACAGAAGGTGCCTCAGTTCTACCGCACGGTACTATACCCCAGGAAACGACGCCTATGACTTCGTCATTTTGAAAAAGCGGGCCACCAGAGTCTCCACTGCAAACAGAAATCGGTTCGGTTAAGGGTCCCGTGCAGACGTTCCCTTCAAAATGGAGGGGATGAGGTTCTCCCTGTAAAATTCTTGTTAGGGCTTCGTCGCATTCTGAAACCAAGAACAATGATAATAAAAATATCTCTTATTGGGTCAAATATGTTACTCTTTAAAAAAATGTCATCCAAAATTTGGTTTTCTAAACTTTTCTGGCACAGATTGTATCTCAAACATGAGTGCGTTTATTAAGCAAACTTCACTTTAGTTCAATGTTTTATCAGTTCTAGCAACATTGCCGTATTTTTTTAAACATCTTGTATATCAGGGTTGAATGATTCCACAGTCTTGTTTTGGTTACGATAGTCAAATTTAAAATGGAATTAAACCTTAGAAACCTAAATGATCCTTTAGTTGCTTCTTTAGCTTGTTATCTCTCAGTAGGTTTTTTAAATGAAATGATCAGCTATTTAAATTGTTCTACTGGCTAATGGATGCAAAATTTCCAGGAATATTCAACAATAATATGTAATTAATTTATTATGGCATCCTTTAACGTAAATGTTCATATAATTGCATGAAATTTCTGTAAATATGTTTATAATATTCGTTTTAAGTCTATAATTTTGGGTGAAATTGAAGATTTTGTAAAAAGCGCTGCCTGTTGATTTGCTATGATAGTTTACGTTTCTCACAACTAGTCATAGGTGGCGCTACGAGTTTCAATATCCATCCATCCGCTAGAAGCCTTTACATAAGGCACTCAAAAATAGTCAGACTGTGGAGGAGCTTAGAAAGAAGCCATCTAGGGAAAACTTAATGTAGGCAGCATACAATTGAAACCAAAACGGAAAGGCTATAGAAATCATGTTTCTATGAATTGGATGTAAGTTAATATTATTTCCACTCATTGTGGTGGTAAAATAAATTAAATGTGAACGTGTTTTCAAACTGACCTGCGATGGGTACTATCGGTACGTTGACTCTCTGGAGAGTGTTTGGCATCTGGGGCAGAATAACGCCTCCATAAGAACCCCAACCGGCTGTGGTCGCACTTCCCTCTGCATCAGAATCCTGTTGGGGAAGTCTTGAAGGCTGCACTTGGGAGCTCAGGATCAAGCTGGAGGTCAGCCTTATGAGTGCGATGTCGTGAGGGTTAACACCTCTTAAAAAAAAATCAAATAATTAATTAAAAATTCCAAAAAATGCCACAAATTCACGTGGGAAATATTTATGGAGTTTTGTTATGAACGAAAATACGAGTTTGATACTAAAGGATTGGGTGGTCAATATGAGGAAGAAAGATGGGACATAATTCAAAGAAGCAACAGTAAATGCTAAGTGCTATAATGATTAATGATTATGATTGATCCACTTAACAGCAAAGTCTATAAACCTGCCCGAGATGCAACCAAGAAGAAACTGCAAACAGATCCATGTAAACGTAAGATTAGTTCAGTTTCTTTAAGTTTGTCAGAAGTAAACCGGATAATATTGTTCTGAGATGAAAAGCTCTTATGCGTAAATTCTACCAGATTGTTGCTGTAGAATTAGCGTGGAAAGAAGGCGAGGCAATCGCTTTTCTTGAATTTTTCAGAAAAGCTTGTCAAGAGGGTTCAAAAACCTGTAAAAATAGTAAATGGTGAAAATCAAAGCTGTCCTGTACGCCTTTTTCATAAACTGATATCCAAATGGGGCAAAGATATTATCTCACCACGGCTGTTCTTAAAACCTAATCTATTCTGGAAAACGGAAACCCATAATTGATACGACAATGTACCTGTTGGAAAAAATACTATTAATGGGTGGACTGAATCGTATGGTGAGGCTATTGGCGTGAATGTAAAAGACAAAAAGATAACAAACCATTTGACCAGGTCAACTGCTGTTAGTGAATTGGCAGAAATGGATATGCAAGAACAACAATTGCTGTTTATAACAATCCAAATTCTACAAAACATCTACGAAGAACACCACAATAAATCATCAATAAAATTTGTCAAGCGCATGGCTGGTAACATCCAACCACTGTTACCAAACAAGATTGCCATTAAATTATCTGGTACATTACCATTGTCCTAGGGATATTACAGCTGATAATTTAAAGTATCCTTGGAATCGTTTCTTCCACTTACCCTACGTAGCCTGGATGAAGAATGTAATCGCTGATGGAAATTAACTGTCTTTCTACGTTGTCGTCGTTCTGGTTGAGGATACCAGCCAAAACGTAGACACTGCCTACACCTGGCAGCTCTGTGAAGCAATGAGCAGCTGTGAGTAGCCATCTTGAGGACAGTATGGTAGCCCCGCAGGAATGCGAGCAGACTCCCAGCAGGCAGTACTGCAGGGAGACTATGGATGGAAACTCTCCCCTTATCGCATTGCTGCCACCGAAGATGCGACCCTCCGGTACACCTGGGGCACCTGCAAAACAAGAAGTTTTTTATTGTCCAGATCAATAGTCTGAAATAACACAAACAAACAAATATTTACGTTCTTTATTATGCCTAAACTAACTTAATATAATCTTCAACTATATGTTACCAAGACAGTAATTTCCGGATGGATTTTGAATGGAGACGTTGCAAATTTCCAGTGTTACTGCTACCTCATTTGGAAATTTTAAATTCAACATAGATTTAGAGTATATTGAAGGTATGTCAAGACTTACCCAAAGTTATGCCAACGAGGGCTAGAACACACAGCAGCAGTTTCATTCTAGAGTTGCAGCTATTGTCTAATCATCTGCCTTTTTGGTTCTTTTATAAAGACGTGAAGGAATTAAATTATCTAGTTCCTAATGCTTTTAATTCCCCTAATCATAGTAACTATAATGTGGACAAAGTACACAAATCGTCTATTTTATGATTAATGCTTAGATAAAACACTCTGGTAGCATGTAGATTCTAAAACTCGTACTTTTGATATTTTGGGACTCCCTATATACGATTATTTTTTAAAAACGGAAGATGGATATCTGCATCTAATATATGACTTATAGTTTGTGACAAGTATACTTAAGTATATTAAATCCAGGGATTATAACTATGCAGGTTTTAAAATAACATGCATACTAATTCAAACCAATAAAAAATTAATCAGTGGTGATAAAAAAAATTATTTTGTGCATTGACGCAGAAGACAGAGAGCGTAAGCTTTCCCTACCCCTTTCTAATCACGAGAATTAACCCAGAAGTTGGAGACTTGTGTGGGAGACGGGACGGCATATTATTATTAAATAGGCCGCTTTTGCGCCCAGGAACGACGTTGATAGACCCCAACCACCATTCAGTGCAGGAATGAGGGAAACCTGGAAAACCTCATTATTTAGGGGGATGGTCAAACGTCGACCGGTATCAATCTCTCCAATAGCTGATATACGGTCTACCGGCCGCGGGATTCGATCCCACAGCGGTCTGGCCACATCGATTATAGTACTGACGCCCCGCTCGACCACTGACATATTAAGTTATACTGGTTAACATTCCAATTGCAGACATTGTGATTAAACAGAGATGCTTGTTACTTTATGGGTTTGTTCTAACACAGCAAGAATCGATTCCGAACCGTTCAGAATTAGTCACTTCAGTTGTTAATGTACTCTCGGCGAATACGACGTAAGACGGTGTTGGTCAAACATTTTTCACGGTTCTGAACCAGTTCTCGACGGCTGTTGGAACAGACCTTTATACCTTCTGATACGTTTACGACATAGTTAATAAATAATTTACAATATTTGATAGATTTTATGCTACAAAAATGTCGTATTATTGCTACTAGATACCAAAATAGCGCCCTTATACAATTGTTGTTTAGTTGATTTATTGCTATTATACTATTTTTTAATTAATTAATACAACAAACAACTTACAATGACTTATGCTGTTTTATAAGATTTGTTATGAAAACGGTTTTGTAGCTGTTATAAAATACCATATAGGGATTGTTCTTGATTACAATTTTGTTTTTCTGACAAAAGAATATGCCTGGCAATAATGTTTTATTAAATATATTTACCTGATTGTGATTTTTTGAATATGACCTTACATCATCCATTTCATCTTACAAAATCCCCATGTCGGATTAATATAATAATGAATAGCGCCCGGTGACAAGCAGGTTTAAAGGAGGATTGATTCGATTTTTTTTAATTATGATAAGATTACAACTAGTTAGGTATGTTTTTCTCTCCCCTGGGTTGCAGTGGCGTAGCTAGGCGTGGGCGAAGCGGCCCCTCGCCCACGGCCTCGCACTTAAAGGAGCCTCGCGCGAGGCCCCCTTGGAGGTGATTTAAAACCGAACGCCATGAACTCTAAATAGTACGAATAGCTCCGTAAAAGACCTTACTAAAAATAAGCTTTACCACACGTACTATAATTAATTTGCACACCCTGATGCATGTGCTCTTTTATCGACGTATTTTTCAGTATTGAAGAGGTTACAAAAAATATTTATTTTTAGCATTTAAACACCTCATAATTAGGAAATTTTCAGATCATCCAGACTTCACTACTTTAACTAGTTTAATAATAAATGAATAATTTTGTAAACAAACTTTCTGAGTTTTCATCAATCTTTTCTTGAAAATATACAAGGTGACATTGACAAAACTACAATGCATAGTATCACGCGATAGAGGACGAAAAAATAATAAAAAGTTATATACACTAATGTACGATTGCCTTTTCAGATACAGCATTCAAAATATTTATGTAAAATTATTTTTTTTGTAATATCTTCCAATTGTACGAAAATATTTGAACCAAAATTGATGCACACTGTGAGCTTGCATGTAGCTATTATGTGTTACAATGTTCAGTTTCAGTTCATTCAGCATCAAATGGTGGAAGAAAAGGGCCTCGCTGACGACTTCGCCCACGTCTAGATTAGTCCACGCTACGCCACTGCTGGGTTGCACTAGGTTGCAATGGGTGGAGAAATGTCCAGATAGTGTAACTACACCAAACAAACTAAAGAAAGAATTGGTGAGACTGCAAGTAAACCATATTTGAATTTCATTTGTTCGTAAAAAAAAAGAATGTTGGCTTGGGTAAATGTGAGAGATTGATACCAGTCGACATTTGACCCCCCCCCCTAATTAGGTTTCCTCCTAAGGTTTCCAGGTTTCCCTCCGCATATAAAATGTTATGAATTTAACTCTAAGTAGTCCTGAGATATTAAAGAAAATGTAATTATTTTTTTTAAATTTGAATTTGATAATGAAACTACTCGCGTCAAGAATTCAGACGACTTACGTCATACGAACAAATGAATAATTCATTATATTTTTATCAAAATATTTAAGAAACTGCAACTGAGAGTAATAAAACTATTTTTTCTCTCTCATATATTTTCAGGTATTAACAATATTGTGTGAAACTAACTACTCAGTGGACAAAAGCCCCAACCTGCGTTGAATTACAACCACAATATCTACCCATATATTCCTTATTATTAGCTTTTGTAACATTTTTTACTGTTTAAGAAAGGTATTTTATACATATTAGCTTAAAATACCTTTCTTAAACAGTAAAAATAATAAAACTATATATTACGTATACTAAATGTTTGCATTATATATTGCACTAAATTGCAAAAAATGGTTGTTTTTAACGCCACCAAATATCGAAAATTACGTTGACAATAGAAACAGTCGCCTAGTGTCAACCATGACGTAAGACGTCTGAGTTCTTGACGCGAGTATATAGATATGTCATTGAAAATAAAAATTCAAAACGATGTTTCTAGACCTGCAACGATTTTTTGTATCGTCTAACAAGTATGTGAAGATAGAATATATATTAAGCAATAGGGGAAGTTACAGAAGTTTTATCACATAATACTTATACTTACAAGTTGATAAAAATATAATTATTTATCAACAGCGATGTTCAAAACTTGTAACCTTCCGATTATCTTTTAGCCGTTTCCAAATAAATATAATAATCAAGATATCTTGATAGAATCTGCCGGTAGTTTACTGCTTTTATTTATCAGCTGAAAACAATTACATTTTGACATATTTATTGCAATAATATTTGATCACGATATACAATAATGAACGTCTTACTCAATAACAGATAAGCTTGAGAACGGTTTTTTTTTCTAGAAAAGTTGAATTAACTGATTTAAATGTACGACTATAATTTTCTATTCTGCTGATGATTTTTACATGCATTTTACATCAATCACTGTCACCAACTTGTAGATATTCGGCGAACAAAAGTCTTGTTATTGTACTGTAAAATCAAGAGGATGCAAGTGTGGAGAAAAAGCTGGCTAATAAAAGAAACACCTGGTTACCTAGAACTTTATTTCACGAATTAAATAAAAATATGAAATTAACACATTCAGACAGAGATGGAAGATCTGATCCAGCTGGTGTAGGCGCTGACCCCAACATGAACAGAGGGTGCTCCTGGTCTACCACAAGGGTTGGCGGTCCAAGAGGCGATACCAATCAGTGTCTGACCTGTGGGGTCGGCCAATGGGCCACCGGAATCTCCGGAACAAATCGAAACTCCTCCGGTTAGCGGTCCGGTACAGACATTGGTTAACACGTCCAGAGGATTGGGAGTGCCTCCCAAAAGTGCGTCCAAGGCGGTTTTGCAGGCTGGAAAAAAAAAACAATTAGGTTAGGGGTTTTGCGTGTTGGGTGGAATTATCAACGTACTGTCAGGAGCGATTATAGGTGTTTCGACGTATTGCAAGGTTACGGGCATGTTGGGTACTTCAGTACCGCTGATAGAGCCCCATCCGGACAATAATCCGGTGCCCTCGAAAGTTTCGAATTGTTCTGGAAGACTGATGGGTTGAACCAGTGAGTTGAAGGTCAGTGGAGTGGCCAGTCTGAAGATCGCAAGGTCGTGAGGAGAAGCAGTTCCGCTGGAAAAGGAAAAAAATAGTTGTTTATTATACAAGGGAAAGATTACATGCATTTCAATGTCTAAAATATCATTAATGAAACTAAATAAGAGGAGGAGGTCCAAGTACTGATCCCTGCGGAACCCCTAATGCTGTTAATACATCAATTTATAGAAATTAAGAAAATCTAATGTCAATCCAGAGTTAGGCAATATGGTTTTATGACTTTAACCAACAACCCCTTCTCAAGTCAATTGCCATATGACTGGATCGTGACGAGATTGTTATTTTTCTACATTTGTGGAACTTACCCTTCGTATTCAGGATTGATGAGCACGTAACTGACGCGAATGATTTGTCTTTCGGAGTTTTCATCATTAAGGTTGAGGACACCGACTAAGATCTGGTAGCTGCCGAGGGCGGGAGCTTGAGTGATGCAATGAGCCGCCGACAACACCCACAGAGAACCAATGATAGCTCCCCCGCAGGCGTGGGAGCAGGTACCGGAATAGCAGTACTGGATTGAGGCCTGGTAAGTGAACTGGCCTGCTACGGCGTTCCCGCCTCCCACGATACGGCCGCTGGGAAGGCCTTCGGGAGCAGCTGTAAGGAGGAAAGTGTTATGTGTCTGCTTGTAAATTATTTGAGGATAGTGTACAATGCTGTTTTGTAATTATATTAGTAGTCTACTCATCACATCTATTGAATGTTTGGTTATTTACTTAAAAAATAACTAGTACTTAAGTACCTCTGTTATACTTCGTGACATCGACAGTTTTAAACGAACATCCTGTATAATCTTGAATTAAAAATATAGGATGTTTCACATAAGAACCGATACAAAGCAGGTGATTGTAGGGAATCCCAAAATATTGCAATTTAACCGAATATACAAAGTTATACATGATTCGGAAATTGCGGATCTTTACAGAGAAAGTAGAAATTGCCGCTTCATCCCAGGGAAGGTACGAAGTTTAAGAGGCGCGGCGACGTGCATTGGCCTAACATTCCCCACTACTACGGTAATCGGTTCCGTATCGCCAACGCCAATTCGCCATTGCAAATCTAACTGTCCGGTCAACTGGTGCCAGTGTTGTCAGGTCTCATGCATTCCGAGGAAATCTCATGCTCTCATATTTTGATTACAAAATCTCATGCTTTTTAATAGACAAAAAGAAATAATAAAATTATTAAAATTACTCTTTGAAATCTACCAAAACAAAGACCTAACGAGAAATAAAGGCAAAATCGAGGGCAAAATTGAATAGATAGAGGTAGGTATCTACAATATTTGGGTACTTGAAATGTCCTCTATTGTAGACTGCTCTCTTAATAATTAGCAATGAATACATAAACGGGTATGACAGTCTACGGATATGCGGTGTGTGTGCTGTATTCACGCTGTATTGCAGTGATTCTTAACTCTATTCCATAAGGGTACCTACATTTTCTGGAAACAACAGATTTTACGACCCGTGAGTCACCCTGCGTCACGTCAACTGCGCCTCAACGTTCGCCCAGCCTAACAATAAAATAAATTAGAAAGGTTACGTGGTTAATAACTTTTAAGTAAGTACCTCTAAGTACCTACTTACAATGTAATATTATGATAAAATAGCAGAACATAATGCTTTTTAATGAAATAAAAATTGCATTACAAAAGTAATTAAAAATTAAGCTGTGTCAAGGGGTGTTTTTGATAAATTAAGCCATATCATGCTTTTTTCTCCAAACCTCATGCTTCTTTGAAATTATTCTCATGCACTGAATTTTTCCCACCTGGCAACACTGCTTGATGCGAACACGCTGTGGTGGAAGTATGCGTGTAGCATGACACAAATACACGCAAGCGGCAAAACACAATTCACCATCAAGATCCTCACTTTCCAAATCTGTATACGGAGTTACAGGCCTTCAAAGTGGCTGAATTACTTTATCTTGCAATATTCAAATTTGATACATGATTTGGGTTTATTAATAGTCTTCTTTGATGACGAGTTCAAGTAAATTGAACCCCTGAAATTGTACCAAACTTTTTTCCATTGATCGAATTTAAAAAGAATGATGGTATCCCGCGCAGAATTTAATTTAAAACACTTTTTTACTCTTGTTAAATTTTAAAAAACTTTAAGGTATTAAAGAAAAAGTGCATTAATTAAAACGAGATTTGAATAGTGTTTATTAGAACATATCAAAAAGTCAGTAGTGGGCTATGTCTTTAAAATTTGACGGTTAGTAATAAAATAAAATAAAAATAAAGATATAAAAAAAGTAATTGTTCAAAATGGGCACCTGCACCTCCTGTATTTTTAATACAAGATTATACAGGATGTTCGTTTAAAACTGTCGATATCTCGAAAATCAAGAGATTATTACAAAGGGTATACAGGATGAATCACGTTTACCGAAAAGTTCAAAATAGATTAGTGACAAATGTTTGGCCTATAAATTATTTTCCTGCAGCTAATGTTTTTTGGGATAAAAGAAAATTATTTAATTTCAATGTTTTCGTGGTACCATGTCATTAATATTTACTTATTAATTAATTTTGTTATAATCTACATTTGAAAACAAGTTTATTTTTAAAATACCTTTTGAGAGTTTATTTAACAATTTGTCGGTTCAATTTCGCCGTAAAATAAAATCAAAGTAGGTAATGAAATACTTCGAAATTATATCTCGAAAAATACAAGAAATAAAAAATGAGTATGAAATTGTTATTGGTATATTTTATTAAACCAGAATGTAGGTACTATTTTCATCGATAGATATCCTGAATAAATGAAAATTTAAAAAAATTGTCTATAAACTAATTTTAGAAAGTGTTCCACACGAAAACTTTGAATAATAATTTCCGAAAAAATTGTTCTGTATTCCAAAAGAACATTGACCAAAAATTTGTGCAACCTTCGTTCCTCTTGATTTTTGAGATATCCGTCCAGGTAGTCTTAAGTGAAACGCTCTGTATAAACAGCTACTCATTTTATAATAATGTAACGTTAAAAAAAATTAAATTATATTTCCCATAAAACACCTCTCATAACTTATATTTTTCATGTTTTATGCAAAAAAGTGCTTACCATAAGCTCCAACAAGGAGAACCGACAAACACACCAGAGCTGACTTCATCATGTTAACTGATGTGGATTGGACCGTGATAATTCATTATATATATAAGTGTCTGAATTGATATCAGCTTATTAGCAAAGCTCTCAAAATACCAAGACACGTAATAAACAATAAAAATTTTCGTAAAGAGTACTTTAAGGGTACTCAAGTAGGGATTGCTAAAATGTGATAAAATCATTTAAGGCTGTCATCACCTGATCCAAGGATATTAACATCTGTGTTGGTAAAATGTGGGTTAAGTTGGAATAGTTACTTAGAAATTATAAATAACAAAATGAGTCAGGTTCTTTTTCAATTATTGTAAATTCCGATTGAGTAACAATTATCTGAATAGATAATTTATTTTGTTTTGACATTCTTAGATAGACATTATGTATCTTCATCTCACGGAATCTGATAGAGATGATACTTTACGTCAGTCGTTTTAAAATAGGCGGAAAATTTCATGGGTAACATAGATACAATAAATTTTAAACTTGCAAATGAACTGGCTGCAAGGATCGGATCCAAGGAATACAATGTTTCTTAACCAATCAAAAGTAGACAACTGTGAACTTCCCATAACGTCACTGGTAGAATGGTTATTAAATTACCCGCCAAATTTGAAAAATCTTGGACTAACTTCTGGTTACGTTTTGTTCAAATACTTGCTAATTTGTTTAAAAATGTATTGATTCAATCATTAATATAGGTAATGCTATAATAAAATAGTTACATAGGTAGTTTTACAACCTATTATGATTCTAAGAAAAACAATTACTTCTGAAATCATCATTAATCCATTATAAGTGGGTATAATATATTACCGTTATACAAAAATATGTGTGCAGATAATCTCTTACGTGTATTATCAAAAGATAAGGCTGAAAACAGAAGATGGATTGATACATTTGAAAATTAAATCAATAATTTGACCACAGTTTGATTTATGTTTCATTTAAGATATTTAAATTATAGGTATGTACCTCTGAAGCAGATCACTTTATAGTTGGTTTTAGCTTGAAAAACTCTAGTTATACCTAGTTATCTGAGGATTTATCTTTATCCTTTGTGGAACGTGAGAATTAAATAATAGAGATAATAGCAATTCTAAGGCTTCAGAACAATTAACGATGTTTTGAAATATCAATTAGGAATAATGAATAACAAAAACTACTCAAATTTTCAATAAATTTATCTTTCAAATTTTCTTTATCTATTCAACACTTCCCGTCATTGTTTGGCTTTCAATAGTAGCAATTAATTCCTCCTGAGTAGATGTTTATCATTTTTCTGTTACTGCTACTCGAACTAAGATAACAAAAGTATTGCATCACTATCGAAAATGTAATATATTAATTATACAGAGTGATTCAGAATAGGTGCGCCATAAAAATTAAAGTCAATATCTCTGAATTCAGACTTTTAACTCTGAATTCAGGTTTTAAACTTTGAATTCAGACTTTAATGTCCGAATAGGGCCTTCAGTAGTATCTACAATGTAGTGACCCACTTTCTGCTTCTAGCTTTATTGAGGTCCAGCAAGGTACGCTTCGCTTACTTATATCTTTCGTCGTTAATAACAGAACATAACAGCCAGGGTTGCTCGTCGTTGGCCTCACCTGTGGCACACTGATGAGAGCTAACAAGCTCGAAACTGATATATGTCTGATGGCCCAACTAACGACTAACCGTGGTTGTTTGCTATATATACACAGGGCATTAGTCCACAGAGTAGATATTTCCTAAAATTCCGCTTTTAAAAATATGGTAACGGTTGGGGCCTTTAATAGTATATACTCTCAGTATACTGGATTGATTTGTGCTTCTGACTGTATTCAGGCCCATATTTGAGTAGCCAATGACTACTAGATGTGTACACACGTGCTACGTCTTGCGTACTCATGTTCTGTTAACTATTATGACAGCTTGTGAACAGTTAAGGTTGCGAGTTATTGGCTTCATTTGTGATATACTGATAAGTACTAACCAGTTCGAAACCAGTACATAAATAGTGGCACCGCTGACTAACCGCTGTTTGCTATAGGCATTTCAGGTGTACTTCAAAGGCGTAACGTTATTTAGATACCGAGTACTTAAATAATAATGCTCATGACAATGGTACAATCAAATTTAATCAGGAAATTGGTGTTAGCACATCACGGAAATCTAGATCCAGAAATAAAAATAGGTCTAAGGAAATTAAGTGGTCTAAATCATTTCACAAACAAATACAGTCGCACCTTAAATCGTCTCTAGAATCAAGAACAGTAAAATTATATAGTGTTGTAAAATGTCATTTTCCCCTGTATATTATGTCCTCTAAATCTCAATTCTCTATCTAGAAAGCTCTGAGTGCTACGATTTGTCCCATAATTTCCTATGAACCTACGTTGGTAGGCCCTATAACCACCATTCAGTGCAGGAATGAGGGAAACCTGGAAAACCTCATTAATTAGGGGGGTAGCCAAATGTCAACCGGTATCAATCTCTCACATTCACCCAAGCCAACATTCTTCCACCCTACCATACCCGCAGAGAGGGTGCCAATCTCTCCACGAATATAGCTTATATACGGTCTACCGGCTGCGGGGGTCGAACCCACAGAGATCCAGTCACCTCGATGCAAGTACTGACGCCTTAAACCGCGCGACCACTGACCGATCCAAGATCAATGTCTGAATTCAGAGATTAAAGTTTAAACTTAAAAAAATTGTAGACAAGGCCCTTCTAGGGCTTCGTAAAAATGGTTTACGATAATAGCAACTCGCAATTGATGGATATCGCAGTTTATGTTGAAGTGAAAATGCTATAGCAAAACGATTTTCCGGTAAACCTGCGCCAAATGCAGCTACTTTTACAGCGGTGTGCAGTGAGTGCAAGCGTAGTGCAAACGTTGGCGTAACAAGAGAAATTTGCAACCGAATCGTGGAAGAGATGGACCTCCAGGGCGTCCACGGTGTATTGCAGCAGTGGGGCGTATCATATACGATGGTATGTTAAACTATTTTATTAATTAATTAATTCTATTAATAATTAATAACAATAACGACAAAAGCAGTTAAATTTGCTGTATAAAAATAGGTGTTGTAAAATGTAATTTATTTCTTCCCTTGGGAATTTCTTTACATTTTTTGTCCAGACGCCAATTATACGCCTTATCAGGTTGTACAGTGGATCAGTTTCCAGTGCCGTGCGGAAGTGTACTTTTAAATAATTTTTAACTGCTCTTTTTGATTTTATTTTTACAAAATTGTATTTGTAAGTCCCCTGTATTTTAAAAAATGTTAAGATAAGTTCTGAATCTCCCTGTATAGGTAGCATAATATGTGAATTTGTGGTAGTTTAAATAATAATTTCACCTATAAGTACTTAAATAAATCATAATTATTTTTCATTACATCAAAATTACCCGATTAACTAGCGATTTATTTTGTAAATAACGACCCTGTAGGATGTTATAATTTTCGTATGAGAATTATTGAGATTCATTTACTAAATTATCCAAAGTCTCCTGGAAATTTAATTTAATTACGGTCCTGTGTTTTTAATTTGAGACGACTCAACATTAGGCAACCAAGTATACACTGTAATGTTATGTGGGCGTTGAACTTGTCGTTACTTCCTACATAGATTTCTACCATAGTATTCAGGTTGAAATCAGAAAACTACAATTTTGAATCCTATTTATATTTCGTAGAGCTAGCTAAAATAAGATGGCACTTCCGAAAGTGGTATGAATAAATCACACCATATTTCCCTTGAATGGATTGGTCCACGATTCGAATAGTAGGTCGGTAGTGTGGGTAGTTGTAGCTCAAATCGCGGTAGTCCGTAGTCCGTACGTTGCTTTGCTTAGTTTGCCATTTATGTTTTGTGTGGTTGCCAACCTTTTTGACAAATGGCCGATTTTGACAAGTAAACTAGTGCGTCAAAGCGGTGCAAAGATTATCTTTCGGCGACGATGATCAGACGTTGAAAATAATGTGTTGTGATGTGCGACAGTGGTGAAGTTGTCATAATAAAGTCGAAATCAACAGGAATACTCTACAACAACGAAATGACACTTATCCCCGAGACAAACGTCCAAAATAACGAGCACTCAAAATTGAAGCGAACCTTTACTTTGCCGAGAAATCCGTTCGGTTCGACAAGAATGTCGAACCGGAGACCGAAAACGAAAGAAAGCGACACGGATTTGAAAATAGTCACAAGCGAAGTCGATATGAATAATAAGAAAGTGTTCAGGCGACCCTCCATAAGAAAGTTCATCAACAAAATAGCTCAGCATATTGGGGGAGTGCCCGGCATCAATCAGACCATGGAAAACAACAGGGTGCCCCCCGTAGGTTTACAGACTTGGGGGCCAGACGACACGCCGGGCGTTACAGGGTTGAAAAACCACGGAAACACTTGTTTTATTAATGCGGTTTTACAGTGTATCTCTAACACCGATGTGCTAGCTGAATATTTTGTTTTAGACAGGTATAAGGTGGATTTATCGCGTAGGAACAAACTCAACTCGAAGAAATTTGGGACCAAAGGAGAAGTAACCGAACAGCTTGCTTTGCTGCTGAAGGCCCTATGGGCTTGTCAGTACAGCCCCGAAATGAGCACATCGTTCAAGCAAGTTGTCGAAAGACATGGTACGCAGTACAAGGGAACCCAGCAGCACGATGCCTTAGAATTCCTACAGTGGTTGTTAGATAAGGTGCATGAAGACCTTAACACTGCTTCAAAAAAGAAATTCAAGTCTATAAAGGTAAACTCCTTTTATTTAATTTGAGATACATTGAGGTTATGTATTCATTGTTGGATTAGTGACTAATTATTGATAATAATTGAACTATTTTTTTCATATATTTTTAGGTATTAACAATATTGTGTGAAACTAACTACTCAGTGGACAAAAGCCCCAACCTGCGTTGAATTACACCCACAATATCTACCCATATATTCCTTATTATTAGCTTTTGTAACATTTTTTACTGTTTAAGAAAGGTATTTTAAGCTAATATGTATCAAATCTCCTACAATTCCTATCAATGAAGTCATATGTATGTTCTCTGATACCAAACATCTAGGTATGCTAATGAACATCCACAGACAAAACTCTATTCAATAATTATCTAAAAAATTTAATATATTTACTAACCTCTGAGAATTGTAGGAGATTTGATACATATTAGCTTAAAATACCTTTCTTAAACAGTAAATAATTGAACTATGTTAACAAACAAAATATTTAGAATCAACAAATATTCCAAAGACCATGCTTGCTTGCTTGAGAAAGTAACAAAATATGTCAACATTAGGAAAAATTTGTGCGGTAATATTTAAAATGTGATGTAACATTTTATATTGCTTGAAGCACAACAAATTAACATTTGTTTAATGTTGTACAATGAAAAGCACCTAAGTATGTATATTTTTTTAGAGGTATATCTTGTTTTAGATTGTCTCATTGGAGCTTTTTAGAAAATGGAATGTAAACAGAAACCTACTTTAATAGCACTACTTAATTATTATGAGTAAGCTAATTAGAGTGAAATTCTTTTGTCTTATTGAATATGCGATGTGGTACAGTTAACAGATATATAATTTAGAACTACTGATGATAGATTTAATGGTGGAAGTATTTATAGGAATAAAAATTAATTATAGATTCATTGAATTGATCAATAATGTCTTCTAAAATAATTCATTGATCGTAACGGAAAATAATTCTGATTTAAACGATTAATAACTTTATACAAAATGGATATTGTAATGGGTTACTAAATAAGTATACAATTATATACTTATTAAATAGGTATAAAATTAGTATGGTAGAAATAAGTGTCAATTTGTTTCCCATTTATGCAGGTACCTATATGTGATTTGTTTTTATCTGCAAATTTTCTCTTTCGTACTAGGAAACAATGAAAATTCCAAAGTACATAAAAAAATATCTCGTACCTATAACTGAATTAATTACAAAGTTGATTTATTTCTACAGGGTGTCTGGAAAATAAGTGCTGATACTAAAGGGGCTTGTTTATCTGTTTTAGTGTTGTGGCTAGTGCGTTTCATTTTTCTGTACATAGTGCTTGCTTGATATTTGTGAGCATACTTACATGAATAAAAATTGAGCAATTTATAGTAAGCATGATCACATCTTAATTTATGGTGAATCTGGGTAAAATTCTCTGGGTACGAGATGTTTGTACGGTAAACACTTATCGCAAGCAACATAAATTTTGAACGCTTGTAACTATTTCATATTTTATTCTGTGTTGTGAAAAGAGCTCTAAGAAAATCATTGACAATAAGTATGGTTAGGTGTATTTGTAATTATTTGGTATCATAGAACATATATATGACTTCATTGATAGGAATTGTAGGAATATCTTTCTAATACAGTAAAAAATGTTACAAAAGCTAATAATATAGAATATAGGTATGGGTAGATATTGTGGGTGTAATTCAATGCTAGTTGGGGCTTTAGTCCACAGAGTAGTTAGTTTCACACAATATTGTTAATACCTAAAAATATATATAAAAAAACCGTGTTATTTGTTAAATAACTATTTTTATCTATGAAATTATAAAGCATACAGTGGCAGACCCATGAAGGACAAGGTTAACATTAATAAAAACTAGTTTTGTCATACTTTATTAATTCTGTGCATAACTCAGGATTTTTAATGTTCATTCTAGATTTATAAATAGCCACTTATAAAAAGTGTGGTGTTTTTTCGATTGACTAATATTGCATTTTAAATAGGGCGGTCCTCTTCTCGAATTAGATTCTACTTAACTTTTGAATTTGTAACTTGGGTTTGAATAAGGATGTTATTCATGTTAAACTAATTATTCCAGCCTATTTTTAAGCCCCTATTAAATTTTCCAAGTTCTGGGTGCTTCGGTCTGCCGCTGCTAAAACAGAACGGTCTAATTTTAACGCTGAAGTTTTGCTTTGATCTTGCAATTTTCAATTTTGTTCTTTCGTCTGCTCTTCATCCCGTTCAAAGCCAAGTGTAGGACAGGGTGAAAATGAGAACAACAGTCGTTCTGAATTGTCACGGTACGTGGACTTGTTGCTTGGTAGCTAGTATAAAAAGAATGAGACATCTTAATCTTAATTACTTGAGACTCGACTGCAGAGTATGATTGATTGGCGGTTAAATATTTCTCCACTTTCGTTATTGTCGATTATTATCTACAGTGAATATGTATGGCGATAAATTATTCATGCCGTTTGACCTCTGATATAGGCATCACAGTATTGCGAGTCATGTTTGTGCCATTTCAACTGTCCAGTGTGATTTTTCCTCTACTGATTTGATAGAAAATTTTCATTGTATCGTATCATACTTTGAAATTGGGAATTGATAAACATTGTGCATTACTATAAATAAATTTAGCATAAATCTTCCGTTGTGGAAAAAGTACGTTGATTACGAAGCTTTATCTTTGAGGCAAAATTTGGAAACAACGTTTGTCCTTCTCTAAATGAACTCCGAGATAAACTCTAAATGTTTTAGTAAATGTAACTAATCAGAATTGATTTTTTAATATATAGGGTGTTCAATAAAGAATGGGCCATACCTTAATAGCTTAGGAAAATAATACAAATTAAATCAACTTGTCTTAGCACAATTTTGTTTCTTCAAAAAGTTCGCTTTGCCCAACTTACCTAATATAATGTATACAGAGGTTACAATTTTGAATTTTTTTTTTCAAAACTACATGCGAGCACTGAAATCTGACTACTGATTCGTGATCAGGACCCTCGAAAATAGGGGGAAGGAATTTTTTTGTTAAGATTGGAGAGTTTTACGCTGTTGTAAATAATTTCCAAAAATTGTACGAGACTAGCCTTGTTAGTCCGATATATATATAGATTTAAAAATTGCTGTGTAAGGTATTTCAAATGACTGGTAGGTAATATGTAACTGAAAAAATAGAACACTTTGTATAGTATTTCAAGTCTAAGGCCGTCGTAAAGGTCGTCGTATTTCTGATTAATTACAGAAAGTTTAAGGCTGATATTTGTTATGCAACTAAAAATAGCAATGTGCAATGCTATAAGCCTTTAAGTATCTTAAGAGTCGTTACCATTAAATCATGTCAAAAGTGAACTCTGTTTGAGATAACTATTTTCTGAGCCATTTTTCTAAATATGTTCTACACTTTGTAGCGTTTAACCTTGATTTATTGAAAATGAAAAATAGGCCTGTACAGTACACAATAATTTGAAGCTTAAACATGAAGGATAAACCATTGCAGTTTAATGTACTGCAATTGGCATTTTTGGTATTTTAGGAAATTTTTGGAATTATTGTCGGAATTATTATTGGTATTTTTGGCCTTTATTTGTAATTTTCTAGCAATTTTGGAACTTTTTTGGTACTTATTGGTATTTTTTGGCATTTTATAAAATTTGTATGGAATTTTTTGGATTTTTTATCGAATTTGCGGTATTTATTGGAATTCTATCTGATATTTTGTTTACAAAATCTGGACGGGATTTCACCCAAGCGCAACGAGTTGAATCGGAATAAAAAATGTGAATATTAACGGTCAGAAATTTAGATGCATTATATGCCTAGTTGACAGGATGTTGCGTAATTTCCAGCGTTGTAAAAATTGGCCATTATTATTTCATTGTGACGGTACGCAAAGAATTCGCGTTCATTCATAAATTGTTAAAAAATTGTACAACTACGCAGCTGATTGTTGAAAATCTATTACATATCTCGAAAATGGCCAATTTCTAAAACTAATGACAAGATGTTTTTTTCCTCAACAACAATGCAGGTTCAAGATTTTTTAATAAAAAACGTGAAACGTTAGGGCCAAAAACGTTACGCTCATAATTACGTCTCAATTATGGCAGATGTGGCCCCCTCTAGGAAATACTTCGAAACAGACAACAGATTATTAGTTGTCATATCCAAACACATCTATTTACAATTTTTAAATTGATATATTCCAAGTATAATTATTACAAAAAATCCATTTTTAAATTCCAACTTTGACACCTTCTATCTTTTTTATTATTAACATTTTATTATAGCATTTGAGTTATTACGAACCACACTGTATGTATTATTTTTGACAGCTCGTGTTTTTTTTTTCAAATTGAACGCAAGTACATTCTTTTATTTATTAATGTTAACATTGTGTAATGTTGTATAATTGAAAGGCATTTATAGTCTGTTTAGAAATGAAAGAGAGTAATAAAAGCTTATTATGTATGCAAATCGTAAATAAATATAGTAGGTACTGGTACTAATATTCAATATTTTTATATTATGTATTATCGGTATAGATGAGGTGTACTTTTAAAAAACTTTGTGTGACTGAACCGTACTAAATTGTAGCAGGTAGATAAAATTTAATCCCCAACAATCCGTCTTTGTCTATGTCGCTTCAATTTCTCGGTCCATTTCTCTTATAAGTAAACAATATAAAAACAGCATTTCAAAACATGATGCTACTTTAAGCATCATAGCCGGGTTAAGAAGGTTTTTAGTAATTCAAATAAAATTATTAAATTTAATCAATAGACTTTTATTCCACACAAAAATATATGTATTTTGAAAATTCAAATTATGGTGAGGAAATGTAGTGTTGTATAAATGTACAATAAAGAAAATAAAAAGTAGTAATCGGTATTAAAATTCATCCATCTTTACCAGTTATCTGCAGTTACTCGTTCCAAGGAATTTTTAACAAAATTTTCACGTCACTTAATTTAAATGTCGTATTATTTCGCGCTACATCTCCTTTCACCTGCGCCCAGACTAATTCGATTGGGTTAAGTGTTTCAAAAGAAATGTCTTTTCCGGATAACCATTGAATTATATCGGCTTTCCTCCAAGCAGTCGTAGGCGTCCGCTCGGTCTGCCGTGAATGATAACTGGCATTATCCATGACAATTACAGACCCCGGAGGAATAAGATCCAACATCTGTGTAAAATACTCTTCGAAAACATCTGCGTTCATGTCTTCGTGATAGTCACCTGTATTTTTAGATTCAAATAAAAGTAAACCGCCATCTACAAAACCACTGGCACTACCTATATGTGTCACTATTAATTTTTGCTCATTACCTGAAGGTGCCTTAAACCCTGTTGAAAGTCCATTCAAAAATGCTTGTCGAAAACTTTTACATTTTTATCTTGCCATACTTTTGTTACAGTATATCCCTAGTTGACCCAAGTTTTGTTTATATAATAAATATTCCTCCCTTCGTCACGGAATTTTCTAGTCGACCTTAAGTAGGATCAATAAGAACTGACTTCCTGTTCTGCTTTTCCCAGCAAAAATTCAACTCTCGTAAGAGGACCCATAATTTGCTTCTACTGGTTTTTGGCAAATAGTTGGCCTCTGAAAGTTCACTTAAAATTTTGTTTAGCGTTGGTATTTCTTTTTTAAAATAAAATGAGTGTACTTTTTTGCGAATGACATTTTTGAAGAAATCATCTATAACGACTTTTGACCTCCCTGTAGATGATTTTGGGGGATTTACAGTATCTTGTTCATTTTTTGTTTCCTTTAAAAGTCTGTAGATAGTCAATTTTCCAATCCCTGTCATTTTGGAACACTTTTCCACGATGTCGTCAACACTGTTGGTAGGATTTTGGTGTTTCAATGCATTAAATACATTTAATATAATAATCTTCTCATTCTGAGACGGGACACATCTTTTCACGCGTTTAGCAAGTACGTAATCTGATAAGCTCGACATTTTACCCAACCTTAATCGAATAAATAAGAGTGTATGAGATTCTTGAAATTTTTAAATAAAACCCTATCATGTCTATTAATTAAATGGGCTGACCTTCTTCAACTTATCTTAAAAAATGTGTGCAATCCAGATAAACGTTTTGTGTTAAATTCAGTTCGAAGAAAGTAGACCTGTGACCTTCCCGTTTCAGGAGAGACACATACATGCATAATTTATTGTATTTCCGAACAACACAAACGTGCGTCAACTCAAGATTGACGTGCGACAGTCTGCCTCTAGATAAAGTTGTTTTTCTCGCGCTAGGGCTCGAATGCTTTTTTTTATCTGCATTGTTCGCACATTTTTCGTTTCTCGCGGTTGCCAGGTACCTTCGATCGTAATATAAAAAGTAGCTATCTAGCGTGCGAACCCGAAACGGCGATCACGGTTGCTTCGGCATGCGAAACAATCGAGCATCAGGCTGCAGTTATATCGCGGTTTGTGGCGTCCCGTTGTCAGCTCAAGGCCACGCGCGCCGCCTTCTTATCTAATGCTTAGGTGTATGAGATGCGTTCTAGCTAGTTCAAATTTAGACTGTAATTATCTCGGATTTATTTTTAAATGAAGTACGTGTATGGGTCGTAAATTACGCGGGTAAAACGATCGCGATCGCAGTTTCCAAGGGCGTACGCTCGCGGCAGTGGCGTGGTTAGGGGCAGTCGCATAGGTCTAAGGCAAGGCGCATATTGAGAAGCGTATGAGATGACGTGACCCGATCAGCATGACACGAATGCGCGACACGCGTAGCGTTGTCTTTCGCATATTGCAAGACAGTTCTTCTCACGACTTTTTAAAGGCCACGTTGTTCTAATTTTTCTTGTTTATTATAAAAATGAATTATTTAAATAGAAAACTGGATTTATAAATGAAATAGATCCCTGAGTTTGGAAACCGATATTAAGAAAACGTAAGGACGAAAAAATTTGAAACTTGGACAGGGTGAACCTTAAATAAGTACAAATATTTTAACCAGCAGCAGTTCTGTGTCTAGAAAACATAATTAATAGTTTTTTTTACAAAAAAATCAGAAATAAAAAAGTGAAATTTTAAATAAATTTCGTAATTTTTTTATAGAAAACTTGTTGAGGACCGCTGGCCAGATTGCCACTTTCATATTTTTATGACTTGTAGTGCTGCAGACTGAACGTGTGGTTCACAGTGTTGCCAGTGTTACACAAAAATCTTTTCTTCAAGGAAGTTTTAAAACATTTGATGATGGGAAAAAATCTCAACTTTTAGCGAATTTCATCAACTGTAACATTTTATATCATTTTTATTATCAAACTGTCATGACAGATTATCGGAAGCCCAAGTCAATTGTTTTGTGAAACTTGCTAAAAGTTGACACTTTTGACATTTAACTTGTGAAATGTGGATTACTGATTAAATAGTTAATTTTTTAACAAACAGGTAAGCTTGTGTGCACGTTTATGTATAATTTTTGAACATTGAACATAGTAATATCACGTAATATCTTCGTAAATACTTTATGGTAGTATTGAACATGCGGAATATTATTTTTAATCGTTTATAGTAAGGTCAGTTAAGAAGTTAAAATTTACGTTAATATTGCTGCGTTTCATACTGCGTACCCAATTTTACTGTACTTTTGCTTAAAACAAGTAAGTATTTTTAAAATAGAATTAACCGTATTAGGTACTTTACTATTACTTTAAAGGAAACGTAATATTTATATTAGAGGAGATATGGCAATCTCGCAACAAATCATATGGTTCATTAGGTTGGTTATGACAGATAGGTGAGCGGTTCTCAAAATGTGGGTATTTTAAAAAAAAAATTAATATCCGTAAATATTACACATTTTTAAAAATGGCTTTCACTAGACTGATCTATATGACGAACTAACCAGCAGTTAAAATATTTGTACTTATTTAAGGTTCACCCTGTATAGCCTTTAGTTTCGTAATCGTAATTTTTAGTTATCAATGAAAATGTAGAATAAATTACGGCTTTCTGCCTACAAAATATGCAGATCTTTTGCAATTTCACACCAAATTTTGTTTCTTATCTTCGCTTTTATGCAATTCTCATGTCTGGTATCATAAAGCTCTCTATGCCTCCTTACTAGCTCTATCAGTTTCGTTTTCATTGCCACGGTAGAAAACACAACTAACCTCAAAATTATCAACCCGTGGAGGGAACTATTTCTAGGGACTCTAGAACGTCTAAAAATTAGAATTCGTGTAAACCGTGTGCGTCCAAGGCAAGTAACGTTTAACCTGATAAAAAATAAGTGTCTATTGAACGACGTGTAGTTTATTCAATAAATATCAACAAGTTTCGAGTGGGATTTTTAACGTGAGTGAAGAGCAGTTCAAGAATTGCATTCGTAAATTAAATTTTCAGTGATAATTAATTTAGAATTTCAAGTTCTCAACTTCGTTCTAATAATTGTGTTTAATTTTATATGGAGATTAGTTTTTTTTTTATAATGTATTCTATGTAACATGTGTATGCATTTGTCTAGAAACATGTAATTAGGTTTTACAGCCTGTTTGTTTCTTACATTAAAATAAAATTACGGGTAAAACAATTGCTCATTTTTTCCCCAGTATTTTGAAATCACTCGATATAAGACGACAACATTTTGTTGCCACCAATATTTCATTTAGCCCCTTCTGAAAAAATTGGCTGCCTACGGCTCTGCCGTCGTTCGGCTTTTGTTTCTAAGCCTGCCTATAGACGCAGACCGTTTTGTCCGGGGTCCCTGTCGCGCTCATCAATGGATCCAGGCATAACGACGACGGCACGACGTCGTTACTACAAGCGAACGTAAATATTACGCTCTCCAGGTTCGCGATCTGCGTCGCGACCCAGATCGCGGCTGGTCACGTGGTCTTTTGGAGCCGCCAAGGCCGCCCCGACTGCAGCGGAGGCATAATTGGCGCGAGGTCCTTCTCCAATGCCGTCTCGATTTGGGCGGGTGGATGTGTGGGAACCACGGTGAAGTCCTTCACTCTAATTGATGCCCCTTAACAGTCTAATATTCCAAACATTTGTATAAATTTATTGAGAAATATTTCAACTTGTTCAACCTTGCAAAAACGAAATTTCAGGAAACAATTGTTATGCGGGCTCAAACTCCGACCAGCATTGAATTACACCTGGAAACCCTTTAGGAACTATAGTAAACAGTCATTGGTCAGCGGTGCCACTAGATAAATACTGGTTTGGAGCTTGTCAGCTCTCATTAGTATGTCATAGGTGATACAACCGACGCACAGTGGCTCAAGGCGCACGCGAAAATTAAGACCCAAAGCGAAAATTGAGAAAGAGGGATCGATAGGCAATTTTATGATCAACATTTAAAAAAAAAATCAAGTCAAACGGCCCAACCCGGGTGTACAGTAATTTAGGTGGCACAGTGGCGCTTTGAGCCACTGTGCCACAACTAACTCTGGCTGTTCGTATCTGTCAAACCCTACGGAAGGGAAGTACGCATGATGTAGCACATAACTACATCCATAGGTCATTATCCATGATCTGTGATTTTTTATACTGTTGTGCCTGCAATTGGTACAGTGTACTGTAAGTTTGTGTAGTCTAAAATAAAATAAATCAAAAACTGCAAAGCTCACGCGAATTTTACGTCCAAGAGGACAAGGCTTGAGTTTATATACAGTGTGTCACCACGAACGGTCGCCACGATATATGGAAAAGTATATATAGGATGATTCTGAAAATTTGGTTGCGTAGGTACCGGCGTTAGTAGGGCTCTCTTGTTACAAATATTTAACACTTAATTTGTTAAAGTAGTGGCTTTCTAACTTTGTGTCTGTGTGTATTTGAGGTTATATTTTCCATATTCGGGCGTTATTTATTGGTTGTCCTGACTTTTTTATTTGACAAAATGCGATGTGATAAATTTTAAAATACAAAATAAAACTGGTAAATACCTCAGCTTTATTCATTTTCTATTAACGAAAACATTCAGCATGGCTAAATTAATATTTACTATTGTTAAAAACAGTTACAAGAAAGTTCATTAAAAAAAATTAAAATTAAGACATTACGACTGAATCACCCTTCTCACACATAATGCGACGTATGTGAAGGACCAAGTCTGGCAGAATTATCAGTTTTATCACTTTTATGCGCCCAACCTTAATCTAATCAGCGCCTGATTTACCGCCTTTTTGTTTATGCCTCTCGGGTCAAAGGTCACGTCGATATATCGGTTCCGGTGGAGGGTGAAATCGCTATTTAGGATTTAGTTTGAGGTGTATACGTCGCAGGAACTTTTTCGAATCGATTTCTCCAAGGTTAATTAGATTCGAACTGATCAACTGCCGAAAGTTATGAAAATTACTTTTTTTTATTTATTTTTTTTACGAAAATTTTCTTATTAGTTGGGTAATTTTATTCGAGTTTTGGAAAAGAAGGTTTTTTTGTGAGTTAAACACAAATATCTAATTGATTTTTGAGTTGAAAGTACAGGGCGTTTTGGGCGCTTGTGCCACTATATTATTTCTTTCAGATTTTTTTTTAAGCATAGAGAATTTTCTCTTCTCCTAAATAAAATAATAACTTTTAAATGCTATTCTAACCCCACATTTTAACAATTATGTCACATACTTATAGACAAAAGTGAACAATCTTATATGCAGAACTATGTAAATTTATATTATAACAATATTTACATCTACAGTGTGTCCGGAAAGTAATGGGACCCAGCTAAAACATAGCTTCCTATGAACCGGTCGGTACTTTTGAATATTTGCAGGTGACATAACATTCCTGTTATTTACTAAACTCTATATTATTCAATTCTTAAATATATAAAATTATTTATCGGTGTGAAGACAGCATAATTTTTGTTTATGGAAGTCAATTCTATATTGAACACCCTGTATAAATGGCCCGTTCTTTATTGAACACCCCATACTGAGGTATTGCTTCAACTGTTTCATCCTAAGTCCCTGAATTTTAAACAAAAATTATAGCGCTGAAAATTTAAAAACTGGCAATAAAACAAGGTTTGTTATTACTTGCATACTGTGTATTCTCAGTTTAATTAACGAATTGAATTTAATTCGCGCTCCTGTTCTACTCACCTTGATGGTGTATTACCTTTACTTATCTAATTTTTCTATTGTTATACGGCTAAATCCACTGACAAGGTCGTGGAATTTAACATAACGTCACGGTATCTTAAGATTGCGGGGCAAATTGCCTGTTCTACTTTTTCAATTGCGAAAAATTCGCACATACGCGAGTTATTTTGCGTTGGCAAACCAGCAATGAGGTTAACACGGAATGCGATCGAATCGCAATTTTTTGTTCCAAACGTTCTCGATCCGAAATCGAATTGGTTCTGAAGATAGAAGGTCAGGAATGTCATTAGCATTGTCTAGCATTCATTGCTGCTCAATGTGTATACATACACTGCTCGCCATTGAAAATGCTTACAGTTGGCGATAGTATACTCGCGGTAAGAATTCAGGCGACTTACGTATTTCGAACAAATGAATAGGTTTGTTCCAACAACAGCAAGAATCGATTCTGAACCGTCCAGAACTAGTCAGTCAGTTCTGTTGTTAATGTACTATCGGCGAATGCGACGTAAAACGGTGTTGGTCAAACATTTCTGACAGTTCTGAACCAATTCTCAACGGCTGTTGGAACAGACCTTATAATTCATTATATTTTCATCAAAATATTTAAGAAACTGCAACTGAGAGTAATAAAACTATATACCACACTAAAAGTTTGCATTATAGGTATATTGCAAAAAATGATTGTTTTCAATGCGACCAAATATCGAAAATTACATTGACAATAAAAACAACTGCATAACGTCAGCCGTGACGTAAGACGTCTGAATTCTTGCCGCGAGTATATACCTAGTACTTTTCTTTACTTAAGTAAAGGCAAACAATTCAGGGCGTATATAAAAAGTAAAGATAATACAATGGGGCATATGATGACGTATTTTATTTTTAATAATATTCAGGATAATATATATTTTTTTGGCAAATAATGATACTCACATCTCCGCCACTGGTGAATTTCTGAATAGTTTTTTATTTTTTACCTACTGTCATATTAAATATGCACATTGAATTTGGTTAAATTACCCCAATTGGTTGAGAAATTAAAAACAGATTTGACACGCTGTAGAGCGACAATGACTGTTCTAAGACCCTCAAATTTATATAAAAAAAAACTTTATTTTTGGCCACAGAATACGCTCCTGCATATTTGACTTCTACTTAAGAAACATCCTGTATTACATTATTGGTTATTAACATTACATTTCTATTTTTTGCTATTTGTCAAAGGTGACGGTGTTTTTTAACGATTTTGAATTAATGTTAATAGATGACACTTTTGGGCCCGAGATAGTATTAGGTAATAGCAGCTCTTTGGTTCTAAGATTCGTCAATTTATCGACAACTTATTGTTCACGGAGGTTTTCTTTGCTTGTTAAACCATTGAATCACACAGAACACTCAAAATTGACTGTCGTTAACAACAGTTCTCGACAGACGGACAAATCTCGGGCCCAAAAAAACCCCTACTGTAAAACACGGTGTAACAAAACGGAACGTCAAACATAAAGGCCTTTATTTCTTGTCTGACTTTAAAAACATTTTGCTCTATAGATATTTTCTATTAGGGCCTTTGTTTTCAAGATGCAGGGTGTTAAACTTGTAGATCGAATACGCATTTCGCCATTAAGGTTGCGCCTCTTTCTAATTTCTCACTCAACGGTTCCAGCGAATAGTGACCGGTGCATTTCTCGCGGTAAGCAGCTTATATCTCGCATATTTCCATGTTGGCATCCACTTCGTGTCACGGATTTGCCGATAACGAATGCACATTTTTTTAGACGCCACGTTCCCCATCTGCAAAGAGAAAATGTTCCTTTGTGTGTATACGTAGCACGAAACCACAGCTTAAATAACAATCAGCTCACAGACTCCTATGACCGGGAACGTCTCGCGCAGATCTTCGCGCATGCCGCCATATTGGGATACAACCTTTCACATAGGGCCAGGGCCGTCTTGTGTTCTATTTGTGTTACTTTGTGTTTATTGTTATTTATCATGATGAGTGAAAGAAGGGGAAGACATGTTTGTGCCGTGTGTGGATAACAGTAGTCGGGTGTGTGAGGATCATTTTGAACCCAGGATGTTTACGAATCATTTTCCCAATCAGTTGAATAAAAATGCAGTTCCTATATTATTTCCTTCACTTGAGGGAAGTTCTAAATATTTTTCAGATCATACCTATTCCCTGTCCATGCTAGTCACCCTTAACATAAACATTCTTCAGGATATGGTTTTATGCCAAACTAATGTCTTGGAAAATAATCCAGGTATTATATAGAGTACGGCAGAAAGTTGAACACAATGAAAACATTTTTGTTTCAAATTTTAATTTAATAAGTTTCACTTTTGTTTTGTTTTCTTTTTTAGTCATTAGCAACGTAATGTTAATAAATTACCTATACGTACTTTGAAAAGTAATTGTACATTTTATGTTAATAATGGATCCACGTAGGTGTGGTATTTATATTAATCAAGCTCCCAAATTTAGGTAACATTTCCTATATCTATATTTTAGTAAAACAAAAAAAAACCTATTTTGAAATTCAAGTAGGTGCAGTTAAAACACTTTCTAAATTGGGACAACAATTTTTAATCCAGTCCTGACTTGTATCCCAAAGACAGAGAGAGAACAAGCTTCAAGGACAAATTTTCACGTTTTAATACTTCAAAGGTGCCGCCGTAGAGTCTGTGAGCTGATTGTTATTTAAGCTGTGACGAAACACTGCATTATGTAGATTGTAGAGATATGAATCGCGTAAACTGCGTACTCGGAAGGTTTTGCCGTCAGATCCCCGACTTGAGCCGTTCGCTTCTACAGATTTGGGGACAGTAATCGATATCTATAAATTGGTGTGAACAATTAAAACACGCGGTATGTACAGGGTATTGAAAGAATGAAACATAAAGGGATGTATTTTGTTCTGAGGTATACTAGACCCAATCCCTCACAATTTACAGCAGTCGACACAAAGAAACATACAGGGTGTTTTAAATGAAGTAGCAAAAATGAAACCACACATTCCTTAGGTGAAAATAAAACGATTTAACATACGAGGTGTAGCAATTAACTTCCGGGAGTTTGTCAATGAAAAAACAAGCAAATTAAATTTCGCCAAAATTCGACCTTCACTATAGTCTCCCTATAACTCTACGCAACGATTCTAACGTTGCTCCCACGATTGAAAGAACCCTTGGTAATCCTCCGCAGTTAACCCGTTCAGCACCACGGTTACAGCTTCTTTGACCTTCTTTGTTTGCCAAAAACTCTTGCACAATGAACGAGGAATGGGCTGGCGCGTTGTCGTGGTGGAAGATCCTGCCGTTCTCTACGAGTTTGGGTCGCACGCGGAAAACGCGGGCCCACAGCCGTTCCAGGACGCCAACATAGAGTCTGTCCAGTCACTGTCTGGCCCGCAGGAACATATTCACGATAAATGGTGCCGTGAATATCGAAAAAAACGATCAACATTGCCTTCAGTCGTGACTTGGACATCCTCGCTTTCGTTGGCCACTCTCCAGGCTTTTCCACCCACTGCTGACTGTTTACGGGTCTCGGGGTCATACTCAAATATCCAGGTCTCATCTCCAATGACTACCCTACTCATCCAGTTTCTACCGTCGCTCCGAATGCGGGACAACAAATCCTCGCAGATCGATTTTCGCATGTCTTTCTGTTTACGGGTGAGAACTTTTGGCACCATCTTTGCGCAAGTCTTTCGCATATTCAAATTTTCGTGTAACATCTTGGGAACGGTTTTTTTGTATATTTTTAACTCGTCAGACAACGCACGAATGCTTAGGCGTCAGTCAGATCAGTGCACGCAAACGGTCAACATTCGCGTCAGTACGAGAAGTAATGGAAGCTCCTTCACGTGGATCGTCTTCTACCGATTCACGCCTCTCCTTGAACTGTTGTGCCCATTCAAACACGCGTGTTTTCGACATGCTTTCGTCTCCATACACCATACACCACCTGCAAATTTCGAAGGATTTCCGAGGGTTTTTCACCAGGTTTCACTAAAAATTGAATCACAACACGTTGCTTGAAATTTGAGTCACTCATTTTCACGATACCACTAAAAAAGTTACTTCCAAAAAATACACATAAAACACAAACCAAACATGTATCGACTTCAACCTTGAACTAAAACTAAAAGGAAGGTCCCCCCTCTAGAAAAACGTTGACGAACGATGCAGTGCTGCCAGTTTCCGAGTTTGAGAAGAGAAGAGAGAATTGCCACATCTCGTACCTATATCCCAAGTTGCATAATAAAAGAGATACAGTGTGTCAAAGTTAAAATTTTATTTTGGATATTTGTAAATAATTTCTTAAGAAATCAAAATATTTACATAAAATTTGTGAATAGGAGGTTTTTGCGAACGAGAAATTCAAATTTGTTTCTAATTTTGACGTCACTAGTAGAGAGCGTCACTTGTGGCACACCATGTTTCTTTTAAATGGCAGAACGTTTTTACTGCTTAGTGTATCCATCTGACTATGGAAACAACTGTTATATTTGAAAAAGGTAAAGCTTCCTGAAGTCGGTAGGATACAATAGTCAGATTGATACACTAAGCAGCAAGAAACTTCTGCTATTTAAAAGAAACGTGATGTGCCATAAGTGCCTCTGTCGAGGCCTCTATAATGTGACATTTTTGAAGATAACGTAGATTTCTTCGGACAAAATTATTCGAGCAATAAATGCAACAAATAATAGGTAAGACAATACAAGGTATTATAGTTAAAATAATGAAGTTAATTTAAATTTTCGGTATAATGGAAAGTGACATTCATGACATTTGTATGTATGACATAGATAGATGGAGAAAAACGTATATAGAATTTCAAATTTCAATCTGTGTAATTTTCATGATATGTCCATCGGCCTCTCGTGTTGACACCATAGAAATCATAAAATATATAGAACGCCAAAAGAGGTATCGAAAATAGTCAACCTATGGAGAAAACGCGAGTCTGGTAATATTACAGTAACTTAGCTTTCATGAGTTGGTTACACTAACGAGGCAGCTTCACACTAATAGGCGGGAATTTCAAAATATGAAAATTTTACGTCCAATTTCTGATTTCTATGGTCCTTCCGTTTTGAATTCAATTGTATGCTAGATTTAAAATGCAGTGTAACCAACTGCTTACATTAAGTTTTACCTAGATGGCTGATTTCTATGGCCCCTCCATAGTCTGACTATTTTTGAGCGCCTAATGTAAAGGCTTCTGGCGTTCTATATATTTTATGATTTCTATGGTTGACACACCCTGCAATCCTTAGGATTTTTTAATCTCCCTGTATGCTTGCTTTCTATTTCATAACTGAATGTTGCAGCCAATTCGCCTTGGAAATTGGAAAAATAATTGCGTTTGGCCTTTTTTAGTCACTTTATTTGTAGATTGAATTTTTGATAACATTTTCTAGAGTACTGTTTTTTTCCATAGTAATTCGGTTTAGTAATCAAATTATTTAGTCGGTGTTGGTAAACAGTCGAGTGACTCATGTCACGATATTGCGATTTTGGAATTTTAATAGGGTCCATGTTGGAAACAAAAACACGTAACTCTGCTTGTAATGGCGTAGTTTAACAGCGTTTGGCTTTCACATAGAGTCATTACACCGTCGTTGTTCTGTTACCAAAGACAGAAGCCGTACTAATTGCCTAAAATGATGTCGACATTCCAGTTTCATTCAACGCGATGGCAAATTCCAAAAATAGTTATTAGAGCGTGTAACAAAATGGGAGTATGCAGGCGTTGGTTTCGTCAGATCTGTTAAAAAAATCTGTTTAGCGCAAAGGTGACAAAATTTTAATCAACGTGCTGTTGAAATTGTGACGTTTTTTTAAGTGAATTTCACGGTTTTATCAAAATTTTAATAACAAACTGCCATAAGCAAAATAATTGAATTCATTTGTAAAATACAGTCGATTAAAGTACCCGAAAAAATTTAAAGGTCGGGGACGAGCAAGATTTCATAGGCGTGCCATTTTAGAAGGGTCCAAAGAACAAAAAATTACCAAAAATAAATTAACGTTGAGTGAATCTCTTTCATGAATGGCACATTTAGGGTGGGTTCAGAAAAATCTACTTTCGACATCGAAAAGATGTACTATACGGCATAAAGTCAAGAAATCCAAGATTTTTCTGCAAAACGGTATCAATTTTGTCCTTCACACGTTCAGCGCTTGCTTATATAACTGAGAAATAAACCATTGAATATAATGATGCTGTTACAGTTACTTCAAGACGGCGAGTACTTAGTCACCTGTTGTATCCCATCATGTATCTATAACAGACCCAATTCATTACAAATCTAGAGTGTTTTTTTCATACCATTTTGATTGTACTTAGTTCCAATAAGTAATCAGTTATATTAAGCGTGACGTTACTGTTTGGGCACTGACTTTAGCCTTATCCGCTTATTTCGCAACAGCTTGTTGTATTTCTTGGTTAATATCTAAACAAAATCACGTTCAATACGGCTGATACTGATTTCAAACTGAATGCTAATAATAAAATAAATCGTATTTGATATTAAGAAATGTCCTTTATGAAGCTTGAGTGAATCTGTTGTTAAATCTGCAATTAAAAAAAGCATGGCATGTATTGGTTTTGACGACTCGTCCATACTTTTATGCAATACAGTTATACAGAATGACATGCTCTGTATCTCGGAAACAAAGCATTTCCTGACCCAAGTTTATATAAACTTTGTTCTTATTTTTAAACGTAGAACCTGATCGTTTTACAGAGTGCCATTATTATTGCAATAGATTGTACATGTTGGAAATACCCATAAATAATAAAACATACATATTGGTTCAGATAAAAGTTGGCACTATGATTTTTTGTGAGTTGCATGAATTGCAATAATTTATTGATCTCTTTGGAATTTTACATCGTTATCAGTTTTCGATGAATCAGATAAATACTATTAGTGATGATTTCCTATTCGTTTTTCTTTTTATAAATCATAAAAATTTCAAAAATTGTAAGGGTTGTTCATATACATACCTCAAAACAGATATTTGATCAGTGTTGTAGGTACTATAGCTTTTCCGTCTACTCTTTTATTGTTTATTTCATTTAACATAATTGAATTTGCACTTTTACCCGGAAATGGCGTCACGTAAACACGCAAACAAATACCACAAAGAGATAAACAAACTGATACTTGTATTGGATATCGTGTTTCATATTGGTTTTGTTGAAAAAATGTTTCAGTTCTAGCGTAAAGGCCTAGTTTTTCGTTCGAATTTCGTCTTTTCAATTTTTTTAAAAAAAAGGTCGACAAATAATGGATAATATACAGGATGTTCTGCTTAAACTCTAGCCTTAGTAACCCTCCTATTTATCGACATATTTGGATGAATTTTTTTGTCGAGTTTTACAAAAGTATGCCTTAATAAACTGCACAGCCTTATCAACTCTTTTTTTGTATTTAAAGCCATATATTGATTTTGATTTGCTGCATCTACACACAAATTTACCCCCTACCCCATGTGCCTGGGAAAACTTCAGGGCTAAATTTACTCGGTATAGCGTATTTAAACATCGACAGTCAACTGCTTATATTCGACGTAGAAAAGGCCATTAAGTTTTTGGCAAAGCATTGTTGTTTGAGTTATAACGATATTCCTAGCATTACTTATTGATTGGTTTAAACTTGTCCGTGATTTCCAATCCGTTTGTAAATTGAGTACCCGAGCAGGCTGCAGTTTGATCGCAGTCGGAATGTCGGAAATATTTATTACTAAAAATAACTTTATGTGCAAGAGGGTAACCACAATCGCATTGTCCTCTCCCTGACATGTTATGAGGGGTGATGAAAACTAACACAGTTTCGGGCTTATGGGGAAAGGTGAGAGTGAGAGCATCTATATGGCACGTGCATTTGAAATATGGCTGATGTCATCGAGTAGGCTGTCGTCGGTAGTTTCCTGAGGTGTCTAGATCTACTCTGATAGCTCGAATCGAGTCCTTAAAAAATAGTTCATACAATAATTCATTGGAAAGCGCCATAAAATTGATTTCGCGCTCGAAATATAAACAATATTTTTTTGTCCAACTGTCCAGTGTTTGTTACTGTAGGTTTATTATGTTTCCATACGTTTTTATCTAAAGTTAGTGTACAAGGTACAATTATGTAAGTTCCAGCTTCATTTCTCTAACAGCAATGCAAGTATTATTAATCGGAATGAATAAATTGCTAGTAGTGGCAATACTGCTAGTTTCTGCTTCTGTGTATTCATTGGCGTTGGAGAGTCCAAGGAATTGCGCTGTCTTTTTTGACATACCTATTTTTCGTAGTGTATGACAAATTTTAAAATGCCAGGACTCTTGGACTTTTATGGACAAAATCAGCGCCGTATTTTAAACTCGATAACGGTACTAGACCCGCCAACATCTAATGGCAACGTATAAAATTCCAGTTCAGCAGGAATCCAAAACGAAAGTAAACTCCATTTGTTTCATAATCAAGCTACGCGCATTCCAATGCTATGATTAATGATCAACGCTTATATATACGATATTTACAAACAGGCAGCGTAATCATTCGACGCACAGAGTCATCTAGTAGCTACCAGCGGCGTATCATTTCTCTTCTTCCAAAACCGATACAATTTATTACAAAAAAATTATATCCGGTTTCAACGGAAACAATTAACTTGGTAGTATAGTATTTCCAAAGCGAGTTGAGGTGAAGTGAAAAGAAAATAATAACAGTCGACAGGCGATTTTGTCCATAGCCATATACCTATAGATTTAAAAGGGGTTTGAATATTTGGATTATTTTTTCCATATCTGTTATTTTATGAATATAATGTGTGAATTGTTTTTTTATGTCGAATGATACCTGTTGATTGTAATAATAATAAATAACAAACTCATATCATGCCTGTCAATAAACTTGATCAATAACATTATACATAGATTGCAAATACTCGATACAGACGTTACAAATAATATTTGAAAAATATAGGAGTGTCAAGAAATCACTGAACACTCAGAGCTAGAATCATTGTTAAGGGCGCCGTATTCTTGAAATAGTGTTTTCTACAAAAACAAATAATTGTAGACATTTATAAACTGAATAACATAGAGCTTAGCAAATAACAGGATTGTTATCTCATGCCACCTGCGAATATTCAAAGGTACCGAAGTAAAACGAATATACAACACACAGAAAACGGTGTAACAAACAAATCAACAAATTGTGGGTATACTTGCTTCAAAAGCACATACTGGGTATGATATGACGTCCGCGTTAGCTAACAGCACGCCCTCTAGCAACCAAATATGACTGTCTAATCTACAGATTATTGTTTTTTTTCTTAGATTTTATATTTTGAAGGCAAACCGTTGCACGTACGCCTGTGGCGCCCTCATTATATCTCTTAATGAATCGCTGACGTGTTGGCCATAATTTGTTCAATTTCGCGCGGCCTTGTACGGCCGATCAACAATTTCAACGAAGCAAAAAATTAACGTGAGAGATTGTTCTTGCCGGGAGGTTTCTAAAGATATAATTTTTTAAATTTGACTCGGATCTCGATATACAGGGTGTCGGGGAAAATGTGGGAAATCTGTGGATGCAGATAGAACATGAAAAAATAAGAAAAATGTTATAGGAACTTGTCATGTTATTTTTTCATCTTCTATCTGTACCCGAGAGATTTCCCACGTTTTCCCGGACATACGTTTTGTGATTCTCTCGAAACAACATAAAATCTGTATATTCGAATGCTCATTGCCCTCGTCGGCGTTTATGACAAGCAAAAATTGACTGCCCTCTCTTTTCCACCGCCTGTATACTGCCAGTTCCTCTTTCTATTTATATAACAGGAAACAATTATGCTTCACACATATGGGCACGGTACTTATAAATAATTCAGGATGCGACGTCAACCGACGCTGGGAGGGTTATTTGAGAAAAAAAGAGGATGTGCAGGCTTCGCTGGTCAAGGTAAGGCGGACGGGAGGTAAAGGGTATGTCGTTAAAGGTATTTGAAAGATATAAACAGCCAGGGGGGTTATAGGTACTGTTTTGCTGACGAGAGACGATTATTTCGAAACGGTACCTTTCGAATTCCATTGAACGTCGGCAATCGAAAACAAGCTGACGGGATTAGGTGTTTAACGTTGTTTTTGAATTCCACAGCCACCTGGATTATAAATAATAGTTACGTAACAAAGGAAATACGGCTGTGTTGATTTTAGGTTCGACGTTTATCGATGTTATTGAACTCCGCAAGAGGTTTATGAAATCTGTGGGGAGTGTAGACAATCGCTGATAGTTCAAAATAAACAGTAATAGGTTCCAGACGAAGGAAGCGATCTGTAAATATTGATTTTTCGAGAGTTTTAGTATCTGATATATGTATTAATGCATTTAGGAGTATTTAATTATACAAGGTGTTTCTAAAATGAATAGTTTTTTTTCTATTGCTCGAAGTGTGTATTAGAAGAAATAAAAAAATCAGTAGTAGGTTCTGTCTTTAAATTTGACAGTTAGTAATAAAACTACAAAATAAAAATAAAAAAATTAAATTAAAACTAAAGAAGTTCAAAATGGGCAATTTTCTCTGAAACATAAATTTACTATTCGTCGAAAATTAAAATTTAAAATCTTCGATTAAGTCAGGGAGAGTATTTTGCAGAAATTCCAAATAACTTTTGCCATTTAATCGATTTGGTAAAATAACTGATCCAATCAAATAACGATCAATAATACCGGTCCAAACATTTATCTTAAACTCGCGTTGAAAATGTCAAGGAGTTATTGCATAGGGGTTTACATCAGAATATTCATGAAAGTTGTGAACATTTGTAATTTCTCTATGCGAAACAAGTCTCATCAGTGAAAAGAATTTTCTTGTGAAAATTAATATCCTGATGTAAGATGAACTTGCAAAAGGTCACAAATATTGAGGCAATAGCTCTTGCACTTTTTGAATGCGATATATGAATGTAGTAGAATTCGATGTACAGAAGTTCTTGATAATCCAGTTTCTCGAGTTTAGTACTTATTTGCGGTTCATCTTCAACTGTACAATATATTTTCTTCATCTTGTACCCTTATTACATTAGGACGTTCTCGGATCATTGGAAAACTCGTCTCTCGAGCCCATTAGAAAATGTTTCTCTATAGGGCACTGGATTAAGAAATCTCCTACGATATTTTCCCACACTTCTTCCACAGTTTCCTTCACAGAAAATTAGTATAAGTAACGTGTCAACTTGTTGACGCTGAATATAAATTTTCCAGCCATTTTCAACAACAAGCAGTAGCAGAAATAAAAGAGTTATATTAAAAACTGTAAAATTTTAAAGACAAAGGCTGACTTTTTGATTTATTATGATAAACACTATTAAAGTTTTGTAAAATATTACAAGTAAATAAGTATTTTAAATGCGAAAGACTGCACTTACAATTTGAACTACATTTCTTCGTACCTGTGTTTTTTACACCGATCAACTGTTTTAGTGTAAATAATTTATAAATCCCATAACAATTTTTTTACATATTTTTTTTTTTAGTTCGTAGTTTGTTAGTTTACTTTAAACTAAACCCATTCACCTAAAATCGTCGTTCCGACACACTTTAACCCCATTTCCTGTATGATTTAACTGTCGAACCCACCCTCTTCAGCATTCGTACAATAATAGAGTTATATTAGACATCTATATTAGGCCAGGCCAAAAATTCAGGTCTCGGGAACGCCTAAATAGCTCTACTGGAATGAATTTTGTACATTTATTTAAGATTTAGGTCGTTATACCAACTATTCACTACTGATGATCAGGTATCGATTAAACAATGATGTGCATTGATATATCTCTAATACTACTGTCCCTGCTGCGTCCTGAAATGAACAGATGTGCAGAATCTGAATCCTAATTAACCTGGTCGGAAATCGGTGACCGAAAACCGGTCGAATCCGGCGCGTTCGAATTTAGTCCGTCAATTGTTTGGTGTAGGATATTTTTAACTGGCAATTCCTAAAAATAAGCGTGATTTACTAGGCTCAGAATGTTTATTTGTGAATGCGTATTGTGTATAGCCGGAAATAATGTTCGTATGTAATTAATGTCAAACCACAAACCAGAAATATTAGTTTTGAAGACTAGCTTCATTTTTTTTGAAGTTATACTTCTTTGCGCCCGTTAGACACATTGGGATGGAATGTTGGTCGAGAAACCGCGTCACGCTCAAAAGGAACAACAAATTTGGAAGAACTTATTTTTAAGAACAAATTTTTAAGAATTTTTAATATATTAATATATAAATATATAATAATAATATATATATATATATTTTTTTTTTGTAAGATTTTTTTTTAAGTTTTTTTTTTAAGAATTTTTTTTTTTGTACGTACGAGTGGGTGTATTTAAGAACTTTTAAGAACAAATTTTTAAGAACTAATATAATAATATATATTTTTTTTTTTTTTTTTTTTTTTTTTGTACGTACGAGTGGGTGTATGAGAATGGCCAAAGAAGTATAACTTCCACCGTCTGGTCCGACGCAGACAATTTTTTTGTACTAAACTGAGACTTCATTTATTTGTTGATTCATAAGCGCAAGTTGTTTTGTTAATTGCGTGCAGAAAATCCAGGCGCGTATTATACAGGGTGTCTCATAATTAGCTGCCAACCCTGAACAGGCCGATTCTATGATCAAAACTAAGTAAAAAAGTTCATATGAACATGGATCCGGATATGCTTCACGATAATGACAACACATCATCCTGCAATCATGTGCTGAACCTTACCTGCTGCTATAGCTTCTATTTCATTGGCCTCGATAGGTAATTTTACTTTGAATAGAAATATAACTAAAACCGAAATTGAAAAAACATTTCAAATCAATTTAATTTTAAACTGAATTCTAGAAAACCCATTCCACATCCCACTGTCGTAGAAACAAACATGGCAAGTGAACTAAAAAAGCATGATTGTGCAAATATGGCATTTTCTACATTTAATCAGCTTTTTTCAAAAACTTACACAAAATTTAAGCATTTTTTTTTTTCAGGGGTGTATTAAGCAGTGCTTAGAATATTTTTAACCCGCTTTTTCATTAGAAATTCTTTTTATGTGCACCAGGTAAAATCAAAATCGAAGCTCTTCAAATATGATTTAATAGATAACTTTCCGTATTATTTGTACACTTGCGTATACTTTTTTCTTCGAGAAAAAAAAAATGTGGATTGGGGTCGGGTCTTCAAGCAGGCCAAGCGACTGGAATACCTCGACGATCCACCAATATAAAATCATTTGAAATATACTACAGCGCGTGTTATCTGATGAATGTGTAGATATTTCGTTTAATTTTCCTTAGTGATTACTTTTAAGATATAAAATAATTCGTTTTGTTATTTACAGAACTGATAACCGACTCTCTTCTAGTTTTACTGAAATTACTGCCTATTGTTAGTTTCCTTAGGTATATTGTTGATACGCTTGAATTAGTACAGCCATTTCATTAAAATTAATTGAATGGGAACGTGTCTAGGCACGTGTAACACACAAAAAAATACTACTACGTCGACATTAAAACGTGTTACATCAGTTTTGCGTTTTATGGATATTTCAACCCCTTCTCCGATTTTTTATGCGGTCAAAAAACCCGCAAATGAGGCGCCGGCCAGCTGGAAATCGATACAGAATTTTTCCATTACTTAAGGGTATCGCTGCTATTATTGTACGTACGTACTTGATGACTATCGATTACATTTCATTGGATAATGTCACGCTATGAAAATACATGGCATTCCATATAAACAATATTTATTTATTTATTTATTTAACAAATACACTACCCTTCAGTACACCACCAATTACAGGGTAGGAAAAATACAATTTGCCAAAAACATAAAATATAACATATACAGTACACAAAATACATACATTATCAGATACAGTGAAAAAAGCAGTAAAAATTAAACTAACACTTAAATGTACCAACGTAAATATGTTACAGTATATTAATAAAACTATCAAAATTTTGAGATTTTATTGAGGCCGTAGTACAGTTGAAAATATCGAAGCCACCTTGCAATCTATTATAATTTTCACAAATCCGGTGAATAGGTGAATATGTAGTTGTATTAATTTTCGACGTTGATGTGTAAAACAACATATTAAGCCTAGAGCCATGTCTCGGTATCCTGAAGTTAATCAAGTTAAGTATATGAGCGCGTAAGGCCGTGTCATAGGCGTAACTAGAGGGGAGTTTGGGGAGTGCTAAGTACCGCCAAAATTAAAATAATTTTTATTTACAGTAACTGGAAAATAGCCCACTGAAAAAAAATTGGTGCCTGTAAAAAAATGTTGTTTCATGGACACACATTATTTGTATAGGGTCAAACAAATATTTATTTCGTGGTACCCAATCATTCTTTGAAAAAAAAAAACACAAATACAGTTATTTTGTTTCCATTAAAAAACATTTTCTTTTCAATGATAGAACAATTCGAACTTTTCCTTCCAAACATACTTTTTTTCAACGATACGACTACATATACATATTAGGAAATTTACAATTTTTCAAAAGATTATATAACTTAATAAAACTTCGTTAAATATTTTACCAAAACAATTAAACGATTACATATTTTTCACTTCCATTAATAAAAAATATGCATTTTTTAATTAAATGAACGCAATATTTGATTCGAACTGCACATTCAATTCAATCAAAAAAACATTTTTTATTTCAAAACATTACTTTTATACATATTTGAACAAATTGTTTACAGAAATGAAAAAATATACAGGGTGTTTCAGGAGGAGATGTACATACTTCAGTATGTTATTCTACGTTTAATTTTAAGCAAACAATTTCCTATGAACTTGGGTCTGGAAACGCTTCGTTTAAGATATACAGGATGTCAAATTTAAAAAAATATATTAATTTTTTTTAATAACTCGACTACTTCAGTTAAATTCATGATATTTTGAGTGCGGAGGTTTCTTGGAACAGAAAATTCAAATTTTATGCACAATTGGCTGTATCTCCAAGAGGGCCATTAGGATTCTTATAAATCGCTTCAACTTTTTTGCGTCACGGTGTATGTCATTGAGTATTACACCATAAAAGATTTATTTCCTGAGAATAAATTATGTTCATATAAAGTGAATTGTTTGCAGAAATTTTTTTTCTGCGCAGTTAAATGAAGGCCTATAAGATAATTTAATAATAATAATAATAATAATAATAATAATAATAATAATAATAATAGCATTTATTGCCCAACAGTAATCCATTTATAGAGCAATTGTACAAATCTTTAGTAACTAGTAACTACATGGGTGAAAAATATATCTTATACAAACATAAAACAACAAAAATACAAGGCTAAATAATAAGTAATTTATAAGTAATTTAAAAGAGAATTTATAAATTATGAATTTGCTGAATATAACCATATATAACTTAACTATATTATAAACTATATATAACGATAGGTTTATAACATAAATAATTAAAGACAGAATTTATAAATAATAGTTACGCAAAGCATTCCGTTATGAATAGCTAAAATATACACTTTTAAGTTCCTAAATACTGCAATAAAAATATCGCACATATCAGAAACTCTGTTAGCATTATTGCACATCATATTAATTGGTGCCTTTAATAGAATATTAGTATGAGCTCTTTCACACAAGAAAGTATTGTGATATCTAGAATTTACTCTAGGAACAAGAATGTTTAAATAGGATAGTAACACAGGACTATCAATTTTTCCATTTAAAAGTTTGTGCAAAAACAAAACGGAGGCCTGAAATCTACGTTTCTCCAAAGAAATGAAATTAAAAGTGTGCAGCAACTCAGGATAATTACATCCTCTCATAGGATATACACCATTTATTCTAAAACTTAAAAATTTTAAAAATGACTTTTGGACTCTTTCAATAATTAGAGAATAGTGGATATAGATAGGATTCCATATGAGGCTCGCATACTCTAATTTGCTTCTAACAAGACTAAAATATAAGCATTTTAAAGCTGATGTATCTATAATCCAAGTGCACGAAATGCTGAATTGTTAATGTGATAATTAAAAGTAAGTTGTGTGTCAAAATAGATCCCTAAATCTCTAAGAGTTTCACAACGTTCCAAAACTGTACCATCAATACTATAGGGATACTGAATATTGCTGAATTTACGGCTAAAAGTTAGAATTTTACATTTTGATGCATTTAAGTACAATTTATTTTCTTCACACCAACTTTCCATAATGTAAATTTGTCCTTGCAATATAAGGCAATCTTCAAGACTCGAAATAGATGAATATAGCTTTAAGTCGTCAGCAAACATTAAGACATTACAATTCAGCTTATCACACACATCATTAATAAATATTAAGAAAAGCAGAGGACCCAGATTGGAACCCTGTGGGACTCCACTTGTAACTGAGTTAATTTCCTGTTATGATCCACACATTAATTCAAAACTTACCCTGATGCGTTGTTTCAGTAATCTTAAACAATTGTAATACAAATTTAGGCTCGTTATTTATACTGCCATAGCATGGAAATATGTATTTGAAAAGTAAAAAGTCAAAGAGCGAACATTAAAAGCATATGTGAAAAATAGCCTTTATTTGGTTGGATACCCTTTTTAACACACTTTAGAAAATGAAATGTACTGTGTCTAAGGTCTGGAGGATGTTCAAATTTGTTGAGATTTTTTTGTAGGCTTGTAAGAGACGCATAAATCGAAACTTTGTTGTAATTTATTGGTTCGTAAATCTTTGAATAGACTTCTTGGCAACTGAAGAATATTTTTAAAGATGATTTTGCATACCGATGCCAAAAAATATCAAATCGGTTATTAAAAATAGTAATTACGGTGATGAAACAGCCGGCCAAGTGGCGTTCTCTAGGTCTAGACGCCAAAGGCGGCTCGTGAGGGAAAGGATTATTGAAAATAAAAATCAAGTATTCAATTTTTTTCGTGATTTAGGAAGGTAGAGATAATTTTTTTATAAATCATCAAGTTTTTTTATATCACTGTTTGTTCCTGCGATAGTAGGATGCGCTTACTGGCTAACAAATCGTTAAGTAATTATCTTACCGTTCTAGAACGGTACATAAATCTCAAAATAGACATTTTTTAAACCGCATTTATTTGGGTTTTCTAGAATTCAGTTTAAAATTTAATTGATTTAAAAGAGGTATTTTAAATCTACTTATTGATGTTGAAATTAAATGTACAGTTTGTACAATTACAGAAATTGGAACAGTACATGTTTTTTCGGTTTCGCTTCAGTTATATGTCTATAAGTAAAATTAGCTATAGAGGCCAGTGAAGTAGTAGCTATAGTAGCAGGTAGTTTGGCAGGATGATGTGCTGTCATTATAAATAAGGATTGTTAAAACTTGTATACTAAACATATTTCAACTTATAAAAGTCTTGTATTTGAGTATGGCTTGATATAACAAATATTTATTTGGACTACATTGGAAAGAGATAAAGAATAAGAGATTTCGGATCCTTAAAAAACCAAAATTAGGGAGGTTTCGTTGAAACAATTAAGTATTTAGCCAATAATGGATAATAAATAAATTACTTAAGTTAGTACCACCAAATACAAAAATCAAAATAACTCGGAAACGCACAGGAATTTCGAAACAGAAGAAGGGACATTATTTTTGGTAAACTGTATGTAGATAATGAAAATAACAGTTTTTTTTTAATAGTCATTGGCGTAGAAGTTATGTTTAAGAAAGGGGTTGAGCACCCTCTCCACTCCGACACTGTACAAGTTTTTGAACATTCTCATCGCTTGTTTTATGCTCTTTAATTAATAGGCATTATTCCGCAAATATGATAAAAATCTAAGCATCCCTTTATAAGCCACAATCATTCAACACTCTGTATCTTGGAAACGAAGCCTTCTACGACATGTTTATAGGAACTTTTCTTCTTAAAACACATGTTCTATCTTCACTGGCCTTTTTGGTCTGTAACCAACATTTTTCGGTTTGAGGTACCCAATTAATGGCGAAAATTTGGAAATGTCAAGCGAGTTATGAACAAGAATTGTACTTTTTACCGTGAATACTCTGCCCATAAGCATCCTGGAGCTTTTCATTTTTCGTTCCTTTGGACAAAGTACGCCTCCATATGTTTGTTTTTGTCTCACACCATTTCTTGAAAATCTTGTATGTATCTTCGTATCGCTCCCTTGATTTCGCAGGAATTATGTGGAACATCCAACACTCCACGCTTCTTCTAACTCTGCATCTGAAGACTAGTCGCTCGCTTTACAAACACTTTGCTCTTTTAAATTCTCGTAAATGCAACAACGCGTCATAATATCTGAGAACTACCGATTATTGATAAGTAACACCATAGCTACCAGTTCCAGAATTGTCAATTTCGTCCATTAAGAAAGCCGTGACAACAATAAACATCAATAGATTTCAAGAAACCCGGCTTGGCAAATTTATGCAAAAACGTCATTTTTAACATTACATAAAAAATTAAATACCTCGTTTCCATTTGTTGCGATCGCGCAACGGTAAACTACCCTTATCGTTCCTAATACTTAATATACTGATAGGGGTTGGACTTCTGAATTCTTAGGCGAAGAATAGCGACGCTTCTAGAATCATTCAGCTCGAGTCTGATGATTCATAAATCGAGATCTCAGACGTGTCGTGGCCTTTAATCGAAATCGCTAATAATTCCATTACGCAACGTTGTTATTCGACCTTAATGCAAAAGGTGAATAAATTAACAGACTTGTTTGTATGCTTCGTCCTAGCGCAAAATGCAAGGTGCACCTTGGAAGATTTTGTGGCATGGCATATTGAAAGATTAGTCACGCCGGCCGTGGATGGCTTCACGAACAAAATGAACGCGTTGATGTCGTCCAATTAGCGATTTGGTGATTGGTTGTTAGACTTTCATTTTTTTAATGTCACACAGTCAATAAAATACGATTTATGCGTTAATAGAGACTAGATGACGTATCTCCTATATTATACAGGGTGTCTAGAATAGGAGTCTTTATTTTGCTATTAGTAGAAAATTTGTAAAATTCGACTATTATACCTTTTTTGGTTTTCAAATTAGTCGCTGCTCCATATTATTTTGGATACTTTGAAGGGCTGAACATTTTGCTTAGGTCATTATATGCAAACGTGTTCATTTTAGCTGTTATTATTTCTGCTACTTTTCTTGAAAACACCCTGTATACATATACCCTTTGTTTTTATATTTGTAATTTTTTATGTCTATATATTTCCGATACACTTTTTTTGCGTTTTGCTAATTGTGATTTCCTTTTCCAGACCTCTGGAAGGCCTGACGAGGTCATAGCAGCGGAAACGTTGGAGAACTACAAGCGATGCAACAACTCCTTCATACAGGGCGTCTTTCAGGCCCAGTACAGATCGTCGCTCAGCTGTTCCAGGTGTCGTACCCAATCCAACACATTCGACCCCTTCCAGTGCATTTCAGTGCAGCTTCCGCAGTTCCACAAGCATTCGATTTATGTTACCGTAAGTACCGGATAGTGCGGAAGCATTTTTAGGTTATATTGCGACTACAAATGTTTTAGAATTCTTTTGATAGGGACTTACGCTTGTAATATTATGTAATGGATAAAAAATCATAAGTTTGGCACTAAAACCAAGTGAATCTTTATTAAAAATAAATATTAGTACATACCACAGAAAATGTCTATTTAGAACAAGTACTATAACATTATCAAAGGTAAATAATATCTAATAATGATATTACAGTAACATTAAAACATGTTTGCCATCAAATATAATAAATATGTACATTTCTTCCAATGATTTCACATTTTGGCAGCTCAAAAAACAAAAATAGTTCGTCAATGCGGCTGGCAAAGCATATGACATTGTTGTGTTGATGGTTGCATAATAAAGGTGAAGGATAATGTCTGACATTTGGATTGTCACAACACAAGAGTGTTGTAGTGAGAACGTAAAAATAGGAACATTTCATTAAACAACAGTATGGAGTAACGTGTGTTTCACTAAATTATTTTGCAAAATTTTGACAGACCACATTCAATTGTTTGCAATGCATTAGTTAGGTCTAGTTTCAATCTCAGGCTGGTTAACGTCTCTCGTCACCTTTAGATTGATTTTTGTTGCTTTATTTAAAAATACCTTATTCAAATCAGAATTAGCAGAAAAACTTTGAACTGCTTTTGTAAAATTACTTATTTAATATCGATTTATGGTAAGCAGTTTATTTTTTTGTCAATTATATTCCTATTCCATTATTTTATGTTATAAGAGGCAATTAGCAGTTGTGTAGACATTAATTTTCCTTATGTAAACACTCTGTATATTGCTTGGCATGCACTAAAGAGATTAAGTAAACAAGGCCTCGTTTTTTGTTTGTAACGAAATGAATTCTCTTGGACTTGTGATTGTTCTGTTGAGGTGTGTGAACATATTTACAGCCTTCTTACGAAAAATAAACATTAGATAATGGTATTTTTGTACATCGTCCAATCATTCCTTAACCACAAAATTGCCCTGATAAAACGTTTAATGGTGACTGGAGTGATAAAAATGAGGACTTTGCCCACCCCTTTGTAATAAACACAGATTGCGATAAATCAATAATCTCTATTAATAAATCTGCCTAAGGTTGTGTTTTCCACGCCCAACCTTTAACCTCTATAAAAATTGGTACTTCGTTATCGACTTGCTGACCTAAAATTGATATAAGAATCATTCAAAAATATACGGAATATTCAAGTACATTCTGATTAATATAGAATAACTCTAATGCTTGTTTATGTATGATATAGTTAATATTAGTTAGTCAACCAGTCAAACTTAAGTGTTACGATAATAGATGGCGATCCCAGTCATCCTTGTCTATAGTATAAATAGGGATTTTAAAAGAGTGTCGCCATCTATGATCTTTACTACTAAGTGGACTAACTGTATTATATATGTTATAAGTAAGGCTTTAGTCAATGAACAATGTTCTCCATCAGGTGTTGTACACATCCCAGCAGCCCAGGCAGGTGCAGATTGGGCTGAACCTTCCGTCGGGCGCCACCGTGTCCGAGCTACGTGATATCCTAGAGTCTGATACCTCGATCGAACGTGCCAACATGCTCATCACGGAAATAGGCGACTCGGGCTTCCTGAGGACCTTCACCGACGCCCAGCCCGTCAGCATCATAACGGAGATTGATCCGATATACTGCATAGAAGTGGCTCAGCTTAAGGACGTTCAGGAAGAGTCGACCAGCGCTTATGTGCTTCTGTGTTGGATCAATGTGCTGGCGGAAGATAACGATTGCCAAAGATTCGGTAAGAGACAAAACGTCACGGTTATACAATACACTTGTGCTAAATTGGACGTAATTTTTTTTACAGGAAGCCCGTATACTATGCAAGTGTCGAGGGAAACTTCTTACGATGATTTGCAGAAATTGGTACTGAAGGAAATGGCCCCGATTCTGCACGACGACGTTCTGACGTCATCTCAATGTAGAGGGGTACGTAAAATCGAAGAATGACATTCGAATTTGTTTGACAAAATTATTTCAGGTATTCAAAATAAGAATCTCAGACCCCGCCTGGAACGACAACGAACCCCCTTGCTACCTAGAACCCGAACTGGAACATCCCTTGTTCATGGAAGCGGTGGATCAGGCTCTAGCACTCTGCAGCGAAGATGGAGGCCCTCCTCACGTCAAACTCGTTCTTGAATGGACGTCCGAGGCCAAGGCGTCCATAATTGCCGACGATAACGACCTGGTGGAGGAACATTCTAGCGTTAAGATGCTGCGGGCTCAGGCGCTTCACGGTAAGTTAATAAAAAAAATATTTTGGTAGAATCACGTCCAAACGCATCGTTTCGTCCAGGTGGTGCTCCTTTGACATTGGAAGAATGTCTGCGGGATTACACGGAAGCGGAAACCCTGACGGACGCCTGGCGGTGCCCTCATTGCCAGCAATATCAGCCGGTCGTCAAAACCCTTGACGTCTGGTCTCTCCCTGACATCCTCATCGTGCATTTCAAGCGGTTCAGACAGTATGTATCTCCTCTTGACTTTACGATAACTTTTTGCCACAAAAACATTAACGTTCTTCACAGTTTTGCCTATTTCAGACATGGCTTGCGAGGCGGCAACAGCACTAAGCTCACCACGATGGTGGACTTCCCCGTCTACGGCTTCGATATGACGCCCCACTTGGCCACCAAGAGGAATACTTTGAACAGGAACGAATCGTTGCCCGACAATGACGGTTCCGTCATCATAAACAACGGCTGGTCGCCCTGGAGGAGGGCGAGGAAGCAGTCGAATTCTAGCGATAATATGTACGACTTGTACGCTGTATGCTACCATCATGGGACGGATTTGGAAACGGGGCATTACACTGCTGCCTGTAAGAACCCGTACGACGGTCAGTGGTACCTGTACGATGATGCCAAAGTCGTCAATCTCAGTAATCAATCCAACGATCTAGGTAAATACAAAATACTGTAACTTTTCTTGTTTGTTAGTGTAAATTTACGGTTATATTACAAACGCTGCAATATGACACATTTTTGCAGTAACCAACTATTCTACTTTATAAGTTTTAAGAGTAAATTTATAATTCCTTTCCACAAATTTATCGGTTTTATTGTAAATTTACAATTCTTTTCTGCAAATTTACAGTTATATTGCAACTTTATGATAATATGGTAACATTTTGCAGTTGAAATGACCATTGACCATGATTTATTTACAACTGATGATTGTAAGTTTTCCAATTAATAATTTGTATATGTAAATTTTATTATTTATTTCTGTAAATTTACAATTATACTTCAAATTAATGACAATATAACAGTCTTTTGCCATTTAAATGGTCATAGTTATTCTCTTTATAATGAAATTGTTACTGTTCTGGTTCATAATATTTAAGAGTAAATTTACAATAGGTTTCTACAAGTTTATAGTTATATTGTAACTTTACAGTAATACGGCAACTTTTTACTGTTAAAATTACAATATTTAATTCATTTATGATTGATAATTGTAATTTTTCCCATTGATAATTTAAATGTGAATTTATTATTTCGTTCTGTAAATTTACAATCATATCTCAAATTATGAGAATATTGAAATTTTTTGCAGTTCACTTGATCATGTTCGTTTTATTTATGATTGACCGTTGTAACTTTCTTAAATCATAATTTTTCAGTGCATGTTTACATGTCTTTCTGTAAATTTACTGTTATATTGTATAATAGTTATTTTTTGCGGTTATAATGAATATTCTACTTGCTATTAACAGTTACAATAATGACTTGTAAATTTTACGTGTAAATTTACAATTCCTTTTTGTAAATTTACATTGATGTTACGTTGGAGTAATATGACAATATTTTGCAGAGGTGATGGGCATATTTGTACACATGATTGATGACAATTATGTAGGAATTTTAAGTGTAAATCTACATATTTTTCTGTAAATTTCCCTTTATATTGCTTCTTATAGTAATATGAAAAGTTTTTTTAGTTGCATATTTATTTTATTTATGATTTAAAAGTAACAGCTGCCACACTTCTTATTCTTTAAGTGGGAATTTACAATTTCCGTAAATTTATATTTGCTGACTGTATGAACATAGAAATGTGTAAATTTACAATGAAATTGACTGTTCTGTATAGATTATTGTGTACATTGTTTTTAGCAAACTTTATATTTGTTAAAGGTTCGTTGCTCGTGAACAACAGTGCCTACATCTTATTTTACCAAAAGCGGAACGGCATATACGTAGGATCCAGCTCGAATTCCAGCAGCGCGGCGAGCACCAGCTCGGTGGGGTCTTGTCAGGACCATTGGGTGTCACGGATGCCGCGATTCGTCCCTCCCAAATACGCCATCAAGCAGAACGAGACCAAACCCTCGCCCAAAGAGGATATCTTCGAGGAGAGACAGCACCACGCCGACGTCAACGAGGACGACGAGGAAACCTCCAAGGCCGCCGAGGAGGTCGCCCTGCGGAATTCCCAGAATACCCTTCACAGCAGCTGCAATAGCGTTCGGAAGTCACTGGAAACGAAATCGACCAACACGGCGCCGTCCGATGTCGCCAGGAATTCCCCCAGCTTGTCCCAGTTGAGCGTCAACAGCGTCCGGACCCCCGTAGAGCCGAGAAAACAAGTTTACACCACCAGCATCTACATTAACTCGACGGGGAACTTGAACGTGGAGTCTGCGAATAACAAATCGCCAGTTCTCAGTATGCACAGGGTGAACGGCGTGGCGCAGGACGAGCCGGACGTTTTTTTAAGGGAGAATTGCGTCGATAAGAGGAAAGACGTCGTTTACACCACCACGGCTGCGATACACAGGCATTCGGATATCGGTTATCCGGCGAAGGTGGCCGAGCAGCGGAGTCAATTTAATTTTGTAAGTATGTTTTTGACCTACTTTTTTTTTACAGTTTGTGACTTTTCTTTGTGGTACAGCTGTGGTCAATAAATGGAGAGGAGTTAAATGTTAAAATTTTGTTTGTTTTATTTAAATCGTGCCATAGAATCAGAAAATAAATTTGATGTGTCGAGGTTGCCATGTGGTGGTACAAGTTAATAAGGCGTTATTGTTTCTAGTCTTTTCATCAGCATTGTCGATTTACTGTAGAAGTTCATCTCTCGTGTTCGATTCAGTGGTAGAGACTAATAATTTCATATTCCCACAAATCAAATTCGACTGGACTTAAATTTGGACTTCTAGGTGTCCAGGAAATCGGTTCGTTATACCCAATTTGTTTATTGGGATAAGAAAGTGATGCAAATCATGCTTGGATTGATTTTTGGTGTTCTGAATGTGCGAATATGAATGTTCTATTCTTGGTGTATATAATATGGGTAGATTTTTTCGGAGAGTATGATATGACATAATAAGAAACATTTTCTTGATTTGTTATTGATCGGGTACTCATAGAAGGATTTTCCTCCATGGTGTGCATAATATTTCCCTTGAAATAACCATATTTATATTGACAATTGTAACTGTTCCGGTTCTGAGAGTAAATTTACAATTCTATAAATTTACATTTATACTGTCACTTTATGTTGAAATGACCATGACCATGATTCATTTATAACAAATGATTGGAAGTTTTCCATTTAGTAGCTTGTAAATTTATTATTTCTTTCTGTAAATTTACAATTATACTTCAAATTCATGTCAGTATGGCAATTTTTTGCAGTTTAAATCTCCAATTGTTTTCATAACTTTTAAGAGTAAATTTACAATTCCTTTCTACAAATTTACAGTTACAGTAGAACCTCGATTATACGTGCGCGGCTGATCCGTGCGGCGGATTCTTCGTGCCATGCGATATTTCTGACTGCCCGCTATCCGTGCGCGGATTATCCGTGGCGGGCCGAAAAAAGCGCTCTGAAACAAAAACAAGGACGGGTCCGCTTGTTTATGGCATACGCAATACGCATTATTTACTTACGCAGTCTAGCATTTGGTCCGTTTACGTGCAGACAAAATGAATCGGCAAAGAGTCAATGAAAAGCGCAAACGTAAATATGTTAATTTTCGTTTTACATAATGTACATATGTATGCATTTAATAGGTATGTGTAATAAAGTTCATATTTTTAGCAAAATTGGTGAGTTTGAGCGTTATTTCGATTAACCGTGTTTTCGATTATCCAGCAACGATTCGGTCCCGGCCGGCCCGGAAAATCGAGGTTCTACTGTATACTGTAACTTCACAGTAATATGGCAACTTTTTACTGTTGAAATTACCATATTTAATTCATTTACGATTGATAATTGCCATGCTTTCCATTGATAATTTTTAAATGTGAATTTACTATATCTTTCTGTAAATTTACAGTTATGTTTCAAGTTATGAGAATATTGCAATTTTTTGGTGTTCAAATGGTCATGTTCGTTTTATCTATGATCGATCGTTGTAACTTTCCTAAATCAAAATGTTTCAGTCCATGTTTACAGTTTCTTTCAGTTGTAGGAGAAAATCTTATGAATTTAAATATTTAGTTATGTTAAGTTGGTAGTTTGGTTACTGGTGATATTTTGTGCTATTATGTTGACTGACTGTTAAGAGAAGAGGGGAAAAAAGATGGCGAAGAGAGATGTTAGTTTTTTGATGGTGTGAATAAAATAGTGTTAAAAGTCTAAGAAAATTATTGTTTTATTAGCCGCCAGGACTACTTGACACCCCCCTACACTGTAAATTTACAATTATATGGAATTTAACAATTGCCGATGGCACCATTGAATTTCTTCATTTACTTTGCCATTGTTGCAAAAATTTTGAGAGCAATTTTCTTCCTGGATCGAACTGATCTTTCTATATAACCTTCTGCAACGGATGTGGATTTTCATCCATCGTGGCGTGGATTTATAATTTTTCCGTCAGATTCGGCTCAAAATGTAGCAGAAAATGCCTTAAACAGTATCCTGTGAATTTTGCTTTGGGAAGGCCCCAAATGGCGCGATCTTTTGTGATATTCTAAGACTGATCATTTATCTAAAAATGTTGTACTCTTGTTTGTAGTCGAAAAAACATTCGTTTGCGAGGAATTCGACATATACATTTTTTGGACATATTGGGTGAATGCCGTTTCTTTTACGGTGTAAGAAAAGTGTGCTTTGAAAACAATTGAGTGATAGCTGTCATAGTATTGCTTCGATGGTAATTTCATACTTTGCGCTTTGCTTACTTATTTTACCTTTGGTAGAACAATTTTCGGACTGGTCGCCATGTCGTCGGTTTAGCTTCTTTGACGTTTGACATATCGCTCTCTTCACCTATCTATCATGTGTCTCTGGAAACGTCAAGAAGGCTTCCGGAAATTGTTTTACCAAGGTTGCGTTGCTGCTCTTATCTTGTATGAACAAAGCGTAAGGTTTGAAGTTACCATCAAAGCAATACTATCATTCAATTGTTTTTTAAGCACACTTACATCATAAAAGAAATGAAATTTGCCAGCATGTCCAAAAAATGTATGTCTATTTTGTCACAAACGGTTGCTTTTTCAACTTCGCACAAGAGTACCAAATTTTTATACAAAAAAGTTATGATAATTTTTTCACGTAGCGCATGCTCACGCGTCTAAGGTTACAATTGAGGCTTTGCAAACTAGATACATAAATAACTATTATTGACCACAAATGTATTATAAAGTTGTGATGGTGTGCTAATTTGGAAACTTGTCGTAGATGTCGCCTCAACCCACGAGGAAGCTGCACTCGTTACCGCAATCCATGTAAACGTAAGGAAGTAGTAGTTTAAGAAGAAAAAATGTATTTATGTAAATATTTATTTAAGCACATGAAGTAGTCGTAATATAGTTACACCGTTGCCTTGTAGCAATACATACAAGAACTCCTGTTTTTCCGATGTATCTATGAATTTGGGTTTTTTAAATTATTATTTAATTAAAAGTGTTTTGTTTTTAATATTTTATGGTTAGTTGTTTTTGTTTTGAAATATTTTATAGTACCGTGTGCAGATTTTATCTACTATTAAGTAATTTCTTGTTTGTTTATGAACTTTCCCCAAGATATACTACTGAGCCAATGCGTAAAGTGTACGTTGGACACCGCAAAGCGTCATAATGGTGATATTAATAATAATTATGATAATATTTATTCTAAATATACCGTTTTTTTTTCATATTTTTGTTTTTTCTGTTTTATATGTTACAGTTTTATTATTAATATAGCTTGCAAGGGCGATTAGGCTTAAAAAAATTGCGTGCTGTTCAAAACGGGGAATGTTTCCAGACGTTCCTCTAGGTTGTAAAAATTGATATCATGTAATGAAAATTTGCTAGTCTTGCGGAATTTAATACTTACATGAACGTTTTCTATGTGTGTTTATATAAAAAAATTATATATCTTTCCATTTGTGTACATTTAGTAGCGTAGTAATATTGTAACATGTAAAACGTGCCTTATATAACTATATTTGAATTTTTGTTTACATCACCAGATCAATAAACATTGTGTATAAGGATGCTTTTTATTTCACTCCTATTCCCAGAAAAAAATCAATTATTCTTGGGATGTTGCATGTTTTGCAATATCGCATAAAAATAACATCACAATTACTTAATTATATATTTTTTCTTGTTTTTACTTAAATTACAAAATAAAATCCTTAAAATTTATGCTTGGGAACAAATCTGAAAATTAGTACACCCTGTACATTACTCAAATATGAATGAGCCAACCTTTGTCGTCTATCATCCTTGGATTACTCCTGTACCATTTACTAAACACAACGGTGTATGTTTGGTTGCCTAACACCGCACTTTATGGACGCCATCTGTAAATGATTTGCCTAACCTTGAACGAATTTTCAGTTTCGCTTGTGAATCGGTAGTGAGTGGGTGTATGTTTTTCGACTCTGGTTTATTTGGATTATTAACTTCATTTAAGGTAATTACCAATGTTTTCTTATATATTTGTACCACTAACGCCGGTAGTTCGACTACTCGGCCACTTTGAATTGTACTTTCATTGATAGCAAACGTAAAAAAAGCGTTTTAGTAGCGTTTACAAGATATCCGTAAGACCTCTTACATGAATCATCTGAAACGAGTAGTAAAGACTGAAAAAAGGGGTTGTTCTACTTTCAGATTTTATTACTTTTACAGGCGGAAGCCGTGTTTAAGTAATTAAATGCCCAGCGTGGTAAATACTCATTTTTATAACGCAATTTACTCGAGGGGCAAAAAACAAAACTTTCTTTTGTTTTGTTAAGATCCAATGGAACAGCGATAGATACATTTATTCGATATTATTAAAATCACTTAGCCATCGATTTTTTTTTTAATTATCAGTATTGCACACACGTTTTGTTATTTTTTTTCTCTCGAACCTTGCTAGTTGAATTAAATCAATAAATTGTTGCGTTCTTGTAGCATTGTATGGCAATGCACGGAATAATAATTAAACTATTAATTGGAACGTGTTTCTACGTTCGAAGTAATTTTATTTACTTAATTTTCTAATCACGATATGTAGTGACGTGCTCCGTAGAACATTTAAATATGTATTTGTGTGTTATCTTTCAAATTTATAGTCTTTCGATTCTGTAATGACATCAAATGAGCTGGGATGTATAATGGGATCCTTATCTGTTATCTATTTATTTTAATTTTCGTGTAAGTACCAACTGGTGTGTGCTTAGGCTCTCAGCCCCTATATTAGTCACTCGGGTATAGAATTGTTTACCGATTATTCATTGGAATTTTTGTATATCTTCATATATCTTGGAAGAGGTAGAATTTAAACTAATTAGCTATTTGTTTTTGTATTAAATTATGTACATATTCGTTAATAGTATGACGTAGGACTATTTTCTGTATGTATATAATGATTTGTCATTCTTTATCTTTTTGTTGATGTAGATTCTCTTGTTTTAACGTAAATAAATCTATATACGAGGTTTATAGTTATTCCTTAATACGAAACAGTACCTAAATCAGCACAAAGTAATATTTTGTGTTTGGTATTGTCTTTAACAATCATACAATCAATATTTGTAAACAAAATATAGCAGATGATAAGGTTGGCAGAAATTACATAAAATATTAAGTATACATCTATTGACAGGGTAAAATAACGTTCTATACACAACGTAGTAGCTCAAATGCCAAAAGGGAGCAACACAAAAGGTCTTTATTATGTATTCTTAAAAGAGAAGTACCTAATGCCTGGTTTTAGTGCTACAACACGGTCCTTGCAAATTGGGCTGGCCTTGTTCGTTCAAGATTTCCAGACGTTCAAATTCATTACAGAGTTCTATAAATTTAAAGGTCAAATACCGTGTAGGTATGATTTTGAGAGCTTTTTGACTCAATTTTGAGTACTTTAGAATAATTTTTGATAATTATTTACAACAGCGTAAAACTCTCATCTTAAAAAAATTCCTACTCCCTATTTTCGAGCGTGCTGATCACGAATCTGAAGTCAGATTTCGGCGCTCGTATATAACTTAAAAACATTTTTTCAAATTTATATACATTACTTTAGGTTGAAGTTGCAATATAACCTCTATAAATTTTGACAACAGTATGACGATGAAATGAAGAAGGTAGAGGGGGCAGAGGTCTTATTTTGCAATTTCAACCTAATGTAGTGTATAAATAGAGTTTATAATTTCGAAATTAAAGCAATTGTCGAGGTAATTTTATCAAGTGCGAAACCCTTGTCAACATCAGCGGATGCCAAAAACAAGTGGTGGATATTTTGTTGCTAATTTGTACCACCAGTTTCAATTTTGTACCTAGTGACGTTTTCGAGAAAAATGGTGGCCGCTAGCGTAATATTACGCTAGCGGCCCATCGAATTACACCGCAACTAACAACGATAAGCGATTTTTGTACCATATCTTGTTGCTCGTCGAGTACTTTCTGTCAGTGTACAGTTTTTTTTAATATGAAAAATTGCCCATTCGACTCATACTGTCAGTTAAAAATTTGTTGCTGCTTTGCGATCGTCTAAAATGAAAAATAAAATATCGTCGCCAAAAACAAGTGGTGGATATTTTGTTACTGTTCTGTTGCTAATTTGTACCACCAGTTTCAATTTTGTAGCTTGTGCCGTTTTCGAGAAAAGTGGTGGGTGCTAGAGTAACATTACGCTAGCGGCCCATCGAATTACTCCGCAACTAACAACGATAGCAAATCGTTTTTTGTACCATATTTTGTTGCGTTACAATGTTACACCAGTGGAAATATCGAGGAGGTCCTCGATATTTTCTTTAACTTTGACTCGGTTTTGGGTTTTGAAATACAAAAATTAACTGTAAACATCCAAATGATTTGTCTACGCCTCCACAAATGTCAATGTCCGCGTAGTATCTTGTGGAAATGGAAGCCTGCCAACCCCTAACCACTTCTGGCGATCTCAGATAGGACTTACGATCTTTATTTCGATTTGATGGATTCACTCCAACAACATATTAATCATAATTCATGAGTTCAACCGATACATTCGTCATTTTCGACAGAAACAGATAGCCTCTAGAGGAAATAATAAATGATAAGTGATACGGAAATTCCGATTATCTCGGCAACTTTGTTTTGGGCAACGAAATACGATAATAGATGCATCATCCAGGAAATGATGCACCGGACGATGAACTGGATTGCCTCAGAGATGATGAGAACTTCTTGTGTAGTTCTATGACTCGTTCTATAAGTATACAGGGTGATTTAGATCTTATCTATTTTTTTTTATTAATGTACAAGAGCACATAAACAACTTACCTGATGATTTATGTACAGGGTAATTTTAAATGAAGTAGCAAAAGTGAGATGAGGTGCATAGGTGAAAATAAGTCGATTTAACTCAACGTACCTATATGCCAAGTCGCATAATAAAAAAGATACAGGGTGTCAACGTCAAAATTTTATTTTCGATATTGTAGATAACTTCTTAAAACATTCAAATATTTACATAAAATTTGTAAATCAGGGGTTTTTGCGGGCGAGAAACTCAAATTTGTTTCTAATTTTGACGTTATTAGTATAGGGCGTCACTTATAGCACATCATGTTTCTTTTAAATGACAACTTTTTTGCTCCTTAGTGTATCCATTTGGCTATTGAAACAATCGATTCTCCTACTTGTTACATCTGAAAAAGGTATACCTTGTTGAAGTCGTTAGAAGTAGCAGGTTTCGAAATAATCATATTTGAAATATTCAGTGCACCGATTGAAAACTGTTATTGTTTCAGATAAAGTGCCTTTTCTACTGAAAATACCGCAAAATGTTACTTGAAAAAGTTGTTAACGGTAAATTATGGAGATATGCAAAATTTCAAAAAAATCAGTCTTTGATTAAATCTTTGTGCTTTGTTGAAAAATGGTTTTATCAAACCTCGCCGATCTGTGATCTCATTTTTGCTACTTCATTTAAAAACTCCCTGTATAAGAATCACAAAGAAAAAATTGAATATTTAAAAAACGGATGCCAGGTTCAGAAAGCCAAATTAACTCTACTGATTTTTTCTCTTTGAACAATGTTTAATAAATGTGCTTTTAGCATGGTTTCTGTAGGTATATTCAATATTCTTTGATTTGAACCACTTTATTTTATCTGCTTTACCATCCAAACTTTGGATACAATTTACCTCGGAATTTACCCATGTTTCATCCATCTAATAGATACATATTTTTGTCAGATGTACGCAATTGTCTTAGTTTCTCTAAATCCGTATCTTTTTCTCCACACTACATTTTGTCTTTTTTAATGAGCAGTGTTTATTTTTTTTTATTTAAACCAAACTTCTAAACTACTCATTTATCTGCTCTCCACTCTCCTCACCAACTTATCCTCTTTCAGGTTCAAATTAAAATTCTGTCTATATACCCACTTCATTATTTTCTAAATTACAAGTTGGGCTTGCATAACCGACGGCGTCGTCTGTAAGATTTTAATTGGTTCACACGCGGCCTGAAGCATATATTATTATTATCGCGGTAGAAATACTATAAATATGACATGCATTTTATTGGGCAAAGTAACCTTGATATGCTGTATCGGTAACGGGTCGTTCTCGTTGAAAACAAAGAATTGCATGGGAAAACTGACGCGGATGGTGTTGTAACGTGGTGCAATATTCTTTCAGATATATACAGGGTGGACGAAACAAAAGCAATTTGTGACCAGCGTAAAATTACAAATAATGTGTAACAGTCAATATAATATGCAGGATGTCTCTTATTAAGAAATTATTAGAAATACAGTAATAATAATAATTTTGTGTAGGATTTTTTCATCCATTCTGTAAAAGTGTATTGTTCACCCATCATCTAAACGTGTATTGCAATGTAGGTATTTTATTCGCATTAGAAAGTATGGTGAATAATTTTGCTAAAAATACTACATAATTATTCTTGAAACATCAGTATATATTCCTTGGTTTTTGCACATATATTTGTAAATTTACCTATAGACAGAAGATAGCTTTTGCCAGAAAAAAATTGCCATATAAAGCACAAAAAATATGATAATTTTTTTAGCTGTGGCAGTGTGGCATCCAAAATATTTAATTATGAACGAGGAACAAAACGTGGGTTCCAATTTTGTACACCACAAATTTTACAAAGTCAAAGTACGCGTGTGTCCACGGGAATAAATGGACTAACTGCAGCCCTTGGCTTCCCCTATCTTTTAATTAGGATAAATGAATTTTACCATAAGCCTTAAATCTAACCTAAATTGTATGTCCCCGTTGGGGACCGGGTTCGTGTTATATTTAACAAGGCACCCTGATCGTTTACACTAAATCTCAGCTAGAAATTCGTTCTGTCGCATGTGGATTGTCCAGAGATCAAAAATAGTCGACATAGAAATGATCGAGGAATGAATATCGTCACTTGAAACATTGGATTGATCTAACCGTAGAGTTTACTCACACTATAAAAAGTATTATACAAGGTACTCATTCTCCAAATGCAATAGACATAAATATAGAATACATCGAACTTCAGTTTGATTAAGCCTTTAACGTATCCACTGTAGTATTGCGTATGTTGAAACTGTTATAAAAATCATTTTATTATTTTATACGGTTTATAGTAATAGTGATTTTATACTATCTTTCAGTGCAATGCTTCCTTTCGTCACTCTTCATCGCCCTACGCGACATATTTCTTTTAATTTCTTTTTGGTACTGTGAAATATTTTCTATTAGACTGTATGCTGTATTTGTACACAGTGTTTTCGAAAAGTAACGAATAAATTCATTATTTTTGAAATTCAGAAGTTTTCGAAAAAAAAACCTGGCACGTGGCTTTTGTTTTAAAAGAGGCACTTTTTGATATACGACCCACATTTGAGACGTCATCGACAAGTTTTTTAAATAGCAACCTCCAATTTTGACCAAGCCATTTGAAAGAGCGTGTCATTCTACATACATACATCATGAAAAATTATAGTGTTACATAACAAAAATTTCAAGAAAATAATGTTTGAAGATTTTCAAATTTAATTTTCGCACTTCTGAAAATGATAATGATTATGTTAAAAAACGACTAAATTAAATGTTCAAATTGTGCACCGTTGGCTGCCCGACAGTAGCCAAGACGATTAATAAATTCTTTTTGGACATTATCAATAACTTCAGTAGGTATACGATGTATCTCGTGACGAATTCTTGCTTTTAAATCTTCTAAATTAACCGGTCTAGTAACGTATACTTTGCTTTTTAAGTATCCCCACAAGAAATAATCTAGGGGTGTCAAATCAGGCAATCTGGCTGGCCACTCAATCGACCCCCTTCTCCCTATTCAACGTTTCGGGAACAGCTCATATAAATAAGCACGGACAGGTGTTGCATAATAGGGAGGTGCACAGTAAGGACCCAAATTGAAAAATTTTATATGAAGATCCCCCCTCTGAAATGACTTGTGGAATACACTGGTAAAATATTTGACCATCATTCTGGAACACCCTGTATATCAAGTGTTGAGACTTTCCCCGATATCAAATAATGTAAACCAAAAAGGAAAATCGTACGAAAATCCGTGAAATCCGTGCCCATGAGAACTAGGCTTAACACGGTTCGCGACTTCTGCTAATGGCATCAGCGTAACACGCGTTATGTAACACCATACCATACAAAGGTCGGGGTTCAAGTGAAAAATGGCCCGATTTAATGGACGCGGCAATTACGGCTGTTTATGCGAGGCAATCAAGGCGCTTGTGTTGCTCACAGATTTCCGGAAGCTGTTAATTCTGATAAAATTACATGTTCCACTGTCGGGCGGCACCAGAGAGCGGTCTGGCGTCGGTGGGTCCATCTAAAATTACTTCTTGTACGTACAGGATGCAACTAAAACCTTCGATCAAATGCCTACATATTTAATGAATTTTTTATTGTCTTAAATAATCTTTCATATTTTTTTTTATTTGGTTTTATTTTACTGGTCTCAGTTAATGTATTGTAAACAGCTAAATACGTGGGACGATACAGTTCACACCCTTTCTAAAAATGCAACTGAACTGAAGTTGCGGTACTAGTTTTCTTAAGATTGACAAAAGTCAAAAGTTCCTTTTTCAATTTGTTCAACCTGTGTAAAATACTCTTCGAAAACATCTGCGTTCATGTCTTCGTGATAGTCACCTGTATTTTTAGATTTAAATAAAAGTAAACCGCCATCTACAAAACCACTGGCACTACCTATATGTGTCACTATTAATCTTCGCCCTTTACCTGAAGGTGCCTTGAACCCTGTTGAAAGACCACTCAAAAATGCTTGTCGTTTTATAGTATTAGCAAATTTGTAAGTGCCTCCTCTATTTATTGTGGGTTTTATTCTTTCACTTATTATTACTTACACGAGCCGTCACTGCCTCCGTAACACTATAATCTCATTCTTTATGAAGCTTCACAAAAATCAAAAGGAATCATAAATGAACAACAACCATGCAATGTGTGTTAAAAATATATGACTATGTCGTTAATAATTTTACTTGTACGTGTACATAACGCATGTTTCGACCTTTTGGGACTCGTCAGCAACATCGTGACACCTACACGCATTTTCAGATGTCATAACACGTATTTTTCCTCATAACAACGAATCCATCAGCCCGTCGACACTCGCAAAGGCCGTTACTGCGGTCGGGACCGTTTGTTTCTTTTCCCAAGTAATTTGTGTACCGCTATCTGGAGAGTTAAGGCCGTAATTAGTTTAAAACGTCTTAAATGCATTTATCTTCGTTGAGTTGTGTTCGGTACAATTACATCAATTAACAAAGCGTCAAGCCCATTTATTTCTCGGTTAATACGCCTGTGGAGTGTTAAGTTATTGGTGGATTGGAATTTATTTCCCCTTTGGATGCTGGTAGAGCCCCGAAGCTCACCCAAGTCGGCGCTCCGCGCGTAATCCTGTTAAATATCGCTGTCATAATATTACAGTACGTTCATAAAGTAACGCATAAATTCATTATTAACTAAATATGCCCCAGTGATCTCTGTGGACGTTAAAGACACGTTTTAGAAACCGACAAACGTCACAGCCTAACACCTGAACATTTACAGCAGTTGTTGGTTATTCCATTTTATTCTAGTACTACAAGCGAATAGTTTTAAGTAGAATGTTTTGCGGTCCTCGCATTTCCACATTGAAAGGAAAATCACACCTGTAATCCACCCCCTCTTCAGGTGATTTCACCTTCCTCGCGCCCTCTTTCTTAAAGTTAATCAACCCGGCATGCGGTCGCTCTTACCCCACGTCAAGAACGCCCGTTCAGACGGAAGGAATAGTAGAAAAAACCACACCTAACCACGATACAGACTAACAGGATTCTATTTCAAGATATCTTCGCCACTCGACATCGAGCAATCACCGTCTTGTCTGCCTTTTCGCATTCCGGCGATTCCGAGGGAATAATTGTGATTCCCCTCGACGAGGAATTCCTTGAGAAGGCCACGGAGACGATTTATGTTAGAAACAACGTCCTCGGGAATGTTGTCGTGCCTCCTTTCATCCCGGTTTAAATCCGCGTGCTATTTATGTTTTTATTAACTCGAGAGGGTATTTTGATACCGCTGTCGTCTTTTCTTTCTGCTGTTTCCGTCGTCTGCGAACTCGAGTAGTATTTGTGTTTTTTAGTAATTTTAAACCGCTCGTATATCGTTAGCACACATCGTTAGTTATGTCCTGGGATCGTTGGTCGTATCAATAAAACAACTTGTTTGATTTGTTTTACGTACGTTTCGGGTATTTTATTACCCGTATTATTATTGTTAGTTATGTTATACAAGGAGTGGACCATTAATAATATGCCATAGAGCAGAGGCAACATCTTTGGGATAAAATATGACGATATGGTTAAATATGTCTTGCTGTGGAAACTGATATAGGGTGTCAAAATTGAAATTAATTTTTCGCTCAACCTATTTTTACCAAATTTGGTAGAGAAACTTTTTTGGAAAAAACGATGAAAAAAGGAATCATAATGTATGTACTAAATCAGGTTCGGCCGTAGAGGACGCCATACCTGATGATGAATTTCTGTCTTATTTTTTGTTGACCAAACGATCTGATTATTACTGAACTCAACTACAAACGAAATCTGTAGTTCCTCGAAATTTAAAGTAACATCATAATACTTCAAACGGGTACTTAAAATCGTTTTGAAGTAAGTTTCATGGTAGACAGGAACAGTGAAATAACTGAAAAAAATCAAATTTAGGATGGGGTTTTTGTTACAAATTAAAATACACATTTAAAAATGTCATAAACTTTAACATTATACAGTTCGATATAACTTTTTTCCTAAATTACAGATACGAACTGCTCATATCTCTGCCACTGGATGTTCAAAGTGCTTGATATTTTTACATTTTATGATACCTTAACTAACTACACTGTATACCAAGTATGACTTAAGACTTAAATATCTCCGTTACTTTAGTAATTAGGTATACCAAAAAATCTAATTTTTTCTTCAAACTTTAACACCCTGTATCTTCCTTATAAAGCCCCAAAATTATAACTGTTATACAGGGTGAGTCAGTCATAATGTCAATAATTTTAACCACGTATTCGGGAGGCCTCATAAAGGCAGAAAATCGAAAACAAAATTTTTACTCGACCTTTAAAAAAATAAACAAATCACCCTATAAAAATCGGTAACACGACGCTCCTGGTGCGCTACGAACTTTCTGATGACGCACCCATACGACAATCGAATGCCGGATTAAACATCGTTGCCACATCATGTTTACATACATAATATCGTCTAACACTTTAGCGTGTTACTCAAATTTACCCCCATTTAGCACTTCCCGCATTTCTTTCCCCCCAAATTTGTAGATAACGCCACACAAAGCAGTGGTTTGTTTATTTCGGTGTCGTGTATTCGTCGTAAATTCACAATGCATAACTTTACAAATTCCGAATATGCGGAAATGGTAGTGTTATACGGAGAATGTTTACGAAATACGAATGCCGTGAACTTTGTGTAAGTGTCTTCGCGGTACGTGTTCTGTGAAACTGCGTCGGGTGATAGAGACTGTTTTAACTGACCCTAATTTTATTAATAAAGTGCTATGGACGGATGAGTGCAGTTTTTACTCGAACTGGCATTTTAAACAGGTTAGTACCATACTACTTAAAAAACAATAAATTTCTAATAAACTGCCATTATTTTTCAAAGTTCTACTTACTCTCGAATATAGGTATGTTAGGTTAAATCAATTTATTTTCACCTAAGGAATCTGTGGTCTAATTTTTGCTACTTCATTTAAAAACACCCTGTACATATAATATAGTTGGTCAACCAGTCAAACTTAAGAGTACAAATAATAGATGGTGATACTCTTGTAAGATCCAAGTCATCCTTGTCTATAGTATAAATAAGGATTACATGCATTTTCAAAAAGTATCGCCTTCTATTCGTTTTACTCTCAAGTTTGACTGGTTGACTATTCATTGATAAATTTACCAGACGCCTAAATCAGTCCAGGCAGCCTTCCTTATGCTAATTACCCGTATGACTCGGATATAACCGCCAAAAGCGCCACACTCCCGGTCTCCCTGGGCTTATATTTCGGCCGTCTCCGGCCCGTCCGGGCATGGATTGGGGCCCCCTTTCGCGTGCACACAAGAGCAGAGGGTGGTGTGCCCTGCGAAGCCCGCGATCGATTCGACGGTGCCACGCCCTTTTCCAGGGTCGCCGTGTTGCTGCAGAAACGCAGCCGTAACTGCGTAAACATTAGAAAGGGTAAAAAAAACTGGAATATGGATCAGATCCTGCTCGTGGAAGTAATGGGATGAACACAGTTCACTTGGAGGATGCAGTATCTACCGTTTAACCGTTTATTGGGTTGGGTATAGAGGTTACATGTACAAAATGCATGGAAGTACTTTATAGTCATCTACAGTACTCTGCGGTACACCACAACAATCTGCAGTACAGCACTCTTTATTTAAAACAGAGAAAGGAAAAACTGTATTAAAATAGTCCTTGCTACATTGGTAGTTCAATATACACGGTGTCCCAAAATAGAAGGCCGTACCATTAACCACTTATTCTTTGGACAAAAATAATGCGACTTTTCTTATGCCATTTTTTATTTGGGCGCCCCTGCTTCAATATACAGGGTGTTAAAGTTACATTTTAAAAAACTATTTTTGTTAATAATCCCATTCTTTTGTAAGTTACACACTTGAAATTTTGCACGTACTTTTATCTTATTCCGGCATATTTTTCATGTAATTTTGGTGAAAAAATCGAAGGGTGAATGGAGGTAATTGAGGGATCCAGTACCCTTTATCCCCTCCAATTATTACTAAGTATGTAGATTTTTCTTAAAATATCAAACGTAGAATTTTCTTGTGCAGGTACGTGCAAAATTTCAAGTGTATCTTACAAAACAATGGGATTATTAACAAAAATAGGTTTTTAAAATGTAACTTTAACACCCTGCATATTGAAACAGGAGCGCCCCAATAAAAAATGACATAAGGAAAGTCGCATTATTTTTGTCCAAATATGTGGTTAATGGTATGGCTTTCTGTTTTGGGACACCCTATATAGGGTGGCATGCTAAAATCGAGATCATCCCGGTCTGTAGTTCAGATAGATAGTAGAGAATCATCAAGTTAAGTAGCTTGATATTTTTAAAAGCTACTTGATGATATTTTAAAGTCTTGGGTCGTAGTGCGCTGGGGAATGTACTAGATGACGATAACGGCTTGTTGTATTGGGTGAAAGGTTTCATTATTAGGCACGTAAACCATTGGTTATCGTTAACTGTAAAGTCCCGAGCTCCAATGAATAAATGAAATTCTTCTCAATTTCTTGATACCATGTTTAAAATTAGTTGTATGTCGCTTCAATGAACATTCAGTATATACAGTGTGTCACAGAATATACTTGTTTTACGAAACAAAGGAAATTAAATGTATAAACCTATACATACCGTACCTATAGAAATAATTCTTGAACTAACTATTAATGTATTGTCAACTTAAATCATTTCACATCATTATAAATTTTAATTGTAACTTTTTTACTTCCTTTATATACCCTTCTGCCATGTTCGTTGCTTCCCATCCACCATGTCTTTTAAGAGTGGTGATGTCTGATTCTGCATCAGCTAGTATCATAGCAGACATTGTCCGGAAAAAGTGGTCGGTGTAATTCCCAACATTCGGCAATTTCAAAAATTCTGCAATTTTTTCAGAGAAACTCGCTATAGAATTTACACACACGCATTTTCTTGCACACTTTCCGTTTCTACATCCTAGGAAGAATCTTGAATGCTTAATTGGTGACGAACGAAGAGAGGAATATTTTCTAAACATTTCGACAATATTGCCTCCCTCGATATTCCCGTTAGGAAATAGCAAATTCTCTTCTCACGTTCGTCTTTGTATTGGGAATCTCTATCAATATATATATTCTCCCATGTCTTCAAGCCAAGCTGAAGAAATATTCTTTACGACGGCATGCCCCACTGATACCAATAATCAACACTAGGTATTTAAAATAAGAAACAATTTCATATTTGAAGAGAAGTGTGAAAATTTCACTACCTTCATCATCAAGTAGTAGACAATCTACTTCTTTCAAAAATTTATCAACTTGTCAGTTTCTTAAAACAATAGACTTCTTGAATCTATCTCCTACCAATTTGTATTTAAGGAATAAAACTTAGGAATTTATTTATACTCGAATCAAGAATTCAGACGTCTTACGTCACGGCTGACGTTACACATTTGTTTTTATTGTCAACGTAATTTTCGATATTTGGTCGCGTTAAAAACAATGTTTTATTGCAATTTAGTGCAATATATGATGCAAACTTTTAGTGTAGTATATAGTTTTATTACTATCAGTTGCAGTTTCTTAAATATTTTGATGAAAATATAACGAATTGTTCATTTGTTCGTATGACGTAAGTCGTCTGAATTCTTGTTGCGAGTATATGTCAATATTCTTTTTCACTACCAATGTTGTTCTTATCATTGAGTAAAGACTCCAGAACTCTGGTATACTTTGGATTTTTTTTCAAAATAGGCTAGTGATAACAGTTACTTTCTTTTGACGATTCCGGTCTTCAAATAAGCGATACGCTTTTCCATAATTGTCTTTGGATTTGGAATGAATCGTGATTTTAAATGATTCTTTATCATCTTTCATATTATCGTTGTAAGCAGAAGACTGACAATTTTCATAAATCATGACACAATAATATTAACGAAAACTTAATAAATAAACTCGTTTTTACAAATACATTTCAAAAATAAAAATAGAACTGCAATAAAATGCAAGATTGCGATATGAAATTGCAAACTAAGATACAATTAGGGTTAAATAAAAGCTCATGTGACGAGATTTGTTCGTACATCGTTTTTTGTATCAGTATTAATGAAAATTGACATTTTCCAGAAAATTTTTAAAACTGGAACGTATTGTAGCATTGCAATCTGTCAGCTACTGCTGCTAACCTAAAAGTATTTCTAGTCATAGTAGTAATGTGGTTAGTGCGTTTCCTTTTTCTCTAATGCTTGCTCGATATTTGCGAGTGTACAGAAAGAAAAATGGGACGATTTATAGTAACCATGACCAGCTGCATGATGTTAATGTATGGCGAATCTGAGCTAAACTTTAGCTACCAGACGTTTGCACGGTAAACTATTCTCGCAAGCAACATAAGCCGTTTTGAACACTTGTAACTATTATTCTGTGTTCTGAAAAGAGCTCTAAGATCTAAGGAAATATAATAATAATAATATCTCTACCCCTCATTCTAATCACGAGGATTAGCCCAGAAGTCGAAGACTTGTGCCGGAGAGGGGGCGGCATATTATTATTAAGCAGGCCGCATTTGCGCCCAGGAACGACTTACGTTGGTAGGCCCTAACCACCATTCAGTGCAGGAATGAGGTAAACCGGGAAAACCTCATTAATTAGGAGGGTAGTCAAACGTCAACCGGTATCAATCTCTCACATTGACCCCCCTAGCCAACATTATTCCACCCTGCCATACCCGCAGAGAGGGTGCTATCCTCGCCACGAATATAGCTTATAGGTATACGGTCTACCGGTTGCGGGGGTCGAACCCACAGCGATCTAGTCACCTCCATTCAAGTACTGACGCCATAAACCGCGCGGCCACTGACCGGTCCAATCCTTTCATACATCAATTTCTAATCCAATTTATTAATATCAAGCTTCAAGATCGTTTACCTTAGTCCTAACGACTCGTGATCCATTAGAATCCAACCTTTTATTTAAATTAAACCGTTCCAAAAGGGTTAAACCACATGTAAATATTCGTAATTTCGCATCCAATAAAAGCTTCTCGATGTCCTTCATTAAGGGATGACGGCCTGAAACTTCTAATTTGTGCTAACTTGCGGGAAAGTTTGGTGATGGATGGAACAACTTTTGTATGTTTATTATGCTGTACAAAATGGGAGAAATCGGAAATGATTTATCAATTTGCCCTAGTTCCAAACATTTTTTGAATGTTTAATACTTTAGTAGGTATTAATAACTTCTGATTTCTTAAAACGAATATTGTTAGTATACAAGGTGTTGCAAAAAGACATGACAACATTATTAACCAGTGTGAAGACAACAGTTAAAGATAGCAGCCTGGCGCTACGAAAACACCAGAATGATCATAGACGTTCGTCTGATATATTAATAAAACATTTATTATTTTAATTTTCTCAATTTGAACGTAATCTGATAACGAATATTAAAAGTGAAGAAAACGAAATGAGAAAAAATAAAGGTATAAGAAATTTGCGTGTTAAACTTGGTTACAGCTGGAACTCAAACAATACATAATAAATACACTTGTAGTTCGTGCAACATGAGAGCACGACAAAAAACACTTTTTCAACAATCTTTGAACCCAGTGGCATCCATTCGTAAACCGTCAAAGGGGTGGAAATTGGGATAATTTAATATTTCTAAAGTGGATACCCGTCATTTTAACAGGCTGAAACTCGGTAGATAAATATTTTATAAAATTATCAATTTTCTGATACCAGTGTCATCCACTCGCAAGCCGTCAGAGGGGTGGAAATTGGGGTAAAATGAAAATTAGATATTTCTAAAATGGAAACCCGTCATTTTAACAGACTGAAACTCGGTAGATAAATATTTTATAAAATTATCAATTTTCTGATACCAGTGACATCTACTCGCAAGCCGTCGGAAGGGTGGAAATTGGGGTAAATTAAATATTCAATATTTCTAAAATGGAACCCTTCATTTTAACAGGCTGAAACTCGGTAGATAAATATTTTATAAAATTATCAATTTTCTGATACCAGTGTTATCCACTCGCAAGCCGTCAGAGGGGTGGAAATTGGGGTAAACTGAATATTCAGTATTTCTGAAATGGAAACCCGTCATTTTAACAGGCTGAAACTCGGTAGATAAATATTTTATAAAATTATCAATTTTCTGATACTTGTGTCATCCACTCGCAAGTCGTCAGAGGGGTAGAAATTGGGTGAGTTTTTTAAGTTCATAACTTATTTTTGAAATTACTACAAATGAAAAAAATGTTACTACAAATAATAATCTATAAGAATTAAAAAGAAAAAATGTAGTTTTTGAAAGTCAAGTGCCAGGTTCACATAGCCCACTATATGTCGAAGTCTGTCAACGTGTTTTCGTTACGCCTACTTCGATCCTCATTTAACAATGATTAAAGAGGGCTTCCCTCGATTCATAATTCAACGTTAACCCCATAAGTAATTAGACGCCCTTGTGTCAGTGGCCTCGTTTCACCCCACACGCCCTCTTCTTGTATGTTTACCCTATAAGCATGTATGAGTGCGATAGCGGCTTTGTTCAGCCTCGACGTTTTAAGAGGCCCAGGACCGACAGTCGAACCAAACAGAATATGGGAAAAGAGATAAAGTTTTTCTAGCTTTACAATCCTAGGCCCGGATCCCGTTTACTCAATTCGTTCGAATTCAATCAATTCAATTCAATCGAATAATTTTGACAGTCCAGTGACCCTTATGTCCATTTAAAATAAAGTTTACAGAATCGCGCCATTTGATGTTATGTAGCGAGTCGAGAAACGGAATCCGGGCCTTAGTTTTTGTGTAGGGTATCGTTCAAAGCTCAGAACTTGCTTGTTAGATTACTTTGTTCTGCTTAAAAATAACAGAGAACGCGTCAATTCATTGTCAGACGGTCAAATTTGATATTTTACTTCAACATTTCGGAAAATAATTTCAGTATTAGTGACACAAGTAGTTTCATGTGAAATCAGATGGCATAATTTTATAAACACCTCAAGTAAAACTATCTAACTGGTACTTAGCCAACAGCATTATCACCTATATTGAAAACAAAGTAATAAGTTGTGTTTAACAATACTAGTTCTCCACATCACCACTAATAATTATGACATTACCTACACAGTATTGTGACGTCACATGATATCGCGTTTTTGGCCACGTGGTTTTGTTTACATTCTATAGTAATTTATTAATGTTAATATTTTAATTATTATGATTACTGCCGCTAGATGACATGACATGTTCTGACATTTCAATATGTTTGAAAGATTATACCTTGTAATGCATTTCAAACCAATATAAAATTCATGTAACTCCTGCATTATGTCCTTTATTTTTTATACATTGTGCGTCCGCTTAATGTAGGCACCTTAAGGAGCCTTTTACTAAGACCTATAAGGGGTCACGGGGGCACTTGTAAGGTCGTTTGCGTCATTCTGGGAAAAACCCGGAGTGTTTTTTTTTCCGTGAAAAATTGTGCCAGATATGTTTTCCGACGGTAAAGCAGTCAATAATGGTGTAATTGGATACGGTCTGGATGGTGTTTGGTTTAGGCTGCGTAGAATTGGTGGTGGCGGCTTTTCCAATTGAAATGGATTCGGAGGGTCGTTTTTTGTTGTAATTGTGAGGTTTATGAAGGGTAGTCGGAATTTCGTGTGTAAAACGTCAATAATTGGATTTCGGGAAAGTTGCGCTGAAATATGCCCTCGTATTTTTTTATTTGCTTTTTAGTCGACATTATAAATGCAAAAAAATCACACGATTCGTTTAAATTGTTTTAGTACGTGATGAACAGACAATGCACACGGTAAACTACTGATAGCAAAGGTGTTTGAATACATCTGTAGTTATCAAGTAATTTCCAGATTTGAAACAATATTAGTATATTTTTTTGTTAGTATTAGTGTTAAAAATGTTGTCTTGCTTTTTTGTGTTGTGTTGGTCTCACAAGACCAAGAAAAGACAAAATTAAAAATAAATGTCTTGCAAGCCAAACAATAAATATTGCTATGGCAAGAAGTCTTACAAAGATGTTGTAATATTTGAGTAAACATTAGTATATTGCATTTGTATTGTTACTTTTTTTATAGGACCTAATATAATACATATACCCAGGGTGTTAAAAAAAAAGTGTAAAATATTTCAGGAGGTAATAGTATGAACCAAAGTAAGCAGAAAAGTCTTAATAAACATGGGTCCGCAAAGTAACGGTTGCGGAGATATGGACCACTATTCGTTTTTTAAACATTTTATTTTATTAGGAATAATCCGACAAAGGAAGCTTTTAACAAACAAAAAACAAAGTTACAGATGTTCAAAGTGCCCTCCTTCCATTTCCAAGCAGGCACGACATCTTCGTCTCATCGATCTTCGAACTCTTTCGAAAACACCCTCATTGGTTTGGATTTCTTGATACTTTTGATTAATCCGTAGCTGCAGCTCTTCCAAGCTATTTACAGGAGTACCATACACTAATGTCTTCAAATATCCCCAAACAAAAAAATCTAGAGGGTTCAGATCAGGCAATCTTGGAGGCCATAAAACAGGTCCGGCCCTTCCTACCCATCTATGTGGAAAAGTTTGGTGTAAATGCTCTCTAAAGGCCATGGAAAAATGAGCTGAAACACCATCATGCTGGAACCACAATTGTTGCCTCTGATTCAAAGGAATGTCTTTCAAAAACTAATACAGTGTGTTCTGCAGAAAGTTGAGGTAAGCAGCGCCTGTTAATAGGTTTGGTAAAACAACAGGACCTAGAAACCTGTCACCTACAGTACCCATCCAAATGTATAATAAAAAACGTGCCTGATGTCCAGATTCTATTAGAGCATGAGGATTTTCGTCGGCCCAAATATGCGTTTTGTGAAAATTAAACACTCAATTTCTTGTGAACTCGGCCTCATCGTAAAAAAAATGTTTGCAAGAAAACGAGAGTCTTCAGCATCATGACGTAGAAACCAGCGGTAAAAAACCAAACGTGCTTGATGATCGTTTATTGGATTTAAGGCCTGTATTTCTTTGCACATGGTATGGATAAAGCAGTTGCTCGTGAAGGATTCTCCAAACAAGAGGACCACTAATTCCTATCTCGGCTGATATTCTCCGCACACTTGTATCTGGATTCTGCTATACCAGTGCTAGAATTTCTTTTTCTGCTCTAGGTGGGGATACCGACCTTGGTCTTCCGGATAAATGGCACTGCTCAGGGAACCCGTACCACGCAATCTTTGGTGAATTCTTCCAAATATGCGTTGTGAAGGAATCTGGCGATTTGGATAAGCGTCAACATAAAGACGTCGCGCTTCGGTGGCGTTCCCATTAGCGTACTGTTTATTTCACTAAACATCAACCAACTATTATAAGAAAATACCTACACAACGTTTTTGCAAAATAAAAAAGGGGCTAAAAAACATAAAACATGTATCTCCGCAACCGATACGCTTATTGAGACTTTTCTGCTTATTTTGCTTCATACTATTACCTCCTTAAATGTTTTACACTCTTTTTTTAACACCCTGTATTATGTTTACAAGACTTCTTGCTGTAGGAATATTACTTGTTTTGCTCAAAAAACAAATGTACCAAATAATTATTAATTTCTGGGTAACAAAATAATATAATTGGGAATAAAATAAAATGTGATATTATTTACGAGAACTTGCTGCTTGCTTGCTGAAATTTTATTTAGAATTATAATTGGATTCACTAAATGTGAAAAAAAAAGAACGATAACTGCACTAAATTTAAGCAAAGAGGATGTTTTTCTATGCTATTGTCTACTTTTGGAAACTAAACATTTGCTTAAACGATGTGCTGCCATACCCAGGTCAAAATGGAATTTTTCCACGCTTGAGATATTACAATTACAAAGTGTGTTCTATTGTCGTCAATTAATGACAGTCGTCACTCTACAATCTATAAACCAGTTCTAAATATACCCAAAACGTCTACGTTGATGTAAACATCGATTTAACCCCAATAGTAACAAAGCTGAAGACGGACAGATTTACAATTATTTACATAGTAACGCTGTAAATCACTAAAACAGACGGAAGCCACTGTTATTCGTCGAAAAGATAAGCTACTGACGCCTTTTGATGATGATTGCCTGTATAATTGTTAGTAATAAGAGATAAATATTGGTTTTGGCATCAACACCAAGGTAATTTGTGATATTGTGTTAAATTCATCAAATAATACGTGTGAAATTTTTTATCGGGACGAGATTTTTAAGGTATTTAAGTATTAGTTGGCATACATCTTTTTTTTTCAAGGTAACGGGAAAATAATTTTATAGTCAACATTTCGTTGTTTCTATTATAGTCAAATGTAGTCAAATAATGTTCTGATTAAGGCGTGATCGTTCTATCTCTTGTAGTTTCCAAGACGAAATTGGGAAACACTGTACAATCGTTTGCAATAATAATGACACTCTCTTAAAGCAGTTTTTGAACTTCTGGAAGTTCTAGATAGATATTTCATTAAATCTCTCTTGGTAAGTGACACAACTAATAACTAATGTTAAAAATTTAAAGCAGATTTCATATGACGTCAGACGTTCAAAAGAAATCGCAACATTCATTTTAGTGAGTGTCATTAATATTGCAAACGATAGTACATACGTCATTTGCAAAGTGGAAAACATAATGGGCTCTAATTAAAATTTGATTATTGTAATTGTCCAATATCCAGCAAATTAAAATTTTTTTAGTTAAATTGGTGTCGCAAAAACACCTTTTGTCATTCTCCGTTAATTAATTTGTATTTCGGCCTTTGGAGGCTGACGTATAAGAAATGCAGCTATGTAAGGACAAGTTGGCGGATTTCTAATTAGTATGGGTAACTTGATGGATTACAAGGCCTAATTTGCAATTTTAATCACTGTCGCGAGAAGGATATGGTGGAAGAAAGACGTTTAAACTGTATCTAATGAAAATGTTTTACTACAGACATTGGCGTTTAGTAGGAAGGATTTGGGTGCTTAGAACTCTAAAAGGACTTTATTTTTTGTACGTAAAGTTTGTACACAGGCCCTCGATACTAAATCACGGGTCTCTGAAGTAAAAAATTTAAATTTAATTTGTTTTCGACTACTTACGACTTACCAGCAGTAAAATTCGTTGTCTAGGAGAGTATAGGTACCATCCGACAAAATTAGATATATTTTCTTGGTTTGCGATTGAACCAGTATTCTTAGAAGGATTTTCCTTTATGGTGTGCTTGATATTTTCTTCCGCTTGTAAAATATTATTCCGTCAAGAACTCCTTGTATAACACGAAGAAGATTCTCTATGAGGATGAAACATACTGTGGATAAAAGAAAATGTGCGACAAAATCGCCTCACAATTACATTGTTAAATGCAAATATGTTTGCCGTATTCTTGTTTTAAGGAAAAAATGTTAAGAAATGCAGTCTGTACATTTTAATAATTATATTGTAAGAAACATTGTTAATTAATGCATATTATCATTTTTTCTCTTTATCAGATGTGCATTTGAAATATGTACATCTCTGTTACAAAAACGTTTTTATCTCCAAGTTACTACAGTTTCGAAATACTATGTCGACCTCATAGCGATTACCCTCGACTTTTTCTGAGGTCGCGTTCTTGACCCCTATGTATACATATACAAATGTATATGTAATGTACGTTCTAAGTATGTAGTTGGCCAGTCCAGCTGTATTTTCATTGGCGTCACTGCCAAGTCGCTCGAAAAATAGAAGAAAATGTCTCGTTTGCTTCCATTTATCTTCTACGAGAACCACAAACGATCCATCGCGTCTATAAAATCTATGAATATGCTGTTAAGGGCGCCGTATTCTTGAAATAGTGTTTTCGACAAATACAAGTAATTTTAGAAATTTAAGAACTGAATAATATAGATTTTTCTTTAGTTTTGTTGGGTTTTTGCCACACTTCTGAAAAAATAATAAAGATTAATTAAATAAGCCCTTGCGCCAAACGGAACAGTCAAGGGTTATTTTCGAAACTAAGTTTGCCTAACCAAAAAATCTCACACTGAAAAAAGCAGATAAGTAAAAATAACAAAAATCACATCACTATCGCGCACTTCCGTGTTATTGACGTTTCGAAAAACTCTGTTTTCGTTTTCAAAATCGTAGTAAAAAATTTTTTAAACGTATGTCAAGTTTGACGTTTAAAATTATGCCACAAATAAATAGCTTCAGACAATATGAAAAATATAGAGTTTAGTAAATAACAAGAATGTTATCTCATGCCACCTGCGAATATTCAAAGGTACCGAAGTAAAATCAATATACATATAACATCAGAAAGCGATCTATCCAACACACTTTTAGGTACTGAAATCTTTCAAAATACGTGTTTTTTTAAATTCAACTATAGATGTAAACATTGTTATAACATAAACTTACATAGATCTGCATATAATATTGTTTACCTTTGTTTATAAGTATCTGAAAATAATTGTTAAAATGTGGGGTTAGAATAGCGAAATAATGTGTCATACAAATGCATTTTAAAAGTTATTATATTATTTGAGGAGAGTTTAAATAGTAAAAGTGTATAAATAAAACATCAATAATTTTATTTTTGATATTACTTTTGCTCTACGTGTTTTATTTTTCGAGATTTCAGTACCTAAAAAATACAACAAATTTGGCCATTTTGCGGCGAGAAATACGGCGACCTTAAGGCTAAAAGATAAAATAGTTTGGGTAAATATGAGGATTCCTTGCTTTTCTTACTGGTTTTAATATACATAGATAAATAGGTATATGTATACTGTATACATATAAATATTGAAAATGGGGAGAAGACGACTGTAAATGCATTGTTAAATTAGAAAAACGAAATTTTTTTAACATTAAGTTGTTTTCATATGATGTTAAGTGTATCTTTGAAATTTAAAGAAATTAGAATTGACTTTAAAAAATGCTTCATTTCAAAATTAATTTAAATTTTAAAGTAGAATAATTTCATTACGGAAACGACCTTATTATATCAAACTTCAGAACACAGGTCCACAAAAAAAAAAGTGGTGTGTGCTGAGGGTCCCATTACATTTTTTCCATGTATTTTTTCCCGCTGAACACGAATCTGAAGTCAAAATGGGGAGTCGCACAGCAAATTTTAGAGAAAACCCATAAAAACGATAAAAATCACATCAAAAATTTAAACAGGTCCAAAAAAAAGGTCATGTGTGCTGGGAGTTAGACTATATTTTTCTTTTGTATTTTTTTCCCGCTGAACACGAATCTGAAGTTAAAATTGGGGGTTACACAGCAAATATTTGATAAAACCTAGAAAATGGATAAAAATCACTTTCTCGTAATTTATTCTATATTATGATACTCTCTAAAACTGAACCAATGATAAATGCTTCTGAATTAGTGAATATTTACTATTTTACAGTTATCTTGGTATACTTATAGCTGTAAAATAGTAAATATTCACTAATTCACATCATTTTTCATTGTTTCAATTTTAGAGGGTATCATATGGAGCACTAATTGACCATTATTGATCAAATTGATTTATGAGGCATCAACTTGATAAGTCTTTTTCTGAATCATGTTTAGATGGACCGTAGTTTGATTTCCTAGAAGCTATATGATTTGCTTCAATTTGAATGCCAAGCAAGAAATCGCAATTGTGCCCTATTTATCTAGATAAGTGAATGCATCTGGGGCACATAACTGATTGAAGAGCAGCTTTCGCAGGTCTAGGGTATTATTATGTCATTGTGAATCTGCAATTGACAGAGCTAGTTTCGTCACAAGCAACCATTTGAATGATTATCCTCAATGGATAATTTGGTGAATATGACGTCTAGTTTGATGCACGTGTGGACTGGAAATGTTGCGTTTAAGATACGCTGAATAACAAAATAACCACTCCATTCTTATATAAAATTATTAAATATTTTTTGTTTGCCAATTTTCAACTCGCGCGTCTGTTAAGAGATACAAAGTCCGAGGGCGAATTGAAAACCAATTCTGTCGCAATTTCCTTTGTGCGCAGCATCATTTATAGTTGATCAGCTTTTAAGCTGGCGTAATTGAAGAATTTTCTACAATCGGACTGGTGTTACTCTTATTTCCTTTTTATTGCTGCATTGGAAAGACATATAAAGCTGCGTGGCTGTCTGAAATTTTACGATTGCCATGAAATTTATTAGATAGATGTCTTTCCAAACGTCGGTAAAATGTTGCAAAGCTTAAATTGTCGCTCGACAAATTCATAGACAACTTTGTTCTTATACACATTACATTAGCATCAACGATTTGGTATCAAACTTAGGTTTTGTTTTCTGGAGTGCCCCAAGGTTCAAATCTGAGGCCGATACCGTTTATTAGTTATTTAAACGACATATTTAAATAAGTAGTAGAAATTAGTATTTAAGATTTTTTGCGTTATTTGCAAAAATTGTTTTTTTTTGTTCCAGGTATTATGCATCAAATATTGACTTGTATATTTAGCAGCTGTATTGGTGAGATTGACTATAATTGAATTATATATTTTTTCCTTCTATTGTTAAGTCCAATTCTTTTTTTAAATAATAGTTCAGTCAACTGTATTCTACCTGAAGGAAAAAATAGAGATAAAAATGAATTATTGTTTCAACAACTCGTGTATTATGACTCAGATAATACTTCAAAGTGAGTACTGAGTAGTTACATTAAAATTATCAGAGCCACATGATATAATGGAATAAGAAGCTATGCCACATGAAACTGGTTTGTGTCAACTGAGTCATATCACCTTACATCTACAGGGTGGTCTAGAAAATATCTCCTTTGCCTTTTTACAAAACTGTTGTAGCGCGTTGTAGCAAAAATTCGTAAACTGTTTTTGGATCATATAATTTTCGACTTGATTTTATCCACCCCGTCTGCTTCTATATTAATCTCGTGGCTATTTTTGGGCGACCCTTCTATCTCTGCCGTTAAATTATTTCTTTCTTTTATCGTGAAAGACACATAAGCGTGTATACATCAAGTTCGGTACGGTTGGGGTTATTTTTAATCGTATCTCTCGACAACTTTCATTGAACTTCAAATCAAGGCGGGGATGGAGCCCATACAAATGCAAAACGCATGTGAAGTGGTATTTTTCTTTCAGTGCGTTTATAAAGTAACGCATAAATTCATTATTAGCTAAATAAACAATATTAGGTCACCCTGTATATTAAATTATTATTTGAAAAAACAGTAAATTAAAATCAAAAATCGACCTGTTTCGGGAATTTTTAATAATATTGTTTATTTAGCTAATAATGAATTTATGCGTTACTTTAAGGACGCACTGTAATTAAAAGAATGTGCAACATTAAACGCAGCGTATTCTTGAAATGTATCTAAAAATACAGATAAATTATATTTCGTCATGTTTTGTCCCAAAGATGTCTCTGCTCTGGCCCATTATTAATGGCTCACCCTGTATAATGAATAACTAAAAATGCTAGAGTTTAGCAAATAACAGGCATGTTATCTCATGCCACTTGCGAATTTTCAAAGATATCCGAAATAAAACGAATAAATAACAAGAAAAAGCGGTCTAGGTACAGAAAATTTTGAAAATACGATTTATAATTTAACTGTAGATGTAAATATAAAATAAACTTAAGTACTATATATAGATTGTTCACTTTTTTATATATAAATATGTAAATATAAGGTTACAATAGCAAAATAAAGTGTCTTAAAAATGCTTTTTGCAATTTATTAATTTATTTGAGGAAAATTTAAATAGTAACAATGAATAAAGCTTTATTTTTCAAAATTTCTGTACTTAAAACATCATAGACTTTATTATTTTACGGCGAGAAATATGAAGAACTTAACAAACTTTATTAATTATCTTTAATTTCCGATTAAACAATTAAACTGCATTGCTATTTCAAGAATTCTCGATCTGTCATCGACTGGCTAAAATATGCGGGTATTACAGGTAAACTAGCTTAGCATTAGATCATTTTGATTCACGTGAATGACGTCGTTAGCTAGTACAATTTTCTGAATCAGCGATTATTCTGACCTTGTCCCATCTTGACAAATATTCAAGTCCTATACATTTAGTTACCGATTGATTGTCGAATGCTATTTGTTCGTGTATTATGTGTATGTTTACCTATTAAAAATGCGAAAATAACACAAGAATAGAGTACATTGAAAGTATATCAGTGATACCTGATGTAAGAGAAAACAAATATGATAGTGGGTGAGTGAATATGCTTAAAATCAAATATTTTTGCCGCTTTATTGTTTTGATACACATTTGTTTTGATTGTATTTTGTATTAAAGGATCAAATTATTATTAAACGGTGTTGATATCGTATTTTCTTGATTGACCGTTAAGCAACGGCCCATTCTTAATCAAACGCCTTGTATTTTACACAAAGGGAGAGCCCTAGACATTTCAGAATTCCTCCAGAGACTCGGTCGTATCAAATCAATGATAATTCCAGCCAAATATGTCTGGCAGATGTTGCTGTCGACAATACTTTTCTTATCATAAACAGTACTATGCGAAATGACAAGCCATTATGCTTCTGGAAACGTTGGGTGGTCTGTATTTAATCTAAATAATTCAAATAAACGTACAGGGTGTTCCACAATTTATGCGACAATTTTTAAACAAAAATAAGTAGATTTTTGGTGCAAAATGCAATACAAGTTCAATAGAGAAGAAGAAAGAAATTGATAGTTACACTATGGCTGGAAATAATAAATTATACTCGTATTCGGCTGTCTCATGTAATGCAGTAAACAATACATGAAAAAAAAGTTATATAATCATAGGTCCCCAAAACGCCTCCTAACGGAGCTAAGGCAAAGTAACATTTAAAAGCAGCGTCAATCGCATGCACAAAGAAACTGATGTAGACACAGGCAGGTGTCAGGAGCAGTAGGTGAATTGTCCTGCACAAGCTCCATCCTCTTTCAATACACGTAAATTGAAAGTTAATATGAGATACTTTTGCATCTTCTGAAACCGAACTAAGCTAATAGCTTCTTTAAATAATGCACCGCTTGACGCATCTGTTTTAAGAGTTGCCGCACTAATGTATAAAACGTATTTAAATCGTCTTATTATTTTCACGGACAGTGTTTTTCTCTTAAGTGTCTTATGTATTTAATTAATATTTTTCGTGAAATACAGTAAAATATGGCGTATTATTCAATCAGTGAAAAGGTTGACATGCTAAAAGCATATTTGTTAAGTAAGTAGTGTTCAGTGACAGTGATAAAAATAACATATTGTCATAAATCAGTCGGAGTGTAGTAAAAATGGATAATGAACAAATTCTGGATAATATGATTGTGAGTAGAGAATCTGTTTTATATTTTCAATCATTCTTTAACATGTAGTGTAACACTGGCAACACTGTGGAATGCACATCTACCATGACTTCCGAACCAGCGGTCCTCAACAAGTTTTTTATTTAAAATTTGACTTATTCCTGATTTTTTTTTGTAAAAAGACTATTAATTATGTGTTCTATACAGTGAACTGTACTGCTGGTTAAAATATTTGTACTTTTTTAAGGTTCACCCTGTATATCTTGTAAAATTTGAAAAAATATTGTCTTGTCTAGCAAAACAAGATCGTGTACTGTCTTGCCTTGTGAATCTCGCAAATTTCTTGCGAGACCAAGAAAAAAACAAGACAAGTTTGCCAGCACTATATGTTAGTACTATTCTAGGTACTATTGCTTGTATGTTCTGATATACCTAGCTATTCAAAGATAACTCAGTTAAACTTCATATAAAATCGGATCTGTTGATCAAATAGATTATTCGTAAGTGAGATGAAGTGATATTTAATGTAGATTTCTCCAAATTGACACAATCACTTTGATAAAAGTCTGGTTTACGAGCTAGTGTCAATATGAAACACATTGCGGTATTCTACTTAGGATATAAGCTAACGCTATATTTTCTGTGATATGACTTAATTGTATTTGTTTTTAACGTCAGTGTCGAGACATCGTCAACTTTGAATTGAGGTTTAGCTGATCGCATATCCCTATTTTAGTACCTTATTCGAATCCAACGATTTTAGCAAGTAACTTACTTGTACCTTTCAGCAAATTTGAGATATGCAATAATGTTAATTTGCGTACTTGCGTCATTCTGAAAATTTCAGATTTACGAGATTCAATTAGTCGCTCCAGGGGTTTCTAGCATTTGAGGCCTTCGAATTTGGGAAGAGATAAAAGTCGCGATTGGATCGTATTGTGGAGGGTTTCCTTTGTTACGATCTGGGTATGAAATGTGTCCTGGGTAAACGATGTCGACCCATTTCTATTGACGATAACGGACTTGGAATAGGAGGGAGTGGAGTCAAGTATGCGTAGGCGTATGTTTAGAAGGCATTGTCTGATTGAATTAAAATCATTGTAGGAATAGGTTTGTAACGTGAAAAATGTGTCAAATCAATATTTTGCTAGTAGTTTCGCAGTTCATCCATTTGATTACATCTTTCGACAGAAAAAGAACTGCGTTGTACCAACTTTGAAGCTTATATCTTCAACTGTTCTTGGTCAACTGGTTAGAACCTGTGTTTTGTACATTTCTGAAGCATCAGTCCTTAATAATACTTTATCTACAACTGTCATATAATGACATGATTTGAAACTATTTCGATATCCGACATGTAATTTTTTAAATTTATTAATGCACTCAGTGAGATAATGGTTTTTGCAAATTAAATTAGACATGTACACACATCGTCAAAAGTCATGGACCCCCCTATTCTTGTTAAAAAAATCTTTTTGCCAGAAAAAACAAAACAAATATGTAAAAGTATATTGTTTTCTGAATTTTTTTTTTTTTGAAAAGAATATGTTCGATAAACTGAGTACTTTTTAACAAAATTTATTAAATCAAAAAAAAAGTAACACAGCAAGTTCCAATAGCATATTGATTCGTCTGTGCATTGATATAATCAAGCGGTTAACGATCTATTGCGGAATATTGTTCCATTTCTCTGCCACGACTAACCCGTCTGCAGTCTGAGGTGGAGGAATATGGTTAAGAATGGCTCTAGCAACGAAATCCCACGTTTTCAATAGGATTCATGTCAGGAGAGTTGGCTGGCCAACCCCTATGCTCTCACGCGGGCTGGGGACGGACAGCACGATGCCTTGGAAGCAGAGTGGGGACTCGTAATGGCCTTCTAGCACGTAACTTTGCGTTGTGGAGTCGTCTTCGAATAGTAGGTGTCGATATAACACGGCAAAACGTACCTTGAAAGTAGACGCTGAGAACTGAAGCTGAAAATGTGTGGTGTCTACAGGCATATTGCACCAAATACCGATCCTCCCTTTCATTAGATACTCGAGGACGTCCACTACGTGGTCTGTTTTTCACTGTATCAAACTCTTCAAATCTGTGTACTATTCGTACAACGCATGATCTAGGAATGCCCAACATGTTCGATATCTGATGATTAGAATGTCATCATGTAAAGCAGTCATTCTTGCTCGGGTAAACGCAAGCATTTCACGTTCTGGCATTATAATGTACAAAAATTCAAAGGAACACTTGACTGAATACAAACTGATCAGATTTGTAAAAACATTGGTAATAAATTAAAGGTTCGTGACCTGCAATTGTTTATTGTCTTTTTTGTTCCCTGCGTAGGTACATGTACTTTTTTACCACATTAAAAAAACACTAGGTTAGAATGAAGGGGGGTCCCAGACTTTTGACGTTGTGTGTATTTTATACCAATAGGTTGTTTTGTACATGAGCCAGCTTTATATTGAAGAAAGAATCATCACAGTTTTCAGTTCTTAATTTGACGTATTTGTACCAGTTTATACAGTTCTACTAAAAACTTTTGATTTGATATTCTTGAATGAAATTTCTGTTCTCATAATTAAGTAATAGCACCGTTTATGGCATATATCGTTACTTCCTATATATGTTATCTCCACAACATATTTATTTGCCCCTGTTGACCCTATATGTGAGGGGCCCTTTCAGCTATTTGGTTTAGTAAACGACCAGATGTGATATTTGACTGGGATATGGGACGTGTCTCTATATTGGACATTTGTGTGGGCTTTACGAGTATACCTTCATAGGCTTCTGCAAATATACATATATCATGCTCAAATTAGTATGATGTAAATCCGAGAGAGAATATTATTTGAGCAATTGAGTAAATACATTACATAGTTATAACGAAAATTTATTTGCAACTCGTCAATTGCAATATTTTACTTTTACTCTGTACCAGGTTTAATATATACAGGGTGTCCCAAGCGAGTGCTGCTAAAATATTTCATGATTTTTTAGAAAAATCAAGATAATTTTGTTATATTATCAGCTTCGTTTCCTAGAATATTGTTGTAATCTTGTGTGTGAGGTGATATTGGCAAAGTAAAACATGTATTTCTCACACTGATAGCATTTTTTAACTCGGGCCCTTATTGTCTCTTCACTAAAGTTCAACATCCGATAAAACTGTGATAACCGTTACAATATCAGTCATTCATTCTGTGTAAGAATTTTTAACTAATAATATTCCGTTTTAGAAACATGTGTCATTACATGCATAATATATCGCTTATATCTCACGAGTTAGAAAGCCAGTTTTACTTTAAAACAAACCCTAGAAATGACTTGGAAGATCGAATGGTTTTTTTACATTTTGGTCCAAAAGTTTCCAAGAAAAATATTCTTAAACTTTATTTAAAAATTATACTGATTTTCTTCTGTAAATTTTTTGTCGAAAAGTTCCTAATTTGTCTGTAGTTTAGAAAAAGAAGGAAAGACTTAAATAAATACCTAAATAACTTCTCTTCTTCTTTTTAAATCATTATTCCATGCTTTTGGAATCATCGACATAGTTACTGGACATTCTCATAGTTTTCTGTATCAGGTAATTTACATTTAAAAACAAAACAAATAAAAAGCTATGGGTGTGTGTAATACATTCACGAAACGTTATATTTACAAAGAGATACATACTCGTGATAACTTTAAATTAAAATTAATTACTTATACTTATATTTTATTCACACGTTATTATTATTATTTTTTCAATTCGTCAAATAAACAACATATAGCCCAAATTTTTGAATATTTTCAAATAATTATCCATTGTCGAATATTTTTCAATAACCGTGAACTCTGTTGCATCCATTATCGACATTATAAAGTCATACTTATGATAATGAACGATATAAATAAACTAAAGTCGTTTTAACTAAGTTAAAGTCACAAAGTTATTAATAAATGTATGTTAATGGTACTGTTATATAGATTATTTCATTATATGTGTGAATTATTATGTTATCGAATATTTTTTTTACGGTTTTGTCTTGTACAGGGTGTGACTAGGATCAAAATCAGTTTTTTCATCAAGAATGTTACAATTCTGAGCAATCTTAGAAACATTCTTTTGTGTCGAATTAATATATCAGGATGTTTTTTGAAATTTTTTATATACAGTACCTATGCGGCAAAGGTATGGAATAAATTCAATAAAAATGAAACAATTATTTTTTGGGAAAAATCTTCGAACAGGTCGATTTTTTATTTAAAAAATACATATTTTAGAGTAAAATGCGATTTTCAAATGTCATTTGTTTTCGAGTAATGACGTCATCATTTTTTTTTAAATGGCAACACCATATTTTTACCTTGATTCTGAAAGATCGTTTAATTCTCTAATTCTCTATCAGACAGTACTAAAATTTTGCCCTCTTACATAGGAAAGTTTTCGAGTAAATGACGATTGAATGTTAGAAAACGTAAATTTTATCCATAAAAATTCTGAGGTATGTAAAATAAAATACAATTGATTAAATTTTATACTTAAATTAAATGTTCGAATTGCCATCCACCAACTTCTTGACAATGCGCAAGTCTGTGAAGAAATTCTTCTTGCACATTATGAATGATTTCTGGGGTAACTCTGCGTATTTCGTCCCGAATTTCTTTAAGAAAAAAACGTCAAAGACTAAGAATTATTGATTTAACAATTAATACACCAGTCCACACATTATATATAACGATATAAATGCATGCGAAGTACTCTAGGTGGCGCCCTCTACGATTGACAGCAAACGTGCGCGATGCTATAGGAGGCAGTGACGTCACACAACAGTTTACGCGAGTCCATGTTCTCAAATTGTTATAAGGTCTTTATAGGCGTCAGAAAATCATAATTTTTTCCAGATCGCACTAAAATTACAAAATCATTCAGAAAATACAAAAAAAAGTTAAATAACCCCATTTGCCTCCCCTGACTACGGCTCTGGCTCGCTACCCTATCAAAACGACTACATTAAATTTAAAGACTAGTATTTCGTGGTCTAACTATATTTTTTTGTTTCAGTGGTTTTTGGCAGATCATCGTGAAGGCTATCTCGAAGATGGTGTGACTTGAAGCTCGGGTCGATAGCCCCGGGAGACTCCGCTGGTATGGGCGTCTCCTCCGAGGATGCGTACAGCTACCCGTTCCTTGCGTGGTTGCTGCATTCGCTGCCCCACCTCAACGTCACCTTCCACCAGGTGAACAACTCCTTCGAGCCCCACAATCCCGCTTATTTGGAGGTGAGTGCGTGTTTCCTTTCGACTAGTACAGTGTCCGCTGCCTTAAATGACCTGCAGTGTTGTAGGGGCGATGACGGCGGTCTAGAATGTATGAAGTGAGAAAATATCATCTGGCAAGAAAAAAAATATTGTCGTGTTTGTGTAGATTTGTATTCTCTTTTAAATACTAACCACACAAAACGAAGTTGATGATTTGGTTGCTTACTTTCTAAAAACTAACTCAGTTTTTAATGTTTATTTTCTAAACCACTTGAGATTTTAACTAAATTGAGCGCGTAAATTTAGTATGACAGCAGGTATGAAACAAAAAATTAGCAGCTTTAGAAACTTACCAGAGGTGGAGGTGAGGGTATCATCCACCATTTTTTGCTAAAAGTAAAGTAAAAGAGCCATTGATCAAATAAATCATTTTTGCTGTTATAGTCTGTTTAGAAATGAAAGAGAGTAATAAAAGCTTATTATGTATGCAAATCGTAAATAAATGTAGTACTGGTGCTTATATTTAATATTTTTATATTATGTATTATCGGTATAGATGAGGTGTACTTTAAAAAAAACTTTGTGTGATCGGATCGGACTAAATTGTAGCAGGTAGCTAAAATTTAATCCCCGACAATCCGTCTTTGTCTTTGCCGCTTCAATTTCTCGGTCCATTTCTCTTATAAGTAAACAATATAGAAACAGCATTTCAAAACATGAGGCAACTGTAAGCATCATAACCGAGTTAAGAGGGTTTTTAGTAATTCAAATAAAATTATTCAAAATTATTATCAAAATATTTATTTAAATTTAATGAGTAAACTTTTATTCCACGCAAAAATATGTATTTTGAAAATTTAAATTATGTTGAGTAAATGTAGTGTTGTATAAATGTACAATAAAGAAAATAAAAAAGTAGATATATTAAAACTCATCCTCTGAATATTCTGATGAATTATCTTCGTCTCCTAGATTGATAACGATAGGTTCCACAGTAACGTCAATTAAATTATCGAGTTCCCACATTTTCTCCTCTTCTTTTTGTACATGATGTATACATCTTTGCCAGTTATCTGCAGTTACTCGTTCCAAGGAATTTTTTAACAAAATTTTCACGTCACTTAATTTAAACGTCGTATTATTTCGCGCTACATCTCTCCCTGTAGATGATTTTGGGGGATTTACAGTATCTTGTTCATTTTTTGTTTCCTTTAAAAGTCTGTAGATAGTCGATTTTCCAATCCCTGTCATTTTGGAACATTTTTCCACGATGTTGTCAACACTGTTGGTAGGATTTTGGTGTTACAATGCATTAAATACATTTAATATAATAATCTTCTCATTCTGAGGCAGCGCACATCTATTCACGCGTTTAGCAGGTACGTAATCTGATAAGCTCGACATTTTACCCAAACAATATTATATCCACTGGCATAATAGTCACTAAACACAGGTCGAATTTAACTCTACTGCACTACCACGTCTTCATATATTCAGCTCTAAGACTGGATTGATCTGTCACAATACACTGGCTCCTGCCCTATGATGTATCCAGTAAAATATGCTAATGTACACCCATTACCTGTTAGCATTAGTGTTACCCGATAATTACCTGAAACGAAATATTACCACGCCCATGGCCGGTTCTTATCTCGGGGTTTTATTACTCTCTTTCATTTGCAAACAGACTATAATCGTTTTGAAATACAAAAAATGTAGAAATATAAAGTGAAGATGGCGTAATATTATACAGAGAGAGGCCACATTTGTGAATAAAAAACCCTTATTTTTGACCACATCCCTGTATAAACATACATATGCACGTTTTCCATTTTTGCCCCCCTGACATATTTTTTGCGTGAGCTCATGCAAGCGTTTGAAGAAGAAACGCAATAAAAAAATTACCTACACATTAACATTTAATTTTGTAATTGTTAATTCTCCGAAACAGCTATTATAAAGCGATTTATATAATGATCAAATCGATGTATGAATAATACGCGATCGCAGATCGCATTTGAGACGTTTTAACATTCAAATCGAGCAGTCGAGGAGGTCGCGTACCGTCGGCGACGCGTTCTCCGGGCCATTTAAAGTGTCCCATAGCGTAGTTGTACTTGAGTTGGGGGCCAGGGCCACCTCGACAAGAACGGCCAAACAAAAGGGCATCACGTAGCCATCGCGTAATCTGTATGCGAGGCATCTGCACAGGAAGCAAACAATTGGAGCCGCGGCTTCTTCCTGCTCCGCGATCGCGGGGGCGGCGGACTTTTCCTGTACAGGGCGGCCCGAGAAAAGTGGGGATTTTGTCTCAATGAATTAGAAAATGGAAGCACGAAGGTTTGTAGAATGATAGAAGTTGGAGAATTGAAGTACGATCGTACGAAGGATTCTGGAATGATTTTTTGACTTATAAATCAGTTGGTGTTGGCTTCTCGAGTAAAAAAAATGAAAGTCGTCTAAAAATTAAGGCATAATAATCATAATAAGCACTCAGTGCCAATCACTTGTATATGTTTCAACGGTTCTAGCTAAAGGAAAAACAAATAATATTATTATCAAGTTGAATTTGCGACGTTGACGTTTTGTAAATGAATGGTTGTGACGTCACAGAAACCATTTATTTAATTTTTAGCGTTAGAGATAACCGATTTATTAAAGAAATTATATGAATGTTTCATTGGATATTGAACTTTTAGAAATAATGTGAGTGTAATGTTTTAGTCAACAAATCCATTTGCGATTTATTTTTATTAATGACTTCCTCTTGCACTTAAATGTTGCGGGCTCTGGGACTATAAATGGTGAAGGGTGGTTAGGACGTGAAAACGTTTCTAATAGCCTCCTTCGATGGAATGGTTGCGTCTCTTTCGTGTGATATTGCTGTGGTTTGTAGGAATTCAGTGATCGGTTTTATTAAATCAAATCACTAAAGCCAGCACTTTGTTTGCAAATCGCATAACGTGAAAGAAACTCACGCATGGTTTCCCCTGAAAATATAAACATTACTTTTTCAGCGTTTTTTTTTGCTAGTGCAGTCTGCATCATCTAAGATTAAACAATTCAAATGTAGGCGCCATGTGTGTAAGGATTACCAAATTATAGTTTAAATTAAATAAAGCATTTCTCTTTCTGTATGTTTCACATTGTTTACAAATTTTATAGTTATTCAGCACTCAATTCTTTCATTAACACTTTTGTAATTCGAATTTGACTAAAATAAAAAATGATAGTTTTACGAATGACTGCCTTTTCAAGTTTTATCTATTATTTATAGTTTATGACAACTTTTTTTACGAACAGATGAATGGTATTCATTGATCGATGCTTCGAAAAAGAATATATCTGGAGTCGCTGAACCTTAGTTCGGTAAAGATAAGTAAACAAATTCGAAATGCAGTCGTTCTCGTGACAACAGAACATAAATCTTTATGTCAGATACGCCCTAGCACGTTTAAGACGCCTATGGTTCATGGTTAGGCCAAAGTGTTGACACGGTAAGCTTATATTTTGTGCGGTAAGCTGAAAATGTACAGGTATAGAGAAATAAATTACTACTAATAAAATACTACTTATTATTTAACGTATGTGATGTTTCTTAATTACATTGGTCCATTGATCGACGTTATAAAGTACAAAAACGACCAGTCTTACATAATAAGTGATTAATGAAATATGTGAAACAGTTTTAGGCAAGTGACAGTAAATTTACAATTAGTTTTAATTCAGGAGAACTTCACCTCAATAAATAAAATTTTGATTTTAAAAACATTTTTATATGCTGAATCTCCTTTAAATAAAGTACATATACCTACAATTGAAATGCAGTATTTGTTCTTTCGAAAACTGTTATCAAAAGTCGATATTTTTGTTTAATTTTCAGTTGACAAAGTGAGTTTTTTTGTCAGCTACCTCCGAAATACTTTTCTTTTTCATTATAGAACATAAAACAAATGTCAAAGTAATTTGTAATTTTTTCGAAATTTATTTATAATTTTACTATTTAAACAATATACATTTAAAGTAATATAACATTTTGATACAAAAGCACTTTGTGCTGCTTTCAATACTTCTGGTAAACGCTCGCCTTCACTTTCCGAGCTCGTTTTGAATGAAACACTCAAGAGTATGATTTACAATACATAATTCTGACACTACTTTTTCACATAACTAATAGTCACCGTGCATAAATCGTCTTGATTCAAACACGGTTCAAATTATTTCAAATATAAATTATATTGTTATACCAAACACAATTGTCTTGTTTTATTGCAGTTTTCAAAAAATGGATCTGGAATGGATATTATAACTTTCGTTATTGAACGCAAGTTCTTATTTTATATACAGTGCATTCCACTCTTTGGTCACGGGCAGACCAAACAGAGCTCACAAAAGGTGTATGTAATATGTATGAGTAATATTCGTTACCTTTCAAGTTCAATTGAGCACATTCAAACAATTTTTTAAATGTATTTCTTAACGGTAATCAATTATTTATCTATATAAGATTGTAAACATGTGTATTTATTATTTGTTTTAAGCAAACTGTATCAAATGCAGCTCTAGAATGTTTTTTTTACATCAGAATAACAATATTTATTTATTATAATGCTCCAAGATACAAACTTGCTTTCACCAGATGATGGCTAATAATAACCATTATAATTTTAAGGCAGCGATTTGTTGTTGACCAAGTGCGTATTTTAATGATGAAAGTGTTGTTTCTGATTAGATAATACAGTATTACTACAAAAACACCTATTTCTGTTGTTTCAGAGCCTCGGCATTCTAGGATCGATCCCCGCAGCCTGGCTCATCCTCACCCTCCTCGTCTTGCTCATCTACCTCCTCACCAGATGTTGCGACCGAAAACCAAGGGCTTCCAGGTCTATCTCCGCCCTCAAGATCACTCTAGCCATAGTTTCCGTGCTGTGCTGCGCCGCTGTGGGGCTCGGCCTCTACGGAAACGACGACCTGCACAATGGTCTCATACAGACCTTAAATCAGGGCAAACAGGTGGACACACTGGTATCGAAGATAAGGAACCAAACCGAGGCCATAGAACGTCAGTTGAGGATACAGGCCGGCGGACAGCTCACCAACATCCAGAATATATTCGAGGCACCTACTTCGAATATGACTTTGTTTAAGTTGGCCGACGGATATCTCAAAAAACTCATTGGTACGTAGAATTTTAAGGGGCTGGTACTTGGCATTACATTGCATTATTTTGAATTATGTTGAATTAAGTGCATTACGACATAATTCTGTTGTGTTATGTACGTATTTCTTCACAGGTAATAACACCATGGCGGCCAACGCTGCGGCCGACATCCGACAGCCTCTAGTCGGTCTGAACCTCGCTCCTAAGATCATTCTGGGTGAGAAAATAGAAGCGATACGGTGGCCTTGTACCATGGCCCTCCTCAGTGTCCTCCTCATCCTTTGCGTGATCTTACTTGTGGGTATAGCCCGTCACAATCGATGCGCCCTTATAGCTTTTTCCGTGTGCGGTCTACTAGCCGTCATAGCTTCCTATCTGATGGCTAGCGTTTACCTGGCTTCCAGCGTGGCTCTAGGAGACCTCTGTATGGCTCCGGACAAGTTCATCGAAGACCAAGCCTCCACCGACCTCTCCAAAGAAATTTTGAAGTACTACACGAACTGCGAAAGAGCCAGAGCAAACCCTTTTACGCAAAGACTGAGGGAAGCTAAGACCACTATAGAGAACATGAGGAACAACTTGAACCCTTTAAGCAAACCAGCACAGTATTTGTTTCCGAAAAAGGGGTTGGACACGAAGTTCAGCTCGTTGAAGAACGACATCAACGCGGCGGATAATTTCATACACTCTCTGACGGCTTTGGTGGACTGTAGGTCGCTGCATATGCATTATTTGAGGGGGGCGAGGGCTCTGTGCAACGTGGGACTGTTGGGATTGACTTTGATGCTGGCGTCCGCACTTTTGGCGGGATTGTTGCTCACCGCTCTGGTTTGGGTCGACTCGCACACCTGGATCTACATCAGAAAGAAGTAAGTGGGAATTTTAATTGTAATTCACAAACAAAGTCTTTTAACGGATACATTGCGTGCCTCTAGTTATAATTCTCAGCATTTCCATGATTTCATAAAAACTGAAACTCGTTATTTGCAATGTTTGGGATTTACAGTTTTTTGTAATAATTGAACTTACTTTTCATATAAAAATAATACCACGTTTTTGATTTTAAGCTTGTAATATTCTATCATATAAATTTTAATAGCGAGTAGGTAATGGAATTCATATTTAAACATAGTCGAATTTGCATATAACAACCAGAAAATGTGAAAAGCATTTGACTTTAACGAGCAAATTTAAAGGTTGTGTTGAATTCTCTATCACGTGCATTTTTGCTTGAATATAACGAGTTGCTCGGTTATAACGAATTCACGAATCACTTTTTATACGCATACCGCCAAATAAATGTAAAAACTCGTTATGTTTAGTTTGATGATTCACAGTAAATTTATTTTGTAACGAACTCTCAAATATAACGAGCAAATTTAAAATTTATGTCGAATTTCTTATTTACATACATAGTTTTAACTAACATATAACGTATGTATAACAAGTGCCAATTTTAATCCTGTACAACATTGAACTCGGTTATGAGATATTGAAGAGTCGCTGAAACGAAATGAGCTTAAAAACCCGTTATTTATAGTGTGTCTTCAATTAGAGTAGTGGGCAAATTCAAGTGCCAAAAATTAACTCATTTATAAGGAACAGAAGGGTTGTGATAATGGTCCAATTTGTCATGAGTAAGATTTTGGTACTACTACCATATTCACTATTTTGAATTGAAAGAACTCGTTATTAACCAATCGGTAAGAAGAAAACTGAATTAACTGATTCAAAATATGTTTGTTAGTGTTTATAACGAGCACTCTTTTATAACAAGTAAATTTTGAGGTGCTGTAGATGCTCGCTATAACTAAATTTGACTGTGTTTATGTTTCAATCAATATTAGAATAATCATGTTAGATAACCATTGACTCTCTAAAGATATGTCGTTATTTATAACAAAACAGCATTCTCATCTGACGAGCTTATTTTGAGGTACTGTGAATGCTCGCTATAACCAAGTTTGGTGTATTTAATCTTAATTATTGTCACATAACCAGAATTACTTAATGGTGTGTAACCTAATTGGATTGACTATTTCAAAAGATGATTATAATGATAACAAGCACTCTTCTATAACGAGCAAAGTTTGAGGTGCCTTAGATGCTTGCTATAAGCAAGTTTTACTATATTTAATTAATGTTAGATAACTACAAATATCCGATGGTCTATAACCTAGGTGTATTGACTATTTCAAAAGACGAATGTCAGCATCTATAACAAGCACTCTTCTATAACGAACAAAGTTTGAGGTGCCTTAGATGCTCCCTATAACCAAGTTTTACTGTATTTCATTCTAATTCATCTTAGATAACTACAAATATTCGATAGTTTATAACATAGGTGAATTGGCTATTACAAAAGATATTTATAAAGTATTTATAACGAGCAGTCTTGTATAACGAGCAAATTTTGATATGTAGCGAATGCTCGGTATGTCCAAGTTTTACCATATTTGTCATTTTAATTTATGTTGACTCGTTTATCAATATTGCAGGTAATCAAAACTTGGTCATTTTACCATATAATTTCTCTTACAGGAAGGACTACCACCAAGTGAACGAGAACGACCCCTACCTGCCCCCGCCCCAGGCCAGCCAGGCGATCGCCGCTAGGACCCTGCAGCGCAGCCAAGGGTTGTCTTATCCTCCCGATACACCCCCGCCTAGCTACACGTCTGCATTGATGCATAATCGATCAGCGCATGTCTCGGCTCCCCCCTCGCATGAAGCTGACTTATTGCTGTACTAGTTTTTTTATTTTTTTCTTAGCGTTTAGTTCTAATTATCGCTTTCACTCGTTATTCCACTTTCGGAGCTGCGTGAATGTAGGCGTTTTTCCTCTATGTTGGGTTAGCGAAAATTTCTTTGCAGTAAATCAAAAGGTGATACATAGAAAGGATCTTAGTTTTTCATGAAAATAGTTATATTTGCTATATATTTTGGAAGGGGTTAATTTGCTATTTTATTATTTTATTTCTTTCGTACATTCTAAAAGGGCATGTAACTGGAACTTGGCTTGTTTTTATATTTTCATTGTTTTACTTCATTTTGCTAGAGCTGGTAGTTGTGGAATGAAGTGGAGTAAAAAAAATGTTGCATTTATTATATTTACAATTCATTCATACATTTTTTCAGCGTTTAGAACATTTATTTTATTTTTTTTAGAAATTGTTGAGTTTTTAAATTATTAAACTATTTTTACTCAGATAATTTTTTCACTTTTTAAATTTAAATGATGAAATTTGACTAGGTTCTATGCAGAATCCTACATTTCACCATTTACATCAGTTTTACTTTGATAACATCACTTAGAAATTAATTTTCAATTGCACTGGCCGTGTAAAATGCCAGATCTGACACCATTAGACTATTTTCTTTAAAGCACTCCAGTTTATATAGTTTCATTGTCGTCTTGTTTACAATATTTTACATCGATGATTTCCAGTGTTTTGATATTTATTTGGTCGCTTACAGTGATGGATGCGACATGCGACCGTCGGAACACCATCGTGGCGCCCACATGTCTCACTTGAGGGGTCACACTTTGGGCCGGTTGCCATCCCATCATCACGATCAGTCTTTCTCAGGACCTAACAACGGAAAGTACGCCACTCTCAGCAAGCAGTGCAAGACGCTGGAGAGTTCGGACTTTTACTGAGATAGGTAAAAAAATTTCATTTTATTAACAATTTTTAAGATAAGACGTTCTTAATTTTTTAAGGCAAAATTTGTGTTGAAGTTTCGATCTATTTAAAATCTTTTTTGAGTCCAAAAGGCATAGAAACGTTAGAAGTTTGGAACATTTCATTTAAATTACGATTTAATATATTCAATATTCTAAAAAGAATTGTAAAATAAAAATGTTAAAAAACTGAGGAATAACAATATTATAAATAAGTAACTTTTTTATTGTTGTGATTTCTATTGTTAGGAATTAATAAATTTTGACTCTTTTTTAGATTATACTTCTTGTGGAAATAGGGGAACAGTAGTTCAGATGTCTCAGGTTGTATTTACGAATGTCAAAATGTGTTATTTCTGTTTACTTTTCTTGAAAATAGGGACTGGTACATTTGAACTACTTATTGTCTACCTCCTCGAGAACTAGAAGAAATCTTAGAAAAGTATCAAAATTGAATAGTTAGAAAAACCCCAAATTACTATTTATTTTACGAATGAAATAGTTATTTGACATCAAAAATGCCTATTAAATTCTTCAGTAAATATCAGAATATGGTTTTTTGTTCACTTTTTTCTAATAATAGAGCCTGGTACATTTGAACTACTTTTTGTCTACTTTCTCGATAAATAGAAAAAATTCTACAAAAGTGTTGGAAATTGTATATTTTACAAATGAAAAAAGTATTTAAATAAAACAAATGGTCAAAAATGTCTTGAATTTTTCAAAGAAATTCAAAATTTGGCTTCTCTATTTTTATTTCTCAAAATAGAGCCTGGTGCATTTGAACTACTGTTTGTCTGATTTCTTGAAAATTAACAGAAGTGTTGAATTTGACATTTATTTATGAATGAAACCGTTATTCCTTATAAAATAACCGAAAATTGAAAATGCCCTGTAATTCTTCAATTAACGTCAAAATACGGTTTCGCGTTCACTTTTCCTCAAAAATTGAGTCATACATTTGAACTATTTTTTGATTAACTTCTTGAAAAGTTTGCCAATAATTAAAAATGCCCTTTATCTTGATTCAACTAATAAATATCAAAATGCAGTTTCTCTGGTCACTTTTCCTTAAAAATGGTCTGGAGCATTTGAACTACTTTTTGTCTATCTTTTCGGGAATTACGAAAACTTATATATTTCAATTTCTAGGGCTGCCTGCAAGGAATTCCCAAACTTCAAAGGTTTTAAGTTCGACCAGCGCCAACAACAGACCGTTCACCAGGCGGCGGAGCCCCAGCAGCGTACCGCCAACATCCAGAAGTACAGCTCCCTGGGACGCCGCCCCCTCCCGCAAACGCCCGACGAGAAGGCGCGCAAGCAGCCGCCCATGCCAAAGGTGCCCACCACCATCTCGCAGAGCATCGAGACGCCGCTCAACCCGGCCAACTTCCGGTCGCTCCAGAGGGGCGCCTGGCAGGACACCATGAGCACCTTCCAGCCTAACGTGCAGTTCAGGTCTCTGCAGCGGGGCATGTCGTCGCAGCCGTCTCACTCGCAGTTCCGGTCCGCCAAGATCCAGGACCAGGCGCAAAACGAGGCGATGTACGCCAACAGTGAGAGTGAACGCCAGTTGTACGCTGTCACTGAGTTGTAAGGTTTCATTTTTTTATTTTCTTATTGGGAAATGCAGGCAGTGCAGAAATAGGTGGATAATTGTTTTGTTTTTTTTTTTAAAGAGGATTTTTTATGTTGATTTTTTTCATATTTTTTGGTTATTGGTTGATCGTATGTATGGTGTGTAGGTAGAAAGACGTGCCATTTCAAAAGTGAATTGTACAAGTTTTTTTGTATAATGCCGTTATGGATCGTGATCTCGGAGGATACATTACCATTTAGTTAGATAATTTGACGTGGAGCGAGGACAGATTTTACACCCGTATCTAAATAGTAATTTGTTTTGATAAAATTTCAAGTTTGAACCCAGAATGTCAAGGAAAAAAATCAAAATTTCGAGTTCTAATATGTAATTTCATGTTTCAACTCGAAATTTTATCTCCAACTTAAAATTTGATGTTCCAAACGCGAATTCTCTGTAAATATTGAAATTTCTAACTTGAATTCCAAAGTTAACTGCAAAAGTTTGAGTTTGGTCTCACAATTTTATGATCCAACTCAAAATTGTATACTTCAATTTGAAATTTGAATTCAAAATTTCTGGTAAGCATGAAATTTTAAGTTTGAGTTCAAAATTCCTCACGCCCAAAATCAAAATATCAAGTTCTAATATAAAATTTCATATTGCAACTCATGGTTTTATCCCAACTCAATGTCTAAACACAAAATTCTCTGTAAATATTGAAATTCCTAACTTCAATTTGAATCTTGTGTTCTTTTGTTCCAATTCAAAATTTTATAATTACTCTTAAAATATGAATTCGAAATTTTAACATTTCAATAGAAAACAAATATATTTTTTCTTGTATAACAAATTTTCTGATGAACTTTATTGTGCCCAGAATGTCAAGCTTAAAATCAAAATTTCGAGTTGGGTAAAAAAAATTTCATGTTTCAACTGAAAATTTCATTCTGAGCTGAAAATTTTAAGTTTAAACTGAAAATCTCATATTTGAACACAAAATTTTGAGTTTGAGCTTGAAATTTCATATTTGAACTCAAAATTTCATGTTTTACTAGAAGATTTACGTCTAACTTAAAATTTTATACCCAAACTTGAAGTTCTTTGTAAATATTGAAGTTTCAAACTTGATTTCAAAACTAACTACAGAATTGAGTTTGATTTCAAATATCACGTTCTAGCCCAAAATTTTACAGCGAATTAGAAATTTGATTGCTTGAAATTTTAAGTTTAAACTCAAAATTTCATATTTGAACACAAAATTTGACATTACAACTCAAAATTTAGAGTTTGAGCTTGAAATTTCAGATTTGAACTCAAAATTACGTGTTTTCCTAGAAATTTCATGTCTAACTTAAAATGTTCTGTAAATATTGAAGTTTCAAACTTGATTTTGAAACTAACTACAAAATTGAGTTTGTACTCAAATATCACGTTCTAGCCCAAAATTTTATGGCTGAATTAGAAATTTGAATTCAAAATCTCTAATAAGCCTCAAATTTTAAGTTTCAACTCAAAATTCCATATTTGAACACAAAATTTGACAGTACAACTCAAAATTTTGAGTTTGAGCTTGAAATTTCAGATTTGAACTCAAAATTACGTGTTTTCCTAGAAATTTCATGTCTAACTTAAAATGTTCTGTAAATATTGAAGTTTCAAACTTGATTTTGAAACTAACTACAAAATTGAGTTTGTACTCAAATATCACGTTCTAGCCCAAAATTTTATGCCTGAATTAGAAATTTGAATTCAAAATCTCTAATAAGCTTCAAATTTTAAGGTTCAACTCAAAATTCCATATTTGAACAAACAATTTGACAGTACAACTCAAAATTTTGAGTTTGAGCTTGAAATTTCATAATTGAACACAAAATTTCATGTTTAACTAGACATTTCACATTAGAATATGAAATTTTGAATTTGATATGTGTTCCAATACAAAATTTCAAATTTAAGCGCAATATTTTGAGTTTGGGTTTAAAATTTTAAGCTTAAATTTGGAATTTGGTATGTAGAATGTTACAACTCAAAATGTATTCGGTTTTTTACTCTACCGATCAAAACATCTTTACTATTTGTGCCAAAAACGGTGTGACGTTAGTGACTTTCCAAACGAATCCGACTGACGATTGCCATTCCATTTTCTGATAGCGCTCTGAATTATCGCGACTTCGACTAGGCACTTTAAACGCATAAATTAGTAGCCGCGGTATCGATAAAGTTGATGTTAGCTGAGAATTTAATAGTAAATAATGGGAACAAACTTCATCACATTCTGAATTTTATAACGTAACCTCAAACTCGTAAACTGTATTGCTCACATGCTGTTCCGTGACAAGAGATTTAAAGTAACGAGCGCGGGCCGTCCGTTCTCGATTTTAGCGTCTGAGGGAACCGAGACGGTCCCGTTTTAAGTACAATAAAATATGTCTTTTATTTCGGCTGCGTTATTTTTTAAATTGTCACTTACTGTAACGTTGTGTATTTTCAGAGACTTTTTCTAGTGTGATTTTTATAAAAGCCATATGCTCTTTTTATAGTGAGGTCGATATACAAGTCGAATAAACTTAAAGGGGATTGTTACTGTAACGGGGGAATTCAGAGGGGCAGCAGTTTCATTTTTCCTTCGAATATCCGGCGGGATATTCCTTTCGCATGCCTCTTGTCAAATTCTCTGACATACCCTGTATATTGACGACGTGATATGATTATAAATAGTTACTCATTACGGACGTAATCTACAAGGTTCTCGTTGTTGATAATGTTGTAGGTTATTGCCCCGATACAATTAATAGGTGTTTAAATTTTGAATATTGTATAAAATATACGTTTAAGGATAATGCACTGTAAATTCAATACTGATATTTCCAGTAAATTCGTAGTTTGATAGGAAATGCAGCGTCCACGATGGTTTATTTGTCCATTTAAATTTTCCGTGGCTGTTGCAAGTGGGGTAGGTACCCGCAGGTAGAATGGTCACTGAACGTACAAAATCTCTCTTTGATAACACCTTTCTGTTATTAGCCTTGTTCGTAGATCGCAACCCGCATTTCACCGACGGTGTGATACGGGTTGCGTGCATTTCATTGAAACAATGGACTGTTTGGCATGGGTACCTGTGACCACGACTTGTATATTTTTTATTCTTATATGATAATGGATAAACTGCCAAAGAAAACTATTGATGCCTGTAATGAGATTGTACGTTATAGAGTAAATGTTACTTTATTATTGCATATATATTAAAATAAACATGGTGTAACTTGAAATTAAATTTAAATAGATGTCTATGTAAGGGTGGAATTTTTCCGTTTTCCAGCTTTATACATCGAAGCAGGCCTGTGAATTGGGCGCACAGTCTGTTTTTTTTTTTCTATCTTGATAGTTGTATGCTTTAAATTTTGTGAATATTACAATTACATTTATTTTTTTGTAAGATAATGTTTCTCCACACATTTATTTATTTATACTCGGTTTAGAATCTAACTAACTTGTAAGTCATTGTATTATAGCAAGTTCATGTAAGTAAATATTCATTTTCAATGTTGCGTCTCTTTTACCAATTCCTATACGAAGAATTATGATCGTCTTTTGGCACTTCTGTCTATTGTGGTGGTGGTGGTGATGGTGTTAGTACAGTTTATGATACAGTTTGTCGAGTGAATAAGGTTCCAGAGGATGTGGCTAAATCGCGGCTAAATGTGCAATGAACACTAATTAAATTCACATGTACACGACGAACTGGGAGAAACTCTATTTCTTGACAAATCACCGTGCTCCTTGAGCGCGCGAATGTGCACGGCTAAATGCGCGGTTGTCTAAAACAATGAAATCTGGGACCTCGGCATCAAAGGAGCTGACGTGAAGACGCCGGACTGTATAATAGACTGTGGTGTTAGCTTTATTTATAACCAGTTCTATTTTTGGATTTTTTTTTAATTTCCCGTCCCAACAAATCTCCGCATACAAATTCTCATGAATTTAATTCAAAGTAGTCGAGAGTTATTAAAGAAAATATAATTATTTTAAAAAAATTTAACATCCTGTATATCCTAAACAAAGCGTTTGCAGATCTAAGCTCAGAAAATTTGTTGCCTAAAATTGAACGTAGAATAACATACTGAAGTATGTACATCTCCTCCTGAAACACCCTGTATAGGCTATCTTACAATGACGGTCCATTGGAATATTTCAGAAATTACTTTTTGAGTGACAATTCACGCTTTGGGGTTTTCGGGGGTGCTATAATAATAATATAATAATATCTCTACCCCTAATTCTAATCACGAGGATTATCCCAGAAGTTGAAGACTTGTGCGGGAGAGGGGGCGGCATATTATTATTAAGCAGGCCGCATTTGCCCAGGAACGACTTACGGTGGTAAGCCCTAACCACCATTCAGTGCAGGAATGAGGGAAACCTGGAAAACCTCATTAATTAGGGGGGTAGTTAAATGCCAACCGGTATCAATCTCTCACATTGACCCAAGTCAACATTCTTCCACCCTACCATACCCGCAGAGAGGGTGCCAATCTCTCCACGAATATAGCTTATATACGGTCTACCGGCTGCGGGGGTCAAACCCATAGCGATCCAATCACCTCGATTCAAGTACTGACGTCTTAAATCGCGCGACCACTGACCGATCCAAATATCTATCTATCTTTAAACAAAATAAGGCCATTTTTTGTAGCACTTCTGGTAATACATATTGGCTATTTTAAATAAAACGCCTTGTACATTTTTACATATTTGGATTCTACAAGTAATTTTAGGAGGACTTTTATCAAACTTCCTTCTATCTATCTCTAATGGTCTTTGAGATATTTCAATTCTATAAAAAAAAAGTTGCTCTTTGATAGCCTATTTCAAAATTGTTTATTTTCTACATGGGCCAAGTTGAAGTATTGATATTTAAAAGAGAGATAGGAGGAAGTCTATCATTTGTTACCGATATATTTTACAAGCTGTTTAATTTTACACAGGGTGGTGAAAATTTATCGTCGAATTTGCTCCACTTGGAACCGCCAAAGCTTGGTTGTTCTAAATACCTCAACTTGCACCATATAAAAAATAGGTAATTTTGAATTAGGCTATCAAATGGCAATTTTGATAGAATTGAAATATCTCAAAGATCATTGGAAATAGATATAAGGAAGCTTGATAAAAGCCCCTAAAATTACAGGTAGAACCAAAATACCCAAAAATATATAGGGTGTTTTGTTTGAAATAAGCAAGTAGAAGACGCCTTCCGATACAACCAAAATAGCGTTTTATTTAAAGAAAAAACCCCAAAGCCTAAATTCTCAAAATTAAAATCTAGGTAGTCTCCGAAATATTCTAATAGGCCGTAACACACCCTGTATAAACGAGTACATGCTGCTCAATCAACAATTTTACTGAATAATTTTTGACGAGCATAGAAATAGGTCTTAATTTTTATAAGATAGCTTTCGCTATGTGAATGAGGCATGCAACCTTCATTACTTCAAGAGTGTAATATGGGTTGCATAAAATGGCCAAGGTGTACACTACAAAGGTTGTATAAAAAAAATTACGAAAAGTAAGTTATACTTGAGTCAAAAATTCAGACGTCTTACGTTACACATTTGTTTTTATTGTCAACGTAATTTTCGATATTCGGTTGCGTTAAAAACAACCGTTTTTTGCAATTTAGTGCAATACATAATGCAAACTTAGTGTAGTATATAGTTTTATTACTATCGGTTGCAGTTTCTTAAATATTTTGATGAAAATATAATGAATTGTTTGTATGACGTAAGTCGTCTGAATTCTTGTCGCGAGTATATAATAATTAATGTAGGAGTTTGTCTCCTTCTGTTGTCTGTCTTGTGAACATTATAGTAATTTTTAAACATCAAGATTTTTAAAATCTGTGTAAAAATAGTTTTTCGTAGTTTTTTTTATAACAATTTTTGCTATATAGCAATTGTTGGGCAAAATGATGAAAAAATTGATAAATCCTTTCATCGTCATTGCCACAACTCGTATTACAACAAAGTGTAATATGGGTTGCGGCACATGACCATGATCACAAGACTAATTGTTTAATTTTCTTGAAAAAATCAGTATTGCAATATGAATTTTTCAAAGCGTAAACTGCAATTTAAAGGCAGCTGCGTACATAATGAGATGCTGAACATGCTGGTACTGTCCGCTTGTGTGTAATATGCTCTGTTGTTAAAAAAAAAAATGAAAATCTCGAAAACCGCTAGAGCTAGAGATGACTTAAGTTTAGTTTTGAGGGAATTATTTCAGAATATTCTGGGTCCTTCAAATTTTCGACAAAATCGATGGTCTGAAAATTTCACGATATTTTCAAAAAGTAAAATTGCCATTTAAGGGCGGCTTGTCATTTGGGGGCGCTGAACACGATGGTGGTGTCCGTTTGATGCAAGTGGCTCCGCTGACGAAAAATAGTTAATTTCTCAAAAACTACGGGGGCTAGAAACGGATTTTTTTTTATCAAAACCACGAAGGTTATAGAGAAACTAAGAAAACGTGAGATTCAAATAAACTATTCATTCCATTTATTTTTGGATTTCTCACACCAAAGCAATACAAAGAATGTATACGCAGTAAATGTTTTTCTTTAGTAAATGCAACCCGTATTACTTCAACGTGTAATACTGGTTGCGGCACATGGATAAAATCACAACGCCAAGGTAATATACTAAAAAGGTTGTATAAAAATACATCTGCGATTTTAAATTTCTAAAATACTCTCAACACAAATCTACAAATTTATTATGTGTCTTGACTGCAAATTATAATTAAACAATTTTAAACCAACCAATTGCTCAACCTCAATTTGGTTTGTATCGTAACCATGGCGATGTCAAACCAAACACAACACAGAGACAAATTGTCAATATGTCAGATGGCACATTTCTGGTCTCAATTTCCGGTCAGATTGAGTGGCTAGACATTTTAGCCCCATCGGGTTCCTCTTGGTACTGTAAGTACGAGTTCTTTTCCGGACCAGATTGGAAATTAATTGGCGGACTGGAAGCAGGACTGTCCCAGGTAGCCAACGTGGTGACTAACGGGGAAAGGATAGTCCTCAATTTTCCCATTGAAGTGCAGTTCAAATCTACCAACCCTTACGGATGTAAGTTTTTTGTTTTTGAGTATTGGTATGTAGTTTTGAATTATGTTTTAGAACTAACAGGGCTGTGCTGGTGTTGTGATTGTTTCTTGTTTCTGAAGAGACATCTTAACTATGCTTCATTATTTGTATCGTTTTATTAGGGCCGCAGATTATACTAAGTGTGTATAAGGATACACAGTTAGGGGGGTACGGAAGGGCACACATGCCCCTGAAGCCAGGAACTCACTCTCTGGACGTTCATTTGTCCAAACCGCTAGCATCGACCATGCTAGGTTTTGTCGCTTCTTTTTTTGGATACCAACCTGAGTTGCTGCAGCCCCAGATGTTGGCTACGACAGCCGGAAATAACTGTAAGTACACCTTAAACTTCTTGTGTAGCATATAATCAGAGAAATAATGTTGCAGTGATCAGAATGGAGACGACTGGTCGTGCTCGCATTACTGTGAACGTTGTAACTCAGGAATTTCAAAATCTAGGCTACGACGCGGGACAAGTTAAAGATTGACAATCGGAAAGGGTAAGTTGGAAATAAAACGCTAAATCCTTAATAAAAACAATATTTATTGTCAGAACTTTTGGAGACCTACATAAAAAAAATAAAAGTTATGACTATTCAGTTGATATTTACATAAATTACAATAGAACGAAAGTAAGGCATGACAATGAATATTAGAGGATCAAATTTGTTTATAAAAGCACGTGAAACATACAGTATTCATTAATCTACAAAATTAAATAATTTAATCCTACCTACTGCGCCGCTAATTCCTTCATCCCATTAAGTGCGCTGCCGGCCTGAAACCACCCGATCTGCAATTCGTTCAACAAGTGGTTGAGCAAGATCTTTTCTGTGGAACCGTCGGCGTGTTAGATCACACATTCGACGGGTTTGCCGGGCGCGAGATTCTTCAAGCCCTTCAGGCTGATCTTGTCGGTGGGCTGGATCTTATCGTAATCACTGGGATTGGCAAACGTGAGTGGTAAAAGTCCTTGTTTTTCCAGGTTAGTCTCGTGGATCCGAGCGAAGGATTTAACGAAGATGTCGCGGCCACCGAGGTGTATAGGCTCCAAGGCGGCCTGTTTGCGGGAGCTGCCCTCGCCGTAGTTGTCGTCTCCGATTGCCACCTATTTGATGCCCTTGGATTTGTAGTAGCGCGCTGTGTCGGGCACGGATCCCCACTCGCCCGTGATCTGGTTCTTCACTTTGTTCATCTCAACGTTTTCAGCGTTTGTTGCCCTGTAAACATATTTATAATTGTAGTATAATATTAATGTAATATAGTTTAAATAAATGTGTAAATATCTCCTATTTTGAAGCGTAATATACTGTGTTTATCTGTAACAATTTTGTTTTTATTGAAAAACACCTTTTTCATATACCCATAGATATGACTTAAAACACTGTCAAATATTGATATTTTGATTGTGATGGAACCTGCGATTGTGCATTTTTGTTACGATTTTGGAGAAAAATCAATAAAAAATGTTTAAATTTTGTCGAATTAATTCGCAATTTTTGAGATTCCAAGTTTGCCAATAGATGGCGCTGATCTACAGCTCACCCATACAATGTTAACGTGATATTTTAAAAGTAAGTTACTCACAAGGGATGTAGAGGACTAGAGGGTAAGTATTGCAATATGAAATTTTCAAAGCATGAACTGCAATTTAAGTTTAGTTTTGGGGGAATTATTTCAGAATATTCTTGAAATTTTCGAAAAAATCAATGGAAATAAGGGCGGCTCTGTATGCATTAGGGGGTGCTCCACACGCTGGTGTGTTCCGTTTTTGTGTACGAGGCTTCGTTGTCGAAAAAAAGTTAATTTCTCGAAAACCACGAGGGCTAGAGAAGAACTGAGTTGAGATTTGAATTCGCCATGGCGGATATAGTCTACAGGAATTATTTCAGAATATTCTGAGCCCTTGAAATTTTCGACAAAATCGAAAGACTAACCCCTTTGAAAATTTTGCGATATTTTCCAAAAATAAAATCGCGATTTAAGGGCGGCTCTGTATGCATTAGGGGCTGCTCAACACGCTGGTGTGGCCCGTTTTTGTGTACGAGGCTCCGTTGACGAAAAAAGTGCAATTTCTCGAAAACCACGAGGGCTAGAGAGGAACTGAGTTTAGATTTGAATTCGCCATGGCGGATATAGTCTACAGGAATTATTTCAGAATATTCTGAGCCCTTGAAATTTTCGACAAAATCGAAAGACTAACCCCTTTGAAAATTTTGCGATATTTTCAAAAAATAAAATCGCAATTTAAGAGCGGTTCTGTTTGCATTAGGGGGTGTTCAACAGGCTGGTGTGGTCCGTTTTTGTGTACGATGCTTCGTTGTCGAAAAAGTTAATTTCTAGAAAACCACGAGGGTTAGAGAGGAACTGAGTTTAGAGTTGAATTCGCCATGGCGGATATAGTCTACAGGAATTATTTCAGAATATTCTGAGCCCTTGAAATTTTCGACAAAATCGAAAGACTTCCCCTTTGAAAATTTTGCTATATTTTCAAAAATAAAATCTCGAATTAAGGGCGGTTCTTTATGCATTATGGGGTGTTCAACACGCTGTTGTTGTCCTTTTTTGTCTAAGAGGCTCCGTTGACGAAAAAAGTGCAATTTCTCGAAAACCACGAGGGCTAGAGAGGAACTGAGTTTAGATTTGGATTTGTCATGGGCGATATAGTCTACAGGAATTATTTCAGAATATTCTGAGCCCTTGAAATTTTCGACAAAATCGAAAGACTAACCCCTTTGAAAATTTTGCGATATTTTCAAAAAATAAAATCGCAATTTAAGAGCGGTTCTGTTTGCATTAGGGGGTGTTCAACACGCTGGTGTGGTCCGTTTTTGTGTACGAGGCTCCGTTGACGAAAAAAGTGCAATTTCTCGAAAACCACGAGGGCTAGAGAGGAATCGAAACCCCTTTGAAAATTTTGCGATATTTTCAAAAAATAAAATCGCGATTTAAGGGCGGCTCTGTATGCATTAGGGGGTGCTGAACACGCTGGTGTGGCCCGTTATTGTGTACGAGGCTCCGTTGACGAAAAAAGTGCAATTTCTCGAAAACCACGAGGGCTAGAGAGGAACTGAGTTTAGATTTGAATTCGCCATGGCGGATATAGTCTACAGGAATTATTTCAGAATATTCTGAGCCCTTGAAATTTTCGACAAAATCGAAAGACTAACCCCTTTGAAAATTTTGCGATATTTTCAAAAAATAAAATCGCAATTTAAGAGCGGTTCTGTTTGCATTAGGGGGTGTTCAACAGGCTGGTGTGGTCCGTTTTTGTGTACGAGGCTCCGTTGACGAAAAAAGTGCAATTTCTCGAAAACCACGAGGGCTAGAGAGGAACTGAGTTTAGATTTGAATTCGCCATGGCGGATATAGTCTACAGGAATTATTTCAGAATATTCTGAGCCCTTGAAATTTTCGACAAAATCGAAAGACTAACCCCTTTGAAAATTTTGCGATATTTTCAAAAATAAAATCGCCGATTTAAGGGCGGCTCTGTATGCATTAGGGGGTGCTCAACACGCTGGTGTGGCCCGTTTTTGTGTACGAGGCTCCGTTGACGAAAAAAGTGCAATTTCTCGAAAACCACGAGGGCTAGAGAGGAACTGAGTTTAGATTTGAATTCGCCATGGCGGATATAGTCTACAGGAATTATTTCAGAATATTCTGAGCCCTTGAAATTTTCGACAAAATCGAAAGACTAACCCCTTTGAAAATTTTGCGATATTTTCAAAAATAAAATCGCGATTTAAGGGCGGCTCTGTATGCATTAAGGGGTGCTTAACACGCTGGTGTGGTCCGTTTTTGTGTACGATGCTTCGTTGTCGAAAAAGTTAATTTCTCGAAAACCACGAGGGTTAGAGAGGAACTGAGTTTAGATTTGAATTCGCCATGGCGGATATAGTCTACAGGAATTATTTCAGAATATTCTGAGCCCTTGAAATTTTCGACAAAATCGAAAGACTAACCCCTTTGAAAATTTTGCGATATTTTCAAAAATAAAATCGCGATTTAAGGGCGGCTTTGTATGCATTAGGGGGTGCTCAACACGCTGGTGTGGCCCGTTTTTGTGTACGAGGCTCCGTTGACGAAAAAGTTGCAATTTCTCGAAAACCACGAGGGCTAGAGAGGAACTGAGTTTAGATTTGAATTCGCCATGGCGGATATAGTCTACAGGAATTATTTCAGAATATTCTGAGCCCTTGAAATTTTCGACAAAATCGAAAGACCCCTTTGAAAATTTTGCGATATTTTCAAAAAATAAAATCGCAATTTAAGAGCGGTTCTGTTTGCATTAGGGGTGTTCAACACGCTAGTGTGGTCCGTTTTTGTGTACGAGGCTTCGTTGTCGAAAAAAAGTTAATTTCTCGAAAACCACGAGGGCTAGAGAGGAACTGAGTTTAGATTTGAATTCGCCATGGCGGATATAGTCTACAGGAATTATTTCAGAATATTCTGAGCCCTTGAAATTTTCGACAAAATCGAAAGACTAACCCCTTTGAAAATTTTGCGATATTTTCAAAAATAAAATCGCCATTTAAGAGCGGCTTCTGTATGCATTAGGGGTGCTGAACACGCTTGTGTGGCCCGTTTTTGTGTACGAGGCTTCGTTGTCGAAAAAAAGTTAATTTCTCGAAAACCACGAGGGCTAGAGAGGAACTGAGTTTAGATTTGAATTCGCCATGGCGGATATAGTCTACAGGAATTATTTCAGAATATTCTGAGCCCTTGAAATTTTCGACAAAATCGAAAGACTAACTAACCCTTTGAAAATTTTGCGATATTTTCAAAAATAAAATCGCGATTTAAGGGCGGCTCTGTATGCATTAAGGGGTGCTTAACACGCTAGTGTGGTCCGTTTTTGTGTACGAGGCTTCGTTGTCGAAAAAAAGTTAATTTCTCGAAAACCACGAGGGCTAGAGAGGAACTGAGTTTAGATTTGAATTCGCCATGGCGGATATAGTCTACAGGAATTATTTCAGAATATTCTGAGCCCTTGAAATTTTCGACAAAATCGAAAGACTGACCCTTTGAAAATTTTGCGATATTTTCAAAAATAAAATCGCGATTTAAGGGCGGCTTTGTATGCATTAGGGGGTGCTCAACACGCTGGTGTGGCCCGTTTTTGTGTACGAGGCTCCGTTGACGAAAAAAGTGCAATTTCTCGAAAACCACGAGGGCTAGAGAGGAACTGAGTTTAGATTTGAATTCGCCATGGCGGATATAGTCTACAGGAATTATTTCAGAATATTCTGAGCCCTTGAAATTTTCGACAAAATCGAAAGACCCCTTTGAAAATTTTGCTATATTTTCAAAAATAAAATCGCCATTTAAGAGCGGTTCTGTATGCATTAAGGGGTGCTTAACACGCTGGTGTGGTCCGTTTTTGTGTACGATGCTTCGTTGTCGAAAAAGTTAATTTCTCGAAAACCACGAGGGTTAGAGAGGAACTGAGTTTAGATTTGAATTCGCCATGGCGGATATAGTCTACAGGAATTATTTCAGAATATTCTGAGCCCTTGAAATTTTCGACAAAATCGAAAGACTAACCCCTTTGAAAATTTTGCGATATTTTCAAAAAATAAAATCGCGATTTAAGGGCGGCTCTGTATGCATTAGGGGGTGTTCAACACGCTAGTGTGGTCCGTTTTTGTGTACGAGGCTTCGTTGTCGAAAAAAAGTTAATTTCTCGAAAACCACGAGGGCTAGAGAGGAATCGAAACCCCTTTGAAAATTTTGCGATATTTTCAAAAAATAAAATCGCGATTTAAGGGCGGCTCTGTATGCATTAGGGGGTGCTCAACACGCTGGTGTGGCCCGTTTTTGTGTACGAGGCTCCGTTGACGAAAAAAGTGCAATTTCTCGAAAACCACGAGGGCTAGAGAGGAACTGAGTTTAGATTTGAATTCGCCATGGCGGATATAGTCTACAGGAATTATTTCAGAATATTCTGAGCCCTTGAAATTTTCGACAAAATCGAAAGACTAACCCCTTTGAAAATTTTGCGATATTTTCAAAAAATAAAATCGCGATTTAAGGGCGGCTCTGTATGCATTAGGGGGTGCTCAACACGCTGGTGTGGCCCGTTTTTGTGTACGAGGCTCCGTTGACGAAAAAAGTGCAATTTCTCGAAAACCACGAGGGCTAGAGAGGAACTGAGTTTAGATTTGAATTCGCCATGGCGGATATAGTCTACAGGAATTATTTCAGAATATTCTCTGAGCCCTTGAAATTTTCGACAAAATCGAAAGACTAACCCCTTTGAAAATTTTGCGATATTTTCAAAAATAAAATCGCGATTTAAGGGCGGCTCTGTATGCATTAGGGGGTGTTCAACACGCTGGTGTGGTCCGTTTTTGTGTACGAGGCTCCGTTGACGAAAAAAGTGCAATTTCTCGAAAACCACGAGGGCTAGAGAGGAACTGAGTTTAGATTTGAATTCGCCATGGCGGATATAGTCTACAGGAATTATTTCAGAATATTCTGAGCCCTTGAAATTTTCGACAAAATCGAAAGACTAACTAACCTTTGAAAATTTTGCGATATTTTCAAAAATAAAATCGCGATTTAAGGGCGGCTCTGTATGCATTAGGGGCTGCTCAACACGCTGGTGTGGCCCGTTTTTGTGTACGAGGCTCCGTTGACGAAAAAAGTGCAATTTCTCGAAAACCACGAGGGCTAGAGAGGAACTGAGTTTAGATTTGAATTCGCCATGGCGGATATAGTCTACAGGAATTATTTCAGAATATTCTGAGCCCTTGAAATTTTCGACAAAATCGAAAGACTAACTAACCCCTTTGAAAATTTTGCGATATTTTCAAAAATAAAATCGCGATTTAAGGGCGGCTCTGTATGCATTAAGGGGTGCTTAACACGCTGGTGTGGTCCGTTTTTGTGTACGATGCTTCGTTGTCGAAAAAGTTAATTTCTCGAAAACCACGAGGGTTAGAGAGGAACTGAGTTTAGATTTGAATTCGCCATGGCGGATATAGTCTACAGGAATTATTTCAGAATATTCTGAGCCCTTGAAATTTTCGACAAAATCGAAAGACTAACCCCTTTGAAAATTTTGCGATATTTTCAAAAATAAAATCGCGATTTAAGGGCGGCTCTGTATGCATTAGGGGTGCTCAACACGCTGGTGTGGCCTGTTTTTGTGGACGAGGCTCCGTTGACGAAAAAAGTGCAATTTCTCGAAAACCACGAGGGCTAGAGAGGAACTGAGTTTAGATTTGAATTCGCCATGGCGGATATAGTCTACAGGAATTATTTCAGAATATTCTGAGCCCTTGAAATTTTCGACAAAATCGAAAGACACCCCTTTGAAAATTTTGCGATATTTTCAAAAAATAAAATCGCGATTTAAGGGCGGCTCTGTATGCATTAGGGGCTGCTCAACACGCTGGTGTGGTCCGTTTTGTGTACGATGCTTCGTTGACGAAAAAGTTAATTTCTGGAAACCACGAGGGTTAGAGAGGAACTGAGTTTAGATTTGAATTCGCCATGGCGGATATAGTCTACAGGAATTATTTCAGAATATTCTGAGACCTTGAAATTTTCGTCAAAATAGAAAGACCCCTTTGAAAATTTTGCGATATTTTAAAATATTAACATCGCGATTTAATGGCGGCTCTGTATGCATTAGGTGGTTTTCAACACGCTAGTGTGGTCCGTTTTTGTGTACGATGCTTCGTTGTCGAAAAAGTTAATTTCTCGAAAACCACGAGGGTTAGAGAGGAACTGAGTTTAGATTTGAATTCGCCATGGCGGATATAGTCTACAGGAATTATTTCAGAATATTCTGAGCCCTTGAAATTTTCGACAAAATCGAAAGACCCCTTTGAAAATTTTGCGATATTTTCAAAAAATAAAATCGCGATTTAAGGGCGGCTCTGTATGCATTAGGGGGTGTTCAACACGCTAGTGTGGTCCGTTTTTGTGTACGAGGCTTCGTTGTCGAAAAAAAGTTAATTTCTCGAAAACCACGAGGGCTAGAGAGGAACTGAGTTTAGATTTGAATTCGCCATGGCGGATATAGTCTACAGGAATTATTTCAGAATATTCTGAGCCCTTGAAATTTTCGACAAAATCGAAAGACTAACCCCTTTGAAAATTTTGCGATATTTTCAAAAAATAAAATCGCGATTTAAGGGCGGCTCTGTATGCATTAGGGGGTGCTCAACACGCTGGTGTGGCCCGTTTTTGTGTACGAGGCTCCGTTGACGAAAAAAGTGCAATTTCTCGAAAACCACGAGGGCTAGAGAGGAACTGAGTTTTGATTTGAATTCACCATGGGCGATATAGTCTATGGGAATTATTTCAGAATATTCTGAGTCTTTCAATTTTTCGACAAAATCAATGAAAATTTGCCGTATGAGGGCAACTGTATGTATCTGAAGAGGCTGACACTGTTGCAGTCATTTGTATGCGTCATTGACGAATTTTTTGTATCAAAACCACGAAGGTTGCAGAGGAACTAGGAAAACGTGAGATTCAGATAAACCATTCATTCCAGTTATTTTTGGGTTTCTCACACCGAAGCAATACGAAGAATGTATACTTGTTGAAAGTCTTTCTTTAGTACATGCAACCTGTATTACTTCAACGTGTAATACTGGTTGCGGCACGGAGAAAATTACAACGCCAAGGTAATATACTGAAAAGGTTGTCTAAAAATACATCTGCGATTTTAAATTTCTAAAATGCTCTCAACACAAATCTACAAATTTATTAAGTGTCTTAAACAGTTTTAAACCAACCCCAATTTGGTTTGTATCGTAACCAAGCGATCTCAAACCAAACACAACACAGAGATAAATTGTCAATATGTCAGATGGCACATCTCTGGTCTCAATTTCCGGTCAGATTGAGTGGCAAGACATTTTAGCCCCATGGGGTTCCTCTTGGTACTGTAAGTACGAGATACACAGTTAGGGTGGTACGGAAGGGCACACATGCCCCTGAAGCCAGGAACTCACTCTCTGGACGTTCATTTGTCCAAACCGCTAGCATCAACCATGCTAGGTTTTGTCGCTTCTTTTTTTGGATACCAACCTGAGTTGCTGCAGCCCCAGATGTTGGCTATGACAGCCGGAAATAACTGTAAGTACACCTTAAACTTCTTGTGTAGCATATAATCAGAGATATATCGTTGCAGTGATCAGAATGGAGACGACTGGTGGTGCTCGCATTAATGTGAACATTGTAACTCAGGAATTCCAAAATCTAGGCTACGACGTGGGACAAGCCAAAGATTGACAATCGGAAAGGGTAAGTTGGAAATAAAACGCTAAATCCTTAATAAAAACAATATTTATTGTCAGAGCTTTTAGAGACCTACATAAAAAAAATAAAAGCTATGACTATTCAGTTGATATTTACATAAATTACAATAGAACGAAAGTAAGGCATGACGATAAATATTAGAGGATCAAATTTGTTTATAAAACCACGTGAAACATACAATATTCATTAATCTACAAAATTAAATAATCCTTAATCCTACCTACTGCGCCGCTAATTCCTTCATCCTATTAAGTGCGCTGCCGGCCTGGAACCACCCGATCTGCAATTCGTTCAACGAGTGGTTGAGCAAGATCTTTTCTGTGGAACCGTCGGCGTGCTTGATTACACATTCGACGGGTTTGCCGGGCGCGAGATTTTTCAAGCCCTTCAGGCTGATCTTGTCGGTGGGCTGGATCTTATCGTAATCACTGGGATTGGCAAACGTGAGAGGTAAAAGTCCTTGTTTTTTCAGGTTAGTCTCGTGGATACGAGCGAAGGATTTGACGATGATGGCTCGGCCACCCAGGTGTCTAGGCTCCAAGGCGGCGTGTTCGCGGGAGCTGCCCTCGCCGTAGTTGTCGTCTCCAATCGCCACCCATCTGATGCCCTTGGATTTGTAGTAGCGCGCTGTGTCGGGCACGGATCCCCACTCGCCTGTAATCTGGTTCTTCACTTTGTTCATCTCACCGTTTTCAGCGTTTGTTGCCCTGTAAACATATTTATAATTGTAATATAATATTAATGTAATATAGTTTAAATATATGTGTAAATATCTCCTATTTTGAAGCGTAATATAGTGTTTACCGGGGAGGGGAAGTGTGAACAAATAAAGCGAGTTTTGCAAACAAAGCACTTGTTGACTTACTAACCCAATGAACATGTTATTAGAAATATTGTCCAAGTGGCCGCGGTACTTCAGCCATGGTCCGGCTGCGGATATGTGATCGGTGGTACACTTTCCCTTAACTTTGATGAGAACGGTCAAATCCTCCAAGTCCTTCTGGTCCCACTTGTCGAAGGGTTCTAATAGCTGTAAACGTTGCGATTTGGGATCGACATCAACGGACAATTTGCTGCCGTCCTTCACGGGAGCCACATAGGTGTCCTGGCCGGGGTCGAAACCTTTGTTGGGAAGTTCGTCGCCGAAGGGAGCTGACAGTTTGAATTTCTTGCCATCGGAACCTATATTTACAAAAATTTATGTCGAAAAAATAGAAATGTTGTCGATGATACGCTACCTTGAAGTTCGTCGACGAGCGGGTTGAAGTTCAGAGTTCCGGCGATACTCAGAGCGGTGACCAATTCCGGAGAGGTGACAAAACAGTGGGTGGCGGGATTGGCGTCGTTACGACCGGTGAAGTTCCTGTTGTAGGATGTGACGATGGTGTTCTTCTCGCCTTTCTTGACGTCTTTACGGTCCCACTGGCCGATGCAGGGTCCACAAGCGTTTGCGAGTACCTATATTTATATTTAAAGACGCTATTACTTACAATTAGACGTTAAGACACCGAATAACCCAAACGTAGTAGTAGCAGTACAGTTAAACATTGACATTCGCAGTGATCAAGTTCCAAAGATTCCCATGAAGTGCAAATCCACTATGCGCAAGTCATTATATTAGTGTTTAAAAGAAAGTTGAGTGCATAACTCACTCACAAACATAATTCACTTAAATTTATAGTCGACGTCTAAAATACGAGGTGCATTCAAGTTCTACGGTCTCGGATTTTTTATTTCGAAACTGGGAGCAGATAGACACCTACGGTTTAATTTAAAATATGTGTAAACTTGTGAATGTATGACAGAAATGGCAGCACGTATGGCACATATACCCTCTAGTGGTGGCGGCGAGAGTGAGAGTAATCATTCGTTTTTCCACTTACGTGGTGCGACACCCTATGAAATTTATCACTAGTTCACTGAGACATGTGGTGATACATGTAAAAAATGTGCGTTCTGTTGATACAAGAAGAAGGCATAAATGGGTCTTTCTTATCATCAATTGTGACGATGGACGAGGCCTACACTTTTTTGGTTCGACGTTCGGTTTTCTTTGAACTGTCTGATCCACAAACGCACATTTTTTTCATTGATGACACTATCAAGACATATCTCAGTAGACTGACGATAAATTTCAATGGGCGTCGCAACACGTAAGTAAAGAAAACAAATCATTACTCGCTGTCCTTGTAACTGTCCACTGCTAGAGGATCTGTGAGCCGTACAGTGCTTCCATCCTTTATCAGGCATTCACAACGAGTGTGTTTATGCTATTTATGAGAATAGCATATGAATATGAATGAATTGAGACAAAGATTTATATAAATATGTAACCGCAAACAAATGACCAAATACCCACAAACAGTAAAGAAAGGCAACATGAATGACTATCGCGTAAATTTAAATCTGCGAACGACAAGGTTTTACTGTATACTGAAACAAATATTTTGTTTAAACAATACGTCTAATTTAAAATATTTTTTTTACTTTATGCTAATAAAGTCTTTTTCAATTTGCGCTCTATTTTCTAAACTTTGGAAAAGTGAATAACCTCTAAATAACGATAAGGATTTACCAGAAAGAGGTCACTAAATTGTGACTACTGTTTTTATTGTATCATAAACAGTTTCTAAATGGAAGTCTGTGTCTGCTACCCCAGACGAATTATCTTTACGAGAACTCGTTAAAAGGTTAAAAGTTCATATGAAACATCTATTGACGCGGAAGATACTCAACGTTTATCATAATCACTTCCAAATAGTAAATATGTAAAGTAACGTCACATTTAATATCATAATGCGTGACATTTCGTTGATTATTCTGGAAATAACGCAATACCCACTAACCGACTTAAATAAACGATAAGTGAATCGAAATTCTTATAAGTACTATCCGAACCTCCAATGAACCAAACACTATACAGGGTGTTCTGAAACTAATGCAACATATCCAACCATGACCTTTGTCACTATGACAGACAGTACTTATTTCAGAAAAACAAAAATATATACAAATTCATGCGTAATAAAAAGAAATCTAACACAAGAAAAAAATAAAAAAATATTAGTCGCTCCAATCTTTGCAATTTAAAAATATGTAATGAACTATGAAGAATGTAATACTAAAAAAAAAACAAATATCTTCAAAATTTAAAATTAAATTAAAAAATCACTTACGGTTCCACCGAACTCGGTCAAAGTTTGGGAAATCCCGTCCCTCTCGATGGTAGCCCTGATTTGCTCGGATCCGGGAGTGACGTTGAAAGGAATCTTGGACTTCACTCCGTGTTTCATCGCCTCCTTGGCGATGTTAGCGCACCTGCCCATGTCCTCGTAAGAACTGTTCGTGCAGGAACCGATAAGTCCCACTTTGATATCGATAGGCCATCCGTTCTTCTTGGCGTTTTCTCCCAGCTTGCTGATGGGATTGCCCAAATCGGGGGTGAAGGGACCGTTGACGTGAGGTTCCAGCTCGTCCAGGTTGATTTCGATGAGTTCGTCATACTCGGCACCTTAAAATTCGATCGAGTTAGTCAACAAATTTTAAATCGTAATAAAGTCTCACCATTGTCTGGGGTGAGGAGGACGTCCCGGTACTTCTCGGCCAGTTGGGCGATTTCCGAACGATTCGTAGCATTCAGATAATCGATCATCCTGTTGTTGAAGGGGAAGAGCGAAGTCGTAGCTCCGATCTCAGCCCCCATGTTGCAGATAGTGGCCATGCCAGTGCAGGAAACGGAGTTGCAACCGGGCCCGTGATATTCTACGATGGCTCCGGTGCCTCCCTTAACGGTTAAGATGTCGGCCACTTTAAGGATGATGTCTTTCGGTGACGTCCATCCAGATAGCTTTCCTAAAAAAAAAGAAACAGTTTTATTAAACGTTCATCAAAGTTAAATTTGTTACCTCACCTGTCAATTTGACACCGATGACCTTGGGGCACTTCAATTCCCACGGGATGCTAGCCATTACATCAACAGCATCGGCACCACCTACACCAATACAAAGACCTCCGAGACCACCACCGTTAGGGGTGTGCGAATCCGTACCGATCATTAACAGGCCAGGGAAGGCATAGTTTTCCAGGATAATTTGATGTATAATACCTAGAAAGAATAATAAAAACAACTGTGGTTCCGAATTGGGTATTTCAACCTAAGACTTACCGGATCCGGGTTTCCAGAAGCCGACGCCGTACTTGTTACCGGCCGAGGCCAGGAAGTTGTAAACTTCCTTGTTGAGGTCCTTGGCTCTGGCAAGATCTTTAACTCCACCGGTTTGCGCCTCGATCAGATGGTCGCAGTGGATGGTACTGGGTACGGCAACTTTCGGAAGACCGCTAGAGATAAATTGCAACATAGCCATTTGAGCGGTGGCGTCTTGCATGGCGACCCTATCGGGACGGAGCCTCAAGTAAGAGGTGCCACGTTCGATATCCTGCAATGAAGTTTGTCATTTCAACAAAAAAATATAGTTTTCAATTACAACTTAGTTGTTAATAGTATGTAGGGAGGTTCAAATTTGAATTTCTGTAAAAAATACAGGGTGTACCATATTTCTGTAAACTGTCTTAATGGTAATGGACCTATACATAATGTAAAACGTAAAATCCAGTACATCAGCTATTAATAAACTTGAAATATTTGCGATGGCAAGATTATATGACAAAAATGAACCGGAAAGACTTCAAACAAAATTATATCACATTAGTATTCCTTGTATGAATTTCAATAACTGCGTGTTTAATAATTGTACACTCAAATAAAAATGTATTTATTTTTAGTGTTTCATAAATAAAGTTTGCATTGATATGTTTCTAAATTTATTATTCATTTAACTGTCCTACCAAATCACATGATGTTTGTATTGATACCGGGTAAATTTGTGTTGTTTAAATTCTATTTTCTTTTATTTACAAAAGCTCTAAAGTTTCTATTAAAAGAGGACGAATAAGAAAATGAATAAAACGCGCAAATTCTAGAAGATTAATAACGACAATGACAATTTTTATGAGAGACAAAAGTTCAAAATGGTTAACGAGAAAATAATTTATTATGAAAAAATTGTCTGCGTCGGACCAGACGGTGGAAGTTATACTTCTTTGGCCATTCTCATACACCCACTCGTACGTAAAAAAAAAAAAATTCTTAAAAAAACACTCGTACGTACAAAAAAAAAATTCTTAAACAAAAAAAATTCTTAAAAAAAAATTCTTAAAAAAAATATATATATATATTATTATTATTATATTAGTTCTTAAAAATTTGTTCTTCCAAATTTGTTCTTCCTTTTGAGCGTGACGCGGTTTCTCGACCAACATCCCATCCCAATGTGTCTAACGGGCGCAAAGAAGTATAACTTCAAAAATGATACACAACACAAAAAGTCAAGGTTCCTTAATGAATCTATTATATTAATAATAGTACTTACACATTTCATTCAAACTGATCCCTGATAAATCTTATCTAATTTATTTTAAATTTAAAAATAAAAATACAATTAATGTTCAACAATTATGTAAGTATTTATTACTTTGCAATTAAAGGGGAATTTCAAAAACTGCTAAGTATAGAATTATAATTACACTTTTTAAACATTTGTTTAAGCTGAAACCACAATATTTTTCACCTTATGAAATATAGCCCTAAAGAATAGTAAATAAAATGAGTAAAGGAAAAAACCGAGACAAATAAGTTTTTATGAAATATATACAACAAACTACTAGTTTCCCAATACCTGCATGATTATACAGGGTGCTTCAAACATGAGTGCCTTTATTTTGCTGTATGATAAATCGAGTTAATTTTTTTTTGACCAACGGTATTAGAGTTATGGCAGTAAGCAGACTTTGGATATGTGATAACGTCACCTACCATGTCAGTGTTTCTACATAATAATCACAAATACCTCTAAACATACTTGTGAATGGTTTTCCAACAGCTCTTCTTGTGATAGAATAAAGTTTGAAATAATTACAACAGGTGCTGAAAATGCCGTTGCTTACGAAAAATGTTACAAAAGTTTCGTTGCGTTGAGAATTTTGCACAGCTTCGCCATAAATTAACATGGTTACTAAAATGTATAGTTTTTATTTATCTACCTTCACAAACATCATACGAAACACATTTGTCACAATACAAAGGAAGTGTATACGATGCACAACTATCAAATAACAGACAATGTTGTCACGCGTTATAGTTTGAAGAATTTTTAGGTTTACTTCATGCATATACTGATACAAAAAACAAATTACGCTAAAAGGGCATTTGCTTAGTTTTAATTATACTTTAGTTTGCAATTTTGTACCATTTCACAACTGCATTTTTATTTTTGAATGTATTGAAAAACTATTACTATTACACATTTTTTCATAAGAATTTTCTTTTTTTGTTGGTTTATTTGGTCAGATAATCAAATTCTTTTAGTATTGGCATTCATATTCTAGACACTGTATAGCAAAACGGTTCATACTGTTTTTAAAAATCATTCAAAAGCAATATATTTGGAGACTTTAATAAATTTATATTAAAAATACCATTAAAGTAAGCTTGACTCAGCGTAAAAAAAATCCCATTTTGGCTCAACCATTATAGGCAATGCCCTTAATCCAATATCAATGTCAGACGGATATAACCTCACTTTCCATTGTTATGTAATCAATAAAAAAATTCAATTATCAAACAAACTAATTACAAGTAGTGAGTAACTGTCTATAAAACACTTACTTATTTATAAAACCAAGAAGCAAACAAAAACAGCTTTTTATCTCTACAAACAAATCCAAATATCCAAAGGTTAACTTCGAACACTACGGGGCACATGTCAACTTAAATAACGCTTACCTGTTTGTCTGGTTGATCGATGTGCGAATACAGAACTTTCTCAGAAAGGGTCAAAGGCCTGTTCAGCCTCTTTTTGATTATCTGCAGGGTTTGAGTGAGTTTCTCGTAAGGCAAAGGGTCGGTGTCGAATTTGCTCATCGCTACTCTTGCAGCGGCTGCAGCTAGGGGTGAGATATGGAAGCATCTTGTTTGTATGTCGTTGAACAAAAGGCTGCCGGCTTTGCCCCCCTAAAACAAACGTAATTCATTACAAATATGTTACGAGCATGGCAATGACCTCAGTACATTTAGATAACATTATATAGACTTTGATTCCCAGGAAAAAAGGGGTATCAACGGGTCTTAAGGAGTTTATTTCTTTTTCTGTTATATAACTGTAGTGGGTGAAATTTTGGTAGGCTTCCACGTGACATTTGGGTAACAATTAGTAAATGAGGCATTGGAGTGTGAAGAAAATGATCTGGAGACTCACCTGGCGATGCAAAACTCGCATACAGTACGCCATGGTTGCAAAAGAAACCCTAGCAGCTCCAAAAAGTTAAGTTTACAGACGTGGGTGAAATTTGCCCACGTAACGCTTTGGCGACTTCGTCTCCCTTTTCTTCTTACACAAACAAGTCAGAGAAGTCAGTGGAAGTCAGCTGTCTGACAGTGAATCTGCGCACGCTTCGGTCGAAATTCTCTTATATTTATAACCGACGCGTATACGTATTTACTTTATATTTATCTGCAGAAAAATTAGAAAAATAAATTATCACTTGGTATACACTTGTACAGTAAGTACAATGATATTTTCGAGATGATGCAGATTAGTGTTCTAAATGAATAACATCGTAAACAACAACGTAAATTAAATTTTTGTAAAGTTGCGCAACATATACAATAAGTCCTATTTTTGAAATCGAAAACTCGGTAAAAATAAAATGACATTGTCCTGTCATTTAAACTGTTCAGTCAGAAAGTTAAAAGTTGTACCCAATCAGGAAACAATTTGCAGATGACGTCAAGGCATATTTTTAAAATTTTATGCCTTTACACAATTTTGTTTTTAATTTACTTTAAAATGATTGCACCAGATACACGCTGAATATATGAGAAACAAATAATTCATATTGTAATAAACTACATATGAATATTTTGTAACTCAAAAGTGTTGGTGTTCATAAAACAATATGCAGCACTTAATAACTGTGGCTGGCATTACTGGTTGCCTAAAATTTCAAAATTATTTATAAGGTAATTATAAAATACGTAAGCAAACTCATACAGCTAAAAACAGAGGACGGAAGAGTTTAAATTTAATTTATCTACATATCAAAATACACCCCTAATGTATTACTACCCTTAAAGTGGATATAAAAAATACTTTTTTAATTTTATAAATTAAATTCAAATGGTTTATTTGTAATTTTTTATATTGCATTAAAATAATATAATAATATCTCTACCCCTCATTCTAATCACAGGGATTAGCCCAGAAGTCGGAGACTTGTGCGGGAGAGGGGGCGGCATATTATTATTAAGCAGGCCGCATTTGCGCCCAGGAACGACTTACGTTGGTAGGCCCTAACCACTATTCAGTGCAGGAATGAGGAAAACCTGGAAAACCTCATTAATTAGGGGGGTGGTCAAATATCAACCGGCATCAATCTCTCACATTGACCCAAGCTAACATTATTCCAAGAGTACCTTTTTTAGTCTAAGGTTGAAGCTACCCAGATTTATTATTTTAAAGTCAGCCAGTTCAATTGTCGGTCATCTCACCTATGGCATACTGATGAGGGCTAACAAGCCCGAAACCGGTCTATGTCTGGTGGTGTGTCCGACAACGGTTCTTGGCTGTTCACACAGATACTGCAGGAGTAATTCAATGCAGATTTAATGACCCGTCGCTCAGGGCGAGAGGTCTGCGTTAAGTACCTGTTGCAATGTAGGTCCCTTCCTGTAAGTCGAGCCGCTTAGGCTGAGCAGGAAGTAAGCAGACCACTTATATCTCAAAATATTTTTTGTTTTTTTTTAAATAAGTTCCGTCGCATGTTTCAAGAAAAATGAAATAAAGATAAGTAAACTTATTTTAATTTTTTCAAAATATTGCCTTCTATTCCTTTTCTCATTTACCATTAAAGAGAGATATAAACAAAAGATAAGGGAATCCCATCCGTCAAATAAAACCAATAACTATATTTTTAAGAACAAAATAAGGGCAAGCAATATTTAAATAAAGTCGTTCCTAATACTGTTTGGCAGTATTAAAGGGATTTCCATTAACTCTCTTTTGCTATAATAGTCTGCACTTTAATAGTAGTTACATTTATATAAAACCAGTAAATAGTTAACCAATTTTGCTTCATTTTTTGTCTTCTGCATCTAGATATTTAAAGGAAACCGAAATAAAACAGTAAATAAATAAAGTAGAAGTATTTTGTATGCCAGAGTACAAATGAGTATTTATCCTCCAACCGCATTGTTCAAATAATCCTTTTCCGAGAGACCTATATTTTTGTTCAGTGTAGGTGCGAGTGGATTTGAGGTGTCAACACGGAATCTGGGTCAAAGTAAAGCATATCAACTCTAACAAAATTAGACACCTAGTCAGTACGCATTAGAATTGAAAATAATATCTTATTTTGAATCTCAAAATAATAAATGAAGTGTTAAGCTAGCTTGTCACTTGTAGATTGTTATGTTAGATTGCGGTAAGTGGTGAATATTTTCCAGTGTAATGCAATCTGCGTTAACAAGAAGTATTGTATACTGTGATAAGCAATAAGCAATAATAATATTATAAATTACCAGTACAAGGTAAAATGTTGGCTTTAACTTTTTGTAGGTATATGTTTGCACCACGGTTTCTATAAACATCCGTCCTAAGTGCGCCCCGATCATGACATTGGTCAAAATCCGCTCCAGTTCATCAGCCTTATTTATGCTATGACAACGAGGACGCGTATAGGTGACTAGTGGATGCTGCGGGGGTCAAGAGTTGCTTCGCAGCATAACATTTAATGATTAAATAAGAAATTACCTACTGCGTGTCAAACTGATGCACAGAATAACCTCTGCTAAGCAGGAGATCGACATTCAGTTAGTAGGCAAGCAGAACTGAGTAGGTAGGAGGGAAACCTTGGACGCTAAATCGAGAGTGAGCCGACTTATTTTATCTTTGGACGATGTACTGGGCTTCTCATTGATAATATATTGGTATAATTCATCGATAACAGATTCAGCAACTGATCTAATGACATTTTAAAATGGACATTCATTAATGTGAAATACCTACTAGGAGATCGTTGGAATTTTCAAATAGTATTTATGGTGTGAAATGGCAATGAAAGTATGCAAAATGAAAATATCCTCAGTCCACTCCTGTGCCGCAAATTCCTGGCTGACGTCCTTTTCATGTCTCTATTGATAAAACTACAAACAATGGCGAGATGGATTATGTTCGATAAAAGGTAACCGCAAACAGACAGCGATAGCCTTTGCGGGCGAGGTTGCTATCCGAATCTCTTGATAACCAACCGAAATATTTCAAGTACCGACAACTGAGGTCACCTGTTGTATGCGGGCTGTAGGCTCATGTTACAGATATCTAGTTATAATTAATGTAACCTCATTTCGTGAACCCTTACCTGAAAATCACTCCAAATAGGATGCATTCTATCGCACAACCTTCACCTTTTTAGTCGGCCCATTGTATATGACAAACAGGGATCACCGTTCCTTCTTATACAGGGGGTTTGGTGTATTTACCTATTCGCAAACAAGACTTTATAGTTATTTGTAAGTGCCAAAAGTGACATTTTATTTTGTGAGAAAAGAAGTTTGTGTCTCATCCCTTCGAAGAGAATAAAATTATTTTTAGCACATACGTCATACAGTATTTTTTCGACAAACACTATTAAAACTCCAAAGCAACGCATTTTTTACGTAGTTAAATTTATAACATATCATTTTGATATCCAGTTATTATCGATGAAGTTTATCGGACGGTTTTTTTGACTTTTTGTAATTTGGTCATAAAATTCCATATTATTTTTTTATGCGTATACTAAAGTCATCTGCTATAGCACCAAAGATTTTATCAAAATTTCTTGTGTTAAGATATTTTAATTTTTCATTAAAATTTGGAAAAAAAACTACCTACGCTGTTTTTTTTAGATAAGTTCTAAACCACCCTGTATAAGTAACATATGGGTTTAATTAATGTACATAGGTATCTAAACACAAAAGTGTACAAAATATAAGAAGAAATGAAGAAATCCACAAGAAATAATTAAACAAAACATCGGAAGCCATCGGCTTCATTTCACCAGACGCCCTGTAGAGCGGGAGGCTGGCGATTACCACACATGCAATGGGACTGATTGGCACAGTCAGGACACAATTCATCAGGCAACCTCAATTACGGCCACCCTCACTTTCTCTAACAACAAAAAGTAGATCATTGACACTTGGTAATGGGCGACCTTCCCAGTCCAATCAGCATTGCCGATATTAGTCATTTTTCTCGTAATTGATTTCTTCTATAATTAAATTACGTAGATTTATGGATCACGCTTGGCGTGGTTGGCAACACGTTCAGCACAAAAGGTGTCTGTGATCACTTATTCATTCAATAGATCGAAATTTGGCAATTGCTATTCTTGCAAAAATGAATACATGTCCTAAACGTCATGTTTGAATCAATAGTGAAATAATTTGAAGTGTTGCGAGGTCTCGGTGTCAGTTTTTATTTAAATCAATTCTGTATCTGGAACAGATTTTGTCAAGGAAATGTATAAAACAATTCGTTGTATGGATTTTGTATACAGGGTGTGACGTCTTTAATTTAACAATATTAAAAATCTAGACTCGTGACAGCAAATGAAGTAAAAGAATATAGGTCATCATAAGATCGATTATGAGATTTGAATATTATAAATATTTCATAAAAAATTACGAGATCAGTGTTGCTAAATGTGAATATTTTCTTCACATTGAAGAATTTTGACCTAAAATGTGAGGATTTTTTCGAATAATTAAAATGTGAAGAATTTTCTAATTTACTTAGCTTTAAAGTTTTTTGTTTCCTATACATTTTTATTCGACTTTATGACCATTTATATCAAAGCCGTTTTTTGAATAAGCATTTCAATTGTTTATCCATTGTGTTTTTTGTTATGTGAAAAACTGTTCAAATTGTCAAGTCAAGTTCTGTGAAAAAGATGGGTGTATTATGTTATTATATTTATGGATTTGAATTGTGTTGTGTTTGTTCTGCTGTTCTGATTTGAGTAATAGAAGAGTGCATAATAATGTTACTATAAATTAATTAAATACCAGTATTTCCAACTGCCAAATAACTTTAATTGTCAAATAAATTTGTATCACATAACACATGTTATGTGATTTGTATCTGTCATCTTCTGGCACATATGATTTTTGTGACAGGAATAATGGGTAAATAATTTAGGCATGTTGTGGAGAAGTCGGTAAGGTTCGTCAAGTTTTTAATGACAATTCTCACAAAATATCCAGTTCAAAATTATGAGTATGAAAATTCATAACCACTGGTTAGGCCTTTGAAGAGCTGTGAATCGGTTACATTTTGGCCACGGCCATATTAGGAATTGTACCATTTTGAAGTTCAATTTTCTTGACAAAACGTGAACATAAGACTTGTTTATTCCGAATATTCCATTCTGTATTTTATTTTTTTTGCATTCGACGCCACACTGTATAGACAATGGTTAGTTACATAATACTTCCAACACCCTGTACTTATGTATTGAAACTATTAAGTAATAACGGGAACGTACAACGCACCTGTCAGACTTTATGAAATAATGCAACAACTTTTACTAGAATCGAGTAACGATATCTAGATCAAATAAGTAAATGTTTTATTTTTAACAATCTATCAAGTACATTAAATTACATATAATTATGTACTTTAATATTCGTTATAATAAATACTAGATAAATTCAAATGGCAGTTGGCCTTCTGTCACCAAATCTTAAAACCTTTCAACGTGCATATTAAAAAAATAATAACAAACTCAACAACTTGAAAAGGTTTTTAGAAATTTATGTACTTTGGACCAAATTAAGTCGATTTCAAAAATTTAGCTTTACAAAAATATCATTTAAAATTATTGTATTAAATATTCTTATATGGATTGGAAGGCAATCTCAATGTGAGTAATGAAGAATGGGTAACGTTAATTAAAACATACAGGGTGTTAAAAAAAGAGTGTAAAATATTTCAGGAGGTAATAGTATGAACCAAAATAAGCAGAAAAGTCTTAATAAACATGGGTCCGCAAAGTAACGGTTGCGGAGATATGGACCACTATTCGTTTTTCAAACATTTTATTTTATTAGGAATAAATCGACAAAGGAAGCTTTTAACAAACAAAAAACAAAGTTACAGAAGATGTTCAAAGTGCCCTCTGTCCATTTCCAAGCAGGCACGACATCTTCGTCTCAACGATATTCGAACTCTTTCGAAAACACCCTCCTTGGTTTGGATTTCTTGACACTTTTGATTAATCCGTAGCTGCAGCTTTTCCAGGCTATTTACAGGAGTACCATACACTAATGTCTTCAAATATCCCCAAACAAAGAAATCTAGAGAGTTCAGATCAGGCGATCTTGGAGGCCATAAAACAGGTCCGGCCCTTCCTACCCATCTATGTGGAAAAGTTTGATGTAAATGCTTTTATGGCCTCCAAGATCGCCTGATCTGAACCCTCTAGATTTCTTCCAAGCCATAAAACAGGTCCGGCCCTTCCTACCCATCTATGTGGAAAAGTTTGGTGTAAATGCTTCTATGGCCTCCAAGATCGCCTGATCTGAACCCTCTAGATTTCTTTGTTTGGGGATATTTGAAGACATTAGTGTATGGTAGTCCTGTAAATAGCCTGGAAGAGCTGCAGCTACGGATTAATCAAAAGTGTCAAGAAATCCAAACCAAGGAGGGTGTTTTCGAAAGAGCTCGAATATCGTTGAGACGAAGATGTCGTGCCTGCTTGGAAATGGACGGAGAACACTTTGAACTGACTTTGAACATCTTCTGTGACTTTGTTTTTTGTTTGTTCCTAATAAAATAAAATGTTTGAACAACGAATAGTGGTCCATATCTCCGCAACCGTTACTTTGCGGACCCATGTTTACTGAGACTTTTCTGCTTATTTTGGTTCATACTATTACCTCCTTATATATTTTACACTCTTTTTTTAACACCCTGTATGTCAGAAATATGTTTCTTTCAAAGTTACTGTAAGCTTAAAATATCAACTTTACATATATGGTTGTAAATAAAGATACAAATTAGGTTAATTTGCATTTTTACTGAAATAAAAAGCGAATAATTAACATAAAATCAATCGTGTGCGAGCATGCAAAACGTGTTTGAATTGAACCTCTGTTCGGAACGTCGTTAATTATACATTTGGACCACAACAAAAATGAAAAACCGTAATTATATAACAGGTACCTATGCGGTACGCCCAAATATTTACATTCTTGACCCAATTCCGAAAAGACAAAGGCCCAGATACGATCTGTCCTAGGCAATAGAGCGGCAATCAGCTTAGGCGTCCATAATTCTCAATATATTATCTCAACATTGCCGCCCTGCCACCATCTTATCTCTTTGCCATAAAACAAAACAGGACTACTGTGAGCCGATCTTTTCGTGTCCAGATCCTGTTACGAAAAAAAAATAACAGACTTAGTCATAGCTTCCTGCTAAAGAGCTAAAGACACCACTGAAAAATACGACTGGCTGATACTTTCAAAATAACAAGAGAAAACAAGAGTACATTTCCATGGGAAGTGGAAGTGGTGACCAGTGGCGGTTCGTTAAACTTAAAAATAGATAAGGGGAAGAAAATAAATAATACTTCGCGGTGAATTTGTTATTTTAAATTAAAAAAAGTATCTAACAAAGCCATTTATTTTTTAAATATAGACTGTATATTCAGTCATTGAACTTTTAAAGAAGTAAACTACGACGTCGTTGTAGAGAGGTTATAAAACCAACCAACACCATCATCTGCACCTGTATCCACGGAAACAAACCGCGTTGGACGGCGTGTAACGTCACACCAAAGACATCACGTTTTCGGCCATGTGGTTTTGTTTACATTCTATGCAATCTATTAATGTTACTATTTTAATTATTATGTGATTATTGCTGCCAGACACATGTTCTGACCATTCAATATGTTTGAAAGGCAGTCCACAAGTCCATAAAACAAGACTGACTAAGAACTTTGGTCGGACAGGTAATTAATTCGACTTGATGCTGTCCTTTTTTTGGCTAATGCAATTAGAAAATACAATATTTACTTTGTCTACCCGTACGCTGCGCCACTGGTGGTGACACGCCCGACAGTTTTGCATAAATCTGTTTACAAAAAAGCAATAAACCTTGAACATCCATATCAATTAGCCAGTCCTGCATAGAGCTAGAAACCAATTATCTAATAAGGCGGTAAAACAGGTTTCTTGATTAATTTTCGTATGTAGACGTAAACCCACTTCTACTTGATCCAATTCCACAGATTTACATAATGAATTAAGGTAATAATTGACGCCCGAGCCCGAGACGCACGCTAATTAGTAATTGGGTTGCGTAATTTTTTATACTTTCCAACAGGATGCCGCACAGAAACGAAACCTGATGATGGATATGCTTCTCGAAACGACCCGCGGACAGGAAAAAAAATAGAGGCATGAATCAACTGTTTGTCTATTTTAAGAAACAGTTTCACGCACTAGTTGATCCTAGTCACGCGTAGCCCAAGGGTCAGTGGCAAGTTCGAAGAAAATTAGTCCATGACTGTGAAAAGAATGATTGCTTTTGACAGAGGTGGTACTTGGAAGTGCTAGAAAAGAATATATAGTTAATTACCTTACAAGCTGCGAAAGCACAACATTCAAAGATGCTGAAAATCCTCTGCAGACTGTAATACAATGGGTAAAAGGCGGTTTATTGCCCTAAAAATAGACTTATCACAGTTAACATTACTTTGGTAACATTCATATCAACAATAGCTTTTGTATGACAAAATATCAATATCCATGGGAGGAAATGGCACTTAGCTCCTGTGTAATACATATGATTTTTTCTACAACCATTCACAGTGTTTTACATTGGGTTTACATATATTATATGTATGACAATCAAACAACCAAATATGCCAAAATGTCATAATAGGTATTTAGATAAGTAAATATTGTTAAAAACCAACGTACATGGAACGTTGCTAAGGTTGCTTCTTCTTTACAGAATAAACAACTTTCCCAAAAGTTTATAATAATGTATTCAGAATGTGAAGATGAAGTTCCTCCAGATGTTCTGGAAGAAGCAAACATGATTTCGTTAAATCTATTACCGTTAAAGTCTCGTGAAAAATATGAAAAAGAGTACCAGCTATTTAAATGTTGGATCGAGACTAGACAAATAAGAAAAATGTATGAAGAAGTGGTTCTATTTTACTTTTCCAAAAAATGCGTCGATTTGCAGCCTTCAACATTATGGAGCAAATACAGCAGGTTGCGATCTACACTCCAAATTAAAGACAATATCGACATTAAGTTTCCTAAATTAGTAGATTTTTTTAAAAGTAAATCTGCTGGATAGAAAGCCAAGAAAGCCAATACTTTTTCAAGGGAGCATATCAACAAGTTAATTACAGAATCCAGATGAAACTTACTTACTGAAGGTAAGAGTGATCGTTATTGTTGAATAATAAATAAAAACGTAACGCAACATTTTTTAATAGAAAGTATATAAAAAATGACAATTAAGTGACATTGTCATTTTTTCATGTCCTGAGAATGAGAAGATCTACTATACTACTTCAAATGCTCACAGAAATTTACATTCTAGGCTCGAGAGTTTGATCAATATCGGCAAGGTTTTGTATATAGCATGGACACAGAGCACAACTGTGCGGGTTACTCGATACATTTAATAAAAGACGACAATCGCGATATTGAAGATATATTGAAACCCGTCGAAACGTTGGAATTGGATTCTGACGGCGATTACAGTGACATAAGCGACATATTTGAAGAGTACCACAAGGATAGCTTCTTGAGAGCCAACGCAGAACCTAGCAAGAAACACCTGTCAAAGATTGAGGCGGACTGTAAGACCGTGGAGAGATTCACTGATGATTTCAAGAAAACTATGGTTGCACTACGAATGGAGCAGCAGGCAAGTACTAGTTTTGGTAATTTTGTTTGGCCTTGCACAATGAGACTAAGACAAGACTTGCAAGACAAGGTTTATTTCTACGGCAAGACCTGTTGAAAATATAACAAGAGGTAATATTTCCATTGTAGGTATGATTTTGCAAAATCAAGCGACAACAAGATTTTAACGACACTCTTGCCCTGTTTTACAATACAAGACAAGACTTTTTCAAATTTTGTAACATATCTTGTCTAGGGTTAACACTAGCAAGTACTACTTTTACCATTTCAAACAATTTTTTTTTGCTTAGATTTACAGTATAGGTAATGCAAATTTTCAGATAACTCTTCCCCTATTCGACGAAGAAGAATCCGTCGAAAAAGTTCTGAACAAATCTCTTGATCCGAGAAAATCAAGTACACCACCAAGAAGAGATTCCCCTATCGCCATCGAACAGGAAAATAATCAGAGAAGCGAAACTAGTTCTGAATCTTTAGTGTGGCAGAGACTCTTGAACAACAGTGATAGTCGCTTCAAGGTCAGTCCTCCAGTTTACGACGTTTTTAGACAGGAGAAGAAGCACTGGTTGGAGCGACCACCGATTCCTTGGAAATTGATGGACAACTGCAGAGTTAAGTGCGATAAGTGGCTTGATGACGTCATGCGAGTAGGTGGGGAGTAGGGACTGAGTAACGTGGTGAAAACTCGTATGTAATTGTAATAAACGATTTTTTTGAAAATTGGTGAATAGTCATATTGAGGCTTTTGGAATTTTAATAATTTTTCACACTCCTTCCTTTTTGAAAATTAATAATAATAATAAAAGGTAAGATATATGTCCAATTTCCCATATAAGTTCTTAGACTCCTTATATACAAAACTCAGAATATATTAAAAACCATTAAATTTGATAATAGGAAATTTGTATTTTCTCAAAATCCTAAATTAAAATTTTTAAAAACAATTATACTTATTAAAATTTAAAAATACTAATAAAATTTAACTGCATACGTTTTTATTAATCCTGTAGTACCGAATTCTCCTAATGCTATATTTTAATAATTATAAATTTGTTAATTTATATAATGTTGTTTACTTATAATAATAATAATAAATAAAATAGCCCAACTAATATAGAAAGTTTCATTTCAAAAAATATAACTCCGTTGGTTACTATCATTCTGTATTTTTATAAACTAATTTAATAAACTACAGGGTGTATCGCATAAGAATCAACACAGAGCAGGAGCATGTAGAGGGTCTCAAAATATTGCAATTTAATTAAACATACCTTTGGATCGGTCAGTGGTCGCGCGGTTTAAGGCGTTAGTACTTGAATCGAGGTGACTAGACGGAGTTGGTTCGAGCCCAGCTGCCGGTAGACCGTATATAAGCTATATTCGTGGAGAGGATTGACACCCTCTCTGTGGGTATGGTAGGGTGGAATAGTGTTAGCTTGGGTCAATGTGAGAGATTGATGCCGGTTGATATTTGACTATCCCCCTAATTAATGAGGTTTTCCAGGTTTCCCTCATTCCTGCACTGAATAGTGGTTAGGGCCTACCAACGTAAGTCGTTCCTGCTTAATAATAATATGCCGCCCCCTCTCCCGCACAAGTCTCCGACTTCTGCGCTAATCCCTGTGATTAGAATGAGGGGTAGTGATATTATTTTTATTATTATTATTATATACAACGCGGAGTTAAAGGTCTTCAAACTGAGACCAAATATTTAAAAAATATATATCTGAATTCTGAGAAATATCTAGTAGTTAATGCATAGGGCATTAACTACTAGACATTTTTAATGCGAGTTTAAGATAAATGTTTGGGCCGGTATTATTGATCGTTATTTGATTGGACCAGTCATTTTGCCAAATCGATTCAATGGCGAAAGTTATTTGGAATTTCTACAAAATAATCTCCCTGACTTAATCGAAAATTTACCGATGCAACTTAAACTAGAGTTTTGATTTATGCTCTCATTTTAGTGCTACTGTTGACTTTTTGAATTTTAAGTCTCCAAATAAATACAGACAACCTCAAAAGTCTTGGACCCCCTGTATATAAAATGATTCGATTAAACCTGATACTTTTTCATAATGTGGTAAAAAAGTCAAAAAGTACATGTACTTAGGGAACCAGACCAGACCATGAACCTTTACTTTATTACCAACGTTTTTACAAATCTGGTCAGTTTGGCAGTGTATTCAATCAAGTGTTCCTTTGAATTTTTGTACATTATAATGCCATGATCTGAAATGTCTGCGATTACTCGAGCAAGAATGACTGCTTTACATGATGCAGGACATTCTAATCATCAGATATCGAACATGTTGGGCATTCCTAGATCATCTGTTGTACGAATAGTACACAGATATGAAGAATTTGATACAGTGAAAAACAGACCACGTAGTGGACGATATTTGGTGCTATATGTCCGTAGACACTGCACATCTTCAGCTTCAGCTCTCAGGGCTCACTTTCAAGGTACGTTTCGCCGTGTTATATCGACACCTATTGTTCGAAGACGACTCCATAACGCAAATTTACGTGCTAGAAGATCATTACGGGTCCCCACTCTACTTCTAAGGCATCGTTCTGCCCGTCTCCAGTGGGCGCAAGAGCATATGGATTGGCTTTTACGCCAGTGGCGGTGAGTCTTATTTACAGACTAAACCAGAATTGGGCTGGTTACTGATGACAATCGACAAAGAGTCTGGAGAGAACCAGGTCGTCAAGAGCGACTCTATTTGCCCGTGAAGTTGCTCCGTATGAAGGGGGTACCGTAATGTTTTGGGGTGGAATGTAATTATTTTCTTTGTTGAACACTGAAGTATTGTATTTATTTCACGCCAATTGAATCCCGCGAAGAGTTGTGGGATCGTATTACGAATAAATGTAATGTTATAAGAAACGATCATTTATTAGACAGAGTAAATTTATGTTTCAGAGAACATGATGCCCATTTTGAACATTTTCTTTAGCTTTAACACACACATCTTAAAACTATGGTATTATTATAACCATGTTTCCAGTGGCGTAGTCAATTAAATTAATTTCATATTCCTTGACTACTCCACTGGAACCAGTCGCTTTTGTTTACGAAACCCCAGTTTTAAATTAAAAATTCAGCCGTACATGCCGCAGATATGCGACCCAGAATGGATTCTATTACATCACGTCGCCTTTTACGTACACAAAACTAATTAAATCTAGTGCGAATTAACGAACATGCGCGATTTTTAATTAAATTCGCTAAATTGCCAAGGCCCCTTACGTATCATTCCGTCGAAAACGTCAATTCTATCGAGACAAAATAAAAATGAATCGTTCACAGCCAACTTTCACCGGTAATTTCTTGAAAAAAAAAATCAGCGCGCGTATAATTCGAGACATATCTGTCATGGCGACTTGCGCAATATTTATTTATATCGAGGAGCTATTCACACATACACGTATCGATAAATCATTTGGAAATGGGTGAATTGCTAGCAGGTAATAATTTGTCGGTAATACCGGATTTAGAAGGGGAGTGGGAGGCACGTAGCTAAATCGAGAGAAAAAAAGGCCGGAGCAACGTAGAACGTAGAGCCTTGACCTAAACGTGTATATTGTCTATGCTTTATTTTGTATCTGGTATAATTACTTTGCAAAAAATTAATGTGTTTTTCTATTAATACCAACTAATAAATGATTAGGATTAGCATTCGCAATGGAATCGGTGGATATTAAAAGGTGCATTCCTTGTCTAGCGAAGAATACTACAGGGTGGCCACTAAAAAACGACAGAGCAAAGACAGGCAGCAAATACAATGAAAAAAATCCTTTATTATCCATTATTCATATTATCTATATTTCAGTATTCCTGATTTTGGCAGTACCAGTGAAATAAAAGGAAAATTTTGGGCCTGTCTTACCCAGTTTCTACAAACTAACAACAAAACTTGCATCATAAAAACGTTAATACTATAAGTAATCAGATTGCAATATCTGAAATCGCCTGACTAAAAGGTTGAAAATACTACAACTTTAATTATTTTTTTCTCGGAAACTATAAAGATTTTACACTTTTTTTTTACTATATTGACCTTGAATTTTTTCACGCATCTACTTCCAATTTTTTTAGATATGTTTTAAATCAGCCTGTAGATACACATACATTTTTTTTTAAATTAAACTCGACGTTTAAAAATACCACCGATTTTATTATTATACAGGGTGGTATAACTTTTTTTTCTCTAAATTAATGACACTAAGTCTCCATACCGCCGCCACTGGTTGAAAATGCTTGATACTAACATATTTTATAACAACTTATGTGGTTACCATATACCAAATATAGCTTAATTATCTTTGTTACTTTGGTAACAATACAAAAAAGTCATATATTTTTAAAAAATACAACACCCTCTGCTAAAGAGCCCAAATAAAAATATAATCAACCGGCATTATTTTTGATGACCCTCGAACCTTGCTATTTAAAACTAAATCACTTCGTATTTAAGAAATTTTAACTTTTAATATAGTTTTTTTTTAAGTATAAACAGGGCACCCTGTATAGGTACTATTTTATAAGCTACGGTACTATTCAGTATATCCAAACTTCAATTGTTTTTTAACTTTGTTTTCGTGTTCAACTTATCAGAAAATATTGACTAATCATTTTTTATCGTTTTATTAATAAAAGTTGTTAAGAATGTTACTTGAAATTAAGCACAAATAAAAATAGTAAAGCTATTTTCGTCAAAAATAACTTCCAGAACAGAAACAAAGTTGCTACAGTCATGTTTCATTAAACAACCTGTATCTTAGTGACTAAACTGGACTTATTTATCATCTTGTACAAAATTCGTTTCTTGTATTTACAAGGAACTAACTGATTGCAGATCATTTCGCAAGATTAATTCAGCTGGTTTAAAATTTTAATATTAGCGGCAAATCTTGATTATTATCAATTGAATGTGTTATGAAAAAGAGCTAATTTGTTTTGATATATTTAAAAAACGTAAAAAGGGGTCATATCAAAATAAATCCTTTCACAATATCTTAGTTGATAGGCTTAGAAATACTCGTACATTAAAATATGCAATTTAACTAAAAAAAAAAATCATTTGGCAATATTGCAAATTTTGGTATAATGACGTCGTTCTATTCTTCACAGTAAGTAGGTTATGCTACTAATAGTGTAACAGCCAACAAGTTTATGAAATATTTTAGGTATGTACTTGTAAAAAAAGTTTCATTGCAGAATTTTGCAGCATTACTTTTGGCACTGTCACTTCAGGGAACAAAAATGACATGATGATATCCTTCAAACATTTAATCAGTTTCTAGATTAGCTGAATGACAGCCCAATAACCTTTTAGATTGCAAATTTTGCTTAAAAAAAATACCAAAAACCGTGTGAACGCTTCAGACGTACGATAATATGTCAATTAACATCTTGCATTTTTTCGCATCGGCAATTACAGCCACATTAAGATTTTTGCGGAGTTACTCAACGAGAAATTCGAGTTTGTTGGTGGAGATCACTGACGATCGAAAAGCAAAGGTGATCATCTTTCGAATCGGAGTAGGTTATAATTATTGTTGATCTTGACCGACATTCCAAACTGTATCAGAATGTTTTTATAGTAGAGGATGGTTCTGCACTCACGTTTAGGTCAATGTGTGATAGAAGCTAAGCTTTTATCGTTCTGGGGCGGTTAAAGGTGTTGAAAATGGAACAAATTGGCAAGGCGGTAATATGTCCTTGGCGAGTAAAAAATGTCACCGTCGTATTCCTTTCTATCAAAGAAAAAAATCGTTTTAGCTAAATCTTCTTCTTTAAATCCCCAAAGTGTCTTCTTTTTCCTCTATATTAAAGAAAATTATATATTTTATGTTGACAAATGATGCAGAAATTACGTTTATTATTCTCTAAAAACAACTCATATTTCTTCTTCTTTTTACATCTTTGACGCCTTCTTCCTCTTTATTAAGTAAAACCGATGATATTATATATATGTTTAAGCAACGGTGTTTTAACTAAATATTCTTTTTCAAAAACCTGAAACTTTCGTTTTCTTCCTTTTTTTATAGGTCATTGACAACTTAAACAACATTATTATCCTTTCTATAAAAGAAAAATAATACATTTTGTCTATAATATAGAAAAATTTCTAAATCGTCTTCCTTAACATTCTTAAACTTCCTCCTCCTCCTCTTTTTACATTCTTGTAACCACAAAACGTCATCTTCCTCTTGTTTATTGAAGAAAAAACTATACATTTCTCTATATTGTCGAAAAAAGAGACTTTCCAAAACCCACAAATCTCTTCTTCTTTATCTTTTTACATCTTTGACACCTCAATACATCATCTTCCTCCCTATTAATTAAAAACAATATATTATTTGCATAATGTTGAAATTGTTTCTTTCTCTTTTTAGATATTTGTTACCTTAAACCCTCTTATCTCTCTTTCTATTAAAGAAAAGCGATAAATTGTCTTTAGTATCATATTGAAAGCCGATGTGCAAATTGAATTTGAACTAAATCTTTTTCTTCAACATCCTAGAACTTCTTCTTCGTCCTCTTTCTTACATTCTTGTAGTCACAAAACGTCATATTTTTCCTGTTTCTGTATTAAAAAAAACTATACATTTCTCTACAATGCCGAAAATATATGTTTTCCAAAAATCCCAAATCTCTTCTTCCTCTTCTTCCCTATTAAGTAAATACGATACCTTTGATCACTAGAATTTTTAAATACAACCCTGATGTTTCCCCCACACAAGTCACCCAGGCAGCCTTTGCCCAAGTAAAATTTAGTCTTTGTTACATCTACCCCTTCCAACCTATTTGATCGTCATCCTCCGTTCTATATTATCAAAATAAGACGTGTAAATGCGAGTTGCACCAAATCTTCTTCAATAATTCATTCCTATTTTAGGTAAAATGTATTTGATGCAATGAAACGGCCGATTATAGACACAGGAGAGGCCTTTGGCGAACAAACAATTAGCCTTCTTCGATTGAACCTGCCTGAATCAAAGTCATATCGATTAGCTGTCATCTTTGGCAGTACTACCAGCTTCAATTACAGCGGAATGCAGTTACCGCGTCTGGTCAGTGGTCAATTTGGGCAGGGCCCTGTTACATAACGAGATATTGTATAAGAGTGCGGGCCTACTTTCGTGCTCTTTTATTTTAATTTATTTTCATTTCACTTTCCTTCCATCTGAATGGAGAACGACGTGCCGAAAATACGCTTTTGTAAAATGCAAATCGACGGGCTTGGATGTGGAAGTCGCTATGCTGAGCTGTAATTTTTTATGAGGCATTTTAAACCAAGCAAATTAAAAATCACTTAGCGATTTGATGGATGCTTTTATGTAAATGCCTGTGGAGTGTATTGACATTTAACAGTGGAAATTCTTGTAAAATTCGATAAACATGCATGAGAACTGTATATACGAGGGGCGAGAGGAAGTTTCATAGAGTGGAAAGACGCTAGTCAAAAAAATTATCACTCTGTTGACAGTTCTCTTAGATATTTGGTGAAATACATTTTTTAACTCTATTTTATACATCATACTGCATATCGCCAACTGCACATTATACACGTGTTGCCTATAGTCTGTTTCGAAATGAAAGAGAGTAATAAAACCCCCGAGATAAGAACCGGCCATGAGGGTGGTAATATTTTGTTTCAGGTAATTATCGGGTAACACTAATACTAACAGGTAATGGTGTACATAAGTATATTTTACTGGATACATCATAGGGCAGGAGCCAGTGTATTGTGACAGATCAATCCAGTCTTAGAGCTGAATATACAAAGACGTGGTAGTGCAGTAGAGTAAAATTCGACTTGTGTTTAGTGACTATTGTGCCAGTGGATATAATATTGTTTGGGTAAAATGTGGAGCTTATCAGATTATGTACCTGCTAAACGCGTGAAAAGATGTGCGCTGTCTCAGAATGAGAAGATTATTATATTAAATGTATTTAATGCATTGAAACACCAAAATCCTACCAACAGTGTTGACGACATCGTGGAAAAGTGTTCCAAAATGACAGGGATTGGAAAGTCGACTATCTACAGACTTTTAAAGGAAACAAAAAATGAACAAGATACTGTAAATCCCCAAAAATCATCTACAGGGAGGTCAAAAGTCGTTATAGATGATTTATTAAAAAATGTCATTCGCAGTAAAGTACACTCATTTTATTTTAAAAAAGAAATACCAACGCTAAACAAAATTTTAAGTGAACTTTCAGAGGACAACGAGTTGTCAAAAATCAGTAGAAGCAAATTATGAGCCGTCATACGAGAGTTGAATTTTTGCTGGTAACAGCAGACCAGGAAGTCAGTTCTTATCGATAAAGATGAAATTATTTGTTGGCGAAGATCCTACTTAAGATCAATTAGAATATTCCGTGACGAAGGGAGAAATATTTATTATCTAGACGAAACTTGGGTCAACGAGGGATATACTGTAACAAAAGTATGGCAAGATAAAAATGTAAAAAGTTTTCGACAAGCATTTTTGGATGGACTTTCAGCAGGGTTCAAGGCACCTTCAGGTAAAGGGCGAAGATTAATAGTGACACATATAGGTAGTGCCAGTGGTTTTGTAGATGGCGGTTTACTTTTATTTGAATCTAAAAATACAGGTGACTATCACGAAGACATGAACGCAGATGTTTTCGAAGAGTATTTTACACAGATGTAGGATGTTATTCCTCCGGGGTCTGTAATTGTCATGGACAATGCCAGTTACCATTCACGGCAGACCGAGCGGACGCCTACGACTGCTTGGAGGAAAGCCGATATAATTCAATGGTTATCCGGAAAAAATATTTCTTTTGAAACAAATATGACGAAAAAGGAACTTTTGACACTTGTCAATCTTAATAAAGCCCATAAAAAATATGTTATCGATGAAATGGCAACAAATCGCCAAATAACGGTACTACGGTTACCACCTTATCACTGTGAACTTAACCCAATCGAATTAGTCTGGGCGCAGGTAAAAGGAGATGTAGCGCGAAATAATACGTTTAAATTAAGTGACGTGAAAATTTTGTTAAAAAATTCCTTGGAACGAGTAACTGCAGATAACTGGCAAAAAGAAGAGGAGAAAATGTGGGAACTCGATAATTTAATTGGCGTTACTGTGGAACCTATCGTTATCAATCTAGGAGACGAAGATAATTCATCAGAATATTCAGAGAATGAATTTTAATATACCTACTTTTTTATTTTCTTTATTGTACATTTATACACTACATTTACTTACCATAATTGGAATTTTCAAAATACATATATTTTTGTGTGGAATAAAAGTCTATTCAATAAATTTAAATAAATATTTTGATAATAATTTTGAATAATTTTATTTGAATTACTAAAAGCCCCCTTAACCCGGTTATGATGCTTAAAGTATCCTCTAGTTTTGAAATGCTGTTTTTATATTGTTTACTTATAAGAGAAATGGACCGAGAAATTGAAGCGGCATAGACAAAGACGGATTGTTGGGGATTAAATTTTAGCTACCTCCTACAATTTAGTCCGGTTGGTACACACAAAGTTTTTTTTTAAAAGTACACCTCATCTATACCGATAATAATACATAAATACATTTATTTACGATTTGCATATATAATAAGCTTTTATTACTCTTTTTCATTTCTAAACAGACCTATAAACTGATAATATGCTGCAGTTTTACGAAATCAGGTAAACCCAGTTCGTTGCTACTATCAAAGCCTTTAGTCCGTTCTAATATTGACGCGACAAAAAATGACAGACCATTAATTGCGCTGTTTATAGACCCCAATAAAATATGCAGATCTCATTAAACGTTCCGCAATTACGTAGCCGGATCAGGTACTTGGCTGACAATTTTCATATTCCGCGAACTGGGCAGAAAAATCTACGCAATCTAATAACGATTATGCCTTCGAATAAAACGGTTATGGACGTCAGTACTTTCGCCGTTTGCATTTGATATGTTATCTACTGGGTAAATCCGACGTATTACATATTAGGTTGCAGCTTATAAATTTTATTGGGCAACCAGTACCGACTGCTCCGAGAATGGGCGTTGGAAAAACAATTACAAGATAATATACGGTCAAATACACGGAATGATGTAAGTCCGTGGACTATTTTACAGATTTTCGATAAAAATCTTCGGAGAAGTGGTAGGAGATTCGAAGGAGAAGCTAGTTTCTTAGTGTGAAAACTGAGGCCATATCCCATTTTATAAAAAAATATTTTTTCTCTACATTTAAGTAAAACCGGTTCTGGGTTTAATAATAGAATCATTGCAAAACTTAAAATTTCGGGAGGCCCAAATTACAAGAAGTTCTAGATAGGATATACAGGGTAGTCCGTTTTTCATGTGTCACCATTGGCTCAGAAACCGTAAAATCAACAGGGTGACTCAGAGAACCGTTAAATATACAGGGTGGCTTAGATGAGAACAAAGTTGCGTCTTTTGACGACCATTTCTACGGTTGCTAGTTTCGGTTATTGCAGCTTTCAATTGTTTCTTTTCTTATGGCTTCCATAATGGATCGTGACAGAAAAAGGTCTTTTATAAAATTGTTATTTGTAATTTGTTTTTAGCTTAATTTATGTTTGCCTACACTGTCCCCTTTCTTTTAAAATGAATAAAATAAAAATAAATATTACTAGGCACTAGCATGCTCCAATATTAAGATAAAAATTGTAATTTTAATTTGTAATTTTCAAGTTTTGTCTTTTTTTTTCTTTCTTATGTTTCGATTTATTGTAATTTTATATTGGTTATGTAACACAATTATATTTCTAGAGCCCTGAAGATGGCTTAAGTATAAGCCGAAACGTTGGCATTTTGTAAAAATTTAGGTTTTCTACTACAATTGACCCATTACCAGACTAAATTAACATCAGTAACAAATATTTCTATCCTTTTTTATTAGGAATGAATGAATTATTTAAATGATTTAACCGATTAAATCCAAATTTATAAATTGATACACCCTTGTCGGACACACCACCAGACATAGATCAGTTTCGGGCTTGTTAGCCCTCATCAGTATGCCATAGGTAAGATGACCGACAATTGAACTGGCTGTTCCATCATATGATGAGATGCATATATCTCACCTGCATTCATTTTTTTAAATACTCCTTCACATGACTTATTTTTTTAAATTTTATTACCCATAGTAAAACTTTAAGTTTGTCTAATGAGTCCTGAAAGACTCCTTATAACTAAAGTCATAGCTCCTGACACTTTCTATCATTTTAGTGGTTTCTTTTGGATTTTATTACAGTATGGTACTCGTACTTGAGTTCATTTATATGTTCAATATTTATGCATCGGATAATTGCGCAAGACCTTTATTATTCCAGAAAAAAATCAGATTTACAGACCGGCGAATTCGGCGTCCACCCACGCGTAAATGAAATGATCACTTAGAAAGTGGATGGACCAGACTCGGTAGCACATGAGGGCTTACATAAGCGCACCAGTTTTACGGTATTGAATTTCATGTTGATTTTATTAAATAACCCGTTTTTACAGGGAACCCGTTAACATGCAACGCAAAAGTACTCTTATATTGTATTAACAATGTAATTTAATATGGTTATCGATCGAGGTTTGCCTCCGAATTCAAAATATAAAAGATATTGGTTTTATGAAAATGGTTTTAAAAGAAAAATATATTTTAGAAACGTTTTCAAAATTATAGATTCATTATTTATTGTAATAAAATTTCGGTTTTCAATCGAATCACAATTTTGACTTAATAAACACAGTTCTCCAATAAAAAATATAATCTAGAAATGTAGTTCTCAAAATTAGAACTTATAGATTCATTACATATTATCAGAAAATTTCAGTTTGAAAATGTACTTTTTAGAATTAGATCTTATGATTAATTATTTAAATTTCAGTCGTGAATCAACTTCAATATTCGCTTAATAAAGTCAAAATCTTCTCAATTAAAAATATACCTAATTTGAAAATGTTCCATTCAAAATTGGTTGGTTACATAATCTTAACATTGGCTTAATAATAATAGCTACAAATAATAGTATAATTTGCGTATATATGTTTATGAATTGAAACTTATAGATTCATTATTTATTTGAAAATTTCAGTCGCGAACCGAATCTGAATATTAGCTTAATAAAAATAGTTCCCCAATTAAAAATTTAAATTGCCAATTTTGTTTTATTTAAATCAGAATTTATAGATTCATTATTTATTGTCAGAAAATTTAGGCCACAAACCGAATATCAATGCTGGCTTATCCAAAATAATTTATCAATTAAAACCAAAATTTGAAAATATTATCTTCAAAATTGGAAATTATAGATTCATTATTTATTGTAGGATAATTTGGGCCATACCCGAATTCCAAACTGTATCACCGCAATATGATTCAAGTTCAAAACGTAGAAGGAACTCCGGTTTAATACAAATAGTTCCAGGATTAAAAATATAAATTAGAACTTATAGATTCATTATTTATTGTAAGAAAATTTCAGTCCTAACCGAATTTCAACACTGGCTTATTAGAAATGATCCACCAATTAAGAATAAATTTTGAAAATGTTATTCTTAAAATTAGAAATTATAAATTCATTATTTACTGTAAGAAAATCTGGGTCATACCCGAATATCAAACTGTATCACCGCAGCATGATTCAAGTTCGAAACGTAGAAGGAACACTGGTTTAATACAAATAGTTCCTCGATTAAAAATATAAATTATAGCTTATAGATTCATTATTTATTGTCAGATAATTCCGGTCGCCAACCGAATATCAACCTGTACCACTGCAGCATGATTGATTGACCAACTAAATCACTTTAATTGCTACTTTTTGCTTCAAGGTTCATATATTTAATTCATATTAACCTTTTAAAAATCAAAACATGGGGGATATTTATAGTTAGAAGCTGAAGTCGATAACGCAAGGCTTTCGTGTCCTGAAACTGGTAATAGCTTATAGCGATTTCAGATATCCATAGAGCAAAAATGGTGAGAAACGTTAAGTGTTGCTAATTGAGATACTGGACCATTTACATAATAGAACAGGTCAGTGCTCTGCTCTGAAAAGCGTTGGCAACTTAATTTTTATATTGCATATTATGCAATACTGAGTTTATGAAAAATGTAATTAATAGATCACCAAATTCCTAAGGTGTGGCCAATAATTGAAATTATTGGCAATTATTTTATTCTATCAACTTAATTTCTTTTTCGATAAAAAAAAGAAATCAATTTTCGATATATTAGGTATGTGTGTGCATATAGAAAACAAAATTCGCGACATATATCTCGCAATTTATGTCTCAAGTATGAACGCACGCTGCGTTCCGCCACCCATATTCCAATCTAGAAACAATTACGCTATCTACAGACGATGCTCATACGTCCCATTCTGATGTGAACTCTCTTGATTTTCTTACATACCCAACGAGCATACTTAGAACGAAATTTCCAAAATAAATTGCCTAAACTAATACCGACACGGCAGTACTCATTACTTTTTGCGCTACCAATAAATCCTTAATAGGTTTTTGTTATTCAGTCGGCTTGTTCGCGCTCCCCTTTGGCGATTTGCAAAAATGCCCCTCTCTAATTGGTTAACAAATGGCCGGTGAATAATTATCCAAACGCGAGAATTTTGCCGATCACGGTCCGTTGCACAACTGTATTAATAAAAATCACTTACGGGTACTTTCTTAGCTATCCGCTAACTAATTCTGAACAGAGGGATAGCGCTTTGGTTGGCCTGTGACTCACTGTTCAGGTGGCTAATGGGATCCTGGATAAAAAATGTACAACATAATAAATTTCGGTTAGATTGTTATTACAAAAAGTGAAATCGATTTCATATGAGCTTGTGAATTCTGTGAGGAATAATTATTATTACCCGTTGGTTCTATTAGTTCCTATAGATACATAGAGATAAACGCATGTAAAATTTTACTACAATGGGGTCACTTAGTATTTTTTTAAATCAGATTTTCTGAATAACTTTCAATGCGATCTGAAATTTTTTTATAATTTTCTGACACCTCTAGAACCTTTAAAATAATTTGAAAACATGGTCTCGCGTAAACCGCCCTGTGACGTCACTGCCTCCTACAACCGTTAGGATTAAGGTTTTTTTTAATTATGGAAAATTCAAATATTGAAGGTATTATTAGAGACACTAAAACGAAACAATCAATATTTAGATATACTGTATTGTATCGAAATATCCCAGTATATCTATAAAATGTCCAGATAAATTATTTATTAGCTTACCCCGGAATCCCAATATGCGAAATGTAGCAAAAAGCAATGAAGCGCGACATATTTCTTGGACACAAAACAAATATAATTTATAATATACTTATGTAGAATTCATTCTTGATTTAAAGTTTTAATTCTTAGGTACATCCTGCGCATCTTTAAAACTAAACCACAAATTTTTGATGTTGGTACTGCAGAGTTTGTCGAATTGGTTAGAATGCTACACCATACTAAGATATTAGCAAAATTCATCGAAATTATCTCCATTTTGTGACTCACCCTGTATATAAACAAATATTTTGTCACAATGCATCGTTTTTAATTAAATAAATAACATAACATACAAGAAAATTGCAATCATAGTGAAATTAATGTACAAATTATACTATTAAACTACATATATAATTATATGCACAATTAAAATGTATAGAACTCCACAATGATATGTTTCCCAGTTGTTTAGAAAGATGCTATCAAATCATTGCACGACTAAAAGATTTCTCTGAGTGTAGAAATGCAAAATTATGCGCAAGTTGTCAAAATAATAGTCGTTGAAGATATTTTTATTTATTAATACTCAAAATTTGCAATATGTTATGTATACAGGGTGTTTCAAAACAAAGGCGAAACATTTCAGGGGGTGATTCCTTGTTGAAATTAAAATGTAGTTTGTTATATAAACGTTGGGTCACAAGTCAACCATTAGGGAGATATAGCGTTGCAAAGATGGCGGAAAAACGAGTGTTTTTATTGTTTTTGTAGGAAATGAAAAGCGTGGGAATGGTCAAATTTTGTGGAAGTGTTACCATCATCGAAAGACACTTGTGACATATTTTTTCACTCTTTGAAAATAATTGGACAGGGTTGAAATAAACTACCCCTTTCAGTTTTTTCAACTATACTTTCAAAAAACTTCCTTAACGACGTAGAAAAAAATAAATTAGGTTAAGCCGATTCATTTAGAAACTTTTTTCTCTCTTATATTTTTTTGATAGAATTAACTGTTTCGACGTTGAAAAATAAAATGTAAAGTATTGCACGTCGGGAAGAAGCAGTTTTACTACACCCATTATTAGAAAAAACTAGTTGGCTGCTGTCAATTTCCGGATGTTTCCATTGTTGCTTTGACAGATAGCAAATGGTTTGTACTATTTTAACATTTTGAGAGTGGTTTACGGGATAATTTGCCTTTCGTTGTGTGATGTGTTTGATTGCGGAGTACGTTGGGATTCAATACAAGTTAATACAACAAAAATGGTTATTTTCACAAATGCAGAAATGACAGACATGCACTTTATGTACGGCAGGGCAAATGGAAATTCCTTACATGCTTGTCGTCTTTATGCAGAAGCGTATCCTAATCGTAGAATTCCTCATCACAGTATATTTGCTAAGCTTCATCGAAGGCTATGTGAATCCGGAAAGTTCAAAAAAAGAAGTTTTGATACAGGCCGACACCGGGAAGTACAAATCATTTGCTATCTGTCAAAGCAATAATGGAAACATCCGGAAATTGACAGCAGCCAACTAGTTTTTCCTAATAATGGGTGTAGTAAAACTGCCTATTCCCGACGTGCAATACTTTACATTTGATTTTTTAACGTCGAAACAGTTAATTTTATCAAAAAAATATGAGAGAAAAAAGTTTCTAAATGAATCGGCTTAACCTAATTTATTTTTTCTACGTCGTTAAGGAAGTTTTTTGAAAGTATAGTTAAAAAACTGAAATTTCAACCCTTTCCAATTATTTTCAAAAAGTGAAAAAATATGTCACAAGTGTCTTTCGATGATGGTAACACTTCCACAAAATTTTACCATTCCCACGTTTTTCATTTCTTAGAAAAACAATAAAAACACTCTTTTTTCCGCCATCTTTGCAACGCTATATCTCCCTAATGGTTGACTAGTGACCCAACGTTTATATAACAAACTACCTTTTATTTTCAACAAGGAATCACCCCCTGAAATTTTTCGCCTTTGTTTTGAAACACCCTGTATATGTTGGTTAAGTATTGCAAACAATGTTATACTTTATAAGCTTAAACTGAGTCTACGCTTGCAAAAAAATTGAGATACAAATTTCTACTGATCCACTTGAAAAAACTTGAAATATTTATTGCAAAATATATATATATTGACTGAAAAAACGATCTCAATTTTCTTGTTGGCTGTATATAAATTCTGATACTATATTTACAAATCTTATAAGACAAAAAATCCATTTATACACTAATGTGTTGTTTCTAGAAAAGATCTATTAGAAAAAAATGGACGTAATAAATTTAATTTGCATCCGTAATTTCATTTTAATGCCCTATTTCCTTCAATATTTTATGTTTTATGTTCCTCGGTAACTGCCACATCCTCCATTGGTTTAAAAGCCTTTTAATGCCAAGAAACAAAGGTTAGATCTCCTCAGTACATTCAAGGACCACCGGTCAATTCATATTTTGTAATTCAACAAGAACAAGAAGTACCACGGCGATCACAACGTACAGAGTGATCAAACATATTTATCACACATTGATCATATTTGTCATAACACTCAAATCTCAAAGCGATTTTCATGGACATCAACAAACATAACTCAATTACTAGTGTTTATTTTATATTTTTATTAATTTTATCTTGTTTTAAAATAGTTATTTTCGCACCACCGCTAAAAGTGAATTATATTTACATTGTACGTTAAAAATAATACTTTTACTGATGTTTCTACAAAAAAAAACCAATTAAATAACCCTCATCTTTTTTAACTGAAATGGACAAAAAAAATGGCACAACAAAAAAATGAGGTTAACTTTCGTTTATTCTAACTTCGACAGACTGTTCAACGACACAAAGAGGATCTTTGTTGTGCGTTGCAAATATTTTATGCTATACGATCATATATCTTTATAAAAAATTGTGATATTAAGGGCCTTTCTTAAGATATACACCCTGTACGTTTAAACCCGCTCGTTCTCAATTACCTGAAGTGGGTAAAAATGCAGACCAGATCCGGGTTTTAATACCAAATAAGTGGAATAATTGCTGGAATATATAACTGTACTTGCACGAGTACTTATATGAATATTGCTTCGACACCTGGTTAGAAATGTTATATTATGCAAATTTGTACTTTTCCGTTTACTTTCGGCCGGTTAACGAAAACAATAATAATGACACATTTTAATGTCAGTACATAGTGATTCTTTTATTTTGTACAAGATCTTTCAGGAGGAGATGTACATACTTCAATATGTTATTGTACGTTCAATTTTAAGCAAAAAAATTCCTATAAACTTAGGTCTGGAAACGCTTCATTTGTGACATACAGGATGTCAAATCTATAAAAATTAATTGCATTTTCTTTAATAACTCTCGACTACTTTGAGTTACATTCATCTGCGGAGGTTTCTTGGGAGGGAAAATTCAAATTTTATGCACAATTGGCTGTATCTCCAAAAGGGCGCCACAGGCGGCCATCAGGATCCTTTGAAATCGCTTCAACTTTTTTGTGCCACGGTGTATGTCAGTTCGTAATAGAAAACCGTTTTCCCCTACCTTTTCTACTTAAAAAAAAATTGTCTGCGTCGGACCAGACGGTGGAAGTTATACTTCTTTGGCCATTCTCATACACCCACTCGTACGTACAAAAAAAAAAAAATTCTTAAAAAAAACACGTACGTACAAAAAAAAAAATCTTTAAAAAAAAATTCTTAAAAAAAAAATTATTAAAAAAAAATATATATATATATATATTATTATTATATTAGTTCTTAAAAATTTGTTCTTAAAAGTTCTTAAAAATTTGTTCTTCCAAATTTGTTCTTCCTTTTGAGCGTGACGCGGTTTCTCGACCAACATCCCATCCCAATGTGTCTAACGGGCGCAAAGAAGTATAACTTCAATAAAAAATGTACACCTTATTGAAATCCGTAGGAGCAGCCGCAGCAGCTTTTTGTGTAGTATGTCTTATAAACTGTGTTAGCACTTTTAATTTGAAATTAAGTGAATTTGTTTTCTCAAATTTGGAATTACTATAATGTAACGGCACGAAAATCAACAAAAATAGTATTCTCCACCTTGTACAATATTTAAGTTTCCTTTGCCGTTATAAACGTTATTAATATTTGTTATTCAAGTGGGTAAATAGCGTCAGAAATGATGGATGTTTACGATCCTTATTAATTGGACTACTGTGAGTAAACGTAATAAAGGCAGTGCATAATTGTTATTACGATTTAACCTTAGGTAGGGAGTGGGCTTAAATCATCAAAGAGGATTTCCTGCAGATCTTAAGACCTTGGAGAACGGATCGGTTCTACCTTTTATTGTTCTCAAATAGTGCCGTAAACTTTTAACTGTTTATTTATGTTAAATGTGCAAGCATACACGGATTTACTACTTGATCCTTATTTTGGATACTGTTACATCCTAAATTTAAAAAAAAATAGCAATAAAGAATAATGTGAGAAGTTCGTGAAGCATACATGGTGTTCTTAAATGAAGTAGCAGAAATGAAACCACAGATTCCTTAGGTGAAAATAAATCGATTTAACCTAACAAGGCTATATCCCAAGTCGTATAATTAAAAAGACAGGGTGTCAAAGTTAAAATTTTATTTTCGATATTTGTAGATAACTTCTTAAAAATTCCAAATATTTACATAAAATTTGTAAATCAGTTTCTAATTTTGACATTACTACAAAGGGTGCGACTTATGGCAAAACTTTTTGCTGCGTAGTGTATCCATTTGACTATTGAAATAATCGATTCTCCTACCTGTTATATCTGAAAAAGGTATACCTTGTTGAAGTCATTGGGAGTAACAGTTTTCGAAATAATCCTATTTGAAACATTCAGTGCACCGATTGAAAACTGTTATCGTTTCAGATAAAGTGCTCTTTTTACTGAAAATACAGCAAAATGTTACTTGGACAAGTTGTTCAGAACGGTAAATTATGGAGACGTGCACAGAACATATTGTAATAGTTCTATTTCATTTTGTAATTTTAGCAGCAAACCGCGTAACGTTCTGTAAATTTAATAAAAATTACCAATATTATGTGCTTTTACAGAAACAGGTATGGTAAACTCGTTCCAACGCATGCGACTACATCGTTCCGATTCAGCAATGGTCGGTTTGTCTATACAATCATGCGCATTATAGGTATTATACTACAGTTGAAATTAAAGTGGTACGAGACATTTCAAGTGTGTATTAAATTTTGTTGTACTGTAAAATAGTATACGAGAGACTTTATGAAGGTGATTTAAAAAAAATTTGTGAGCTCCTGCATTTATAGCTGCCCGAAAATACAACGTAGGTACCTACATCAATATTATCACAGAAATTCTCAAAATATGTAAATGTATTTCATGTTTTATGCAACTTTCTCCATGTCAAATTTATACATATATTTGTTATGATCAATAAATATTACTGCCTTTACAGAACATCGTAAGTAAAATTACCATGATAGCTATGGGCATAAAAAAACCAATACTATCATGGTAAATTTACATAAATCATTTTTTCAGTGCAGCTAGAACTTGTATACAGGGTGTTTCATAATATATGCGCAGGGCTTCAGGATGTGATAGCTCGTCCAAAAATTTGAAAAAAAGTTTGTATTAACTTACCCTCTAAAATGCACAATTTTCGAGATACAGGGTGTTGAAGTTGTAAAAAAAATTTAGTTTTTTGCGAATATCTCCGGAACCGTTTATCGTACAGAAAACATCTTTTGTAAGCATTTACTACTCATAATGAGCTAAGCTCTGACGTAGAAAAAAAAATTCAAAGTCATAATTGGTGAAGATTTTGAAGGGGAAGTGGGTGTTTTTCTCCCCAACTTCTACGCCACTGGAAAAAGTACGGTTTTGAGCTATCACATCCTGAAGTCCTGCGCATATATTATGAAACACCCTATATATTTTCCAAAACATTACAACCAGGATTTTTTCCCAACACTGCATTGTTTTATGGCAGTCCAACAAAGAGGATGAGCTTCAACTAAGAATATTCCTCGAGAAAACATAAAAGAAGACTTTGCTGCCACCGCCGTGTATCGAAACGCGATCAGCGGGAACTCGAGTCGTGCCAGTCTGGTCGAGTCGTGTCCAGGCTGGTCCAGTCTCCAAGTTGCGTAATATTCCCGTGAAACTGGGCCGACAGCGGCGACCTCATGTCGTCTGTCCGCCTCTGACACCGGCCGGCGGGTTGTTTACAAAAAAACCACTCTCGATTTCCACCGGTGCTCGTGGGATTGCATATACGTTCGCAAGCTGTGCCGTTTTCGACGGTAAATATGTCGGATCATTATTATTTATCGCCAGTCTTGAAAATAAAACATCACTAGGAGCCGTTAGAAAGTTGCGGGGAAAAGTGTTACTCAAAGACCCATTTTTGGGCCTTTATCGTTACTGACCTTGGTAATTGACCCAACATAGATATTTGATACCCTTAGTCTTAATAATTGATGGTAACCGATCAGAAAATTAAGAAGAAAATTGAAGGATTACCGTATAAGATAAGAAAAAAGTTCACATAATCATGGGTTCCCATTTTTTTTTTATTTCGAAATACAAACTTGTATTCACAGAAACAAATCGGGCTGACGGCGGATAACGTCCCCATTTGTTCCCACTTCCCCATTGTTTGACGTCTGAAATGACGAACCAAATGCGTCATAGCTGAATCAAGATTACCCTTCATTTTCAAAATAGTAATCATTGTGGATTCGCTACCGACTCAAAAAATAAAAGAAATCCATCGCCTGCCTTCGCCCCAAGCCGACCTTGATTGATATCTTCTTAATACCTCTTTATCGCCGGATCTGCATATTTATTAAACTATCACAAACTGTACGGAACAAAAACCGATGAATTATTTATCAGATTATTATTTATTGGAGCGAATACAAATCAGAAGTGGCTCCTGTCGATCGGGACGACAGAACTGAATTTCTGGCTTTGATCGAACGTTCTTACGTAACTCGGTCTCGTACCCACGCGAACTTTTAACAAAAATTCAGCCGAAGGATCAAATAGATAACTAGGTCGAATTTTTTAAGAGATTATACTCGCTGATCTAATTCAAGCATTTGTCAAAGTGAGAATTTAAATGTTTAATCATCTGATCGCGGTAAATGGCTCTGTTGTTTGTGGGATGATTTATTAAGTAAAAATCCTAGTTGCTATTCCAGTGCTAAATTAAGCTCAAGAGTAATATGATGTTTAATTTTTTTCGCCCTCAGAAACCCATCGACGCCAAATTTACGATACGTCAACAGCTTATCAAACACCCTGTATAAAAACAATAAAAAAACATGATAAAATATGGGAAGAAATAGCTCTACAAACAAATGAAACGATAAATATAATAACTCATTTAAAATATACCTATTTTAGGCTAGTTTTCACTAATGGTTCACTAAAAATCTCAGCTAATTAGATGATTTTAAAATTATTAGACACTTTAGGGAGATGACAGACACAGCAGTTTGTGCCGCCTCGGCAGCCGAGTTGACTGCCTAAATGGATGTTGTTTAAGCGCTAGATAGACCAAAACACACAGCGGTTTTCGATGCCGATTTGTTGAAAACGTCTTGGATAAATACAAAAATATTTTCTACAGATATTATTTACTCTGTAAAATTTTTCGAAGGTATCGTTAAACCACTAAATGGTCCTTTACTATCTTCGTAAGCTTTTAGTTCAGAAAAAATGTAGAGTGATTCGAATTAGGTGCATTACAATACTCTAAACAGTGTAATAATGTCTTAGAATTCATTTCTGGTAATAATTTTATAAGGTGCGCAGATTTTAACAAACGTTTCCCTGACAAAGTTAATGATTCATAATCGAAATGCGCAGCACATATTTGCCCATGCCTCTGCAAGTGCTAGTTTGGCAAATTTGTGCTCTCCGACTAGTCTAAACTATCTTTCCACTGCTGATACCTTCAAAATGTATACGTATTATTACAATTATAAGGTATTATAAACATTTTAACTAACACAGCACAACATTGTATGATTAAATAAAAAATTACAGATATTGGTAAATGTAATTCATAAGTTTGAATTCCTGTAAATACGTCTTTTATAAATGTATTACTCTTCAAGATCCTTATTAGCTTTACAATCCTCGTCTGAACAGTAAGATTCACAATCACACTTTGATCAGGACTTATTTTGATTCAACTAAATTCAACTGAAGCCTTCTTTCAATGTTGAATGTTTTTAGTGGAATTAGTCAATTCTTTAGTTTTCCATATTCGTTAGAATATCTATAAGAAGTTTGGAATGCTCCGTAGGTGTTTGGCTCACCCTATACGTGAAAATATTTTGCATTGCCTTTATTTGGAATCTGCTAATGACTGTATTTAAATTAATTAGAAATAGTATGTGTCTAGAATTGAGAAAATCAGTCACGCGTAAGAAACCGTAGGTTTTTCCAGGAAGGACACACTCTACTTGGGAGGAGTTTGAGTCACCTACACCTTGTAGGCTTCTCGACGGATCTAAAAATATTATTTACTTAAACGCGCTTTTGCAATATTATAATTAAACAGTTAGTTTGGCATATACTGTGTGAGCCACTAAAACTTCTCAATAGGTTTTCTTAGTTTTGACGAAAAAACTAATAAAGGCTAGTAGTAGTGTTGCTGAACAACCACAAAGTCTTAAAATAGACCACATACGTTTAAAAATTCTTGTATGCTGCGCATTTCATCACTTCATACATTATTTCATTACTTTGTAGATATGATCTTCAAGTGCCAAACTACAATTTGTTTTCTTCGAGTAGGCCTTGGTCGTGATTAATGAACAAAACAAAAAATGTTTAAATTATTCCAAAGCACACTATTTTCGGTTTTATTTGACTTAAATCTAAACCATTTTTTATGATATAAAACACAATGTACCTAGACTGAATTTTATAAAAACACAGAAATATTTAAAAATAACATAATAAACTGTTTTGATATTATGAATTCTTGTACATATCCTTAAAATTATCTTTATTTAATTCAATTGTTAGCTTATCTGGATCTGTCTATTGGAATAAGCAATAAAATATGACACATAGGTACTTGGTTGTACCTGGAATATTTCGATGTTTAATTTAATATTTATAAACACAACGTACAACTTTTTTTCGCGTGTAAACACCTCTTATATCCGTGTACACAATGCGTATTGAAATTAGTATATCACAAAAAAATCTCACCCACAAAAATTCCACCACACGTTCCAATACAATTGTAAACTTAAATATGGATGTTCAAAAAAAACTACAATTTTTTATTGTAATTTAAAAATAAAGAACAAACGTATTCCCATACAATTACAGTTAAAAATAATTTTTAAACAAGAATAAACTCAGGGCCGCGCCAAGGGTACCTGCCGCCGGGGTGCGGAATCTGTGCTGCCGCCCTAGCAGCATTCTACGTTAGTCACCATTTAGTCACCAAATAATGGAGCAATAAAATAAATATGGAAATATACCTACATTAATAATAATAAAAATAAATGTATTTTTCTTCAATTCAATTCAATTAACAGCAAACAAACAATATTAAAAAAACAGGAGCTGACAATAGGAACTTAAATAGTCTTTATAAGTAACAGTAAATATATTTATAATATAAAATACATGTGTAAAAATAACAACAACCCATAAAATGATGCATATCAGTATTACTGACTTTTCATTTAAAAAGTAGGTATCTTCATTCAAAAATTAATTTTTCGGGCGTTTATTTTTGCAAATTCCTCAACGGGCAAAACGTGCGAGGAGTAAAAATGCATAGGCGTAATAAATTAGAGACGCTCAGATATGAAAATATACAAAAAATACAATAAAAATAATTATATTACATCCCATTATTTGTAGTAGTAGTGATATAACAGTATTTGCCAATTTCGAGACATTAGATTATAAAAATGAAGTTATTTCCCAAATTTAAAGTTTTTATCTTGTCAATTACCCGAAGTAGAATAGTAGAAAATAATAGAGTGACTAATTCACAGCACATGGATCAGCACGAGAGGTGAGGGAACAAGATTCTATAGGCGTGCCACTTGAAGGATTCAAAGCAAAGCACATACAATTACCAAAAATAAGTTGACGTCCAGTCAACCTCGCACTTTAACAAGTCAACTTAGATCTTAGAAAGGACTTAGGTATTTATAGTAAAGGGATCTGATCTAACTGACATAAAATGTAAAAACCGGGAAGATATATATTTTAACAGGGAGTGTGCAGTTTAGCTTGACTGACGTCTGCTACCAACCAACGGTCATTTGCCGCCCCCTGGATCGTGGCGCCCGGGTGCCACGCACCCCTTGCACCCCCGGGTTGGCGCGGCCCTGAGTAAACTCCCATTGAATACGCGACACTCTGTAAATAATGGACATTAGCTATTAGATATTTTGTGAAATCTGATACTACCTTCCTGTTTATGACTAAGAAAGAGCTTAATACAGTTTTGCTGGCGTTAATATATGCAAACTATCGAAAGGTGTTGGACCTATATCCGTTTGAGCAAAAAATATAATGTCAGAGGTGAAAGAGTCACTTCTTATAATGAATACGGAACGGAAAATATATTTGCGGAGCTATTGTCTTTTTATGGTTGTGCCAAAGGTTCCCAGAAAGTTCCTAAAATGGCAACAATCAATGTAAATCTTTAAATTTGTACACAGGAATTACAACAATAATATCTGGTTCAGAATTGCCAGATTGTATTTGAAGATCATTAATGTATGTCACAAATTATAAGGGCCTAGGAATCGTTCTTTGAGGTACGTCTAGAAAACACAAAACATATCAAGACAGCCCTAAAACTGGTTTGCCTTCTTTCATAAAACTTGTATAATTAGTTTCAATAGTGACCTTAAGTAATGATTTGAAGCACCTGAGCTTAAGCGAGGTACATGATTTTGAAAAGATAAAGATTTTTTATTACCAGTAAATTTTTAGAATATTTCACAAGAATACTTTTTTCTCAAAAATTGATAGAAAATTGTAAACATTTCTGGGAATTTTAAAAATGTCAGTGACGTACTTTCTCTTAAAAAAATTTTTACTCCCCACCGAGTAACTATGCCACTGGAGTACATAGTTCATGTTGGAATTCCTTGTATTTAAGTTATGGACAAAAGAAGAAAAAAATATAAAACTTTGACAACCTATAACTCCTTTACGAAGCGTACAATCAAATATTGTTATAGTATAAAACACTCCAATTATTTTCATTGATATTGGAGAAGTTTCGTCAAACTTATCGTTAACACCCTGTATAAAAAAAATAACAACTGTTCCTTTAATTGTTAAAAGTTATATAGATTTAGTAACAAAACAAGTTTAGTAATCTAAAATTCAACAATCTGAAAATAATAAACAAACTAACAATAAACATAGTAGGAGTAAAGTGAACTTGAGAAAAATATTGAAATTGAATTGAGCTGACTGACTCATCGAAGGAAAAATTTAAACAGTTTCTAAATATCTCTTCAATAATAAATAAATAATTCTCAAAAGACTTTTTTTAATGAAACCGTTGATGAATTTCTTTATGTTTGTTTCTGCTCATTGTTTGTTTTAAAATGTTAATCAATTAAACAAATTTATAAATTATTAGTTAATTGCCTAAAATCATTACTTTGTTAAAATTATTTTTTGAATTATTAAAGTGATTTAATTTTTATACCTGATTATACAGGGTGTCCGGAAATGATGCGTCAATATTTCGGGGGCGATTCTACATGAAAAATTATAATGCCACAAAGCCCTTTTTTAACGTGATATAACAAAAGGACCTATTTCAAAGATTTTTTGGGGATCTTTAATTACGTTCTATCCAAATTTATAAAAATGTTCAAATAAAAAAGTAAGTCATCATCTGAAGGCCAAGCACAGTTTACGCCTTTGACGTTGGAGGATATGTGTCAAATTAAAAATGTAGATACAAAAACACACTAATGTACAAAATTAGAAAGAAATCGGTAATCTCACAAACCAGTTATTAGAAGAAATTCATAATAATTGTTGTTTGACGCCCTGTAACACTGCTAATTTTAAGTTTTCGAAAAAAATGTTGCAGGACTTTTTGGTGTTAATTTTTCGTATAGAATCACTCCCAGATATATTGATGCATTATTTCCCGACACTGTATAAAAATGCATGGCCAACTATACACCACGCAACATCAGCTTCATTAATTTAACGTTTTTAGACAATTTCCCGGGTACGGGAAACTTTCTAGAGAGTTCAAATTTACAGTTTTTGGTCTTTGTTGGCCTCCAGTCGGCCCATTTTCCCAAATTCGCTACGTTTTATACCGAGATGTCATCGCCGGAGCATACGTTTGACGTTTCGGTGATTTTGGTCGGCGGTGCGCCTCGTAGTTGACTGAAACTTTAAAGATATAAAATCATCACCAAAGGACTCGGATATATATCAGACAACACAATAACAACTTCTCGTAGCTGGAACGGCCCGAAAATTGTTCCAGAACACATAATTTGTTTTATTTGATTTTGACGTTTCGTTTGACGTTTGTTGAATTTCTACAAAAGAGCCTAAACAACAACAAAGGCGTTACCTACTCGCTCTATCCTCGTTCCACTCGAAAAAATCGCTATCTTCTATAAAGGGGCGTAACCGACTCAACTATCCTCGTTCCACATCAAAAAATCCGTTCTTGGCCGAGGAGTCTCGGGAAAATGGAAATTTAGTTAGGAAAACGCGAAAAAATCGGCATAAAAATACGCCGTAGGCAATCTAGAAAGACGGCGAAAGGCGTAGCGTTTAGCCAATAATGTTATTTTTGCTCAACGTGTTTAATTTTTCGAGATACCTGTACCTAAAAAACGTCACAAATTTCATCTTTTTACGGCGTGAAATACGGCTACCTTGACGCACGTGATTGTTTAAAGTCGTTTTTCTCGAAATCGGCTTATTTTAACGTGATATAATAAGAGGACATTTTTTAACGATTTTTTGACGTTTACGCCCTGTGGCGTTGGAGGATATGCGTCAAATTAAGAACGCCGATACAGAGGGTCCCTTAAAAGCAGTTTTTTAAATTACGAAATTTTGTTTCTCGAAAAAGTCGCTCAGTATTCCTTCCGCATCTCTTGTAGTTTTCGAGATAGCCTGGAATTACGACAAAATCAGGACGTCCCGTACATCACGCTACGCTTTGCTCGCGACTATGCAGATCAGCTAATGATCTGCTTTAAATTCCAAATCCCGCCGGCAGTCATTAGGAAAGAATGCTTGTAAACATTAATATCAGTCAGTCAAAGTGACTTTCGGCAGTCACTTTTCCTCTTACCGGTCAGGGAGACGGCGGTTACGAGTTTAGTGGGCCCTCCTCTAACGTTCAGTCAATATTTGCAGATCGACCCAAGTAGATCACTTTCGATTTCATCCGGTGGCGAGCTTAAGCGCGAGACCAAAGTGAGAGACTCATATACCGGGCGGCGAGAAATGATCGCAACGGTTTAACCACCAAAGCATCGACATCATGAGAATCTTGGGTGTAGTATTTTTGGCCTTCCTGGCGGGCGCCCTAGCCAGAAACTGTCCCGGAAGGAAGTCTAACTCCAAGCTGTTCTGCTACTACGGCAAGCTGACCGACGTAGATAATTGCTATTGCACGCACGCCATCCTGCCGGCCAACTCCGATGTCAAAGCCATCGAGAGGGCCAGGGAACACCTGAAGGGCGTGAAGATTTTGGTCACCGTACACGAATTCAACCAGGTAAGTACATGTAAAATAATAATAGTTTTAAACGTGCTTTCCTACAGTTGTGGACAATAAAAAATGTTCGCGTAAACTGCGTTCACAAGATTTTACTAGATAGACTCTTTAAACATTTTTGTTGACAACTGTACATACACACATAACGATTAATAGTATCTATAAAGCGATCTTTTCTTAGCTTGATGTTTAGTTAACGTCCCTTTTCTTGAGATATCGTCAGGATTCTTAAATAAAGCAAACAAAGTTATCAATGCTTAGTTAGGTATATGAAAATTACATATCAAGTTGAAATTACTAATTTTTGATCTACAATTTGCTAAAAAAATTATAAAAATTGAAGCAAAAATAAAAAAAATTATGAGACCTCAAATTTTTATCAAATATTACCTTGTTGGGCTTTTTGTTAGACATTTATATAACAATAATTTAAAATTAAACTATTGGAAAATAATACTATAATATCAATTTTTAACATATTTTGTAATGTCGTTTTTATAAAACAGCATGAAAAACACAACACAGAAAAATATGATAACATAAAAGAAAATCAACAATTAAAAAATAAAAAAAACACTTAAATGTAAAAGCAATGACACAAATAAAATCTTTATTTCAAATTTATTTTTGAAATGTCCGCCAACAGCTACTTACTAACTGTAATAACTTTTTGAATTAATAATTGGTTAGAATTTATGTAGATATTGATTTTCAATTTTAACAAATATGTTACAAGCAGTTTTTTTGATTTGATTGCCGACATGCAACCTTTTTTAAAGCTAATCGAAGCTTGTTTCAAAAAATGTCTATACCTACTTACAAAAAATCTGAAAGGAAAAATATAGTGGGATAGGCTCCCAGAACGCCCCGTATATTTAACTTAAAAATTAATCAGATATTCGTCTTTATCTCACAAAAACATCTTCTTACCCAAAATTTGGGTAAAATTATCCAACCATTAATAAAAATATCGTAAAAAAAATAAATAAAAAAGTACTTTGTCAGGCTTGCCCCAATGAAGCAAAATTGTAGTAAATTCGTTTAAATCACATTATTTTTGTTCAAGAAAGCTATTTATTCTTATATGGGCCCCTTATGTACTGAGCACCCTGTATAACAGTTGAACCTAGTTTGTTTTAGTTAAAAACTTTGAAAATATTTTAGTAAAAAAAAACATCATAAAATTTAATTTTTCTTAAATTTCCGTGTTGCGACAAGTCACATTATTATAAACTGTTACCAATTTGTATTATTAATTCCACAATATTAAGATTCTAACATTTAGAAATATATTTTTCTTATTTTATTTGTTATTTCTGTCTTTGTATTATTGCTGTGTTATAAATATATTCATTTATATTTTTCACAAATGTTTTTATTAAAAATTTCTTGGAAACATGATCGTAAGATAATACTAACAATATCAATACATTTTAACTGATGTAAAGTCAATAAAATATTTCTCGAAAATTATAAAAATATACACAAATATATAAGTCGTTAGAAAATAACGTATAACCAATTTTAGGGGTAATAAAAATAGATTAAAATAAAATTTTTACTGTTTTTCTATCGTTTGCATTCAAGATATAAGACGTAAATTTCTCTTTTTAATTAATATGACTAGTACCTAACTTACCTTAGTACCTTAAAATAACTCCAGTACAATAAACACCCTGTACAAATTATTTATAAACTGATCATATCATATTACTCAGGGTCATCTCAAAATCTATACTAAATTTTAATGCGATACCTCTATTACTTTGAACAAATTTCATTTAAATTTTTATATAATGAATCTTTAACGCTCTGTATTTTAAAACAAAAGACGATCAACCCAAAACACCTTGTATGTCTAAAAAAAAAAATAAACATTAAATTTAGAGGAAATTTTAAATGCTTAATATTTATTATATATTTCATTATTTTAACTAAACATTTATTTTTCTTTGTTTTATATCTTTATCATTATTTTCATATTGTAAAGTTACCTACATGTATACAGGGTGTTCCAGAATGATGGTCAAATATTTTACCAGTGTGTTCCACAAGCCATTTCAGGGGGGGCATCTTCATATAAAATTTTTCAATTTGGGTCCTTCCTGTTGAGATATTTGAGTTTCAAAATGGCGGAAAAAAATAGTTCTTTTATTTTTCCTTAAAAACGGTTGCACTTAGAAATTTCAATTTTGGTACACATTATCAGCTAGTCAAAGGCTATTTTGTGGTGGTGTCTATTCCTTAGCTTATATTTCTGGAGGGCGGGAATAAGTAACCCCTAGATTTATTTCTTTCAGAACTTTTTCCTGCAATGGCCGATTTCAACAAAACTTTTTTTTAAATACTTCACCTAATTTTACTACTTTTTTCCCTCTTGTAATTTTTTCATACAACCAACAGTTTGCGCGGAAAAAAATAAAAATAATTTTCCTTGCTCTAAACATCGTTTCGTCACCGGTTACTGATAACCGCAGTAGGCGGTTGCTATGATGATGTTTCTCTGTTGTCTTATGAAACAAATCAGTCTTGACAGTTTTTGCAAATATTTGTAAACAACTGACTCTTCCGTACAAATATTAGCGAAGAAATTGATGGAATATGCATACGGCAGGATTGGCAACAGTTATAGGAATACCTTTGTTTAGAAATATTTGCAAAACCTGTCAATTATAGACCTAATAGCCATTTGTTTGACAAGACAACAGAGAAACATCAACATAGAAACCGCCTACTGCGGTTATCAGTAACCGGTGATGAAATGATGTTTAGAGTCAGGAAAAGTATTTTAATTTTTTTCCGCCCAAACTGTTGGTTGTATGAAAAATTTACAAGAAGAAAAAAAGTAGTCAAATTAGGAATAGTATTTAAAAGAAAAGTTTTGTTGAAATCGGCTATTGCAGGAAAAAGTTCTAAAAGGAATAAATCCAGGGTTTGCTTATTCCCGCCCTCCAGAACCATGAACCAAATAATAGACACCACCACAAACTAGCTTTTGACTAGCTGATAATGTGTATCAAAAATGATATTTCTAAGTGTAACTGTATTACAGAAAAAATAAAAGAACTATTTTTTCCGCCATTTTGAGACTCGAATATCTCAACAGGGAGAACTCAAATTGAAAAATTTTATATGAAAATGGATTGTGGAACACACTGGTAAAATATTTCACCATCATTCTGGAACACCCTGTATATTTTGTTGTGATTTTCAAAATGTAAAAAATAGAGATTTTTTTTGTTGATGATGAGGAATTTAAATTTGACACATCTATAGAATCTAATGAATGTTTTTTCGTTAGTGACTTTGACGACACGAAAAATTTTATTTTTTTTTTAATAAGTTCTAGGAAATACGTTTCATATAAACTTTATTCAGAGGAGACAATCGTGAGTCAGGCTTTAACTTCCGACTGGGCTTATAATTCGTGGATATAAATTTTGTTAAATTACGCATTACGTAACATTCGCCGAAATTAATTCTTAGATAATTAAATCTGAGGCATTGCACTTTCGTTAGAGTAATTTGGCGTTTACTTTCATTTTCATCATCACACATGGTAAATGGCGTAAAAAGGATCAAATACCTTGCAACGGTGAAGAAAAGCAAATAGAAATTTCAGTACCGTACTACTCGAATAAAACGCAAACATCACGTAGGCTTTAGCAGAATGTGGGAACATTTCTCACAGCCTTCGTAATACCTGACTTGAATAAAAACCGACCTAGAAAAATGATTTATACCTTGTTTACTAACTAGCTAATTATCATGCTATCAATAAATAATTTATCGAGTTTCAATTTCAGTTACAAGTGAAACAAGTAGAACTCGCTAGCTGCCATGAATCGGTTTACCTACGATGACTAAAACTTGTCACATTTATTAATATACCTACATGAGACCCATGACTTGTATACTAAACTAATTATATATTATTATACAGTATTACAGCTATAAGTTGTTATATAAAATCATTTAATTTGTTTAATTAATTTATTGTGCCACAAGGCCCTATTTCTAGGCCACTTTATTAAAAATATATTTAACGATCTGTTTCCGATAGTATTCAATATATGCCGTTCCACAAGAAGCAGATTTTTTTGTTCGTATTTTTTCTGGGTCACCTTGTATATGAGCGATTTCACGTTTTTGGAATCTGTAGCCAGTGAGTAGGTTCGAGGGAGAACCGGTTGATTACTCTATAAAGGTCTTGTCCATAAACGACGCGTTCGAATGTCATAAATACTGTTTACTTGCAGCGACCATTGCAATGATAAACCCACGAGAACACGTAATGGGCGAAATAAGGTGAACTATATTGCATAATGCTTTCGCTGGTCGACGGATAACAGTAATCGCGAATGGTTTTCATAAATTTGCACAATACATACGACTAACTAATTTCATAGACACATATCCTTTCTGACAATTGCTCAAACCGCTTATCTTTACAGGGCCTCATCAACTTGCTGAAGAACAGCAAAGTGGACGGTTTGGAGATAAACCTGAAAAAGCTAGACTCTAAAGATGACATCAGTGACTTCATCACCACAGTCAGGAGCAAGTTGGGATCAGATTTGTACCTCGCACTTTCCGTTCCATCCAGAGCCGATGTATTGGCCAAGTATTACGACTTTAAAAGCTTGTCCAAGCACGCTGATCTCTTCATACTCCAGACCGCGTTTTTGGGAGCATCGAAGAATGTCACCTTCCATCCTAGTAGACTGTCAGGGATGTGGGACATGCAGAACACTGTAAGTTTTAGTGTCTATTCCAGTTTTGATTCAACTAAAAATTTTCGGTTTGCCAAAGAGATTTGTATGCGATAATGGGAATACATTCAAAATGTTAGTGATTAAAAACTAGAATTTGAGAGTATCGAATATTAATAACATCCCTTTTAATATTGAAAGTAAAATTAGAAAATATCTTTTAAGACCACGGCGTACTGAACGTATTTTCGGTTTGCCAGGGAGATTTCTGAGCGATAATGTTAATAATTAAAAACTAAAATAACTTGAGTTTTGAATATTAATATAACCGAATGTAAAATTAGAAAATATATTTTAAGACCACGGATTACCAGAGATATTTGTGTGTGATATTGGTAATGAATTCTAGATGGCAATCACCAAAAATTGAATAATTTTAAGATTTTTACATATTAATGAAGGAATGCATTATCCTTAATCTTGAAAATTCTGTCGCAATTTATCCTTCGGCTATTAAACAACGCTCTCTTCTTAAGTTATTTCCTGTGATTTTTATGTTCACTTTCTTCGTATCACGACGAACGGGTATGCAAATTCTTGTTTTTAACACCAATAACATTCGAAACAATAGGAACTATCCCAATCTAACATGATATACAATGACTTATTATGCATAATGTATGCCTATTGTTCAATAATAAGTGAAGCATACTTATTTGTTGCGCAAAGTGCTGAAAATGATTATCGCTATCTCTAGAGGGGTTTTCTGCAACTACCACTCTTCTAAAATCTAATAAAACAATGACATCTACCAACATTCCTAATTTAGTAAATTTTGTGTTGTACTTATATCACAGACAATACAGTGTTTTGATTTAGATTCATAAGCTGTTTTTACAACCTGTTTCAAACAAGTTAAAAAAAATTAATACAGTGCGAAAAACATATATCATTTTTATTGGCACCGAAACAAGTGTATCAAGAGAATTTCCATAATTGGTCTAATTTAGGCAAAAAATAACTTCCCACATACTGGCCTTGAAATAATTATCTGAAGGATATTCATAATTAATGATAGCTTTGCCCAAGTTAAACCACAAATGTCAAGGAGTTTAAATTGTATTTTTTAAATACATGCGTCCACCTATACGAACTGTACCTTATAGTTATAATTAAGTCTAACCAGGATGTTATGAATATGGATCTTGCTAATATCTGTGTGGTATCTTCTGGTAACAGAAGAACGTGTAACTGAGGTGGCATGTCACATCCATGTAGGGAAGCTGGTTTAATAAATAAATAAATAAGCTATGTACATCATTAAGGTAGGTACCTATTTGACAAAAAATTGTGCCATGGAATAAATTTTCCTTGCTTCACATTGAAAATATATAGATATATAGCAATATTAGCACACTTATTATTTTTACAATGGCTGGGTAACGATCCGAACAGGATTTACTAACACTCTGTATAAAAAATCGACGGGATGTTAGCTGAAAAAAAAACTAAACCCACACGGTTGCATTCGCGGCGCGACAAATGAAACGGAATGAGTCACCCAGCGCCAAAGCACTATCTTTGGCTAAACAATTACACACAGCTTTACTTCATCTCATACTGTGTGATGACCTTGACTCATATTACTCGAGAGCGGTTGAAAGATGGCATAATAAATTCAAATAAGGTACCTGCACGTCATTAATCCTTGCTACATTACGTCACAGCCCATTAAATTGTTGTAGTGGGCAATATGAGCAATTGTTCTTCATAAAATATTAGTTCGCAATACTCAAATCATTATGGTTAAACATAGTGGTCAAAATATTAGAAATTTGTTTAAAAAATGGAATTCGAACGACGAATAATATTGCCATTATGTTGAAACAAACAAATACATATGTAGGTTCCTCAAGGACCATTCCTTGGACTCCTCTTTTCGCTACCACTTATAAACGACTATTCTGAGTACCCTGGAGTTGGTCATGGCAACCAAAACTCCATTTGATGATACAGATTGCCAAATTTCACATCATTCATCGTAACTTTTAATTCCTAAGCGGTTTTTTAATTTCAGGATTCCGTTGTCGATTTGGTGAGCGGTTTGGGAGCACCCCTATCTAAACTGGTCATCTCGGCACCTGTACAAGCCTTCCGGTTTACTCTCCAAAACGAAGAGTACACAGCCCCAGGAAGTCCCGCATTAGAGGTGAAGTCACTTACGAGAAACGAATTATGTAAAATCATGAAAGGAGCGACCAATTGGACTTTGGAACGAGACGAAGACCAAACAGGACCGTACATATTCAGGTGAGCCAATGGAATGAACGACAAAGTAAACATTAGAAAGAGGGGGATTGCACATATCTTTTGATAGTTTATTGTTTGTAACTGAATATTTAACTTGTAGAAGGTCGGAAAATCATTACGACCAACGGAAACAATTTTCTTTCAGTAGGATTATCTATTATAATATAAAATGTTCTTCAAATAAAATTATAGGAGTAAAATGGGGTAAAAAGATGATAAATCTCTTGTATAAAATTTTGTGAGGACATTTTAGAAGAGGATGCACTGAAGCGCTCGACGTTGTCTTCAAAGAAAGGTCTTTTGCAATTCTCGTGAAGTCTCTACGGTAGAGTGACCACCACGGGCAATGTCGTATTGGGGCGGCCGAGCCATTTCTCGTCTAGCGAAGTAGATCAGATTACGAAAGCGGCCGGCACACCTGCATATATTCATTAAGACGGTTTATGGAAATAGGTACGGCCGAAGAATCTAAAAAAATCGAAGCAATTTCATATGGATATCAATTCAATGAGTTTGCGAAACCGTGTCTGTCATTAGTTCTGCATTTTAGTTTTGCGCGGGCTCCAATGAAATTTATATTTACAGGTCGGTCTAGATCCACTCTACACCAGTCGCCCAGTCTATACAAGGTGGTCTGTAAGTAATGATCCACGGATACGTACTATTTTGAAGTAAAAAATCTAGTATATCTCCATATACAGGCTGTATCACATAAGAGGGCCACTCCCATGTATCTCGCTTAATATGCGAGACACGTCAAAAATCTTTAATTGTTTTTTTGTTGCATTTTTGTAGGCCTTTATGCTCGTGAAAACAAATTTGAGATCCATGGCCAACTTTATGAGTAATAACAAAAAAACCTGTAAAGTGTCCAAACTTTAAGGCTGTCTAACTTTTTTATTTTAAGAGATGGAGAAAACTTATTGGTAATAACATTTGATTGCAAAATTGATACCTTCCAACTGATATAAACAGATTTTTGAAATATCGTATGTGGTTCTCTGCGCCCTCTAGGCGGATAAATTTTTTTTTTTATTGAAGCAGGCTATGACCACAAAAATTGCCTGTTGTTTCGTCTTTCATGCAGTATACTACATGTTGCCCTTATCTTTCGTATTTATTACATGTTTTTCAATTTTAGTTAAAAAAAAAATGTACCTAAATATTTTCGTGTTGCTCAAGATAATGTAGAACCTGTTTTAAAGACGCCAATTGAAAAAAAAAATAATAAACAGAATGTACTTTTTTGTGCAAAATACAGATTTACTTATAATATTATTTTATTACATTGTCTGTGTCAAAATAATTATAAAGACCCAATTGCTTCTAATGTGAAAACCAATAAAATTATTCTTCTCTATCTCTTAAAATAAAAAAGTTAGACAGCCTTAAAATTTGGGCACTTTACAGGTTTTTTTGTTATTACTCATAAAGTTGGCCATGGATCTCATATTTGTTTTTACGAGCATAAAGGCCTCCAAAAATGCAACAAAAAACAATTAAAGATTTTTGATGTGTCTCGCATATTAAGTGAGATACATGAGAGTGGCCCTCTTATGTGATACAGCCTGTATATATTTATATGTAATATCTCGAAAATATGGATAACACGAAAATATGCAGGATGTCCCATTTAAAAAACCAAATGTTAAGCCTACATCTTGGAAAAGCAGTATTCAATTGTTTTTGTGGTACATGCTTTAAAAAATATTTTAAAATGCCTACAATTTCAATCATTTTTACATTTTCTTTGCTTGACTACCCTATACATTGAACATACATATTAGCAAATGTAAATGAAAGCAAATGAAGCATTTCTGATGTTCCAAGAACACTATTAGACTAAAAAAACTTCAAATAAAATAGAAAATACTGTAGTAATTGACAATTGATTTTAACAGCGGCGCATCCGCCATAATATAGAAAATCTTCCACGACGTGACATATTTTTACGTGGTAGTAATCAACCAAATGAAAACAATTGCAAGCTGTAGTCGCAATAATTTAATTTTTTATGTCCGATATTATGATAAAACGCACATAAACAAGTTGCAGATTTTAAAGTGTATACAGTTATAGTTTAAATAAATAGCATTCATTATAAAATAAATAATTAGGCAACCAACTTTTCAATATAAAATATTTAAAGAAATAAATTTCCGAAATAATTTTAGGAATTTAAAAAATATCACCAATATATTGATGACATGACATTTGTTGGCTGTATCATGCAAGTGCTACCCTGTGCATTATGAACAAAATAAATCAGTTTTCATAATTGCGATATTATAATATACAAGATATAAAGCCAAAATGAGTCTATTTCCTATCCTATTTTCACGATTACCTAAGAATATTTCCATATTTTCAATGTCAAACAATAAGGTATCAAATCGCTTACTATTAATAAAAGAAACCATTGTGCTATATTAGAATCTAATCATTACCTTCCAAACAAACTTTCATCCAGAAGTTATCAAACTACTCCATTTTTAGGGAAAGAGTTACACACGTATATGAAAAAAATAATAGGTCTTTAAGCATTAAAGAAAAACCATTTAATTTTTTTCTGAAGCGATAGGTATTCAAATTTAAAAACTAATACCGATATTTTCGTCCTGACAACTGATGAAAAAACGCCGCTGGGGTCAGAAATTGCTACATTTAAATTATTTGCGCTTGTTATTTACGTATTAAGCGTGTACTTTTTTATATTATTCACTAGCGGTGTCGTTTGGAAAAAAAGTGATAAATATGCAGAACAATTATTTAAATTAAATATAACTAATTGGAATGAAAATTTATGTAAATTGCATGGAGAAATTCATAGATTATCACTACTATTTAAGGTTATAGTATAATTGGTTGTAGAAAAAACTGATATATTTTCCTGATAAACAAAATGCTAAAACATTTAAATATAATTTATCCGTCATTTGTATATAAAATAGCTATAATTGTTACAGAATTTAATAAATTATATGACTTGCATTACATTAGTCACATCCATGTTAAGTCAGCGTAATTTTTAATAAATTGTCACTATCAATCACGAAACAACTTATCGTGACTGTACAGCAGATTTACAATTCATAAATCACTAGGACAGGCTTATAATTCACTAGTCATTTTCCATAAATCACTATTACAACGGAAGTGATGTAGTCTAGTTATTATACTCAGCTCAAAATCATTTGCAACTTAAAACATTCTTACCGTCTAATACGTCTACGGTGACTTAAAACTGCAGTAGATGTTATCCAATGTAATAAATTGCCACTTTAAATAGCACAATGACATAGTCACTACATAGCCATTTTTCTTAAATCAATAGGATAGCGCCTTTAGTCATTTTCAATAAATCACTATTACAAAAATAGTGAACTGTAGTCTAGTTATTAGTGACAACTTCAAAATCATTTGTACACAAAACCGTTGTAGCTATATTAATAAATTGTCACTATAAAACGCAAAATAGCTTTTAGTGAATATAAGTCATGCTGTAGTTCCTAAGTCTCTAGCACAGCTCATATGTCAATAATCACTTCATCATAAAGATGGTGATTTGTAGTCTAGCTGTTAGTGACAACTTCAACATCATTTGTAAAAACTATCACTACCGCATTATAAGTTTATATAGTAACAAATATAAACATAAAATATAGTCACATCCAATAACCAACTATTATAGTTATAGTGATTTATACCTGGTGAGTTATTAGTGATAACTTAAAATTAGCTTGTAACTTATAGTCTAATAATGTCTGTAGTGATTACTACATCATTTGTGGTTATAATGTATTCTTCACACAATATAAACCTCTTCTTTATTCTTCTTCGCATTACAAGCTATCTATTTTACTTCTAGTAAGAACCAGTGGATCGCCTTCGAGGACCCCACCAGTATGGACATCAAAGCCAAGTACTCGAGAGTGCGTGGCCTAGCAGGAATGGCCTTGAAGGATGTTTCCCAAGATGGTGGTGACGACTGCGGCTCATCCATCTTGGAAGCTGCCTACAACGGCTTATCCAGACAAGCCAGGGCACCTAGAGGCGCAGTTTTACATTCTCTGGAACGCGAAATCAAGGAAACTAGCCAGCCTTTGGATCACGTCCACGTGTCCCCTTATAGAATTTCCAGAATCATCGACGTTGAGGGCAAAATTCACACCGTCAGACAGGTATGCAACGATTTAACTGCCGAATAGCGATTTTGTTAAACAAATGCAATTGAAATATTTTCAAAGCACTAATTGGTTTTTTTCCCTGTATATTTTCCGTATTATTTGAGATTTTTCTATCATTAAAATTCGTATAATAATATATATTATATTTTTAAAAATAGTCAGTGTTTCTTAAGTACTTACAGAAAATCTATCTATAACTTATAACTTATTCTATCGTTGAAATTATAATATTTCAACTTTTTTCTCAGTTGATATCAATTCGTGTACATGATTAATCATATCTTTATGAAAAAAAAGTTACATGAATTATCTCCACTATTCCTCAGTTCCCATATTAAGTATTTTTTTTCATTTTGGACATCCTCAACTCAACTCAATGACAGCTTTAGTATCCCATGTTTGTTTAACCAAATTACTCTACCTAATAATATTCGTTACATAATAAATTCTTGGATTTTCTACACGTACTTAAAAAAACATCCTGTATAAAAAGGCACGTCGATATCATTATCTGCCCGTCTAAAATATTTATTAAATGCTCCTTTCACTATATTCTGCATCTCATAAGGATTTCTAAAGCGGGCTTTACACTAACAATTTATTGACGAAGAAATTGATGAAGTAATTCATCAATTTCTTCAAGGTCTACTGGTTTTACACTCCAGGGTTTTACATTATGTTCAGGGCTTGGCAAGTTTCTTAACAATTTTGCTGTCAGATGTCACCCGTACCAACCTAAAAGTAATTTTAACTTTTGACATTATATCATTCCATTTGTATACGAAACAAACACTGTTAAAAACGAAATGTAATTTTAATAATCATATTTTAGGGCAAAAAAAGCTTCCATTGCATTTATTATTGCTGCTGCTCGGTTACTGGTTAAATATTTACATTTATTTTAGGTTGGTATTCCTGAATTGAAGTAAAAATTGACGAAAAATTAGAACAAGTTTTCAGTCGTCGATAACTTGACGAAGTTCTTCATCAATTTATTTGACGTCCAAATTTTAGTATTACATTTGTCAATTGACTTGACGAAGTCACTTGATCAATTAATTGACAAAGAAATTGTTAATGTAAAGCGGTCTTAACGAAATACCGCCCAAGATTCTTAATCTGAACACAGTGCGATGGTGGTGTAATGGTCAGCATAGTTGCCTTCCAAGCAGTTGATCCGGGTTCGATTCCCGGCCATCGCATAGTTTTTTTTTACTTCATTTACCTTTTTAAATTAAGTTAATAAACAAATAAGTGTTCAAAAATTCAAAATGTATGATAAAAGTGGTGTAAACACTACATTGGCATTTTTTTAATTTTTAGGACACAAGGACCGAATTCGTGTGCTCACGTCAAGGTTATTTCGTCCATCCACGTTCCTGCAACCGGTTCTACCGTTGCGTCAAGTTCGATCAGCTGGTGGACGACTTCAACGTCTTCGAATTCGACTGTCCCGCGGGTCTGGCCTTCGACGAACGCGTCGAGGTGTGCGTGTGGCCTGGAAGTCTTCCCCACGGCACGCCTTGCTCAGGAAGTAGCGAGATCGCACCAGTACCGCGGCAGAGATTTGTTTGTCCGGCTGAACAAGGTGGGTGTAGCCACTACGTTACGCAAAACGACAACAAATCAGTCGAAAATGTCACCTACATATTCCTTCACCTTTATTGAATAAAAACGCTCGCAAGTTTATTCGACGTCTGCGCATGCCTTTACATTTAAATATTTTCCTTTATGAGCCTACACGAAATATTATATCACGTGAACGTGATATTTCAGACGGTTATGGGCGTAGTCGTACCATTCTTCTAGTTTTTATGTAACCAGAGGCAACATTCTCTTGCTATCGCTAGTCGCCTTTCTTTGCCCCGCAGGCTTTGAAATGGGCGACGAGACGAGTAAAAAAATTCATCTATGAGCGTAGTAAAGCGGAAACAAATTTTAATCTAGTAAACAAATTTGTTGCTTCCATGTAAGGCGAACACAATGTACTTCCTGACTTTGTTACAGAACTGAACACTTGAAGGAATGTTATAAAATTGTAACCGATAATTAAGTTGTCATTAAGTGTAGAATAACATTATATAGTTGCAACAAATATTTAGAGACTAGTTCTAGTCCTTTTTAAAATGTAAACAAAATCCTACAAGATTTAATTAAAAAATGTAACAAGCGTAGATAGGGTTCAACAGGGTTCAGTGTTAGGGCCAGTATTCACAAATAACTTCATTATACTTGCGAAAGGACAAAGGCACTATTATTTGTAATTATCTTACTAAAAAAAACTAACTCTGTTATTAAATGCTTAAACTATGTTATTTATTCCAGGTTATTATGCCGATCCCGAAAATTGCCGTTGGTTCTTCGCCTGTCTCGACCACGGAAAATCCCCTCTCACCGCCTACGAGTTCAGATGCCCCTTTGGTCTGGTTTTCGACTCGGAACGACTTTTATGCGAATGGTCTTGGTTGGTGCCAAAATGTGCGAGTGGTCTTGGAGTCAACCAAGCCTCCGAATATGTCTATGGAGGATATTCCTCAGGACAAGGTGTAGGGGTACTCCTAGAACAGTACGACGGACTCGGTGCACTTGGTACTGTAAAACTAGGCGGAATCACCGGCAAAATCGAACAACCAGTAGTTTATAGTAACGTAGGAACTGATGGTCTAGGTTACAACACTGGTGGCTACGTTAATCAAGATGGTTATATAGTTGGAAATGGATTGGGACTGGCAGGGTTGAGTTATAAGGCTGCGCAGTCACTTCAAAACGCTGGATTACTGCGAACTGGAGCGGGATTAGGAGCTGGAGCGGGATTGGGTCTAGGATATCAACAAGGAATCAATATTGTTGGGTTAGGTTTAGGACAACAACAAGGAGCTAGTGCTGTAGGATTAGGGTTGGGATATCGCCAAGGAGTTAATACTGCTGGAGTAGATTTAGAACATCAACAAGGAGCCAGTGCTGCTGGAGTAGGTCTAGGATATCAACAAGGAGTTAATGTTGTTGGTGTAGATTTAGGACATCAACAGGGAGCCAGTGCTGCTGGAGTAGGTCTAGGATATCAACAAGGAGTTAATGTTGCTGGAATAGATTTAAGACATGAACAAGGAACCAATGCTGCTGGAGTAGGTCTAGGATATCAACAAGGAGTTAATGTTGCTGGTGTAGGTTTAGGACATCAACAAGAAACCAGTTTTGCTGGGGTAGGTCTAGGATATCAACAAGGAGCTAATGTTGTTGGTGTAGATTTAGGACATCAACAAGGAGCTGGTTCCTTAGCAGGTCTGCAAGGTCACTATTCTGGACAAGGCTCATCTTCAAATGCAGCTGGTTTAGGAACGTCTGAACAATATCAATACAACTCTGGAGCAGCTGAAGCAAGTGGATTGGAAATAGACGCTGCCAATTTAAATATAGCGGGAACTTATGGTGCCAAAACGTCAAACGCTGATGCTTTGAACACTCAGTACGTTTCTGGTGTAGTTAACGCAGGTGCTGACCTCGGTTCTAGTTTAGATTACAACGCAAATGCTAACGCTAATGCTTTTGGAGCAAAATCCACGCAAAGTCAGCTTCAGTACCATGGAAACGTTGCTGCCCAAGGTGGACTAGACACAGCACAGTACCAAGAAAATTTGGCATCAAATTTGGACAGTTTTAACTTAGGAACAATAAGTACTGGACATGCTCAGGGACAGTTGAATGCTTTACATATTCAAGGTAATCTAGGATCCGGCTTAGGACATGCTGCTGGAAGTGGAGCAACATCTTCCCAGAGCTTCACGCAGTACCACAGCCAAGCTGGACAAACTAACGCTGGCGGCGATTTGGGAAATCATGACGTAAACGTTGTTGTGGGAAATGCTGGTCTCAACCAGGATTTAAATTCTGTTCAGTACGAGGACAATATAGGAATTGGTTTAGGATACAACGCAGACAATGCCTTTGGACTGAAACTAAACCAAGGTCAAAACGTAAATCTAAATCAAGGCGTAGACTACAGTGCAGGAAATGCTTTTGGTGCCAAGTCTTCCCAAACATTCACCCAGTACCACGGAGGATCCAGCGGTCAGGGAGTAGCAGGAAATATCAACATAATAGGCGGTGGATACTCAGCGGTGGGAGAAGCGAAATCAGGAGTTGAAATAAATGGCGAGAGCATAGATACTTCTTTACATTCCACAGCTTCGCCGGTTTCTGTGACCACGTTTGCTTCAGTTCCAACTGTCACTTCAGTGCCTATCCCTGCATTAAAAACTGCGTCCGGTTTCGAGAGTTACAGAGGTGGAGTGGTGGCCAACGTCCCCGAATTGCAGTACAAAATTCACGACAGCAATGAATTGGCTAACATCTCGGCCAGCTTCGTCAAATTCGTATCGACAACGCCATCGGCTTTACTAGTAAATGGGGGGCACGAGTACCAAAAACCTGCCACATATTTCAACCAGAATAAGTATCAGGGTGCTGGTGCAGGAGCAACCAGTTACAGTTACCAATCCCTAGATTCATCTGCGAACAGAGGGGGATATGTTTACACAAACCCATCCGTAGCAGAAGGCGGTGTAACAATTTCAGGTTACAGTGGTTCGTCTACCGTTAGACCTGTCGCAGTCGTACAGCAAAACGTTATCCCTACAGTGTCCCTACAGAAAAATGAGGGCTACGTGTACTCGAAACCAAGTATATCATTCGAAGAAGGCCCTGCTAAAACTGTATCCAGTTTCAGTATTTCCAGCACTGCTAAACCAGTTAGTATTGTACAACAACAAATACAACCTGTTGTCAATCAACCTATTTCCACGTACCAAAGACAAGACTACATCTCGGGAGGATATAAGTATGAACAACCAACTGTTGTTGTTTCCTCGACAGTCCGACCTATTGTAAAACTAAGACCTCAAGTATACGTCTCTTCTACAGTCGCTCCAATTGTGGAACAAAAGGTACAAGTCCAACCTGCTGTTTCGTCATACAGTTACACGCAGAACGTCGCTTCTGATGGATACGATTATCCTAGACCTTCTGTAGCATTTGAAGAACAACCACTGATTCGACCTGCTGTTATATCCAAATTTAGTATCAGAAAACCAACAGTACAACCTGCAATTGTTAATACCTACAGCGTACAACAACCTGCTGTTGTCGAACAAAAAATAACTCAACCGATAAGCGCATCGTTCAGTTATGAACAAGATTATAAGTCAGAAGGTTACAATTATGCAAAACCATCGATAGCCTTTGAAGAGACGCCAGTACAACCAGTGGTGTCAACTTACAACTACCAGCAGCCAATAGTTCGGTATGGAGCAGTTCAACCAACTTATACATATCAGAAACCTTCTGTTACCAGTTATAGTTATCAAGATATTGCACAGAAGGCAGTAGGAGTGTACCAACCTGAGGCAATTTCCACTTATAACTACGCCACATCTTCAACTCCCAGACCTGTAGTTTTAGAACAAACTGTTAGACCAGCCGTGGTTTCAAGTTATAGCTATACACCTTCGACGACTAGCGCACCAATTGCAGTGCAAAATGCCGAGTTTGGCGGTTATGATTACCCCAAACCCGCAGTATATTTCGCAGAGGGACCAGCACCTGCTGTTATATCCTACGAAAATAGACAGCCCGTACAAGAAGTTCCTTTCGTAAAGAAGAAGGCTTACGTCACTGGACATGCAAAGAGTTATCAATATAACCAACGTTTCGAATCTCCATCGGCTCCAGTGGTAGTAGAAAATTATCAAGCACCTGTGAAAGCATCTGTTGCCCCCGTGGTTGTGGATAACTACCAAGTTCCTGTCAGTACACCAGCTGCTCCTGTTGTCGTCGAAAGCTACCAAGCTCCTGCGAAGACCTACAGTCAAGCAGTGGACACGTCAAGCACATATTTCTTCAATAACGTAAATGGTGTTAGTAGCACACCGACTTATGAACAAGAGCATTACTCTGCACCTGTTTCGTTCGTACAGACCACTCCTAGACCAAATTATAAGGCAGTTATATCTTCCGTGTCAACAGCTAGGGTAACACCGACTACTCAAGCACCTAATTTCTACTACTACGACAGCAGATTGTCTCCTACCCCGAAAACAACAGCAGAAGGATATATCTACTCCAAACCAAAGATACAGTTTGAAGAGAGACCGGTACAACCTGTAGTTTCCACAACATACTCGCCTCCGACAAGAGAGTACTTACCAGTTCAAACTAGCAAACCAATCTCTAGTTATTCCTTCAGCTCTCTAGACGCTCAATATCAAACCTTGTCTACGCCTAGACCATTCACGGTGTCGACGACTCCCCTTACTAGAGAATACATTCCAGTAACATCAAAGGTACAAGTTACTACACCTCAACCTGTATTTGTCGTACCTGAGGTCTCAACACCTGCCGCTTACGTACCTGTGAGATCTAAGATTAGATACACCACGAGCAGACCTGTGGAAATCCCCTCTCCGGTTAGGAAATACATTCCAGTTAGGGTTACAGCAACTACCCCTGTATTTACCCCGATTACAAATTATGTACCTAGCTCGCCTTTGGTGGAAGTTTCATCAAGGGCTCCTTTGGAGGTAACAACCCTCGCCAGAGAATATTTACCTGTTAGGTCAAGAGTAAGGGTTACTACAGGGGCACCTCTTGTAGATGTTAGAAGACCAGCAAAGGTCACAATCATCAAACAAAACGACCTCCACCCCATGCTAGCTGCTAAATTGGGTGCGCAATGTACATGCGTGTCCAATGCTTTGAATCTACGCAAGAAGCAGAAGATTATCATAGTAGAAGATGATGATGACGATGACGGTTACGTTGTAGCAAACGAAGGTGGTAAGGTTGTAGAGAACTACCAATACAACCCTCAAGATACCATCGAGATAACTCCTAGTCCTCAAGTTTACCTGCAAAGCACCACCAGCCAGGCTTTAGCCGCGCCAAATCCAACCTATGCTGTTAGGAGACGTGTCCGAGTTCGACCAGTCACGCAACCTGTTACTGAAGCCGTTCAAGTTTTCCTCAAGAACGACGTCACCCCTGTAGGTGCTTCTGACGCTGAAATTGCAAGCGCTGTAAGAACTGGACTTAATCTGGTGAAGCAAGCCGCCAAGGAAGGAGCCGAAGAAGCGCTCACTGGATATGGAGGAGCCAATGTGAGAGACACAATAGACTGTCAAAGAGCTGGTCTCTTCAGGCATCCTAACCAGTGCAACAAGTTCTACGCTTGTCGATGGGATTGCACAAAGAACAAGTTCACCCTTCACACTTTCAACTGCCCCGTCCACCTCACCTTCGACAATTCACTTGGGGCTTGCAACTGGCCCAGCCAAGGTCCCGCTTGTCTCGAGAACACTCTACTGCCCAGCGAGTAAGGAGGTGGACGAGTTTCTAGGTTTTAAGGAATATTTATTTTTTTCTTGCATACATCATTTTACTATTTATTGCATCGTACCATCTTCTAGCTTCATGCTTTGGTGGAATTGAAGGTACTGTCGACTTAACGTCTTGATCATAATGCCATTTAGTGTTAGTTTTAGTGTCGAGATTCTGTATATTTTTATTTTTGTAACATATTTTTTGTATAAACCGTAAATTATTAGGTAGAAATAAATTTTCTATAATACTGTGCGTGTTATTGGAATGAATCACACAAGGATCCAACTAATGTTCTATATTTACATTTCTTCGTCAAAACTGTTGATGTAAGTCGTTGCCAATATCTGGAATTATTTACAGTGGAAAAATTGCTAAAGAAATGTTAAAGTCAACTAAATAGAACATTTGACTGGTGCATGATTTACAACTGCTTTACTTATCGAACCAAAATTATCAAGTACATTATTTGTTCAATTCGTCACCAGCTCCTATACAGTCATACAAAACAGTTTATCATACACCACAGTAATCTATTTTCACGAAATAGAACGCCAAATCAACAACATAATCTTATCTAACGAGATAAAACTGTAACGTATCTCTTATTGGCTCACCTCGTTTTGTGCAAGACAGGTCCTCATCGCGTAGTTTAGCAAACTGTGGCCAAACAGCCCGCATTTTCGAAAATTTTAAACTGTGTGTTAAACTAGTGCCAAAATGACAAGTATAGAGACCGTTGGGACTATCGTCATCAAGATACTTAAAGTGGTAAGAGAAAAAACAATGAATAATTAGAGAAAAATAGTGTTGGGATAGATAAGATGTTATCAGCTTAGCGATGGATCGTATTGCCTTTGTTGGAGCAGGGCGGCAACCTATTTCTCACGAAGTTTGTACCGAGTGATTAAATATACACAATAACATATGCAAATAGCTTAAATTTTAAAATATCATGTGTTTACTGTCAAACACACAAAACAGAAATAAAGATTAGACATCTTGAAAAGTCAAAGTAAAAAATATAACTAATACATCCTATCCTATTGATTTTGCCTATTTGACCGTCAAGTGCGACAATATTCGTTGAAAATGATTAAAAAATCAAAAAATTTAGTTTAATTTCTTGAGAATCATTGCTGTGTTTTTAAATGCTTTGAATAGACAAAGTGTAATTCAATAAATACATTTTAAGACATAGAACTGGATTCAAACTTAGAGTTGAGGTATTTCTTTGGCATTTATTATTTATTTAAGACTTAATATCAGTCTTTAAAATTGATCACAAATCGATAATGAGTCTTTTTCTCGATAACCTGACAGGATGTCGTAAAGTTAACGCAATAATTATCACAGAGATGTCCAGTGAGTAATTATTGAGATATTAATCATCATCTCTTTTACTTCAAATATGGATGAGACATAATATTTATTAGTTGTAATAGGCCTTACGAATTTATTTTTAGATCTCTTCCTTAAAAAAGAAGCCTAATGCAAAAGTGTGGATGATAACTCTTTACATGGAATTCGCATTGCTCAATACGTTTGATTGTTTTATAGAAAACACTGCATTGTTTCACTTTGTCAAACCAAACAAACACAAACATGGTGGCCAACTAGTAGTCCTGATTTAAGGCTCATTTGTATTTACTTATTCCTTTTACAGATAACAACAAATTACGAAGGAAATATCATGTCCACTTCTTATTATTGTTGTTCTTATTAACTATAATTTTTGGTTCAATATTTTTAACGTCAGGAATTAATAATCGTTATTAATACTTTATATTTAACACCTTGTATTAAACCGTAAACGCGATAACTTATCGCAAAGTAAATACAGCTAATATTAAGAAACTCACTTATGTCCGTATCAAAATCAGCAGGTTAATAAATGAACACGAATGAAACATGGCAATTTCTGAAAATGAAATTGACCCTATTAACCTCTTTTAACCCGGTTTATGTTAATATTAACGTGAATAGTACGAATTGCATGTAGTGAAAACCATCCATGCTATTCGCATTTTTTAGAAATGGGTTTTAATAATGATTATCAGTATAAATTCAACGAAGAGGTCGCGTAAACTGTGACAAATTTGAAAATAGGTTAACTACTGAACTATATTCAAACTTGTTACATATATGAGCTGTCGAAGACAAAAACGTATACCAAAGAGTATCATAACTTACCACCTCACATATAATGAATAGTGAGTATATCTCTACGTGAATATTTAAGATAAGGTTATTACATGTGTAAACACACGAATTTTTTACCTACGGTAAGTGTGGTTCGTTGGATTTGGGCTTTAAAATAATTGTGTCAAGAGCAGGGCTATAAATCAAATGAAAACTAAATTATTGTTTTTTTTTGTTGAAAAGATGTCTTGAATTGAAACTAAAATGTATGATATGGTGATATCCACACAATAAACAAATAATATTGTTGTGTTAGGTTAGATATCTGATGTCCTATATTCTATCACGCATTTAGATATCGTTACTGTTTACATATTTGGAGATCCAAGCCTTTGTCTTCCTTTAAATTATTTCGATTTTTCTGGATATGTATTGCTTCTCTGCAGAATGTTGATCAGAATCATCTTTCTTTCACTAAAACCTTGATTTTAACCGGGTGTATCCTATGACTTCTAACTGTTATTGTTCTTTGAATAACACGACTGTTCCTATCTTTCTTGAGATGTTGTAGAAGATATGAAAGTTGTTTCCTTAAGATGCAGACTATTTTATTAGTACATCCTTGTGGATAGAGTAAATAGATTGATGCCAAATATTCCTCTTTGCAGATTTGTTTAATATGCCTGCTGTTATCCATTCCCCTGAGAACAGATCGTAGGCGCAGTTTTTCCTTCAAGTACTCTGGTATAGTTAGAAATGATTCGTGCTCGATAGAAGTTGACAATGCCTTGTTTCTGAACAGGGCGATGATGAGATTCAGCATTCATATGCCTATTAGTGTAGATAGGCTTCCCATGTCCTAATGTACCATCTGGTTTTTTGAAATAACATATTAACAAATGTATGATGTGTTCCTTTCCAGGTTCTGAACATCATCATCCTGATCCTGTACAGAACTGGCTTCCAAGGATACTTCCTCGGAGTAGGAGGAACATGGAACTTAAACGAAGAAAAGAACCCCGACGTCGAAATCGTAGCTTCTGGAGTCTTCGTGGGATACATCATCTACACGCTCGTAGCTCTGATAAGCTTATGCTTTGCTAGTGGAGACCACAAAACGTAAGTACAATTGTGATTTTGTTCTTTCATTAAAACAGTTAATAATTAATTTATCAATGTTTTAGTACTTTTACGGACATTTTGATGAACATCATTGGCGTCTTCATGTGGGTGGCAGTAGGAGCTACCGCTCTGCACTACTGGCATGGGTACCTCTTTGAACACAAGTACCAGATGGTAGATTCTGAGAGAGAGGTGAGGTGACAAACAAATTTGCTACTTTTCGAAAATAATGCCAAGAAATTGATTCCAAAGCCATTTTAAAAAGAGATCATAAGCTCCAATCCATTTAGGATTTAAATATATTAAATTAGTTAGATGAAACAAGAACTAATGTGTTTTGAAGGTGATACATTTAAACAGTTAAAATATCTTGCCAGATGAGCTTTTTTTTTTAAAAAAAACCTATTAGTCATATTTAATGTTTATAGGTTGATGAGTCTTACAAAGCTATTTGATAACATTGTGTGTAAATAATAATAAATTTTTGTGAGATACTGTCATTATCAGATAACATTTACATTAATTTTTATCAGCAGCAGCTACAGTCACAATAATCCTAGTACGGTTTCCAATATTTCTCACTTCTGATAAAATTCATTATTAGGAAAGAATAATACGTCTATATGTACTTACAAAGGATATTTTCTATTACACTTTGAAAAATATATTGTTTGTGCTAGATTAAAAATAACTATATCTACAGCATAAGAATAAAATAGCTGAAAGGGCCCTAGATAGTATCCTTAGGGAACTCTAGACAAAACAAATATGTGTTTAACTAAACCTGTTACGATTAACAGTCTATAATCTAATTCATAAACATTAAGTTGGCTTAAGATCGGTTCCTTGAGGAACAATTTATTAATACCATCTTGTTTTTCAGGTCGGTCTTGCTATGGGATCCCTCTGTATAATAAATGGAGCGGCGTATCTGATAGATTCGGTTCTAGGAATAATATTCCTCATCAAAACAAAATTGCAGTAAATTCGCTCAGTATTATAAGTAAACAATATGAGTCCATATAGTTTGGTAAAATTTTTATTTATTTTTACTTTTATAAAGAAGATTTATCTTGTCCCACACAAACCAACCAGTACTGTACAACATGACAGTTTTTTTTCTATTCAGTAATTCATATCATTTTATATTAGTGACATTCAGGGTATTCCAACTAAAGAAGCTAAATAATTTATTACATGTGTCTACGAATAAAAAGGGTACTCGACCTTTAATTTTTTATGATAAACCTTCTATATTTTGAGAATGTGACTGGAAAGGACTGTCAAAAAAATGTGTACTGTAAGAGTAATCTCAACATATTTTTTGGATATTTAATTTCAGGCATCTTGAATAAGGATTTTGTTTAGAATTGAATTCGAAATTATTATCCTTTTTTAGTTGGGATTTTGTGCATTCATCTCTATTATTATATAAGGATCAAATGCGGCAAATTTGTTAATTGTATTTGTTCCAAAAACAACATCATTTTGATTATAAAGTATAAGCTTATAAGCTCACAGTGTTCCTTAGGGAAATACTTACCTCCTTAATATTTGCGAATTTTTTAAATAAAATATCCTAAAATTAGTAGACATACCAATTAATTTTTTAAACAAGGCAAATGTGCTTTAATTTAGAATTGCAATGTTTAAGCAGAATTCAAAAACTAACAAAAGAACAGGTGGGTAACTTTTCCTTAAAACACTCTATATAAGATTTGTACATATAGTTTTTGATGTGTACCTTACATTATTTCTTATCATCTACGGAAAATTTGAAAAAATAGGTAACCATTTTATTTGTTATACGTAATTTTTAAGTAAAATGTATACTGTATAATAGTGTACAAATTTATAATAAAATTATATACCTCTGTTAGATGTCTAATGTACCTTTTCTGTCTCGAATGATTTTTGAACTAATTCTTAAGTTCAAACATAAACTCGGTCATAGGAAAGGAAATAAGGTTGAGAAAAAGTCAAACATAGAAATAAAGTAAGTATTTATTAATTGTCTATCGTTATATATTCAAGGTTACCGGCTTTTCCTCTTTCAATATGTCTTTATAAACTTCCAATACGGGAGCTACTTCCTCTTCCAAAAACTCTGTTACTTGTTCCTCGGCTCTTCCAGTATAAGTGGAAGGATCCAAAAGACTGTCAATCTCATTCAGAATCGGGGCAAAGTACGAATCAGCTCTGACCCTATCCAAAAAGTCGTTATCCTTCCCGAATTGTTTAACTTGAGCCCCAGCCTCTTGAGACAGAACCCTTATTTTCTCGTGACAGACCTGTCTGTCCCCTCCCTTCTTTACCATAGCCATGATCAGGTTCTCCGCTGACATGAACGGTAGCTCCTGGTTGATCCTCCTTTCTATAACTTTGGGGTATACCACCAACCCTTGGGTGATGTTTTCCAACACCAGCAAGGCAGCGTCTGCACTTAGAAAAGCTTCGGAAAGCGTCAGTCTTTTGTTAGCTGAATCATCCAGGGTGCGTTCTAGCCACTGCACAGAGTGCGTGTTAACAGCGTTCGAGAACAAGGTCATCAGATGACGCGCTAAGGAGCAGCAACGCTCCGAACGCATGGGGTTGCGCTTGTAGGGCATCGCTGAACTACCTATCTGGCTTTTCTCGAAGGGTTCCTCGATCTCTTTCATATTGGCTAGGAGGCGGAGGTCACTACACATTTTATGAATAGAAGAACCTGGAAATACCGATCTGTTTACCCTCCTCGAGGAGTTTAGCATAGCAAATGTTCGAAAGCTCCTACAATTCTAAACTACATACCCAAAGAAGACAGAGAAGCGACGATCTCCACGTCGACCTTCCTGGTGTAAGTCTGACCCGTGACCGGGTAAGTCTTTTGGAAGCCGGAAAGTTCGGCCACGCGTTTATCCAAAGCCCTAACTTTAGCCCCGTCCCCAAAGAGCTGCGTGAAGGAGGCCTGTGTTCCCGTGGTCCCCTTTGCCCCCCTGAATCGCAGGTCCTCCCTAGCTCTACGTAGAGCTCTTTCGTCCATGAGGAAGTCGTACAGCCAAAGGGTTGCCCTTTTGCCCACTGTGGTCAGTTGGGCAGGTTGGAGGTGCGTGAAGCCGAGGGTGGGTAGAGACCTAGTGCAAGGCACAGTATAACAAATTTTACAAACAAAAACTCTTGATGGTACGATATTCTTGTGGGCTTGATATGGGTAGGAAACTTGTGATGTGTTCTTGGTTGTAGGATCAACAACATTTGAAGGATGTAAGGATGGGCGATGATCAGCGAAGTACTTGATGAAAATTGTAAACTTTGCGAAATATACAGTTAAAATACATATGTTAATGCTTTTAATCTCATTTGTGGCGCATTTGAGCTTAATGGTACCTAACATAGTTCGACCTCGAAATGACTTAGAGGCTTTAGACAAGGTAAAAGATAACGCCATTCGGCCAGTTTTTCTGCAAATATGATGGGATGCCTATCTAAACTACTGAATAATTGAACACTTACTTGTATTTATCGGCAAACTGTGCTAAATTCCGCATCACACGCGCTATCCTAGGCAATAGTAAGTCCAGTCCGTCCCTTATAACGATGAGATCGGTGTTGTCGCCTACGAAACAAGAAGTTGCGCCCAAATGTATAATGGGAGCGGCTGCAGGACACTGTTTTGCGAAGACGTGCACGTGTGCCATAACGTCGTGCCTTGTTAGACGTTCTTCGGCAGCCGCCTCGTCGAAATTGATGTTGTGGACGTTGGCCTCCATCTCTTTGATCTGAACGTCGGTTATGTCCAAGCCCAGCTCCTGCAATAAATAAATAATTGAAATTCAATGTTTATCGTTGACGGCGATTAAATCAATATAATCATGAAATGGCGCTCCAAAATAGTAACTTTAGATACTGGGAACAACCCGTAAATTAACTTTTTCGGACTAGTACGAGTAGTACTTTAAATCGTCACGCGGTATTTTTGTTTACTAAAAATGCGTAAAATAAATAGGCTGCTGCTAAAGTTGAAAGAAACTTTAATGACGTCGTATTCTTGAAATTTTCTCAATTTGAACGTAATATGATAACGAATATTAATTGTTAAAAACACTAAATGAGAAAAAATTAAGGCATCAGAAATTTGCATGTTAAACTGGGTTACAGCTGGTACTCAAACAATACATAACAAGTACACTTGTAGTTCGTGCAACATGAGGGCACGACAAAAAAATTTTAACAAAAATCTTTGAATCCAGTGGCATCCACTCCCAAGCCGTCAGAGCGGTGGATATTGGGGTAAATAAAAAATTCGATATTTCTAAAATGGAAACCCATCATTTTAACAGGCTGAAACTCGGTAGGTAAATATTTTATAAAATTAGCAAATTTCTGATACCAATGTCATCCACTCGCAAGCCGTCAGAGGGGTGGAAATTGGGGTAAATTGAATATTAGATATTTCTAAAATGGAAACCCGCCATTTTAACCTGAACTTGGAAGGTAAATACTTTATGAAATTAACTCGATTATTTAATATTCTCCAATTTCCACGTCTCTGTCAGCTCTAAGGAGTTTCAACCTGTTAAAATGACCGGTTTCGATTTTAGAAATATTGAGTATTCAGTTTACCCCAATTTCCACCCCTCTGACGGCTTGCGAGTGGATGATACTGGTATTAGAAAATTTAAAATTGTATAAAATATTTATCTACCGAGTTTCAGCCTGTTAAAATGACGGGCTTCCATTTTAGAAATATTGAGTATTCAGTTTACCCCAATTTCCACCCCTCTGACGGCTTGCGAGTGGATGACACTGGTATCAGAAAATTGCTAATTTTATAAAATATTTATCTACCGAGTTTCAGCCTGTTAAAATGACAGGTTTCCATTTTAGAAATATTGAATATTCAGTTTACCCCAATTTCCACCCCTCTGACGGCTTGCGAGTGGATGACACTGGTATTAGAAAATTTAAAATTCTATAAAATATTTTGTCTACTGAGTTTCAGCCTGTTAAAATGACGGGCTTCCATTTTTGGAATCTCGAATTTTTAATTTACCCCAATATATTAACCGTGTTCTATTTCGACGAACGTCTATGACAATTCAGATAAATTCGTAGATTTTGGCTGCTTTCTTTGGCTGCTGTCTTCACACCGGTAAATACTTTTATATATTTAACAACTGAATAATATAGAACTTAGCAAATAACAGGAATGTTATCTCAAGCCACCTACGAATATTCAAAGATATCGAAGTAAAACGAACATATAACCACAGAAAGCGGTCTAACCAACAAATTTTTGGGTACAGAAATCTTTCAAAATACGTATTTTTTTTTTATTCAACTGTAGATGTTAAATATTGATATATCATTAAAGTGAAAATAATAGTTAAAATGCAGGGTTAGAATAGCAAACTAATGTGTCTTACAAACGCTTTTTAAAAGTTATTATTTGATTTGAGGAGAATTTAAACAGTAAAAGTGGATAAACAAAACATCACTAATGTTATTTTTTGATATTACTTTTGTTCCAGGTGTTTTATTTTTCGAGAATTCTGTACTTAAAAAAAAAACATATTTGATCATTTTACGGCGAGGAATACGTCGCCTTAAAGCACAAAATACGTGCATGTATGATAATATTTTCACGAAGGCACCTCTGCATACATATTTTGGAATTATGATTAAATGCATGCTAAACACATCACGTAAACAATACAGGTGATCTATAAACTAATTATTTATTACATAGTTATGTAATTACACAACAATACCGCAAACATTCCAAGGCTTGCTATGCAATTAATGCTTAAAATATGCGAAGACCAAATGAGAATATCGCCGGTGGACAAACATTTGTCACCCGATGTTAATTGAAGGTTAAGTCGACTCTAATATCGAAATAGATACTTTTGGTTAACAGTAGTGTATCAAAGAGAAGAAAATAATAAGTTCTACAAGCCCTGCCGGCGATTTCGTAACTAACCACCACGCTGACCGGATCCGCACCCCCTCGATCTCACAATTTCTTTCCCGTTTCCAAAAACAAATATCAGCGACCCTTGTAATTAAATGCCAATCAAGTGAATAATGCCAAAACTATTCGAATTAGACGTGACCTATCATTTTAGGTGGAACAGTGTCACTGCCAACTGGGACGGGTTGACATGCGTTCGGCACCGTCCCGCCAGAAGCTGTGTGTCAACCGTCGTATGGTAACTCCTTCCGTGGTAAATCGACAATAGATAAATAAAACGAATTAACACCAATTAGAGGCAATGGCGATTCGTCACACACGTTTTAGCGCCTCGCCGGCAGCCAGAGACGTACGAGGGGCTCAGCAGTGATAAAAAAATGGTAGTAAATTTACACGTTGTTTACATTATGTATTAGTGTAAAAAATACCAAATACATGATGTACTAAAATAAATTCCAGGTACCTAAATACAGTAGAATTATATTTTTTATGTCAAATGACGTAATTTTTATTAAAAATACACAACGATGCTGTAAAATTGCATATCTGTGCACTAAAATAAGGTTCTACTTAGAAAAAATACATCGTTTACATCAATGAGATAGGTCAGTGGTCGCGCGGTTTAAGGCGACCCCCGCAGCCGGTAGACCGTTTATAAGCTATATTCGTGGAGAGATTGGCACCCTCTCTGCGGGTATGGTAGGGTGGAAGAATGTTGGCTTTGGTGAATGTGAGAGATTGATACCGGTTGACGTTTGACTACCCTCCTAATTAATGAGGGTTTCCAGGTTTACCTCATTCCTGCACTCAATGGTGGTTAGGGCCTACCAACGTAAGTCGTTTCTTGGGCGCAAAGGCGGCCTGCTTAATAATAATCATACTTGTGATCGTGCTGTGTATTACAGTGTGTACAGTTGACCTAAAATATTATTTTATATACTTACTTATTCATTATTTCACGTTTAGCACAGGACAGTTTTGAGAAATGCATAGGGAAAAACAATGATGCAGTATGTATTTCTCAGAAAGACAAAAATATTATTTCGCCTATATTTTATGTTGGATTTAAATTTCCAAATGAGGTAGCAGTAACGCAGGAAATGCTAGAACGCTTCCATGCAAAATCTATCCGGAAATCACTGTACACTGTAGGACCTGTTGTCCTACTCGGCCTGACGGCCTCATTGGACAATTTCGTGCAATAAACACATGCTTTTTGTACTTGTTGCATAAATAACCATTTTCATTATTTTATTAGTGAAATAAAGTTACTTTATTCCACTAGTGGAAAAATAGTTATTTATGCAACGAGTACAAAAAGTAAATGTTTATTGCACGCGACTTGAAATTGTCCAACGAGGCCGTCAGGCCGAGTAGGACAACACGTCGAGGGCAATAAGCATTTTTTGTACGAGTTGCATACAATATTTAGATGACACTAAGTCTAGGAAAATGTGACGTAGATTTGAACGTTTATGTTTGTCATGATGACAAAACGCTGGAGTAGAATGACAGATGAATGCAATAAACATTTTATTGCACTACTGCAATAAAGAACCATTTTTTCCACTAAATATAGTTCAATAAAGTTTTCTTTTTTGCGTGAACGTAGAAAAAAAATAAATCTAACTGTTGACCACATTCACATAGTGTACTGAAATGAAAGACAGGAATATGTATTACCTCATTTCTTCATTTCGCGCGCCTCTGGCGTACCAAACAAATGAATGCAAGCCGTGGGTGGAGGGCAACAAGTTTAATTGTACAGGGGTTAATGATATCAATTAAGCTATGACTCGAGCAGTCCATTCATTGTCTTAGCAGGCGGCTTGGAAGAGACATCACATCACTCACCTCGCGCACGGACCTAGTCCAGACTTAAGAGCTAAAGTGCGGATAGGATATCGCATTTCGGGTGAAACTGCAGTTTTTCCAAAATAACCGTTAAAGTGGACACCGTCGACTCTTTGTACGACGTGCCGAAGAAAGTGAAGATGTCCGCCGAAGTGGAAAACAGCAAGGAAGAAGAAGTCAAAGAGCAGAAGGTGAGGCGGCCGCTGAAGAAGAAGATCTTGGAGCACTGGCCTGCTGGGATTAAAATTCTGGAATTGGTACGTTTTAATGTTTTATATATTTTTTATTAGGTATCGATCATATTGTTTGAAACTTACCATTCTGCAGACTAATGCCCTGACCAACGTTGAATTACACCCACAATATTTAACCTATACAGAGTGTTGGGTCACAGATGACCTGGTGATAATTTAAGCCAAAATATTAATACACATATTTGTGAGGACGAATGTTAATATTAAAGGAGATATAGGGTGTTGAAGTAAAAACTTAGTGTCGATGGGTTTTTAGAGGTACCCAATTTATAAATTAAATCATTTTTTAGCTTATAGAGGCGCCACATAATATATATATGATCTATCTAAAAAAAAGCTATATGTTTTTTTACCTAACACTACAGCAAACATCATTTACAACTGTAATAATTTGAACTTGTTTGAAAAATGTCGTATCTTGTAGAAACCGATTCCTTAAACCATTTTCGAGATATGTATATCGTTTAAAAAACTTTAATACACAAATTATTTTTTGTTTTATACAGTTTTTAACAAATTTATATGTAACATAATTCATTACATTCATAAATAATTTGCGAATTATAATATACAACTTTCGTTTACAGATTTTATTTCGTTAATATTATTTTAATTCTTAGCCAACTGTTTAAATAAGAAGTTCTGCAAGTTACTAGAAGTTTTCATAAAAAAATTTTTTACTTTAGCACCCTGTACCACCATTAATATTAACATTCGTCCCCACACATATCTTAATACCTACTATTACCAGGTGATTTGTGACCTATTACTTATAAAACACCTTGTATATTTTTTATAATTAGCTTTTGCAGCTGTTTATTTTATCGTGAAGGTATTTAAGCAATTCAAATCAATTTTTGCTACAGTTGCTATACTCGCGACAAGAATTCAGACAACTTACGTCATACGAACAAATGAATAATTCATTACATTTTCATCAAAATATTTAAGAAACTGCAACTGATAGTAATAAAACTATATACTACACTAAAAGGTTGCATTATATATTGCACTAAATTGCAAAAATTTATTGTTTTTAATGCGACCAAATATCGAAAATTACGTTGACAATAAAAACAAATGTGTAACGTCAGCTGTGACGTAAGACGTCTGAATTCTTGACGCAAGTATATCAATGAAGTCATTATGCTAGGTATGTTTTTTTTTCTAAGTAAATTTAGTTCACTATTTTTCATTTTGGAAAATTATTGCATTAATTCTTGTCTATAATGTTATTTTTTAGCAATCCTATATATTTGGTCATACATTTGACTTCATTAATAAGAATTATAGGAAAATTGATTTATATGTATTAGCTTAAATACATTTAAAATAAAGTACAAAATTAATCCAACATTTTGGTTCGAGAATATAGTTCTGAAATAGTCAAGACTGCTGTATAGTATGTTGTGGAAACCAAATTACTAAATACCGAATCTACTAAGACGTAAATCGAGACAGAAAAATACCCCATTTTTTTTGTTGTGTTTCACATATGATCTAAAATAAAATCGATTTTCTAGTTTAAAAGACGTGACAATATTACTTAAATGATTAGTAGTTTATTGTATATTTAGCCACTGGCTCTTATTTTGATCCAAAAAACATGTAGCATAATTTTGTAAAGATATTTAAAAAGAAAGTACTGAGCAACTTCCGAATTCAACCCTTGACAGTTTTCCTCTAGAAAAACAATTACTATTTTGAAGTCTCCAATATCTGAAAAAGCAATCAAACCACAGTTGTATCCAACATTTGCTAAATAAGTGTACCGCAAGGAACCTATCCCGGCCCACTATTCCATTTCAATGACTGTTTCCAATGCAGTAGTTAATACAACTATCATCTAACCAATATCACTGTTTATATTTGTTTTTTTTTCAGCTTATCTGCATAGTTTGCATGGGCCTAATCTACGACCCGATTGTCAGAGTGGATTACACGAGAATATCAATGCACCACATCGGCGTGATGTATACCTCCTACACCGGCTACATGGTGATCAATTGTGTCTTGCTTATAAGCAGACTTCTAGGAGACAAGGTACCTTACAGAACCGTGTCCATTTTTGCCATCATCGGATCTGCTTTGTTCTTAGTAACAGGTAAAAACTAAATTACATATTGCCACATATGATGCACAATTTTTGTCTATACTACATGCTTTATTTATCATTTGGAGGCCTCTATTCCAAAATATATATTATTATTATTTCATGATAATTTAAAAAATTATTTAGTATAAAACACTACAACCTAATGATTCAACAAATTTCTCACCTTCATACGGGAAGAAGAAGGCGTATTGTGGGAGCTGTATCTTATACATTAACATCAAATGCCAGGAATGCCACAGGGGCCAATTACAGGCCCAAATCAATTTGACAGCAACAAAAATTCTGCATCATTTCGTTTCAAAAATTAAAAAATACGTGTTGCAGTCAAACTATGAATTATTTTTAATGTTTCAGGCATTCTGCTAATCGTCGATGTTAACAATTTTGTAATAAATCAGATTCGACCTACCTCGTCTATCTATGATGAAAACTCCCATAAAAATCTTATCGAAGCTTCCGCTGGATTCGCTTTTTTGAACGCTCTACTATTCGCCGCAGAAGGAATCTTAACGTTCAAATATCAAGATGACTTATAAGGAATCTTTTACGTATTTCAACCAACCAATTCAGATATAATTATAAGACCCATAATATATGTGACACAAGGATAAGTTCTGGGCCTCTTATACTTTCATAGTTATTAATATATGCCAAAGTGACAAAAATTTTGCATCATATCATTAAAACTTGCACATATCGATGAAATAAATATTTGCCAAAATTAACTTTTTTGTTAATTGTATGGAAATTACACTATTTATTTGATTTTAGGCGTTATTTTGACCGTAGATAAGCCGCAAATCACGAAAAATAACCACTTCGAACCTAAAATGTACCTGGGGTATATGATGACTATAGCCATATTGTTTTCTTTTTTAAATGTTTTAATTCTCCTTTACGATGCTGTTTTAACGTTCGTCGGAAAAACAAATTTTTAATGTTTATTTAATAATTTTATCTTGTTCTGTAAAATATCGAAATTGCACATATTAAATAAAATTTGTGTGGCACAAGGTTCAGCACTTGGTCCCTTTATAACTTACACATTTTTAATGACTTATGGTTATATGATATTTTATGATTTTCGTACAAATATAACATACCTTTTTAATTAATATGTAAATAATATATGTACCAAAGCAACCGTTAACCAATACCTAAGTATTATTTATATTATATAACAAAATGACTTAGTAGTATTATTTATTACTATATTTTTGTGAACAAACGACATTTATCGAAATCCGTCCATTACTTAAGATCTTAGTTGTACCATATAAATTTTTATATATTTACTTTTAGAAACAATTACATATAGTTAGTAGATTTATAGATATTTTAGTTTTTTATAAGTTTTATAAAATAAGATTTAATAAACTCCTCATTTATATGTTTGCATTATTTTCATATCACCTCTAATTCTGTGACCTCAATTCCTCATTCTAAATAACCCGTAGAAATGACGTTCCATCAACAAAAAATTCATCATCATTGCTAAATTATTAATTGTACACCTACCCGTATAAACTCGATACTGCATACAGCGCTACAGGTTACTGCGGCAGGAAGTGTAACATTTGTTGCGTCGATTTCAAGTCAAAGTCAACCTGACTTTTCGTATTAGGTTAATTGTTTTCTTTCCGAATGGATAACAATACATTCTATTTTAATAGCTACATAATAGGAAACAAGAGGAAAATCTTAAGATTAATTGAATTAGTAAGCAACAGAACTCAAACCTATACCAATATCCGATCGAGAACATTATATTGCAGGTTTGTTGTATAACGTGTTTCGCACTGGCAGTCACAGTATTCCTAATACGTTTGCATTTGACGACTAAAGTGATATTAATGGTAGTATCAACCACATTCCTTTTTGTAACGCTAGTAGATGCCACCAGCTGGCTACAATCGAGGCCGATTGGTCACAGGACGTGGATAGTCTTCTCAGTGACAGCCTTCCACATGTTTTGTCTCTGTGGGGGCTTTTTGGTGTTTCTGCGACGAGTCACTAACCAGACATTGCTGCTAGCTACTTGTGTAGTGAATTTCGTCACTGCATACCTGTATATTTTAGACTGCCTTCTGATAGTTTTGTGAGTACAGGTAAATGTTTAAATTTGGTTCAAACATCTTAATATTTCAGACAGTATATTAGATGGATATACAGAAACAACACAAGAGTGGTGCCGATGACGCGACAAGTAGATAGAGCTGTTTCTACGTGTATGGGTAAGTTTAAGATGTCTAATTAATCATTCTGTTAGATATAAAAATCCATTCCAGTGCACCAGGAGTGGGAGTATCTACCAAGAGGTACGCCAAGGCTACGCAGCACTTTAAGGAGTAGACCATACGTGGTACCCACGTGCTCCTATGGAGGTACATTTGCTGTGAGCAAAGATTTTCCTCCATTGCCCACTCCAGATCCGCTCAGGTAATGCAGCTTAATAATCAAAATTCAGGAATCACTTTTACCTACTTTTTTAGAAAATTTAGTCCAAGGAGACGGATGTATTGTACTCTAGTTAACCCTTCCCCAATTCAAGAAGGATCAGGTAACTGCTACCGTTGATTTAAAATCTAAGCATTACGTTACAAAAAGATTTAACTAGGTGACTTTAGTAGAAGTTGCAAAACAACTCCTTCAAAAAGCCAAACAAATCCATTCTCAATCACTAAGGAAAAAACTTGCCAATCTGTCAGTACCAATTATAGAGTGGAAATCCATGAACACAGGAGATTTTATTCGAAGATCTGGTCACAGTCCTTGTTAAGGAAATTCCAGTATTCGACAATCAGGTAAGCGGAGTTAATTTAAATAAAACCTTCGTTTCTGTATCTTCCTATGATAGATTAGTACTTACTTATCCATATTCAAAGTAAAAATCAAACACGCTCCACCAAATCGCAGTCACTTTGGCCACGCTAAACAAATCAAGTCAAATTGTAACCTGTAAATCGTCTGTCACCTTTCATCTCATGTTCATAACCGCTTGTCAACCTGTCTAAATACAATGGTCAAAATTTCTTGTATACTCCAAATTATAATCGAGTAAGATTAATCATACGCTGCAGTGCCGGGTAAGTCTTATTAGACGTTAGAACCGCTAATTCCGTACTTAGAACCGCTGACAATGATCTCTTTCCAGATCACAGTCCTATGGTGAGGAGTCGGCTGCAATTCTGCAGACCGAACTAAACCCGAAAATAATCGAGGGCACAAATGTGGCAGAGGAAGGCGACCCCGGAGGAAAGAACCAAGCGTCGAAAAACATGATTGTGGCCTATTGCAAACCAGAGAGTGGTAATCCGTGAGTTCTCCCAAATTATCATAAATATAACCGCAATCGGGATTAGAAACGATAAAGGAAAGTGTCAAGGTGTTCTTTTAAAACCAATAAATCAAAGTAAAGATATTTCTAGATTATAATAGACGGTTAAGTTGTGTGAATCAAGATTTCTGTTACCACTGTTCCAGTATTTGCCAACTTTAACAGTTTCATTTAATTGTCATTGGGGAAATCTATATTTTGTTACAGCAGGAACCAAAACCATATTATCCCATCAATAACAATATTAAACAGAACCAGAAATACATCTGAATTTATATAACTATTTGGAGATTGCGTTTATTTTTAGGTCCATATCCATGCAGGATTGCGTCTTTCACCAATATTACCAGCAGCCGTGCTTAAAGTGTGGCAGGACCCATTACCAGCAGCAGACTACCATCAATGGTACCCTTTGCTGTCCGCCAGTCGTGTGTAACGCAGGCAAAAACCAAAACAGTAAGATATTGTTATGTTGTCCAAGAAGATTTCTTACGACGTAGCGTAGATTTTGGATTGCTTGATGACCAAAGTAAAGCATTATCCTAAATTTTTTACCAGTATCATTTTTCAGCATGTCCAATGCAAACCATCCAAACGCCTTGCGGAAACCTCAACTGTCCTGGAACTCGGGGTATGTAGATACTGTTTGGTGAAGTATTTTATAATCTGGAAGGCTATAAATCATGATTCCTATAAATGGTAGTTAAATACCAAAATTGATGGAATGACAAATGTTTCAGGAACAACAATGCAGAGTCCATGTTGGAATCCAAACTGTACAAGTGTGCAAGGTAAGAATTAAAGATATTTATTTTTTTTAGCATCATAAAATTCAAAGAGAAATATTTTGTTAGAGAAAAGGAACCAAATAGGAATAGGAACTAGCACTTCATCTATTAAAAGAAACGGCCTACAATCAGGTATACCGATAACGTCACACCCAATATCACTTTCAACGCTTCCTCTTTTGCAGAGTACTCCCTGACGAGGAGGAGGAACGGTTATCAGGAAGTGGAGTGCCCTCCCTGCGCCAGACGCTACACTCCTCAAGTCTGCGTCGAAGAACCGGCCGCGTACTGCGTAAAGGAGTGTCCACGCCCGAGCATTTACGCTGACAGTCACAATGTCCGCTCGTGTTGCTGTGGCACGGAGCCATTTATAGAGGTACACACCAGTAGGACTGAACCGTTGCGAGACCATCGGCGCGGTCGCGGTGGGTTCGCGGCAACAACTTTCTGTGCTGTTCACAACTGCATACGGTTATGAACAATTACGTATCAACTTACCCATATTATTCCTCACATATGATTGGTGATTTTCGTAAAGGTTCAGTCGTACCCACAGTTTAAATGCGTAGAAGTAAAGGCGTTATACAAAATATTATTACGTAGATCTGACAGTCTTTAAATAGCATGTACCTTCTATATTTTTCAGCCAAGCCATCAGAAGAATTCCGAGGTAATGGCTGTGCAGGAAATGATAGACAAGACCGTACAAATAAGGCACGACACCTCTGAGTACAACCCCCAGACCTCAGAGACCAGAATAATGAACGCGTCCTTTATAAAGAATCTTTTAGAGGGCAAATGCGATAAGAAGTTAGTAGTATACTCAAATAACTAGTACATGCAAGTTAGGGGGCTTCTATTTACAGACGCCGTTCTTCTGTCGGGTTAGACAGACTTAAAACACCTGATGCTGTTCGTCAGTCACCTCACCTGTGGCATACTGATGAGAGCTAATAAGTTCGAAACCGGTATATCTCTGGTGGGTCGCCAACGAATGATTTTACCTGTTGCTAGAAGTTTTTCAGGTGTAGTTCAATGCTGGTAGGGGCATTAGCTCGTAGAGTAGTTATTTCCTGAAACTCCGTGTTTGCAACATAACGTTATCGCCGTTTCGCGATAGAGGTCGCAAACTTTCAATTGTTTTTATGGCGATGTAGAACGCTTCTGTGTTTACTACTAGATTTCAACAAGAAATTGGTATTTAACCAAATCAAATAATTTTTTATTTCCTTCTTTTGTTTGTCTATATCAACCGACAAAAACGTAAAGTCACCTTTTATATAGGCTGATATAGGCATATATCGTAAAATGTAAATGAATATAGACGTTGCAAATTGGCTTATAATTCCTTCGTGGTTATTCTTATTATATAAAAAACATTTCTCAATAATATATAAAATAAGGAAAATTGTAATTGAATGTGTTAGTTATTAATAGTTAGTCAGTAGTAACATGTCTCCTCAATTAAACATACTCTGTATATTGCTAAACTATAATAAAATTAATCTGATTGCAGGTGCACTGGCACGAAATCTTCTCGAGAAGGATTAAGCAAGTAAGATTTTAGATTAAATACAAAGAACTATAAACATTAGTATACAATTTACGTTTTCGCATACAATTCTCAGTCTTCAAGGAACTTGTCCTGGTATCAATTTATTTTTGGAGTAAATTGTATCCTACATAATAGAGAATAGTTATGTGTAAAGCTCGCACTTTGTTAGCAGATGACGTCATTATCAGAGGCGAACTTAGGACGCTAAGTTGATGTTTATATAAACCTAAACATATATCTACAAAAAGTTAAAATCATCATCCTACCTTGTATAATATCCAACATTATTCATATTAAGTTTATTAGTTTATAAAACACTACATAACTAATCACTTGTAGTACTGGAATAAAATTAAATAACCGGCAACTGCTGTAAATGTTCAGTTATGTGTATATTTACAATTCTTGAGGCTTTATAATCCTTTAGCAAAAACCATGCGAAATAATTCCCCAATTTTGTATGGGAAATAACTACAATGAGATTCACTTCTTGAAGGAATATGCTCCACTAAATTCGAGAATCGAGCCCCTGCAGGTAAATAAATGGGATGTCTCTGTCGATTAATAGGCATTTAATCTTAAATTTGTTTTAATATAAATAAAATATAAGTATTCAAATGTTAAGGTCGTGACCAAGTCCGGCCCTGAGATCTGCGGACGAAGTGCGAGCATTAATTATATGTTTTTTCGGGACCTTACGTCATCCTTTTTCATTCTGAAATCGTTTTCAGAGCTGAAGAAGAGACCAGCGAAATGACAACAGAATCAGACGAACTCGCACGCGAGGAGTACGAGGAGGTTCGAGAATCCAAAGTATCGAAATCATCGAAGATATCGAGAACATCGAAAGCGTCAAAGGAACCGTCGAGAACTAAACAGACACGCCTTTCGGCTGGAGGACCGTTGCAACAGTCTGACATGTCTACAGATGGATCACGAAAAGATATAGCTGCGCCAGTGCAAACGCGTTCCTTTGATAGACAGCCCAGTTCGCATGCGCCGGCAGTATCGAAAGCGTCGAACCGCAGCGTGGCGAAACAACCCATGCAAGAAATCGAAATCCAAAAATCTTACGTACCTTACCTGGAGGGCGTACCGAGGAACCAGTCGGTGTGCGATTGTATGACATTGGGCAAACCGTCCAAAGAATGCAAAAGGTTACGGACACGAAGAGACGAATATGGAAAAAATCGTGTATCGTACCGCGACTTGGCTCAAGACTCCTCCGACGAACCAATTCGAGAAACCATATACGACGAAATCGACCTGGAAACCGACCAGCCAGTGGAGGAGGTACAATTCCAGAAAACTCGACTATTGTACCAAAACAAGTCACAACCGTCATCGACTGCAAGTCGCAAAGTTGCGACTCAGTCACAGAACGATTTGCCACAGGAACCTGTGGAGGAACCACAGCTGATTAAATCGAAAATTTCGAATCGCGAGATATCACCTCAAAGGTCGATACACGAACCGTCGACTAAATCGAAAATATCCAATCGCGAGATATCACCTGAGAGGTCGATACACGAACTGTCGACTAAATCGAAAATATCGAATCCCGAGATATCACCTCAAAGGTCGATACACGAACCGTCGACTAAATCGAAAATATCGAATCCCGAGATATCACCTCAAAGGTCGATACACGAACCGTCGATTAAATCGAAAGCTTCGAATCGCGAGATACAATCTCAAAGGTCGGTACACGAACCGTCGATTAAATCGAAAGCTTCGAATCGCGAGATACAATCTCAAAGGTCGATACACGAACCGTCGACCGGTGAGGTGGAAGAGCAGAGATCTGTACACGCACCGTCGGTCAAGTCTGGACAGGAAGATGAAATAATTCCGCTACCTCACCCCTTACGCTACACCTTAGTCTCGAAAGAAAACGTAGAAATATGTGAAAAGTGTTGCGCGCAAAAGGTCAAGTCGAAGAAGAAGTGCTGGAATATTTTCAAAAAGAAGAAGAAATGAAGATCTACGTTCTCAAAGCAGAAAATTTCCAAATGGAACTAAAACAGGGAGTCGTACTAGGTTGTTGAAATTATTTAGATAATAAACACTGATTCATACCATTTATGTTACATTGGTTGCACCATTTATACAATAAAACTATTTTATCAGTTGATTTTATCTTGTCTGATGCCCATGGCCGCTAATACGATGAGGTGTGTCTTACAAATATAAATTAATAACTGCTTACTTTACTCTTTAACCAATTTATTATGAACAGTAAAAGTGTGTGTAGACTATGAAATTTATCAAATGTTTTTTAATATAATACGAAAAGTCATATGACGACAAACATCATATTATGGTCTTTTAATTTTAAGATCCCACCTCTATGATTTTTGACATGACTTGAGGGTTGGTTTGACATTCGACTGCATTCGACTCATACTATAAATCAAATTTCCCAGCATATAACTTACCTATATTACTGGCATGTGTATTCTCGCTTTTATGGTATACACGAGGTTAGTTTTAAAGCTTGAATAGCAAACTAGTAACTCTAGCTTCATTGAAAAAGAACTAGCTTGGTTTTTAAGCTAGTAAGCTAGTGAAGAAGCAAGTAAGCTAGCATCTAAGTCAGTATAGTTTCAGTAGGATGGGATTCTATTATTTGTGCTTTAAGTATAAACTATTAAAGAAATTCCAGACATATACGCGAATTAAATTGTTTTATTGTTTTTTGCCACACTAGGCTCAGCTTTTTCATCTAAATTTCAGTTCCTCAACGTCGTTGATTTTTTTTTGCATAACAATTACCAGTACTGCAATATTTTAAATATGTCAAAATAAATCATTTATGCTATGTTTAAAAAATCAAAAATATATATATTTTTCACCTTCATATGTGTACAAGTATTATTTCGGATTCCAATAAATGTATCTAAAACACGTTTTGTGTGGGGGATTTAATAATAACACGGTATTAATAGATTTCTCGCCAAGCACCTTGCGCCAGAGGCGGGTTTTTCGAAGGGATTGCACCAGCCAACGCGAAATGTATTTGAAACAACTAGTTTCTCTAAAAGTTTGTAAACATGAAAACCGGAACACTCTGTATCTGGAGGGCTCAAGTCGAGGGTTAACTCAAGAGTTAACTTCGACGCTTCGCACCTTGTGAAACAATTTTACTATTGGACAAAATTTTTTTCTCAATCTGAGAGTTTCAGCCAATGTCGTAAAGTGCCATCTTTCGCGTCTGCGCCATTGGCTCAAATAATTTTTTTAGGGTTTTTTTTTCTTGTTGTACAGGGCGTGAGCAATCTTGGAAATATTTTTTTGTCGAGTTACGTATACAGAGTGTCTGTAAGGCTGGGAAAACATACTACCACATAGTCCTAAGGCCGAAATGTGTTGACCTAAATTAAGTTACTTTACTCTAATATTTTATAGTGTCTGAGATACAGGGTGTTGAAAATACAATTTTCTTTTAGTTTTTCCTCAATAACTTCATATACATTGTAATAAATATATCAAACTTGGTACAGAGGAATTTTCTGGCACGAGAAATTGAAATATGTACACGGATTTGCTGTCAACTGTAGAATGTGTTACCTACAGTACTTCACAGTGCATTTAAATCGTCATAACTTTTTGGTGCTTGTACATCCCGTACTGGCACCAAAACTGTCTAAAAGATCTAGACAAAACGCTATCACATGTTCCTGGAGCTAAGACAGTATGATCTAACCCAATTTACCATTTACCAATTTGATAGTACTTAATTAGTATAAAAGAAGACATTGGGTTTATGTTTATGAAATAAAACCATATCCAAAAAAAAACGGTTGTTCAAAATGTTTCTTTAAGAAGAAAACGTCAAAGAATAAGAATTATCGATTAAACAATCAATACACCAGTGCACAGAAAATTTATAACGATTTAAATGCATGTGAAGTACTGCAGGTGGCACCCTCTACGATTAACAGCATTCGAGGCCATATTTCAATTTCTCGTGTCAGAAAACTCACCACTACCAAATTTTATGTATTTACTCCAATTTATTCTGGCCTCTATGGCCATCTATGTGGTTTTTTCTCAAACTTTTACAGACACCCTGTAAGTAAAGTAATTGTCGAGGTAATTTTTATCAAGTGAGAAACCTTGGAACCTTTGGAAATCTCTACTTCGCGAAATCACAATTTTGATCCCTGTGGTTACCGCCTCGGAATCACTATACTTAAAGCTAAGGCTAAAGAATCGTTTGTAGTAACCTTCATTTCGTTTGTAGTTCCCCGAAATCTAATTTAGTCACTATACTTCAACTGGAGGCTAAATAATCGTTTGTAGATGTTTGTAGCAACCTTCATTTCGTTTGTACGTATTTGTGATCGCAAGACCAAAAGACGCTACCAATATACAAACAACTAAAATCCGACACTGAATATTACTATTTCTTTTTAAGTCGTTTCCTTTGCACTGCTTGACTACCCGCCCATGATCCGAGAACAGCAATGACCCCTGCATTTTTGAATCTTGCCCCAAAAACGAAATAGACGATGTTATTTTTCAACGTCTCGTCAGAACCGTTCCTATCGCTGTCTATTCCAAATAAATATTTCACTCAATGTAAACACCGGCGAAATTTACACTCAATTACGGACGTTTAGCACAGATCCCGTCAATCCGGCAGCACGGACGCATATTTTAATCCTCCCGTTGAGCTGTTGAATGACCGAAATGGCGGAAAACGCCGCCGATCCGAAGCAAGAGATCCGCCGCAGCCACGTAATGGCCCTGATGAGGTTTTTCAGCGTGGACTCCGACATGAGTCTACCCAACGCCGCCGCCAACGACACGCAGATGCAGATGCCCGAGATGGTGTCGCTGGCCCATTTGCGGAACAAGCAGTTCGTCCTGAAGGTGGTGCAACTGGTGAGTGTTGACGTTGAAGTCGTAAATTGGTTGATTTGTTGTTGTGCGTGGGCAGGAATAGAAACCAGCGCCAAAAATATCGCCTAGGCGGGAGAGGGGCGGCGGACGCGACGCGTCGATGCTTAATATACGGCGTTGTTGTCGTAACAACGTCTTTTTATACGATAAACAAATACCTATTTTCAATCAATGGCAACTTATAACTTTATATGGGAAATTGCCTGATTTTTTCAAATACGCGCGTTTGTCCTAGACAATTTCGTGAAAAGGCCTAAAAATCCACAAAACGGTCGCCGCTGCAGCGTAGACCTGTGACGTCAGATGCCGTTCGCACGCGTATACCTAAATACAGCAGTTCATATGTGTATACGATTTCCATGCGTTCGGACAACGCTGTTACGTTTTAGAAGAGTTAATTTGTCATTTGTGACATTATTAGATGCTATTGTGTTAAATAGACGTTGGTATTGAATAAAGTTGCGAAATAGACTCGTAAAATAGGCACAGAAAATGCATCTCACCGGACAAATCGAAAAGGTATAGCATTATGCCGTTATGTACAAATACAGCTTACAGCGCCTAATAAAAAATATTTCACCGTGCCAAAAAATTAAATGAAAAATGTGGTGTAGAGCGATGAAGCGCGACGAAAGAAAGCATTGAAACGTTGTTTGCTTGCTTTAATGGAAGTTTAATTGGAAAAACAAGTACGTTTAAGTTCATCGAAAAAATTAAAATGCAAAGAATCAATTAAACTTTACTATTAAGCTACCAAAATGTATACAGGGCGTTTAGAAAATCAATGGTAAAGCAAACTTACATTTTTTCTCATTTATTGTATTCAACGCTTCATTCCGGTTCCAATACATGTTTTGTATTTATATGTAATTAATTGTAAAGAAATAATAAATATAAAATATCATTATTTATTACTTTTACTTATTATTTTTCAAATTAAAACAAGTACTTCAATGTAAAGTCAGATGGCATAATATTATAAATCCAACAGTCACGAGCGAATTTTTGTAAACAAAGGAATAAGTTACGTTTAACAATACTGTAAGTTCATCACATCACCACTAATAATTATGGCATTACCTACACAGTACACCATGTATCTACGACCCACAAATGCCACAAAAACGCAAAAATACAAGAAACAAACGCCTGTTTACATCGCCAACACCGTAACCTGCACCTGTATCCACGCAAACAAACCATGTAGAACCACGTGTAACGTCAGACCCATGATATCGCGTTTTCAACCACGTGGTCTTGTTTACATTCTATGGCAGTTTATTAATGTTAATATTTTAATTATTATATGATTTTCAATATGTTTGATATTATGTTATATGATTTTAACCTAAAGTGCTCTCCATTCTATACAATTCGTTGCCTTTGCTGTTTACTTTGTGTTGGAAACATAGAAATGAAATCTTTCATAAATTCTAATGAATTTTGGACCTGTTGGACTTTAGTTTCTAGGGTTTTATGAAAGAATTTGGTTATTTACCAGGTTCCAATACTAACTGAACAACAGCTAAAGGAACAAATTACACAAGGTGGAGAGCACTTAGGCTGAAATCACATATTTTCCAGAATATTCGCTCCTTTCTCATTAAAAAAGCCTCAGGTGAAGGTGGTACATATTCAAAATTTTGTTTAATTTCTTGCCTTTGTTGTTAGTTGTGCCGTTTTATTTACTTCAATTTACTAAATAATATGGAAATTTGTGCCAAACCCAGCACATCTAAAATCTGCAATATCCCGTAAACTGAGCTTCAAATCAGAATCTTATAAGAATGAAAATAAAGAATAAAAACACACTCTATCTAAAAAAAATATTTTTAAACCATATTAGGCGTAACGAAAAAAACTACGAAGGTCCCCCTTTCCCCCGTTCGTGCTTTGATTATTTAGACCAAAATTACACAGAAAGTGTGCCGACTTAAGACTAAAATATATGCCAAATTTCAAACAAATTATCTCTAAAATCACGGGAGCTATCAATAAAAATAATTTTTTAAATTGTTGACAACTTGACCTACTGATTTGTAACATCCTGTATATCGCTAAATTTAACACTGTCTACGATTTATTTGTTGTTTTTCAAAAAGTCTAGAGTGTTGCAATATTCCATAGCCAACAGACTACATAAATAATGACCATGATTTAAGCCAGATTTTGAAGAATATTAGCCAAGCAGTTACATATACCAAAAATCATGAGATCAAAAAGTTAAAGGATAGTACAACGAAATTGCCTTTTCTGAGAAGAAGAGTCACAACAAAACAATTCCGTAGGAACTCATAGTCAAAAATTACGTATTTTCCACGTAAATCAAACAATTTCAGACCTACGTTGATGTGAACCTTTTGATGTAAAACACTTCATTTGCAGATAACCGGCTTCATATGCGTGGGAATCTACACCGAGGGACTCAAGTTCCTCAAGGACTCCATCAACTCCATGATGTTCCCCAACATCGTCTTCAGCAGCTTCATCATCATCACTAGCGTCATCCTACTCAGCTGCCTGCTAGGATGCGCCATGCCTGACGTCCTCACCAGGATCTTCAACATCCTGGGGATGATACTGTACTTCTCGGCGGCCACCGTCATCTTGTACGAAGCCCTGACCAAGAAGATCGACGAGGAGTTGGACGAGGACTCAGTCTTCCAAAGGAAACTGCTGTTCGTCACGTCTGTGTTCAGTTACTTTAATTCTGTGTTGTACGCAGTCGACGTGTATTTCAGTATTAAGAGAGCTATCACTTTTGAGTCCAAATAAAAGAAATTTGCACAGGAGTGTAATTTACGTTGCGTTTTATTTCAAATGTAGGTGTCGCTAATTAATAACGAACGACAACGAGGGGTCGTACAAATAACAGTCGATTTCTCACAGCAAAATTGTTTTGGTATTGAAATTAAGGGTTATACAGTATGTCCCACCACTAACAGTCACCAGGCTAAGCTTTACAACTTAATGCATACATTTTTAACACCCTGTATGATAAAGCCTTTAAAATAATAAATCTGGGTAGCTTCAACTTTCGACTAAAAAAGGTACTCTTGTTTATTGTCGATAAAATAAACCATATACGGGAAAATGAATAACAATCGAATTCATGTTTTATTTTTAATAAAGAGGGCCATGATTATGGAAATTTATTCGCTACGTATAGGCAACCAACAATGCGCGATTGTATCTGTCACTGAAGCCCTGATTTAATTGAATTCAAAATTATATGTTTAATTTTACATATAATGTTTGATATAGGAATAAATAGGAATAAAACATACAGTTCTTTATTAATTTTATACAAAAAATGGTGGTTCCTCCAGAGTACCACTAGACCAAAAAATTTAGTTTTTCAAGTGAAATTGTAGGTGGTCCTTGAAAGGTATCACTAGGGCGCAAAGGGTTAACAGAAGAAAGCTTCGTATTTACAGAGGATGGGGGAAATATTTTATGGATGCAATCTGAAGTTCAAAACAAATAAACAAGCTCATAATATTATGAAACATAATCCTTCATTTCCGATATAGAGGATGACAAAAGAAAATAAAAAATTTGATTTTTTTCTAAATAGCTCGATAATAAATTTACAGAAAAAGTAGCCTTCATGTCATTACTAAAATTATGAACATATCTCCTCCCAAAAGCGCGCCTCTGGCAGCAATAAAATGTTTTATTCAAAAAATGCTAATATAAAATTTTATTTAATAAGAGTATATTTGAGTTTATTGTTCAAGAGTTATAGCTATTTAAGGGCGCCGTATTCTGGAAATAGTGTTTTCTACAAATAAAAGTAATTATAGACATTTAAAGTGAATATATACCTTAGCAAATAACAGCAATGTTATCTCATGCCATCTGCAAATATTCAAAGGTACCGCAGTAAAAGGAATATATAACGACAGAAAGCGGTCTAACCAACAAATTTTTAGGCACAGAAATCTTTCAAAATACGCATTTTTTAAATTCAACTGTAGATGTAAATATTGTTATAACATAAAATTTACCTACATAGTTTTGCATATAAGATTGTTCACATTTGTTTATAAATATGTGAAAATAATTGTTAAAATATGGGGTTAGAATAGCAAAATAATGAGTATCTTAGAAACGCTTTTAAATGTTATTATTTTATTTGAGAACTTAAATAGTAAAAGTGGATAAACAAAACATCCATAATTTTATTTTCGATATTTTACTCTGTCCTTAATTTTTTGAGATTTCTGTACCTAAAAAATATCACAAATTTGATCATTGAATTTGAAATACGCGGTGACCTTAAAAATAAAATAATCTTTAAAGTTTCAGAGTAAGTACATTTACATTTTATATTATTAATAACTTTGTATTAAAAGATAATGAATGATAGAACAACACAATAGAATACTTTGTTTAACATTGTCTTTGTTAAACATTAGAATAAATAAAATAAGAAAGAAGGAGAAAATAAAAATAAGACAGAGACATAATGTAAGTAGTATCTCAAATTAGGTAAATAGCTTAGCATCTTCAAGTAGGTATGTACCTATTATCTACCTATGAGTAATTAAAAAAATGGCCTCATAATTTGCGACAAAAAATTACACAATATGTAACAAAACTAATTGGTACCTCTACCAGCTAAATAATTTTAAAATTGAAAAATTAGTTAAATCGATACTATACGTGTGAAAATCAATGTCTAGTCTATTACAAAAACATATATTTACTTTGTAATTTTTCTTTACCAAATTAATACCGACTTACCTTTTCGGCTTTGGCGAGATTAATCCACAACTTTCTCCATGTAGAGAACTTCTTTTGGTCGCTGAAGTTATATTGCATCTCTTTGCTGGCATACCTGGTGCTAAGGGGCGACCTGTAGTTAGCGTAGGAACTGCTGTAATCAATATCATCGCCGTTCGAGCCCATATTTGCTTGAGATTCCAGTAAATATTTGAATTAATTCAAAAAGACGCGCACTGCACATAAGATAACCTACAAATTCTATCGAGTTTCGCGTTCAGTTGTTATATCAGCTGATAACTTGTGGGTGCACCGTTGCCACGTTGACAAAAAATCGCAGATGTCGGGATTGGATGGTATTGGTTCAGCTGCAATTGAAGAAGAAATTGGTGTTACATGAATTATTTACTATACAATAAAGATGCGTTAAATATACTTTGCTTTCGATATATTTTTGATAGTTGTAATGGGTTTATAAGCTAATTCTATTTATACAATAATAGATTAACCTTATTATATAAGTGTGAAAGTGTGTACATACTGTTGCAATAATAATGGCACTTTTAAAATAAATTTAACAACTAGATTTGAACTGCCGACGTGTTCGTAATGAAATATATTAGATAATAGAATAACTAAGAACTAATACTAAAAACTGAAAGTAAATTTCATTCGCAAAATTCACGAACCACTTGAGCTGTAAAATTGAAGATGTCGGATGTAGAGGTGACCAACTATGTTTACAATTGCCGCTAAAGATTATAAAGCTTTAATTGCAAGGGATATGTTGTTTCATGGTGTAATTCTTGTTCGGTTCGAGATCTTGGGAAATAGTGTGCGACTTCTAAAAGAAGATGAAATTGTCTTTAACGCGAGGTACATAATTTTGTACGGAGAAGAACGTGAGCAGCCCCAAGTTGTCAAAAGTCTGTTTACAGACGTCTGTTTTAGTTCAGCATGAAACATCTATTTTATTAAATGGAGAAAATTGGCAGTGTAATGTATGATACAGATTTAAAAATATCCTTAAATAGTTCACACCATATCTTTGTTATAATTACCCGGTATAAAATCCTCTATAAGAAAATGTTTGCTACATTGTTTCATGTATTTTGTTATCGTTTTTCCGATCTACAACGTAGATTTTCCGAGATTTTGTGCAAATATTCTTGTGTATTTTGCATTTTTGTACACTTTTTATAACTAAATATCATACGACCTCTCTAAAATTTGCAAAATTACTAAAAAATACAAAACATACTATACTCGAATCAAGAATTCAGACGTCTTACGTCACGGCTGACGTTACACATTTGTTTTTATTGTCAACGTAATTTTCGATATTTGGACGCGTTAAAAACAATGTTTTATTGCAATTTAGTGCAATATTTGATGCAAACTTTTAGTGTAGTATATAGTTTTGTTACTATCAGTTGCAGTTTCTTAAATATTTTCATGAAAATGTAATGAATTGTTCATTTGTTCGTATGACGTAAGTCGTCTGAATTCTTGTCGCGAGTATACATACAAAACCGATTTGTTGGATTGCTGTTCACCCCCACTCCCGATTTATAATAAATTGTCTTTTGCAGATTCTGCACTTTTCTTCATTTTTAGATATTATTATGAAAGAATATAGTAGTTTTTTTTATTTAATTGACGCCATAAAAGATTGTTATATTTCAAAAGAGTTTTGCTAGGTCAAACATGCAAATTTATTTAGTTAAAACAGTATTTTCATTATAGACCATTTTCAAGAGACCAATTATTGTTTTCATTAATTGGACATCAAAAATATCTCAGAAATCTGACAACGTCGCATTACGCTAAGCGATCAAGCCATAGGTTATGAACTTTGCGGTTTTATCATGTTTTTGAAATGTTTGCGTGTGGTCGTTGCAATACTTTTTCGATAAAGAATTTGTTAATATTGTTGGCAAATCGTGCTTTGTATGAACAAATATTTTATCAAATAAACAACCTATTTTTTAGCATGAACTTCAAAAATAGACGATTTCTTGTTTGTTTAGGCATTTTTCTATCAAACGAATGATTTATTTTGGTGAAATAATATTTTTATTTCACTGTTACTGATATGATCAAAGTTTCCAATCGTTGCACCTAGTCATTTGCAGAGCAGTAGCTACTAGGGATCGGTTCAAGAAGCTGTGACCATCTTGGCCATCGAAAGAAGTGGTTGCTGGTAGGAATAGGGACGTGGGAATTTTCCGCAAGGATGACAATCTTGAGAAACAGACTCTCTTTCATATACGGCCTCAGTAATAACCGTGTGAGGTACGAAATATCTTAATTGCCTGGTTTTAAAATTACAATGGGTTTATTCATTATTATTGGACACGTTATCACTAGTGTTAATTCCGTTAAATGATTGTTTTTCTTCGAAAGGACACTCGTATGAATACAGGGTGTTACCTGAAAGAAGTACCTACCAGCAGCTTTCTATTTTGTAAAATTGCATGATGTTAGTATTTCTGTAAGTGATTGCATATTTTTTCTGCAAAAAGGTGAAATAGAGAAAATTAATAGCGAATAATGGTGCGACAAAATATGTGTAAGATTAAAGTCTGCATAATTTATTAATAACATATAACATTAATAACTAATTACACAGCACTACAAAATAGTGGTCTGTCCGACAAACTAGACCTATATATCAATTTAGCAATCTCAAAAACATGAGCATGTACAATTGCATATCTAACTTTCCATTTGACCATGAAGCTAACCTGATGAGATCAAATGAATCTCGGATTCGGATCCAGCGACCTCAAAAAGATAAATATACGATGGTTTTGACCATTTGCATAACTATATTTCGTTTGGCCTTGGAATGACCTTGAATAAATGACGGAGTAAAATGAATTCCCAACTCTGATCCACCAACCCCAAAAACATGTGTACGATAGTTTGGTTTAAGATCTTATGCTGAACACAGATGAAAATGATGTTTTTTTTCTGATCATGATCATTTGCGTATCTATATTTAATTTGACCTTGAAGCTAACCTGATGGGGTCAAATGAACTCCGGATTAAAATCCAGCGACCTCAAATATATTACGGTTTTGACCATATACATAACTATGTATATTTCGTTTGGCATTGGAATGACCTAGAACGAATGAATGAAAGAATGATGGAGTAAAATGAATCTCCAGCTAGGATCTAGCAACCCCAAACACATATGTGTACGATGGTCTGGTTCAAGATTTTATGATAAGATACAAGTGAAAATTATGTTTTTTCCCTTACTTTAAATAACTTATCAGCCTGGAGACTGAACAGTTGAACAGCCTGTCTCATTTGACTTTGAAGCTAACCTCATGGGGTCAAATGAATCCCAGATTCGAATCGAGCTACCTCGAAAAGATAAATGTACGATGGTTTTGACCGTTTGCATAACTATATTCCGTTTGGCCTTGGAATGACCTTGAAGCTGACCTGATAGAGTAAAATGAATCTCTACTTTCGATCCAACAACCCCAAAAACGTGTATGATTGTTTATTCCGGGATTTAATGATAAAACATGGGCGAAAATGATGTTTTTTCCTGTTCTAATCTAAGTGACTTATCAGCCTGGAAACTTTTATACACCATGGATAAAACTTGAATAAATGACACAGTGAAAAGATATTTTCAGACTCTTTCAGACAAACAGCTATAAATTCGTTGAAAATTTGTATATAAAAATTATGTATTTTCTAGAATTTCAGATGGACATTTAAATTTTATTATCTAAACTTCCACCCCATATATGTATATGTGTATATATGTAACGACTAAAGAGAAATAATGGAAGGGGCTACCGTCCACTATCACTCTAAATGCATTCATAAAGTCGCAGTCAACAACAAGGTACACAACGTAATAGCTCAAACTATCTGTGTAACACTTTTGGTGTCATATAGTAACAGTGATAACAACCGGTAGGAAATTACAAGTTTTTATCAAGTCTTTGCGATTTTTTCAAGGGAAGGCTTGATGTGAGGTGAGTGATTGTTTACCTTAACACATTTCAAACGCGAATTGTTATATTTAAAGACTTACAGTGTGTTAAACTAATCAAAATCAGTCATTTAAAAATCCTGAGAAATAGTTTTTGATTTTATCTGTGGTGAATCGAATATTTAAAAAGGCGATTATAATTCAAATATAGTGTGTTTAGATGGAAATAGCCAAATATATTTTGGGTGTCAAGGTTTGTTCTTTTGAAAGTTTAGGATTTTGGTAAAATTCTGAAAACTATTTCAATGAAAGTAATAACACAAAAAATACCAGGTGGAAGCTACTTCCAATCCAGAAAACCGGAAGTAGCCGACAACATCCTTATTTCCTTAATAGAACGCCCTGTTTTATTGAATTTCTGGAAGAGCATTTTTAATAAAAAACATGTAGGTTTGTAACAGCCTCTATAACTTTCTTTCTTCGTGTTACATTTAGGCATCAAATTTTTGGATGCAATAAAATTTTAAAATCTGTTCAATTCTGAAATACTACACCAGGTGTTCAATTTTTCCGGTTACATTTTACCAATTTCGATATGACAAAGCTTTCTTGCTGTAAATAGAACAACCTGTATTTTTATTAATTTTATTTCTTTCTGATCTAGATTATGTTGGGATTTAATTTATTATTTTTTTATTATCGCGATTTTTTGGTTTTTCTTTAAAGTTAATTTTAATCATGTCACATTTCAACTTAAAAATACTATCACTCGTCAACTAATACTAAAATATGCCATTTTAATTAACTTGAATTCTATTTTTAATCTTGATTAATTACCGTCATTGCTAATATGACTGACTTTAAGAAATGCAATTCCCATTACTACTAAACTACTAACACTATTCTCAATTTTAATTACAGCTACTTGAAAACTTAACAATGATTGACATTAATGTTATATGTCACAAACTTACAATTTGCTTCATGGCACACTTTGAAAATTTGCATTTTCGAGCATGTTATAAAATTTTCAAAGCGATGTTACTTTCCAAACGTTAGTTTGTATTATACAAATAGATTAAAATGAATTTTACCCTCGATAAAATTATGTTTTCTATTGCATATTGAGTTCAATAACTAAAAAAAAATTCATGGTTTTCAGACTCACTCCTTTCAGAAGAAGTAGTTGAGAAAAGAACTATACAAAGGTTTACGTATTTTTTTTTACTTGTTCTATATGCACTCAAAATTTGGAATACACCTTGTGTTTTTATACAAGATTGATACAATTCGACGATTTGGTTCGAGTACATAACAATTTCTATGTAGACACTTAGATTTTGTAAAACTCTACCTACTTATTTTTATTTACGTCAGTTTCAATGCAAGTCAGTGAAATTATCTCATTAACTAGATACTAGCGATGAAAATTTGTCGTAAAATAAAAAAAACCGTGCCCCCATGACATCATAACAATTTTCCTGCCCTGTGCATTATCTTCAAGGCAAACATTGTCGGCATGTGTGAGTATGTACTTTAAAACAATTTGTTCCACCATCAACCAACCCATTCGGTCATTATGTCGCGTGCTGTTTTGTTTATATACATCGCACTGTATTGTATCGCACCTAAGTGACATAATATAAGCTAAAGGTTGAAATCGTTTTAATTTTCATATAAAAGTAATTGCATAACGTGATTTACGTTGTTTTTGAAGTAAATATTGTTGTACTAAGCTTAAGAATGAAACAAATAACACTATAACAGACAACTAATACATTTGACTTGGTTTTTTTTTTATTGCAGATAGAATGTCATTGGACGTAAGAGGATTTTTAAGTGTAGTTAACAATCCGTGAAAATTGTAATGACTTATATTTCAATCAGTGCGTATATTTTAGTAGTTCATTAATAGTGAGAAAGATCATGTGGATAGTTTGAAGACGATGGCGGCAAATCTCGACAGGTGGACTTGGTTAAAGTTAGTAGAGGTGGTGAGTATGGTGAAGTTCTTAGTAAAGTTTGAGTGTTTTTTTTTGTTCAAATGTTTAATCGATATTACAACGTGTTTAAAAATGGGTAAAGAAATAGATAAACTAAGCTGCAAACTTCATATTTTATATCTACCGATATACTAAAAAATTGTGTAAAATTTACCAAAAATATCTCAAGGGGTTTAGAAGTTATGTATTTGAAATTTAATTTTTATCAGTTTTGGATATCCTATATCTTGAAAACAATACCCTCGTTTAACAAAATTACTTTAATTTTAACCAGAGAATACGCTCTTGGATTTCTGCACGCAATTAGGAAACACTCTGTATATTACACATTATGTTTCTTTTAAAATAAAAAAAAAAAAAACAGTTTAAAATTTAACTTGTTTCTGAACCCCCTGTATGTTATCTCAAATTTAATAAGTACCTAATAAAAACTTAATAAGTGATTTTGCACAGAACTAAATGATAGATATTTATTAAGGAGAAACTCGTGCTTATATTTTATTAAGAGCATTGCAGCTGACAGTTTACTGTTAAAATACTGTTTATTAAATTCCTTGCTAGCTTTAATGAAACCATCGGTTTCTCCTATCTTAAAAACTGTGCCACAACTGACAAATTTTAGATTCTGACGAGTAAATTATATAAAATATAATTAAATATTCCATTTTTAGTCATCAAATGAATGTTATCAATTAATCAAAAATAGGTAAGTATTCCAATCTATATATACTTACGTAGACTAATAGTATTTTTGCGGTCTAAATGGCAGTGCCAACAACGGCCATTAGTAACTAATCAGTTAGGTAATTTTTGCACAAAACTCCATTGTCAGTAAATTCAAAATAATGAACGCAGTACTTTGGGAAACAAAATAATGTTAGGTTAAGTTGGGATATTTACTTATTATTATTCTTAAAAATACTGTCCTATATATACAGGGTGGTTAGTTTTCTGGCGTCCAGTTCAGGAATCTCGGAAAACTTAATACGTAATAATATAGGCTGGGTATGGCTGAAATTAAGAAAATCTTACGCATTTTTATACCTCTCAATTGTTTCCTCTCTCTTCCTCTTTCAACAGTGGCAGAAATATTCTACGCCAACTAGATTGGCCATGTTTCCATAGTCAACTTGTTATTTAGGTGACGATTTTTGATTTTAATACCACCGAGAAGAGCGAAAAAGACGATTTCAACCATGTATAACATTTGCGTATAAAGACAATTTTATTACAATTTTATTATTTTTATTTTTTTCTTTAAAAATAACAAAGGTTTGACAGAAAAAGGAAAATGCACTTCTTCAGTTTCCAGTTGCTATTGTTAATTTTTTTTTCTAATTTAAGAGATCTCCTGTATTGAGGGTGGTTAAATGTCACCCCAAGTCCCCGTATATGTACCGACACGCGGCACCTTCATGTAGAGGTGTAATTTAACCAAACTTACCTATATGTGTACAAATTTCGAAAAAATATATACAGGGTGTTTATTAATTGAATGCTGATACTTAAGGGTGTTAATCCTTGGGTCATTTTAAGAAGAAAACTTAATATCAACATATGTCCTAAACTTCTTAATTTTTGAGCTACAGGGTGTTACAGTTTTAAGAAGAATTTTCTTTTTTATTATAATTTTCTTATCACTCCAAATATTTTTATGAAATTTTGTACACACCTATTAATCATTAAGGAGCATTGTTTGATGTAAAAAATGTTTTAAAATCTTTGCCAATGACGTCCGAATAATTTTTAGTATAATACAAGAAATTAATTGTACAATTTCAACGAACTTTCATATCTACTTGATCTATAGATCAAGATACGAAAGCATAGCAAATTTGGTATTTTATTTTCCGAGATCATTACTTACTTTCTCTCAACTCTAGTATTAAATTACATTCATATAAGTTTAATTAACGTATTTGAACAATAATTGTTCAAATAACAACTAATTGTTGCGGTTATCACAAACTGAGCTTTATTTTACTAAAGCATGAGTTTCCTGATCAATCACATACATTTCCGAAGATCAAATCGCTGTAGAAATTTCATTCTCACAGCTATTCATGACGATGATTTTCAGATCCTTGTGGTGATATGCCTCGTCTTCAAGAGAGTGACCGACGATGAAGCTTTCAGTCTCCGCCTGTACCTGCAGAAGCTCTCCAGGGAGTGGAGTCTGCTGAACAACATCACCTGGAGCAAAGTAGGAGCCGCAGTAGCGGACGCCACCTTCGGCGGATACCTTATCATAACCGCGGCACTCTTCATAGGGAGGATAACGGGAGAATTACCCACGCATAGGCGTGTAACTGAGCTCGTCTTGCTTGGGATTGGATCAATTTTGTTCATAGCAATGGGTCAGTATTTTATATACAGGGTGATTCAGTCGTAAAGTCATTAATTTTAAAACAGAAAATCAAAAATAATAAAAAAAATTTAAGATATTGTCTGAAGCTATTTGTTTGTGGCATAATTTACTCGAAGAAAAGCAAATCAACTCGATAACTTGGTACGCAACAAATTTCCTGATGACAAAGCCATAAGCATTACTGGGCAACAACAGCAATTTAATATATTAATTGCATACTTATAAAAAATAATTTTTAACATTTATTGCATATTTCAACGGTTTAAATTATTATTAGTGGCTGAAATGAGCATGAAAAAGCATATGAGTTTCTAATATAGACAATGCAACAGTTTATTTATGATGGATAATACTAGGGAAATATTTAAATTTGGCAACGTCGCATTAGGACGACACCATGTTCATTTGGGGGCTGTGAATGGATAGAGGCCACCATCATTCATAAACAGTATGAAAAGGGGTTTAAATAATTATTTAAAAATATTTTTCAGCGTAAATATCCGTTCTATGTTCATAAATAAGACCTGCCCCTAAATTTCCTTAACATCATTCTGTAACACCCTGTATATTAGCGCTTTCACTTGATTCAACATTATTGAATTGTTTTATAATAATTATTACGCTAATTGCAATATAGGAACCATCCCGAGACGTCATTTCATTCACTTAACCCATATTCGCTTTAATGAGATACCATGTGTGGTACGTTTTACTGTTGTTGGTATGGGATCCTTGGGGGTTATCCTTCGCCCATCTTATTTCATTGTTTGTTTACGTTGGTTGGGTAATAACTCGGATTTATTGTTAACCATAGTTGAGAATAATTGCTGTTTGATAGTATTAGGTACTTTGAAGGTTAATGTTAATACCAGGCTTGTATTTCACTAACGTTTATGGTGTCGTAATGTAGGAACGGTTACAAAATTTTAATTTGGCCCCTGAAAATTATGAAAAAACTTTCGTGGATCCACTTCATGGATTCTGAAGATGCTGAGATGTTTTCCAATGGATTTTTATATGTATCTAGAAAAGTAAGTGAGATGTGAATGGAACGAGGTAATTTTTGAGCTTTTTATGTTCGATTTCCTATTGCATAATAGAAAAATATAATATTTATGACAAACAAGATTTATAGGATATTTTTTAGTCAAGTTTTAGAAAATGTCATCTGGCAACCTTTATTTGACTATGTATCTCACAAAGTAAACAACATGTGAGCAAGTTGGGGCAATTTTTCAGCTATTTTTGAAATTATTTGATAAAAAAATGTTTGGGGACAAAGACAGTAATTTTACTTTCTAGAACAATACAACACGTAAGCTCTCAATTACTTTGTTTCTCCTAGGAAGTCTATCCTTCGCCGCCTTGGACTCCGTACCTCCAGACCTCGTGGACAACGCGGCAATAGTAGGCACAGTCTCCCTAGTAACTGGCGCCCTATTCCTCCTCGATATGGGAGGCCCAAAAGCTAGAAAACCTCGCGAGACCCACTCCAAGTCCCAAAAAGCCACCAAACCTAAACCCGTGGAACCAAAAAGTATATCCCAACACGTTAACGATATAGAGAAGCAGATAGAGGAGTCTGAGAGGACGCATTTCGATCGGTACGACCCCCAGAAGAGTTTCAAGGAAAGTAAGAATAACGGAATCAGGAATGGACGAGTTAAACCTGATGAAGTGGTCTTGGACGTAGAAGCAACAAAAAATATGAGAGGTAAGTACATACTACAACAACGTTACATCAATATTTAACATATTGTATTGCCTTGAAGGCTACCAGCAGATGAAAGACGATTTTCCAAGGAAATACAGCATCTATGGGAAGGATGTGGTTGATGGAGATGGAAGCGAAACTGATGATGACTTGCGACTGCCTCCCAAAATGGAACAGCACTCGCCAGTGTGGAGCAATATAAGAAAGGGTAGAGAAAACGGTTTTATTTGGTATAGGTGATTTGGATTGAGGGTTTACGTCTATTTCATTTGGATAGCAAAATGTTGCTCAAAATTACGCTGTAAAGGCACTAACAAATAAATATCAGCACAACATTTTACTCAGAGATAAAGTGCCATTATAAAATATAACAACCGGTGGACAAGCTGGATTTTTGTGGAGACCTTTGTTAGTGTGTCCTTAAAAGTACTTCATTCATTCATTTTTAAGGGGTGAAAGAGAATGAATTCTACTGTTTTTCAGGTATTTCGATAGTAGTAAAGACCTTTATGTGGAGATTCAACTTTCCTCATAACTATTTTACTCAAAAAATTTATAATTGTTGAAATAATTTCAAGAAATATAATAGATTTGTTTCCCCTCCTAAAAATAAAAACCTATCGCTAAAACTGAGGATATCTTTCAAAATATCCCGTTGAGACATCAAAATAAAGGTCTACACGCCACAAAAATTCAGATTGGTGATGGTCAGTGATTTTTGGTAAGTTGTCCAGATGAAATGTCTTCACCGCTTCTGTATTGCATGACCTTCAGTATTTTATACAACCTTTCGTGAAATAAATAACATAGATTAAGAGCTTCTAACCCAACACATGTAGACCAAATAAAGTAGTTCACTTTCACACTGGCAATTTTATTTCTCGACACTAATACAGCACAGACTATCGATATACTCCTAGGCATAACTGGTTACATAACTTTTAAAATGGTTGCTGTGCGAACTGTTGCTACTACGCAAATATGGTTGCTTTTGGAGTCCATAAATCTTGACTGTTAAAATAGCAAAACGTTTAAAAAAATATTGTACGCCTTTCTTGAAGGGATGAGTGGATATACAATCACGGGCATCTACAAATATACGGCGTGTTTAATAAAAAACGTCAACCGCAGAGTCTTTATGATTTATTTCAGGTCAGTATGGCAGGTACGACGTTATATCCTCCCCCATTGTCCTCCCCAAGCAGAAGGAAAGAGAGGAGGAACGTCCTCCTAGCAGACCTGGAGATCCGGGGTATGTTCAGTATACGGCACAACACTGGGGTGAAGGCAAATCGAAAACGCCCAGGCACAGTCCCACAGAAGTCTGAAGATGTTTATAGTTTATTATGTAGTTTATAATCAGTATTACTTGTAGAAGTATGTTAGCACACATTTTGCAAAACGCAAATCGTTTTTCTTTTTTAATAAAATTTTGTAGTTGTTTTTGGTAAGTGCTTTATTTTTTTTGCATTATTATTAATTAAAGTAAAATGATACGTTTATAATAAATTATTTGAAAACTAGAAATGTAGATAAATATGAAAAAGGGTATAAAGTAAACAATTGCATTACCATTAATAATAATAATATCTCTACCCCTCATTCTAATCACAGGGATTAGCCCAGAAGTCGGAGACTTGTGCGGGAGAGGGGGCGGCATATTATTATTAAGCAGGCCGCATTTGCGCCCAGGAACGACTTACGTTGGTAGGCCCTAACCACTATTCAGTGCAGGAATGAGGAAAACCTGGAAAACCTCATTAATTAGGGGGGTGGTCAAATATCAACCGGCATCAATCTCTCACATTGAGCCAAGCTAACATTATTCCACCCTACCATACCCACAGAGAGGGTGCCAATCCTCTCCACGAATATAGCTTATATACGGTCTACCGGCAGCTGGGCTCGAACCAACTCCGTCTAGTCACCTCGATTCAAGTACTAACGCCTTAAACCGCGCGACCACTGACCATTAATGGTAAAGGATTTGTGATGTCTAAAACCATAATATGACAATAGAAAACGATAAGAATTAAAATGAGATACGGCCAGCTGACTGTCCTCAAATAACCCCTCTTGATTGATCGTAATTAAACGCCACTGTTCAAAATCAAACATCACCATCAGCAAGCAATGAAAGAAAAGATAAGAGAGATAGAAATCAACTTATTTTTTGGGTTACTTTGACTTTCGACAATAGTTAACTTATAAATCCAAGAAGCAATTTAAGAGAACAAAGCAGAGTTAACTAAAAAATGAATAATGATAAAACAAAGAGGACGTCTAAGAAGATAGAAATGAAATAAAAATAATACTGAAATAAGATAAAGACACAAAATATAGAAATATTCAAGAAAAGAAAGAGAAGAAGTTGACAGGAATGAGCTAGTTACCACAAGAGGGAGAATATTTAATATATCTAGAAAGCGTCGTAAGAGAAAAGATAATGCGAAGACCGGAATGATGATGAACCTTGCTGCAATAGCCATCTGACAGTCTGCATCTAATGCATGTTGATTTTAGAAGAATAACACGTTACCGTTAAAAATTAACTTATTCGACTTTAGGATTGACATGTAGATACATAAAATATTGAAAAGTGTATGAGTGTAGAAAGGAGAATAATCAACAGTAGAAAATGCAATAGTAAAGTACAAGATAGTTACTACAAGTGAGAGAAGTTTATCTAGAACTCAAAACGTCACAACAGAAAGAATATCGCGAAGATCAAAATGAGAACCTAACTTGCTACGACCATTTGATAGTCTGCATCTAATACCTCTTGATTTTTTAAGAGTTGGACGTCACATTAAAATGGAACGTGTCAGTTTAAAGGTGAGACCAAGTGACACAAAATATGGAAATATGTAGTGATCAGATACAACAAATGAGTGAAAGACAGCTCTCAAAGGAGGACGATAAACAGTCGATGAAGTAGCCAAGAACAAGATAGTCATCACAATTAGGACACGATTTAAGGTATAGAAGCCAACAAGTCGAATACAAAGATCAGAATACGAACCTACCTTGCTACAGCCACCTGGAGGTCTGCATCTAACACCTCTTGATTTTTTTAGAAAAAAATGATACTGTGCCGTTTACAACAAAAACAAGTTGTTATCGGCCGCAAGTAATTGAAATAAAACGCGTTAAATAATAAAATATTTATTGCTTATTAAACACAAACACCAAATTTAAATACAAGTGATAAAACAGGCCGCTCCAATACAACAACAGGGTCGCGACAGGCTTGATCCAAGACGAGAGGGGACTCGGATCAAGCCTGCAGGAGGACAATCGAAGGCGGCCTCCGCTAAACAAATTACAATCGGCTACATGATACAACCACATCTCACGGTAATAATTACAATTATAATGAAAGAGTCCCGTCGTGCCGCGAACAAGGTCCGGCACTTTCTTCTGGCGCATCTCTCGTCTTCCACTTTCTTGAGCAAAAGGGGTATACTTCTCACTCGATTATAACTAGATAAATATTGAACAGACTTGGAGTTCGAGTAAAAATAAAATTAATTAAAAAATATAACAAAAATAATGACTATCGTACCTCGGTAGTACAAAATATATCAATATAACTATCTCAGCGATATATACAAGGAGGTTGAGGTTAGTACGCGACTGAACAAGTTCCAAACGTAGCGGTGCGGGAAGGATCAATCTACTGGCCATACAGAAGAGAATTTCAGGTAGAATGGCCCTAGGAAGGTAAAGTACGCTAAACTACTGGTGTCTCGTGCTATTCTCTTGCTCCAGGTTGATGTACTGCCTAACTAGTCTAGAAATCTCGTGGGCTTGTTCAGTCTGTAACCTGGTGACGCGTTGCTGAAGGAGGTTACCGCACTTCATGTCCAGGAAGAGCGCCCCGTCCTCGGACCGCACCTTCCTGGTGCTGATCACCTCGGCGAAGGGCCAGTGGTGGACCGTCTCGTGGGTGTTCATATCCAAGAAGTGGACCCCGCCTCGGTTCAGAGCCAATATGTGTTCCTGCCAGTTCTCGTTCTCGCCCATCACCCTCTTCACGGCGAAGAAGGAGCTTCCAAACAGCGGCCAGTTACTGAGGACTTGCAGCACCCTGTGCTTGGCCCTGGAGACCGGCAGTCCCGCCGCCTGGCCCCACGTCGTCTGCACCAGGGCCAGCCATTGCGGTGGTCGCGGTTCCCGAAGTCCCAGAACTGGCTTTGGCAGCAGGAATTTCACTTCCTTCAAGCTAGGGGAGTGGCCTAGATCCGCGGCTCTGTGAAGAAGAGCGGCGATAAGCGCCATATCCCTCACGACGCTCGGAGGTAAGTTGGGGTTGCCCAGTCTCAACAGGAGGCCTTCCAGGTAGTCCGGAGCCACTTGGTTGAACAACACTTCGGTGTAGAGCGGACTAGCGTCATGTTTCAGGGGGTGGTACCACACCGACCTGCAGAATATCAAGTAGAACGGTTGCGCCGCCTTGTGCAGCTCCGTGGTGACGTCCAGAATGTATTCATCAGCGGCTAAAGGCATGGTGAAGGCGTCTCCTTGGACGATGCAGTACAAGCTGAACTCCTGCTGCTCGGCCTCGGTTTGGATGCCTATCAGGCCGCACAACTCGCCGATGACGTCGGCTACAACGGTGCTGCACCTGGTGTTCACTACCCTCTCCGCGCCTCCCGGTAAACGATAGATTTGTCTTCTGGCACTTCTACCAGCGCTGACTGCGGTGACCTCTTCCACGGAAGGCACGTTTTTACGACCACCGCAGCGTTGGGTCTTCCTCAGGTTGGAGAGACAGACGGCGGCGGTGCCATGACAGATCCTCCGCCGGTCGTTCGCGGCACTGCTCAGGTGCTCGGTGAGGAAAGGCAGGAGGTTATCGGAGCAGGCGAAGTAGGCCGCCACGATGGATAAGAGCCTCCAGGCGCGCTGGCACGACTCTGGCTGGTCGGATTTGTTGCTGGTCGTCTGCTTCATGAGTTGACAGTAGACTTCGTCGCGCAGCTGGGCGTACTTGTGACAATGCTAAAAGAGAAATAAAACTCAAAAAAAAATTATTAAAAAGTATGAATAAACGTACCATTAGCACTGTGTAGACGCACTTCACTTCGGACATTTCTGGCGTGAGTGGTAGATCGCCGCAATATCTCAAGATGCAGTCGAAACACTCGATGGACAACGGCGTCAGCTCGGGATCCTCCAGTCTCAATAACGGACCGTCTAGAGGCGTGTTCTGCCACTTGATCAGATCCGTTTGTTGCTTCCACGTCCACTCCTTACGCTTCTCTTTGGATTTCACCGACGAGTCCATCTTGAGCAGTTCCAAACTAGAAATCAAGAGGCACAATCGTGTAAAATTTCTGTACTGCTAAAGATACTGTTCAAAATATCGGAGAAATTATTAAAATCAATAAGAGTGTATCAGGAGAAAGTTCTTATCGTAAATATTATTATAAAAATGAGAATTTGCGATTCTTTGTCTACTGTTTTGATACGTGAGAATGGGAACTATTATATCGAGTAATTTTTGTAAATTCCATAATTATTAATTTCCATTATGTGACGGCGAATTAATTGCCTATTGAAATGGAATTCAGAAGATTATTGTTCGTTTATTAATTATAATATTACAATAATAAACACAAAAGAGTCCACTTTCATCACTTCTACTGCTGGGATTACTTAAATTGCAAAAATTATTCCCAGCTTAACAGAACCTGTTTTATAATAGCTTTATATCATTGTTTTTTAATAATTCATTTATATTTCTTATAACAGCCATTACATAATTTCTCTGCTATTAATAAAAATAACAATAGCATTGTTTTCATCACAAACATCGGTCCAAAATATAAAAATTATGCGGGAGAAGGAGTGGTATATCATTATTCTGTACGACTATTTCATTTAAATTGCAAGAAAGTACCTACCAGAAATATGCAGCTACACAAATGCTACAAAGCACATGCAACAGCTGATACTACAGTTACAAAGAGCGGCAATTGAAAAAGCTGGCGCTACGAACAATTTCTACTCTGAAATCGCGACCATATGGTTACTGGGGCGAATAGTAAAAATTCAAATTTCCTCCGTTAATTACCACGATGAATGATAGTTTATTTGGGCAATATGGTAATAAAAACAAAATATTAATAATGCAATTTGTGGTGTAGCACTTGGATATGTAGGTAGCCCACTTTTTCCAAGAACGCGGTATTTTGTACGACTTAAGTGGAATACGATTTATAAAACCGGTGCCCATAAAAAGCAGGTTTTTGAAATAATGTATTTCAAGATTAAATTATCTATAATGTACAGTTTTATAGACATATGCAATTTTTCGTCTAGAATATTAAGTACATATACGTTTAATGACCAATCTACTAACAGGCTTAAAACTCTTCATCGACGCAGAATAAGTATGATGACATGCCTAAGTGACGTATTAATATAAAAAAATTTGAAAAATAGTTACCAACATAGTTTCTTCACTAAATCCACTGCGCACAAAGTAAATCAGTACCCGCGATTCGCATTTTGCAACCTGACGAAGAACTGCAAACGCTGCTGTTTTGACAACTAACAGTGCCGCGACACTAAAACCGCATAAACATTAATAAAAATGCGAAGAGAAAGACGCTGGCATCATATGCTTTCTAATTTTTCATAATACACGATCCACCCTGCATCGCTGCACTCGGCTGACTCTCCGTGAGGCCTTCAGCGGAATTATAATTAAAGCAAGCAATTATCTAAATTATAATCGGATAGGAATCACGGATGATGTGCTCGCTAACAGCTGAACATCGCGAAATAAGTTTATGCCACAGCCAACTTACTTGCCCTACGCTCCGGCCTGTAACGCAGGCTGCACCAACTTTCAAAGTCAATAGTTTTTTAGTTTCTTATTATGGTGCATTGAAGACATATGCACCACAAAAGTAGTTTATCTATTTGGAATGACGCCAGGAAAATCCCGTAGCATGTAAAAATATTCTAAAAAAATGCCGGTAGCGTTAACTGAGGATACACTGTGCATTTATTATAGCTAGTTTACAGTACTGCTTGCGGTTTGGTTGCGTCATTGCATACTTTATAAATTCTAAGCTGCTTTTCTTAAAACTATAGTCACAGGCACACAAAAATGTAGTAGATTCAATTTCGAAAAATAATCATTCAAAACAGTTTTCTAAAGAACAAGATGATTGATTTTAAAGAACAAGATTGAAAAAAGCGTTACTGTCCAAAGGAATAGAAGAAAATTGAATTAATGATATGAAGGATGTGTTCAATATCAACGAGATGGTGCCTAGCAATAATATCAACAAGCGCAGGTATAACTAATATTAAACGCCAACGATAGTTGAAAATCAACCACTGTTGGTGAAGGCTATATTGAAAATTCAGTGTCCAACAAAGTGGAAATATAAAAAAATATTGGGATATTAGTTGCCTTCAACTAGTAGGTGCTATGGATCCTCCGCAGAATTTTCCAAAAATACTAGTGTTACTGAAGTTGCAATAAAAATAGAGTACACTCCAATAGCTAAAGAAGAGTGAATATTTAGTACATTGAAATGATACTAAGGATGAGTTCAATATCAACGAGATGGGTTTAAAGTTAAAGTACACAAAATGAACTTTGAGAAAGTGCGATACCTTCAAATGGATCAAATATGAAGGATATGTGAATGGTAATATGATGAAACTTTGGGATAGCATGGAATGGCAGCACATCACCTAATTGGACTGAAATCTGGACGATATGGTACTTACTCTGTGCTCTGCCTGAAGTTGTGCATGGCGAACTGCATCAGGGAGTACTTTCCAGAGGGCGGTACCGGGCTGCTGGGTGAGTGCGTACCCTCTCCCCTTGGCGGGGACCTCATACTATTCTCTTGAATGGTGTTACTGTTGCTGATGTTGTTGGTTGTGGTTTTGGGGGTGTTGGTAATCATTTCAAGTCTTTCAATTGGTGGAGATCTGGATCTTTGGGGGGAGGTCGCGTCTCTGGACGCCTTCATCTGGATCTGGAAGGTAGAAGAAGAATATTAAAGTGCTACATTCCAATACAAAAACTGTCTAGGTGTTGGCAACCAAATAATTTCCTAGATGCTACAACTATTGAGAAGATAGAAAATACTCCCTTCATGATCTTCATTCACCCGTTTTGGTTGGGTGTAGTTTTACTAACGGTAGGCAATTTTTTTTATCAAAAGCTGTATACTTAGATTATTTAGCGAGGCGAAACATTTCCTATACTTGAGCTGTTTTAGGAATAAATAAAATAGTTGCAATTTGATGTAATTAAAAAAATTACAAGCGTGATAGATTACTGCACTTTTAATTGCATTTATACAGTTACCTTTAACTGTTAAAAATTTCAATATATCTACCAGTTTACAGATAACGTATTATTATTTAACTTTAAATAGAAGGCTCAGAAGCCATAAATATGTTCCAGCAGTGTTTTGTTTCTATGCTTTGTACTTCGAAAGTCAAACATAATTAGTTCATTCTTAACAAAACTGCAGTAACAAAAGCTATCGTTCCGTATATAAAACTAAAGCTGCATGGCCTATTTCATGGCATAATAATTATTCATACAGCGCGTTAAAGAAAACCACCCGGAAAAATTAATTAGTTTTTTTTCTCTGAATTAATTATATAATATAAATCAGGTTTGAGGACAATCTGAAGGATTTCAAGACCGTTTCTAAGAAATATCCATATTTATCCAGGATTAAACTAAATATTAGAGCTTCTTTAAAATCGTTTATTATGTTCTTCAACTGCATATTTCGCCTTACCAACAAAGTGTATCAAATGCATTCAAAGTACCATAGCCAAGAATGCTGCATTGATTTTAAAACTGTTGATACGTCCTACGCCTACTAGATGCGACGTTACACTCTAATCTTAACGAACGCTTTAAGTTTTATTAAAATTTCGGGCGCCTTCCAAATTGGAAATAAACGAAGTGTCTGTGGACGAGACAATTTATGGGAGAAACTAAGAATTCCTAAATACCAAAGCAACCGATATCCAACTTAATGGTTGCGTGTGTTTACAAGCGCTTGCTGTCAGATATAAATGGACAAATTGATGGTATATCTCCTAATACTGACATTAGTATTTCCTTACAAGGAGAACTGTGGATAAGATAAATATGTATGTAATGCTACGCCTCAGGCTTGTTTACTAGAAAAGGAATCTTTGTTCGTTCGAAATATTCTCGAAGAGATATAGTATCTGGAAATAAATATCTTTGTAATGTCGCTACCTTAAGATTTTAAGGTTATATGTTACAATTTTGACACAGAAAGCCTTCATATCTAAATAACAATATTCCGATGCGAAAAAAAGTTATATGAATAGGGAACGCGTAAAACTTTTCCTGAAAACATAATTTTACAAAAACAAATGGTTATATTATATTATACCGCTTCTAACTGAATTGTTGGCTTGGTAGCCGTTCGAATTCCTTTTCAAAAACGCCACTAATGTAGGATATTTACTTATATCACTGATGCAGTTGACTTGTAAACATGACCTTACTTGCGGTATTGTTTTCGGCGTTCTTCGGTTACTTTATTAGCCAACGCTGGAGCAGGTGTAACCAATATTAAACACCATGGTGGTTGGAAATCAACCACCGCACAACAGCGGTGTATTTTTGTAGCTTCTATACTATTATCAAACCATTTCTACGGTTTTCGAGAGAGTTCTACACGGATAAAATAACGAAAAAATGTTTTGTGATAAAGGAATAGCGGAGCAAGTGAAAGTCCTGTCTAAAACATATAAATATTGATAGTTATGTGAATGATTCTAAAATGTATTACTTAATACGCATTATCTAAACTGCTCTAAATTTTGTTGAAGTAATTCTTACCTGCAGGCAGTATCATTATATAACTTGATAAAAGTCTACTTTATTTTATCTTTCCCACGTATTTAGGAATAAATGTGATATGTTTGTGTCAGTTACCAAATATTGAAATAATCAAAAAAATTTAGTTATCTACCGGGTGTCCGGAATATGTGTGCCATAATTTTAAGAACTTATATATCTGACCAAAAGCAAGCTACAAGGTACAATTAAGGTTAAGTAAAAGCGCCTGGATCAATATTAATGAAGTAAACAACTAAAGTTTCAGAGAAACTTGTTAAAACTATAATGAACTGTAGCGTCCCACAACGTTGCAGTGTCAGGCTGCTGCTGATAACCTAAAAGTAATATTAGTCGTAGTGGTGCGTATAGCTAGTACGTTTCTTTTTCTCCAGTTTTCATTTGATGTTTGTGAGTATACTTAAACAAAAATGGAACAATTTATAGTAACCATAACCAGCTGCATGTCATGTTAATTTTAGGGCGAATGTAGGCAAAACTCTCTGACTAAGAAACGTTTGTACAGTAAACGCTTATTGCAAGGACTAGAAGTCGTGTTGCGAACATAACTTTAAGCAAACCTTTGCCAGTAAGTATCTATGTTTAGGTGTACCTATTTGTAATTATTATGTATAAATACATAACAAACCTAAGATAGTATATGAGCAATGTTGTCACATTTAAGGCACTCACATGCCGGACACCCTGTATATAATATTTTAATTAAATGAGAAATTTCAAGTGCTAAGTGGTATAAACGAATATTGCTTGATTTTCTGTAACCAACTTCCAAACATTTCTATATTTCTGCTCTTAGCAAAACAGAAATAAACTTATAACAAGGAATAACTTATTCATTTCGACATTCTGGATGATCATTCTAAAAACAACATACTGACATTTAGCAAACCATGTCAGTATATTAATCATACTCGGCAGCTTCCGCTGGCACAATATTTCGACGGATGTGTGGCAACTCGCACCTGTAAGATTAAAAAAAATATAACTAAGCGCCGAGTCATTTTCTACAAGGATAACGCATCCCATTGACAGAGAAACGTAGTAAAAATGAAAACAAACCGCACATGGGAAAAAATTAGAAAAGTTTCGTCTCTCGCACAGCCGTGAAAGGAAGCAATTGCGGGAACGCCGATTTGTTTGGCGGCGTTTTCAGCATCGACTTTCTTCTGCATACCTCGACGAGATATTAATAATTGCCTCTGGTATTTGTTAGAACTTGCGCAATATTTAGATTGTATTCGATAGCGGCAGCAACGTTATTTCTGTTGGCTTTTATTAGCGAATGTAAATTTTTAATAATTTTAATGCATAGTATGTATCTGGACACTTGAAAAATGTTTTATTTAGCCCCATCTTTTAAAGTTAAGTTTTTCTTGGTTAGAAATTAACGGGCAACAATTTTAGGTTCGGAAAATCAAGTATGCTTTGGAAATTTGGGAAAAATATGACGTTTTCCACTAGTCAAAAGCCCTTTTTAAAGATATTATAGAATACCTACCACAGATTTAACTGAATCAAATAGTAACGACCTGAAAAATGTTTGATTTGGCATCATCTTTAAAAGTTCAGTCGTTCTTGGTTAGAAATTAACGGGCAACAATTTTAGGTTCGGAAAATCAAGTATGCTTTGGAAATTTGGAAAAAATATGACTTTTTCCACCAGTCAAAAGCCCTTTTTAAAGATATTATAGAATACCTACCACAGATTTAACTGAATCAAATAGTAACGACCTGAAAAATGTTTTAATTGGCCCAATCTTTTAAAGTTTAGTCTTTCTTGGTTAGAAATTAAGGGGCAAAAATTTTAGTTTCGGAAAATCAATGTGTCTAGTCAATTTTATATCTTGTGAAGTAAATCAAATTATTTAGGAACATTTAACACTTAACGTACTTTAAACGCAAAAAATAAATTAAACTTTGACAAAACCATAAGAAATATGGATATCAAAATTAAGGCAAAGATTTATAAAATTCTGGCTATTCTATTTTCATAATACACTGATCAATGAGCTGATGTCAATCTACTACATTCTCTGCTATAGGAATCTCTAGTATAATCGATTTTAAATCGCAACTTAACACTTTCCCTTTTTTCGTCCTGTTTATGAATTATCAATTTTGCTCCGTGAAAGTGAAAGTAATTATGGGGAAGAAACTAGATAGAATCGAAGAAAACGTCTACCAATTCCAAACACTGCGAGCTACGCAACGAATTATGTCAATGATAAAAAAAAAATTATATCAATGTTCAACGGAGGTTGAAGGTGGTCACCAATCACGCCAGTTTGATGACAGTTCATAGGTAACTTACATAACCGCATGTGTGTTTTTTTTGTATTATTATACGTAATTACTCGGTAATTTGCGGCATCCTGTTTTATTATTGTCGATAAAAGGTAGAACCTTCGTGTTTTTTTTGTCCCAACTACGTCGGAAAAAGTAGTCGAAGGACTTTGTACTTGTCGCATGATATATTTGGATTGACTGTGCGAAACATATACAATTTTTCAGTACGATGCCACAATTATGTGAAAATGGAAAAAGAGAAACTATTTAGAGAGAAAATGTTCTACTGGTAGTTTTAAATCCACAAATCCCACGTTTTCGATTATGGTCACTTACAGCCACTATAGTGTTTAAATTATTTCCGGAAATTTTTAAGTCACTCTCACACCGAAATCGCGCATAAAATAAAAATCAAATTGAATCATTGGCAATAATTTAAAATAACATTATTTGATTGGTTGCACAGAGCAAAAACAATACAAAGTGGCAACAAATTCATTTTAATCAGTGATCAATTGCTTTTCTAATTGCGTAAATTGATTCTACAGCATTCTCTTTTTGAATAATAATTATTAAAGGCCGCCAAGAATAATCCTCTCTCTCTCTCTCTCGCTTTCTTGATCTTTTTTGTACGCGACTTGTAGTTTTCTTGACCTTAACTATCACGACTAACAATTGTGTGACTTAATTCCAATAAGCGATGTGAACAAACATTACTTACTCTTTTTATAAACATTTTTTCCCAAAACATTCCATAGAGAGGTGAACAACAAGCGTACACAAAGCTATCTGAATATTTACTAACTTCCATCTAATTTTGCAGAATAATTTGAAGCAAATACAAAACGACAATCATCATCACTCCTTTTAGGTGTGTATCTATTAGTCATTTTCCCACAATAAGTTCAAAATAATTATTGAAACACCCACTTTCATATACGCAGCAAGATATACAGAGTGTTAAAAAAAGTTACAAACCTTAGGATATAGCAGAGGAGATTTGTGGCACCAGAGTTAAATGTAAAGGTAAATTTCTTGTTCTCAATACCAGTTATGTCTTCTGTTGTGTTAAAAATTTCTTTTGACTTATAGAACTTGATGCCAAAGAGAACATAACATTTTTTAGCTGGCGCTAAAACAGTACATTTTCGGAAGTTTGTAATCTTTTGTTAAACACCCTGTCTCAGAAATAAGCTGAAAAAGTCGTTCCGTACGCCACTGTGCTTCCATTAATTTATTAAAGGGGTTCAGTTACAGCCCCACAACTTGTATTCGGAACATTATTTTGTATCTCTAATAATAAGCATTATCAAGGGAGGCCCAAACGTAATTAATAACCTTGTACAGCAAATTTTGATGTTAACTATAGGAGATAGAAAAAATTACCCCCCCTCACCCTCGATCTCTTTTTTTAAGAGAAAATTAATGGTCAAAACCAAAATGACCTACCTATACTTAGTCTTTTGTTTTCGTGTAATAAACAACAATTCAAATTTTCCACTTTTCGATACATGTCTGTAACTTGGTTGTTTGTAATGTTAGAAAAAAATTATTAATATATTCTTCAGTTCCTTAGACACAACCTTGTACAAATAATCCTGATTAAAATAGCGACAGGATAAGGATGAAAGTTTCGTCGTAAAACTGCGTTTAATATTTACCAATAGGCAACTGGGACAAAGAATTAGGTAATCGACAAGAATAGCAATAAACCTACATACAAAAAAAAAACATGAAAATGTTCTCGACAGGTACAACATCAATTAAAAACTTGTTTACGATGGTTTCTGCGAGCGAGGACAACGTGGGAATCGATTGTTTTCTCTATTCTCTGGAAGTAAAATTATCGTTCAAAGCACTGTTCCTGTTTTCAGCAGCATCACATACAATAAACATAAAATTATCCATACGTGAATTCTAAGAAAACAAAAATGTTTTGTTTTAATGTAGATTCTGTCTAACATACATTGATTTTGATACCAAAACTAAGATAATACAAACACAAGGTTTTGTATTATAGTACGCAGCTGTACAGTGGCGCAGCATATTTTTAAAAAAGGGTGCAAACTGTACGCATTTTACATTTCCCATAAAATCGCGATTTTTCGGTTACGAATTTAACTTGGGCAAATCCGGATGTTATCGTTGCTTTTGACAACTACCAGATAAACATGTTACTGATTCAGAACCCGGTCTAGCTAGATGTAATTATAATTGTTGTTCGTAATGAAACTCAAACCGCAATACTATACAATTGCTGTTCAAAATTTCTCTCACATTAACCGTTTGCTTTCCAATTTTGATCTAAAAAAAAGTTCTAGCAAAAAGTGGATTTCTTTCACCGCATAGTAGCGATAACAATAACATGAGCGCTGTGATATGGAATAACCGGTTTTTGTTAGAAATTATTTCATTTGTTACTTAATTACACCCGTAACAAAACTGAACCATTCTTTGAGGTTCATTGCGAAAAAAACGCTAAAAGCTGAGTCCAACTTCAGTTTAATGCCCGACTAACTGAAAAAAAAATCATATTTTTCATGGTAAGGGTAAGGCAAATATGCATATCACGTGAAAAATAATAGCGAAATTGACGTTTTCCAACATGGAAAAGCGTTATGTGTTACGTCAAAGAGAGAGCACAGAAACACATTTTATAATTGTTTCTTAAATGTGGGGTTACCCTATAAAATTATTATATACTCGCGTCAAAAATTCAGACGTCTTACGTCACGGCTGACGTTACACATTTGTTTTTATTGTCAACGTAATTTTAGATATTTGCTCGCGTTAAAAACAATCATTTTTTGCAATTTAGTGTAATATACAGTATGCGCCAAAAGTATGGAATAAATTCAATAAAAACGAAACAATTATTTTTTGGGAAAAATCCTCGAACAGGTCGAGGTTAATTTAAAAAATACATATTTTAGCGTAAAATGCGATTTTCAAATGTCATTTGTTTTCGAGTAATGACGTCATCGATTTTTTTTTAAATGGCAACACCATATTTTTTCCTTGATTCTGAAAGATCGTTTAATTCTCTATCAGACAGTACTAAAATGTTGCCCACTTATACAGGAAAGTTTTCGAGTAAATGACGATTGAATGTTAGAAAACTTAAATTTTATCCATAAAAGTAACAATTCTGAGGTATGTAAAATAAAATACAATTGATTAAATTTTATACTTAAATTAAATGTTCTGAATTGCCATCCACCAAAACATTGTATACATTAATAAACTACGTAATTTAGAAGAACTTCGAAATCGCATTCGGGACGAAATACGCAGAGTTACCCGGAAATCATTCTAATGTGCAAGAAGAATTTCTTCACAGACTTGCGCATTGTCAAGAAGTTGGTGATGGCAATTCGAACATTTAATTTAAGTATAAAATTTAATTAATTGTATTTTATTTTACATACCTTAGAATTGTTACTTTTTTATGTATAAAATTTACGTTTTCTAACATTCAATCGTCATTTACTCGAAAACTTTCCTATGTAAGAGGGCAAAATTTTAGTACTGTCTGATAGAGAATTAAACGATCTTTCAGAATCAAGGAAAAAATATGGTGTTGCCATTTAAAAAAAATGATGACGTCATTACTCGAAAACAATAGACATTTGAAAATCGAATTTTACGCTAAAATATGTATTTTTTAAATAATTGTTTCGTTTTTATTGAATTTATTCCATACTTTTGGCGCATACTGTATATTGCTGTATATACAATATTTCTGTGACTTATGCTGTTTTATAAGAATTGTTTCGAAAACATTTTTGTAGCTGTTATAAAATACCAAATTGTTGGTTGCTTGAAGAATTTGCTTCAAATGCTGTAGATATATTTTGTTTGATAGGCAACTTTAATAAATTTATTATCTAAATTTTCAAAATTAAATTTTTTTCGTAATCGGAACATCAATTTTTAAACGGTATTTGATTGAACACAGTTGCGCAATTTTGCCACAGTTGAAACATTTTTGGTATCGCATAGTATCAGAAATTCCATTGGTTCATTCTTCGCGGCAGAAGATCCCAAAACTAAAACCCGTTTTACATTAACAATTTCTTTGTCAATTAATTGATCAAGTGGCTTTGTCAAGTTGATTAACAAATGTAATACTAAAACTTGGACGTAAATAAATTAATGAAGAACTTCGTCAAGTTATTGACGTCTTGAAACTTGTTCTAATGTTTCAATTTTACTTCAATTCAGGAATACCAACCCAAAATAAATGTAAATATTTAACTACATAGTAACCGAGCAGTAGCAATAATAAATGCAATAGAAGCTGTTATTAATTATTTTTCACTTTTTGCGTTAAAATGTAATTATTAAAGTTACTTTTCATTTTAACAGTTTTTGTTTCGCATACAAATGGGAATGATATAATGTCAAAAGTTAAAATTACTTTTAGGTTGGTAAGGGTGACATCTGACAAAGCCCTGAACACATGTAAAACCAAAGAGGGCCTTGAAGAAATTGATGAATTAATTCATCAATTTCTTCGACAAGAAATTGTTAGTGTAATGCCCGCTTAAGAGTGGGCAATGGTAGACACATTCGTCAAACTTACGGTCGCGGAAGGAGGGTAGGTATCACCGGTAGGCATGTTCTTAGAAGCAATAAATTATCTGGGCAGCAGTAAAAAATGACACACGCTCGACAGAGTCGAACTCGGACTTAAGCAGACGGCGTTACAGTTAGGCAAAATAGGTATATCGGGTATATCACTGTATCATATTTTAGAATTATGAATAGGAACAGTCCGTGGCGTCGCGTGGACTGTTAAAATTAATAATGCTTAACATATTGTTCCAATTCATGACCATTTTAATATTAGCTCAGTTGTAACACTATATATTATTTGTTACTAACATCAAATAATTTGACAAATATAATGAAAATTATATACTTATAGTTGTTACTACTGTTACTCATAAAATACTGGGCGTCCCTGAAATGCATATACCAGTGAATCACACTATATTCTTAAGATCAAAATGCGACGAAAAAGGGACACTGACGTCTAAGTGCGTGGCGTAAAAAACGTGGTTGCAAAAAAAAGAGTAAGTACGGGCAAAATAAATACTATAATATTGCTTTCGGATTTAGTAATATAATTAAATACGAGTATATTCAAAAGAAGTAGCACAAATGATACCAGTGAATCTACTGCTAAAAAGAACACGTTTGCATAAAAATTACCATAGCACCTCTTAAAAGATAGGTAATTTGAATACTAAAAACGATATAAAAGTAAAATTTTCAATACTAATGCATGTGCAATAGTTTTTCGAAAATGTCTGCCCTTAAGGGGTTGATATAAGCTTCCCCTCATTTCTTTTTTGCTACTTATCGTTATAATGAGAATGATAATGAATTTAATTTTTCTGTTAAACGGTTAGTATTAAAGCGAAAAAGCAAAAGAAATAAACGTTTTAAAATAAACCAGGCTATCTGATACATTAAGGGATTCTCATTTCAACATATTCCAAGGAGCAAAAATTTTCGAAAAAATTATTGAAAAGTTGCACATGCATTGGTAGAAAATTTGTGTAAAATTATACATACTATACATACTATTATACCTTTTTCGGTTTTCAAATTCCATATTTTTTGGAAAATGAGGGGCTCTGTCTCCTAAGGAGTGAACATTTGAAGGTCATTTTTATCCAAAACGTGTTCTTTTTAGTTGAAGATTCACCGGTACCATTTGTGCTACTTATGTATATAATTCATTATAATAACATGTACATAATGTAAATGTATGTATCATGTACAATATATAGTAAATTTTAATCATAACTTCTACAGTTATTTTCAATTTAGTATAAATTCCCACCATCGTATTTATACAGAGTGTTACGCATAAGAACCAACACAGAGCAGGTGTATATAGGGGGTCACAAAATATTTCAATTTAAGTAAATAGGCCTTCCAAGTGGGGTCAAATATTTTGAAAAAAAAATACCTATTATTTCTAAATTACTTTAACTTGGAATAATCAAATTTGGTAGGTACGTGATTTAAGTTTATAATTGGTATTCTTTGACAATGAATTCAAGTAATTTGAAACACACAAGGTGTTCATTGATTTTACATTAATCGAATTTGAAAAGAAGAATGATAATATCTCACGCAGAATTTTATTTGAAACACTTTTTACTCTTGTTAAATTTAAAAAAACTTTGAAGATTTCAAGAAAAAATGCATTAATTAAAATAAGATTTTAATAGTGTTTATTAGAAGCAATCAAAAAATCAGTAGTAGACTGTCTTTTAAATTTGACAGTAATAAAACTATGCAACTTTATATGTAGGTATGTTTGGTTAAATTTCAATATTTTGGAACCCCTAGATCACGCCGTACATGCACCTACTCTATGTCTATTCTTATGCGGAACACTCTGTATACAAAGAATATTCTTTACAACAATATTTGAACTATCAAGAAATAAATCAATAAAACAGCTATAAATTAATAATAATTATTCGTGCAAATTTGCATTGTCCACTTTTGTCAATTTAATTTTTGAACCATCTCTATGATATTCAATATTACATGGCTAAATAATCAGTTATTAAATGACAATTATTACTATAGAATCTCCATACTTATTATTTTATTGGACTATTGAAATTTTTGTGAAAAGCTAAATACTAGAAAAATAAAAATGTGTATTTATAAACTTTTAAAATCAATTCACTTCCTTATTCAATAATAATTGATTTCTGTAAGCAACAAAACAGTGATGAAGATAGTTATTTATTTTTGTGTGGCTGCTTCTTTTCAATTCATAAGTATATATTCTTGTGGAAAATATAAATTATGAAGCATTATGGTTAATTTATATTACATACAATATTAATTATTATATGTATAGACAAATAAAAAGAAATAGTACATAAATACCGAATTATTATTACCGAATTACCGAATTGCGAATTTTACCACAAACATGATATAATTGTAAAATTCACGTAAAATTCGCGAGATAAGCGTAAACGGGCGCCGCCGGCTCTGATACCACTAGATTCCAAGTCTGCAATCCAGAATAGTGGGGAGAGCTAAACCGTTTAACAAGATTATTAGAGATATCTCTGGATTCATAGGATAAAAAATTAAACAACTCATGATTTAGAATCTGCAATATATTGCTGAAGTCCGATTTCACTGTTTTCCTGTATATGGTTTGTCTAATAGACGTAATTAAATAAAATAGTTTAAAACTGGTGCTCGGCGCCATCTATACGAATTCTGTTAAACTACATAGGTGCAAAATTATTTATTTGATTTTAAAAAAAACTCGTTGATATAAAGTAAATAAAGAAATTAAGGAATTAATCCTTGAATAGTAGTGCAAGTCCGAAATTTGTTAGATTTTCATTATTTATCTCCGGTGCATAAAAAAAAAATCATTAAATTTGGCATCTATATCAGGTACCATTGCCCACTCTTAATAATTGGACATGTGGGTCATCGTTGCATGTCGCAGATGACGATAAATCATCAAAACTTACTAGAGTACGACACATGTGAGGAATCTTTAGCGAGAAAGCTCAGGTCCGCAATTAAGATCGAGAAATTGTATCAATTTTACCGAAACTCCTTTAAAACGGAACAATTACCTTGATGGATATGGGCAACTAGCCGCTACTAATTAACGTAATTAAAACAATCGAGATCTTATTAAATTCCATATTTCTCGTCGTTAAAATTCGATCTAGAAAACTACTGACCATAAAAGTTGCCACTAAAGCATGTAATGTTAGTTTCTCAAATTTTTTGAAAGATACTATCTGGCGGCATTGTCAATGTAGCAACTAGTTGGCCATGATACAAGCTAAAGCGACATTACTTAATCGCATTCTCAACGTGAGAATTAATTTTGCTTTAATTAAGACCAATTTACTGGCGGCAAGAGGATGCATTCGAAAAGAAGCAGGCTTTGATGGAAATGTTTCATATTTGCATAATATTCTTTACGCTATTCAAGGCGGTCGACTCTTCGAAATAAAACAAAATGTGAAGATTACTTTCGGAAGAGTAGAAGACCTTCGTTTTGTTTATTTGATGAGTAGATTGGTATTTAGATTAAAATTACGCTTACGGTCCCAAATTAGCTTGATATTGCAAGCAGTTTTTTTAAAACAGTCCAAAATCGAAGATTTATTGCAAAAGTTGCTTCCTTAGATATTTTTCTAGAATATTTTTTTTCATTCTATTTAAAGTTAAGTTGTACGAAATATACGGGTTTAACGCAGAATCAATTAAAAAAAGTTGCTCATATAGAGTTGCACCAAAAGAATGTGAAGTAAGAGGTGCAAATACAAATAAAAGATATGTTAAAATACCATAATTCGTCCATGTGATCCTTCGTGTTCTAGTCCTGTGATACTTTTGAAGAAAAAGAACGAGGATACACGATTTTGTACTGACGATAAAAAATCAAATAATGCTACGAAAATTGTGCTCTGCCAAATATGGATGACATTTTAACATATCTTGGTGATGCTAAATATGTATACGATTGCTTCACCTGGCTGTTGCAAATTCTTTGTTTTGTCATATATCTTTAAAAATATTTCACATCAGAAGATATTTTTCGAATAAAATACCATTTACATTTCGTTACCATGCAATTTTCAAACAAATAAAAAAAACAAGTCAACTGTCATTTTGTTACCTCCTTAACAACTTTCGGCTCTTTTTTCGTTTTCTTCTCCTCCTTATCGCAACTCGGGTTACTCTTGCTGCTACTGCTGCTGCTGCTGCTGCTCTTGCTGCTAGCCGAAGAACAAGCGGAGGCGGCGCCGCCACTAATGTCTTTCATCACTTTGTCACCTTTGTTAACATGACTATAGTTATTATTGCAGTCCTTGTCGCCCTTCAGATTCTCGAACCTGGCCAGGATCGCCTTCACCGACACCTTGGGCTCGTTCTCCTCGGGAATGGTCTCCATACGGGCCAGAGCCGAGTCCAATCGCTTGTCGCTGGGCTTCTTCTCTTCGACATAGTCATACTTGCGGTCCGAACTTCCGCTTTCCGACCGAGTCCATGACCTGACGCTTCCACAGGGGTTTTGGGAGTACACCTCACATTTCACAGTAAAAGAATTTTTCGATTTGGTATCGGCACCAGAGTCAGAATCGTGGGATTCGTCGCTGAGGCTCTCCGATTGATTCGAGGAGTTCGCCAGGCTATCCAAGGACGTCGCCCTGAAGTTCTCGGAGAGGTTTTTCTCGTACACGACTTGCGACCACTTACTCTTATGCATTTTCTTCCGGGCTAGTATCAGAATATCTGGAAGACCATGGTACTACTTCGCGCACCCTATCTAAACGCACCGTTTCACTGCACCGCGGAGAACGATCTAGTGTGCTGTGCCGCGGCCAGCCGGGACAAGTGAACATCGCTCTCGGGCGACTAGATGAGCTCCAATAGTCGCGGTGACCCACTGATGGGCAGCTCGCTGTACGATGTGGGACAACTCGGCGTGTGTAACAGGTGTTGGGTTGGATGGTAGGCGACATGGTTCGTTTGCGAATTGTTTAGTCGTATAGCTGAGCTCTTCGCCTATAATAACTTTACATGCCGTTTTCCGAAAACACGACGAGAAAGTTGATGAATGAGAAAATAAATATCTACTCAGTCAAGAATACCATGAATGAAATGAATAGCTGCGTATACGAATACGAACCTTGTATATAATTTGTTTAGAAGAGTAATTCGAATAGAACAAACACACTGTTTGGTGCATCTGCACGTAGTCTAAATAAGAAAAAAAATAACACAAAAGAAAATTTACATTTACGCACATTTAACTGTAAAAACTAACTAAGTTAACCATCAAATTGAGATCCGTTTAGGAGTATGTGATTTCTCTTTTTGTCGACACGAAGAACCTTATAAATTTCACTATTGCAGAAAAGAAACCAGTGAATTCTTGAGATAGTACGGCAAAATGAGCCTGAGGTGAGAGAACTTTAAAATTGAACCATAAAGCTCCTACATTCAATAAGCATCGAAAAAAGTAAAAAATATTAAGTAAAAGTATCCACCACTGATTTAAACATGTCAGAGCATTCATTCTCCATTTATTGCTTTTTAACATGAGCCAAATCGCATTTTAATTTACCCTGGCAGATGCTGGATGTAGTAGAAGAAGAAATTAAAATCCAATACGCTCGATCAGGTCGAACATATGCGGTAACTAAACGCTTTTATTTGCTATAATGCGTTATTAAAATTACTGCAAATCATTTACAAATAAGCTAAATAGGAAATCAATGCGGAAACATGTAGCTGTAGTTTAAATCAGTAGCTTCAGCCAGGATTGCATTTAGCTTAAAATGCCGCAGGAGAATTAAAGAAATCATAGAATCTTTATGAGAGCTGTTGTAAGATAAAGAAATGGTAATTCTACATCGATATTCCAAAAGTTATTTCCAAAGGAATAATTACAGAATGTAATGTAAAGGTTTCTGTTACAGTCCACGAGATACGTTAAAAATAACGTATCATGTTGGTGTGATATATATTATATTTATTATACATGATCAACAAAAGTGGGCCGAATTCTAAACCCTGAGGAATTTTATTAGACTTTTCCTAAGCGATCGTTGCGTCAAAATGAGAGAAGAGGTTTTATGAAATACAAGTTGGGAAGCCATTATAACAGGAAGAGAAGTGAAGGGAGAAGGGAGAGGAAGACAGAGAATAGAAGGAAGGGTGGTATTATATATTACCCAATACCCAAGGGGTGGCGAAGATTAATATGAAGATTTTTATACAGTCCACGAAGAATAACAATAATATTTGATATACATTGCTGTCAGTGATTCTATTAAAACCACACATGACGAATAAACTTAGGCCAAGTACTGAGCCCTGAGGAATCCTATTTTGCTTTTCGCATTAAATCAGAGATCATCGTATAAAAAACCTTGTTATTTTTTAATTTGCATCTATGACAAGCCCACATAATAATTATATTGTTTTCACGACAAAATTGTCGTAACTATGCCATCAAGTTATTAAATAAAAGACGATTTATGAACAATGTACTTAAAACTTAATAGCGAACAGCGAATGGATCCGGAACACACTTTCGTGATTCCACTTAATAATGCGATTCACTTAACAACCAGATCCGCACACTGTAAATGAATAACTGTGTAATTGATGAGCGCTCATACATTTTTTATATAATTTTTAAATAGATTATAAGCTGTATGTATGTCAGCGCGCTAACAACCATAATAAACGTTGCTTCTCGTTTTATACTCTAATTGTCAGCGTATTAATTGATTGCTTCCAAGCGGGTTTTATTTACATTTTCGCCCATTATCATGCACATCGGGACGGGGAAATGCAGAATGAATCTGTTCAGTTGGTTTGCCGTGCCGTTATTAATATATAATAACGGTTCGTATCAGGAGAGCGATTAGAAATTAAGTGCAAAGAGTCATACAATGTTGTAACTGTAGAGATGCGTTAAATATAAAAATGCAGATGCGTATTTTTAAATTTAAATTTCCCGCCACCGATATCACCATATTGGGTTCATATGACGTCATGGTCGCGGGAAATTTTAAATTTAAAAACAATCAGAACAAAGGAAAAGTTACCTACACGTCAAATTCATATTAATTTCAATAAATCTAAGGTTACAGGCTTAGAGATCAGAACAATAAGAAATTTGAAGTCTATTCTTAACTATTCACTGTTAAACGGTAAAAGATTTAGGTGTGTTCATTTAAATTTCCCGCTATTTGTGACGCCATTTTTGGTGGAAAATTTGATTTTAAAGTTAGAGTAAGGGAATATCACGTGAGCGCAAAATTCATGTCAGTTTTTCAAAATTTCAATTAATCTGAAGTAGAGATAAGAAATTATTTAAAATTCTCCGGTAAAAATTGGTTTTTGGTTTATTTTCTTTCAACATTGCACTTCACGTTAAACTCGTTCTCTTTTTGTATCTCTGCTTTATTTTGTAATCCTTTGTTCAACTATTTCAATGTTTCTATTTAATTTTCTTCAAATATACCTTCCTCCGCATCAAAGCATTAAACAAATGTCTCATTCGAAAACTCTAAGAGCTCTGCTACTACTTCCACCTACCTTTCTCTGCTCCGAGCAGAACTTGGTCACCATCTCCGACAGCTGCTGTGCCCTGGGGGTGTGCAGGCTCAGTCGACCCTGCGGACTGTCCAGACTGACGCTGGTGGGTCTGGGGGCGGCGCAGGAACCTATCTCGCCTAGAGCGAAAGACCTGATGACCTGGAGGTGGTTCTGCTCGCGCCTCACCAAGTGGACGCCCCAGTGAGAGACAGCCACCAGCTGCACTTCGGAAAGCTGAAAAAAAGAAGATAATGAGTTACCGATGTGTGGTAGATAGTTTTCTTTGGTATTTTTTGTGAGGAGTGACTGAGTTGGTATTCATTTGTGGTATTTTTTATGGAGATGTTAATGATGTTTTAAGATACCCAAAAATTCATGATAGACATAAGAAAGACAAGTGTCGCTTTGCCAGAAAATGTGAAGATTTCAGATTTAGAACTTTAGAAACAAAATCCCAGCATAAATTTGAAAATAGGAAATGTCGATGATAGAGGGAGAAATGTTGAGGAAAATTTTTGGTGATTATCGAAATAGAAATATCTTTAGACCGTAATACAAGAAAAGAAGATCTAATCAGTTAAACTATGATGATTCTAATCCTGTAGAGCATTCATCACTTAAAATCAGAAAGAACAATAGACTCTGGAATGGAGGACGCAACCGATAGAAAAGTGACAAAGAACAAAGAAGTATATAGAATTGCATTATGATGATTTAGATCTTTCATCAGTTATGAAATCAACAAGAATTCCGATCAAACATTTGAAAACCTAAAGAAAATATTGATAGAGAAAGGAATGTTGAGCAAAACTTAATATATTTGCTAATTACTGAGAGAATGCTGAAGGCAAACGTCTTAAGACCGAAATATAAGAAAAGATCATCGAATTAGTTGATCTATGATGGTTTTAAACATGTAAAGCATTCATCACTCCCAATCAGAGAGAAAAATAGACCCTGGAATCGACAACGCAACAGATAAAAAAGTGACAACGAACAAAGAAGTATTCAGCTGTGTAAAGAAGTTAACGTTTGACTATTTTAACAAAGAAATCTACTTACTTGTGCCGCTCCGGAGACTGGAAACAACCTGGCAAAGTACAGCGGCCAAGTCCTAGCCAGTTCCACAACATTCCGTTTTATATTGGCCCTGTGGGAGTTGTTAAAGTTTTCCGCCGTGACCCCGTACCCGGACAGCATGTTCACCCCTGCTCTCTTCTCGTTCTGGGTCAGCCTGAGGCAGGGGGTCAGACCGTAGACGTCCCCCACTATCTGACAAAATATCAGGTGGAGCGCCGTGGGAGGTCCCAGAGGTTCCGACGGCGAGAAGACCTCTTTCCTCACCCTAAGTAACCAGGACACTCTGTTGTAGGTAATGCAAGCGGCCGCCCCGAGGGGTAGCAACCTGGAGGTCGTCTTCGGAGACTCGACCTTTTCCGGTTGCTGAGGCTGCGTGGTTATGGGCGATTTGGAGGGTGGAGTCTGGATAGGGCGCATGAATTCCGGCCATTCTTGAACTGGAAGAGAATATATTGAAGGATTGAGTGAGCTAATAATTAATTTGAATGTGTATTTTGCAACGGATGTCCATGACATGTGAAAATATTTGTCGAATCTAATCGATTTGTTGTTTAAATTAAATTAAAAATAAAAAATGTATGGGAACCTTGGCTTTTATTCATTGTATAAAAAACTTTTGAAATTTGTAAGAATTGAATATTTGTAATCCTAATTAATGTTGCGAAATGTTAATTAATAAAATACGCGGAACTACCAGCTGTAAAGGACGACGACGACGATCAATTGTGAGGTCGCATTAGCAGCGAACGAGTTGGATGTTATAAAAATTTATAAACACGAGACTGAGTTTCACTTTCTTTGACATGAAATCTACGCCCATATCTTAAAATTGTTAGTCATTTAAATAATAGCGAGTAATATGAAAAGATTAAGCAAGTCGTAGTAAATTTAATTTTAGTTCGAAAAAACCACTCCAGTAGCTGCTACTAAGGCGGAACCGGTAAATATCACACTATTAGCGAGTAAAAGTGAAATTTGTTAGGATTTTCTAATGCGCGCCGGTTAATCACGCGTTAAAATGTCACCAAACCGTGCCAATTGAATAAATTTTTTCACAATCGGAACAATTAGTACGTTTGTTGGACTCACCTTCCGCCCTTTCCGTCTTGTCGGTCATCTGGGTGGAGGCGATCGAGTGTTTCTTCTCTCTCTCCTGGGCGTTCTTATTGAACATATGGGTTCTGAATGTCGGTCTCTCGGCGGGTTCATGGTTCATTGCTTCCTTCCTAACGCTCTTGCTCTTTTCAAACTTCCTCTCCTCTCTGTCCCACCGCTCGCTGAGGTGGCGCGGGTCTATGGACGTGTTGGTGGTGGATTCGGCCAGCTCCCAGCTGTCCCGCGACGTCCTGCCGTCGTGCTTGTCGCCGTCGGCCCCCTCCTTGGCCCAGCTGGTGGCGTCGTCGGCGGTCTCGTGCGTCAGGCTGCTCTGCACATCCCAATTGGCGCTGAAGGAGTTGCGTTTGGAGTTGTTTTGGATCACCCTGTTCTGGTGCACCCCGAAGGTATCCCTGTCCTGGCGCTGGGCCATAAAGGACGACTCCCTGATCGGTTCGACGGGGGGCGGGGGCTGGTTCGGCCGGACGACCGGCGGTGGGGGTGCTGGGCCCGGAGGCGCCGGGGGTAGAGAGCTGGGGCCTATTGGGGGTGGGGGAGGCCCGGGTTTCCAGTTGGAGCTGGCCCAGCTTTGTTGGGTGGGCGATTTCGTTCCGTTATGTTGTACCTGGTGACAATGTTTTATATGTGCATATTACAATGACTTACCTTTATCCAAATAAAACAATTAATGAATTTTTTTTCGAAGTCGTATTACAGTTTTTCGAAATGGTTTTTTTCATTAAAATTTAACGACTACAAAAGTCTACTGATTTGCGTATTTTTTTAGACAAATAGAAAAATAGGTATTACCAAAATAATCTGATTTAATTTTTTTACATACTTCATTTTTATTACATATTTTTCTATTTGATTTTACTTTGTTTCCATTCATATTGATCAAATTTTTGTTAATTTTACTTTTATACAGATTAATTATGACTAAGTACAAATATTTTACGAGAAGATAAGGAGAAAGATAAGAATTAGCGGAAGCACCCTTCAAAAATTACCCTATTTTTCTATAAATATGTTATTACTAATTAATATTCTGTTGTTTATTTTCCTAGATATTTGTTATTATAGTTGTATCACTTACATGTGGAGGTGTTTCCGGGCTAGACTTCCCGCTCGTATTCACAGACTCATCCCCCCACCTTCCCGCCAGCTGCTGTTCCAGCATCATCTTCCTCGTATCTTCTAACTTGTTGATGTTCCTCCCTGGTTTGTCCACTTTACTACTGGTAGACCTTACGGAGTGATTTGCAGTGACCATTTCCAACCTCTGCCTCATCTCCGAGCTCAACTTGAGCTTGCCCACGCTTCCAGGAGAAGGCCTCGCCGCTCCTATGTCGAAAGCACGTTTGCTGCTAGTCTTAGTCAAGCGTTCGCTGTCTCGAACTATAGGTTCAAACTCTATCTCATCCCATTCCGCGGAGGACTGTTCGGTCTTGGTGAAGCTGGCAACGTGGCCGTTGGTTATGGTGATCGTCTGCTCCTTGTTGGGCGTCACCTTGCGCTGGTGCTGGCGCAGTTTGAACTGCATGAAGTCTTCTCCGTTCTCCTGGGTGGCGCCGTCTTTGGGGGGCGGCCATCGCCACTTGCCTATGCGGACAGTCTTCGCCCGACCGTAGGGGTCCATAAAAGGGCGCACCTCGTTGGGGTCTGTGTCTTCTAGCGGCGGGGGCATAGGCGGTGGCGGCGGAGGAGGTATGCCGTTCCTGCTGATCATGCTCATGTTGGAATCCGAACTGGCTTTGCGCGACTTGAACTCGATGGAGGAGTTCACGCTGGGGGAACTGATTTTCCGGTTGACGCTGCTGGAGGATTTGAAGCTGGCTTTCCTGTTGGGGCTCGAAGTGTTGGACTGGTGCACTTGGGCCTTCACCGTGGTCTGAATCGTTTCCGTAACCTTGACGTCCGTGGAAATAGAACTGTTCTGTTGAGTCAGCAGCTGCTGAAGAGCTTGGTTCTGTGCTAGTAACTGCTGCTGGATTTGAATGTTTTGCGCCATAGCTGATTGGAGAAACGCCCGCTGCAAGTTCTGCTGGTAGGCTGCTATGTCAGTGCCGTTCTGTGTAGCGCCCACGTTGGGCATATTGAAAACAGGCATAAAACCGTCTTGGGTGGGGCTGAGCAAGGGCATCATCAGCGGCGCGGGACTTACAATTGGCGCTGGAATCGAAGAGAAGTTATAACTAGAAGGCCCAGCGCTGTTCTGAGTTGTTCCGCCACCTTTGATGCTGTCGACTAAGTTGTGCTTCTCAGTCAGACTCTTTAGACTGTCATTGATGAAAATTGGTCTGAACAAATCACTTATGTAATCGTCCACGTTGCCATTGGCGTTAACTTTAGGGGTACCCTGGCGATTCTGAGCGGAAGTGAGGCTCTCGACTTCCTGGTCCAGTACAGAGCTGCTTTGGCTGTCAGATCTCGGTCTATGTCCTCCCCCTTTAATTTTATCCACTAGGTCGTCAACGTTCCAGGTATCGACACCTGGACACTCTACACCGCTTAGCATCTCGTCTAGGAAGTCATCTAATCCTTCAATATAGTCTTCATTACCCCCACCTCCTTTAATACTAGCTGCCAAAGACCTGGCATCACTCAGCTCGTCTAGATTTCCGTCCAAAACCGGACTAAATAGTTCGTCGAGGAATTGATCCACGTCGGAAGCCTGACTAGGTACTCTCACTCTTCTAACGTGACTTGCTAAGCTCGGAGCTTCGCTAGTGTCGGACATTGCTGAGCTTCTCACGCCGCTGAATTCAGACTTTTCAATGTGTGCCCTGCTGGAATGAGAACCAGGCGGCGCTTTCTTACCAGCATAAGCCGATTTGATGTATCTAGGACCTCCTCTCTGGGATGTACCGACGCTGGACACGTCGGGATACTCGAAATCGATCTCTTGCTTCGACATGTAATTCTGGTTCGCTATCACTGGCTTGATAGGTGCCAGTTGTTCTACTGAGTGGTACCTTTCGTTCAATCTCGATGATTGACTTAATCCCAGATCTGCCAAAGGAGTCGGTTCGGGTTCGCTCAGAAGGTTATCTAGACTCCTGGACCGAGCCTTTTCGATATCGAAGTACCTCTCGTTCAGAGCAGAGTTGCGAGATAAAGCTTCGTGTGAGGTTTTCCTAGACGTTGGAGAGTTGATAGCTACGGGAGACTCCCTTTGAGGCGAGCGGGAATATTCTCGGTGGGTATCTCTTGAGGACTTTCTAGAACTCTGTCGTGAAGTTTGTATTTGTGTTGGAGGTGACTGCCTGGGGCTTTGCCTCTCTCGTGTCATTTCTCTCGATATCTTACGAGAAATATTAATGGGAGGTTCAGGTGGAGGTACTTGAGGTCTACTAGGTGATGGTAGGGACGAGTGGTGATCTATTTCTACAGGGGAATGTCTCTTTCCAGATTTAAGTAAGGATGATTTGGTAACTGGGAACGCTGGACATAATTCCAGCTCTGAGACCAAGTCCATAATGTAGTCAAAACCGTTTCCTTCGGATAAAATACCCGCATCGTCCATAACTACGGTCCACCCTTCTGCTGATACTCCCAAAGAGGAAACTGCTAGCGCTGCTGCCTGAAAGCAAAGAAATTTAGCTACAACAGAAAGAAATATCAGACAAAACACTTACTTCTTCGCAAGTGGTCCATGAATCAACATTTACTGTTGACACTGTTCTGTCAGGAAGAGTTAAAGGTAAAGCTGTGTTCGACTTTTGGCGAATACTCCTCCATTCTAGAAGAGTTGGGGGAAGGGTCCTTGCATGTGGCGCTTTTTGTATGCTACGGGTTAGTTTCCTTTGAAGTGTGTCCTTAACACCGGGTGGTGCGTAGTCTGTTATGAATTTTAATAAATACCTGGAAAAGTATGCAAGTTAAAATCGAAACAATTACTTCAATTTCTGCACTTACTTGTACAATGGAGGACTTGGTTGGAAACAACTCAAACAATGGGCCATCAACTGCCATACTCGTTCCGAGTTCTCATTCTTCCACGTCTGATTACAAAGTTGTACCAACAGTTCATCCCTTAACCCTTTGGAATTCAATCCTTTGTGAATCATGTAGTCTGCTAGCGCTCTTTCTCTAGCTCCTGTAAGTTGAGTATCGTTAGACCAGCGCAGGATCAATTTGAATAAAGCCACAGCGTCCTGGAAGTCTTGATCTCTAGCCGCCGCCTTCGATAAGAAAGGCGCCGTAATAGGCTCTTTTTTCATGTGTAGCTCCGCCCCTTTGAAATATACAGAAGAGAATTTGGCAAATTCGAACTGGTTCAAGTCGTGAGGTAAGTTGAGAGGTTGAGGTGAGCCAGTGACACCTCCCACTACTTTAACCAGGTTCCTCTCCGAGTGAGGCGCGGAATATCCGTCTAGTTTCGAGAAAATAAAAGCTAACTCAGCGGGTATTTCCAAATGGTGCACGCTCGCTTTGGAACTAGCCTTCGCGGCGGCCGCAGCAGTAGCCTTCTGCGCTTGTGCTTGAAGCTGAGCTTCCCTAGCTGCTCTCTGCCTGGCTCTTTCCTGTGCGACTTTTTCCGCTTCCACCCTTCTCCTAAACTCGGCTTTGCGTTGCGCGAATTTTCTGCGCTCCAGCCTGCCTCTGACCAACGCCTGAGCTTTGACGACGCCTTTTTTAACCTTCTGGTACCTTCTATGCTGTTGGTAGCCCCGCCAGTACTTCTGAATGGTTACAGTGCTACGTTTTAGTCGCCTGTACTTCTTGCGGGCCAAGTATCCGCGGATATTTTTCTGTATTAAGACAGCTGCGCCCTTCAGGGACTCACCCCTGGCTTTTTCTAGCTGACGCTCCAAACTTTCGCGGAGGAATACCCTGGTTGCGCCTAATTGGTAGTCAGGACCCTCTGAAATTATTTGGTTTCATAAATATACACCTGTGGTCAGCAACAAAGTTCAAATACCCTTACCAGTTCCCGAGGATGGCATTTGCTGTAGGATTGCCCTACATAGATCTCTAAACGGCGCGCCTCTGGGTATTCCAGACAACAAGTACCTGTAAAACACCAGCTCTGCATTACCCCGGAATTTATGTGTAGAAATTTTTAATTTCTATCATCACGGTGTGGTTATATAACTCACGAGGAAGTCTCAGTATTCTACTATATATTATTGAAATATTAATTACACAGAAGCCGTAATTAATGCAGCTGTTTATATGAATTAAAGAAAAAGTGAGTTGTGTAATGTGTGGACTATTTACTTGCGAGGTTTGTCGATAAATTATTAATGTTTCGGCATGAATTTTAAAAAATGCTAATGGTGCTATAACTGTTGCTGTTCATAAAAACGCGGGACCAGGAATGTCGCGGGAATTTTTAAAAAATCGCGCGAGATAGCGGAAATTTAATGATAATATGCTGCAGATTTACCTTTTTCTATACCATTAAAAACGCACGTCACTGTAAATACACAGTCACAGCCTCTATAGAATTACTTTTAAATTTACATAACAACGCATTTCTTCGTCTAAGCCAACGGAAGGCGACTGTAGCTGTAAAACAGAATCAAATGCTGCTAGGATGGAATACGATGGTCATGATATGTCAAATGTCAGTCCGACGTAAAAGTTTACATTCTTACCAATAATTCTATCGTTGTGCTTGGGGCGTTTCGTTATTTTGACCCCTCTATAATAAACATTACGATTATTATCGGATCATGCAATACAAAGTAAACATAAACTAATTACGGAATGAAGAATTTTCCAATCTTATTTACATTTACCTTTTTTTGACCAAAGGCACTTTAAGATTTTAAAAAATGTAAGGATTAAAAAGATATATTTAAGATTCCAAAATCATCTCAGAATGTCGTAAAAGGTTGAAAGTCATTAATAACCGTTACAAAATTGAAGGGTGCTACATTGTAGCCTTGAGGAATGCCCCAACTTTCATTCAGATAATAATAATAAGAATCAGTATTATCCTAAAAGGTGGTAAAAATTATTAACGGCTGTTACAAAATTGAAGATACAGATAACCAGATATTTAAGTAAAATTTGTTAATTTTGCTGATATTTTGACAAAACGCGCTTTCTGGTAAAAAAAATATGATTCAGAAGACCTTTAAGTGCTCAGAATGATCTCTGAATGTCCTAGAAGGTGGTAAATCATTAACAACAAGAGTCCTACATTGGAATATTGAGGAATACCTAATTTTGCATACCGTCGAGTGAATGCGACAACGAATTCCTTTTAAGACTCACCTGTATCTGTCAACGAATTGATGGAACTTCATCCTAATAGGATATCCCGCCTGCCTGATCCTGATGGTATCTAACATTCCAGCATACCTCAGTTGTTCCAAGACCACAGGCATATCGAACCTCATGGGCGCTTTGTCGTTGTTGGGTTTAACGCATCGAATAAACCACGGATTGCAACGAGACATCGACTCCAACAATTGGTGCAAACTGTCACTAAATCTTGCAGCAACTACAAAGAAAAATGTTCGTAAGCAAAGGATCTATAAGGTACTATCCACTATTTTCCTACCTGTGGGTGTTCTTGGCTTCATCGTCACGAACCTGCCATTGGTGCCCCTGGGTAGGGTCCTGGTCTGAGTGTGGTGCAGCAGGGGCTTGGCGATGGCACTCACTAAGGGATCTTTGCTCGAGGCTAACAGTTCCACCACATCTGGTCTTAAAGCGTCTCTGTTCTTGTCGAGGAAACCGTCGACCGAGTACCAAACCTGACCAGCAAAGTGTCGAATCTAAAAAGAAAAACGAATATAGTACATTTTTTAAAATAAAATTGTTGTACCTACTCCAAATTCTCTTCCCCCAACTCTAGGTCTGCAGTAGTTCTCATTCAAAGCGTGGTTGTAATGGCATTTTTCCAAGAACGACGAATCAGAGGCTTTGGGAAAGTTGCTCTCGTCATCCAACAGGTGGAGGATACCCACTGGTTTCTTTCCTAATAAATGGATAACTGGAGTATTGTCACTCCAGGTTAGCTGTGTCCATTCCAGCCTCTCTTTGGCATATTCTTGTTGCTCTGGAAGAGAATGCAAATAAGTTCCTTCAAATCGAAGACTTCTTTTAACTTACCCAACTTGAAAACATGTTTGTTGAAATACAACTGTAACGATTCCGATGCGAAATTGATACAGAGCTGTTCGAATGAGTTCTCGCTGAAATTCTCAAAACCAAAAATATCCAGCAGGGATATCCTGCCGGCCTCGTGAAGACCACCCCTTTGGACTATCGAATTAACCCTTGTCACTAGCCTGAAATTTTTTTAACAGTTAGTTTATGGTATACTCTACTCGAATATAATATAAATAATGTAAATTTGTGCCTGGTTGTTTCATATATCACTGAACTACTCACCAGTTGAAGAGCGCGGAGTACAAAGCCTTGGCAAAGGCATCTCTGGCATCTAGTGCTTGATCTATACTCAGCGGTGAGTGCACGCGTTCAGCTCTAGCTTCTGTAATCCTTGAAGTCAAGGCTCTCTGCAGCCCAGTAGTGGAAATTTGCAAAAGATGAGCTGCCCACTTGATTTCCACATCGGAGCCAACTTCCACACCTTCTTGCCCATGCCTGTAAATGCGTGAACGTGATTAATTATTTACGAAGACAGTAATTAAATGTCAGTAAACATAAGAAGAAGATGGAAATTCTTACATATTTGTAATCGTGTCACAATTGTACAAACAGATAATTATGGAATAACTATATTTCTTCTACAAGGAATTTCAAAGATACTTGAAATATATAACGGCGGTGACTTAAAATTCTATTAAAAAAATACATACCTTAACTGCCTCCTGTGGAAGTATACGTTCCCTAGATGCAATACTGAGGCAAGTATTTTTACAATACCCTCCTGCTCAGATTCTCCGACGCCTAGGACTTCCATTGCTCTTGTAAGAGCCCCCCAGTCCGCTCCAGAGCCGGAATGACCAGGAGCACAATCACCACCTCCTGTAAAGAAGTAAATATTAATAAACTATTCCATCATGAATTACCCTTCATCCAAACTCACCTTGATTCAGGTAAAAGTACTTATCAGGCTCGACTAGACCATATTTCTGCCTTTCCGTATTATTCAGCCCCCCTAGGAGTTCGTAAAACACATGGTAGTTCCTCTCTCCAGGGGCTTGAGTCACTATCCTGGACTTTTCTAACAAGTACTGAGTGACTTTGGCGCCAATAATGGCTCCGTTTTTGAAGTAGACCTCTAAGTATTTGCCGAATCTAGAGCTGTTGTCGTTTCTGGTGGTTCTGGCGTTACCAAAGGCTTCCAGCAGAGGTGCAGCTTCCAGAATTTGTTCTGTCACCAAGGCTTGACCTCTGGGGGCCGAAGGGGCTACTGCTGCCAGGTACTGCATAACTAATTTGGTTGACTCAGTCTTTCCAGAACCGCTTTCCCCACTGATAACGACGACCTAAAATTAAATAATTAATAAATAGGTACTCCTCGATATTGTTCCCCTCTCAGAACTTGCCATCTTTTGTTTCTGAATAACACTAACAATTAATTAATTCTGAATTCTTCTTAAGGTGTGACAGTTTAGTTTGTGGTAAATAGTTTTACGCTGCTTAAACCGTTTTGCATAAGTGGAAATTTAACAAATATTTCCTTAGCGAGTTGGAACTAATATTAGAAACTAGGTTTACTGTTGCACAAAAATTGTACTATTTTATTATAAAAAATAGTTACTTGATATTTCAAAATCTCGCTTTGCATTGCTGCTAAATTGGTTATTTACATAATGTGCGTTGAAAGCATATAACAAACTGAAGCGAAAATGATTCTAAATATTTTTGCTAGTGACTATTCAATTTTGGTTTTTGGGACACCGGGGGTAATATTTGAGGAAGTTAATTACACCTAATATATGCAAACAAATTCAACGTAAATTTGTATAATTACATACTTGTTGATTACATTATGTAACATTGGTCGGTTTTGGTTAAAAAATGTATGAAATTAGTGGCATAGAAATCATTCTCTGATCTACATTAATTTCTATGAATGTATCAATAAAAACAAAAAATGAACAGGTGCAACAAAATGAACTTTCTAATCAGATATACAGGTAACTTTTAATATAAAAAGGTGTCAAAAGGGCGATTACTGATGAGGGACAAAAATGTGAAACAACGATATATTTAAAATCTTCCAAAATTATCTCAGAATGTCGTAAAAGGATGCGAGTCGTTAATAAGCTTTACAACATTCCTAAGGGTCCTACATTGGAATCTTGAGGAATGCCCCAATTTCCATTCCTATGAACAATATTAACAGAATGTTGTACATTATTATATAAAAAAAAACAAAGAATTGCGATATTTCAGAATTATCTGAGAACGTTCTAAAAGGTGGTAAAAACCATGCCGTTACAAAATTGAAAAGTCCTGCAATTAGAACCTTGAGGAATCTTTCATTTTTTAATTCAATATGAAATGTGTTTCATATTACAATATCGTTATAACTTGAAATAAACATTTCTGATAACGACATACAAATACAAAATAATCAGGTTACCAGAAATATGTATTTAATTCTTTTTAAGTTACATCTTTTTTGTGTATACATTTATATGAGTAAAGGTCATGAGCCAAGTGAAAGGTTACATCTTGGCAAATTTCCGTAAATGTCATCAACGAATATTATCCATTAGTTGGATGAAGTAACACCTTAAGAATTCTTTTATATATGAAGGCAAATTTTACTATCAGCATTGCCTCAATATTTCAAACCATTCCATAAAGAAATTTGGAATTAAAAACTTAACAACAGACGGCTTTTAAGATTTCATGTAGCAAATAATAAATGGCGATTACCTGTGGTGACGGCAAGGCAGAATAGGCAGCTGCCCCCAGAGCAAACAGATGGGGCGGCAGCTCCCCTATCATCCTCCCCTTGTACCTCTGGGCGGATTCAATGCCGTAGCTACCGTCGAACATCCTGTAAGGGTTGACGGCCACCAGGATGCTCCCGGCGTACGTGTAGATAAGGTTGCGGTCATACCGCAGCTTCAGGTTCCATAGGAGAGCAGCTTCGTGGAGGTCCGTCAGCTGGATCATGTCCTCGACGCCGCCCTGACCGAGATCCTGGCGGCGTCGGACCTGACCTTCCCCATCGGCCAGGGCAAAGGTTTGAGGCTGCAACAATTGCTAAAGGATTTAGTAAACGTACAATTTGTAAAACAATTGGGAAAGGTTCAAGTTTCTCTTATACAGACAGTGAATGTATATCTTTCTTATACTTTAAAAGTCTGTTGGTGAAGTTTTACATTTTTTACTCTGTAAATTCTAATATATTCTGTTTTTTTTTTCTTTTTTTAATACTATTAGATGTTTTATTTAATATACGCATATCATAGGAAGTTATTACTGACCTTGGGGATATATTAGGGAAAAGTTTGTTCTGATCTTGATTTTGATTCTTCAAATAATTCTGCTGCTTTAATTTGTTTGCCAACAAAAATAATGCCTTACGTATTAAACTATTTTCACTGTGGCCACAAAAAATTACAACGCGTGGTATTACCGGGAATCATGGGTTGACTTGCTTCCCATTTAAAAGGTTGAGTATTTTACTACTGAACAACTGATTCGCCTTGTACGTATCCTTATTTTTGGCCACAGAATCCGTCCCAGCATTTTAACGAAGAAATATCCTGTATATATTTTACAGCATAATCTGCCAGTTGACTTTAGAAAGACTATACAACAAATTATACAAATCATGACAACCGATGATGTCATAGTAAAGACGTGGGATGGAAGACACCTCGTCTGCCATCCGCAACCGACATACCACTTTTATAATTGTGCTATGGCGTCACAGTAATTGTCTTCCTCAATCTCGTCATAAATCATATCTTCATCTACGAGCTCCTTCTGTTACACAACGGAACAAAGGGGTTACAAAATATTCAACATATCTCTGGGTCTGTCTGGGTTGGGTTGTCGTCGATCTGAGTCACCCACGTCTGAATATAGGGCCTTCTAATAATTTTCAAAGTCCGCTTTGTTCCAACCTAGACAAAGTAGCTGCTAATGGCAGACACTTCGTAAAGGTCACCGGGTGGCGGCATACAATATGAGACTGTTAGTTCGTTTTCAAGCAATTAAGTAATGGTCGCCTTCAATGATATTTTAATTCGTTTTGGAAGGTCAAGACCCATGTCACAGATACTGCAATGCTAATAGAGGAGATAAAAAATTATCGTATTTTCAATGGAAAGTTCTGTTTTTAGTCATTTTAAATGTTAAATTAGTGATAAAATGACAAAAACAAATATTTCTGAAAAATAACAAACGACGATACTCGTACATACAATGTCCCACTTTTCACTTCCACACTGTTTTCAGTTTCATTTGTTTTATAAGTTTCATAACCTAATATGTTTTTTCAGATTATCATTATTGTTCACAGCAGGCTGTGATCATAGATTTATAAGAAGAGAGAGAAAAACCAAAGCCTAATGCACATCCTCCTAATTTCCCACTCTTCTCATCCACCAATCACAGACATCAATTTGAATGATGCCATATTACAGCTTGTTGGTTGGTGTAGTTTGAAATTCCAAATTATCAATAACTGTTTTGAATATTTCGAGAATTTTATGCAATTTTGGATAGATGGGTTTTAGAGCGTGCTGGTTAATGCTACGTTGTCAGATTTCCAATAAAAAATCGCCTATATGAAACTTCGAAAAATTGCTAACAAAAAAAGTTATAGCAAGCACTGGAAATCAACTTGGCCATTACGCTAGTTTGAATAGGAACATCTGTGGGAAAACTAGTTATAAACGAATGACACAAAAGAATCTACAGAGGTGTGTAAAGTGAAATATGGACACACTGTACAAATATCCATAACTTGGAAGCGCTCATCATTTTCGGTGGCTCTGATGATGCCCTAGTTTATCTGGTATTACGAAACAGTGCTCGGCTATGTAACCATTGAACGAATTAGCTAACCATAATAAAAAATAAATTGGTAACAAATTCTTCTGTATACTCGGCGATCATTGCCTTTCACTTCTTGCTCTGCACGAGAATTTTATTTGTAAATCTTGTGGGAGACTGCCAATAATGGTTGGGGACAATTAGGCATCGCTACTATAGTTTTTAATTGGATCGAAAGGGTATTGTATACAGGGTGAGCATCATTTCGGTTTAAAAAAATTCAAGAGAAAAGTTAATTAATAATAAATTAATATTATTTAATTTGTGATGTAAAATGGGGACTTCAAGTAACGTATAATATGTAAACCTACCTAGACAGTGCTGATTTTCTAGTCTATAAAAGTGTATAAAATGCAAGGATACGGTTGATGTTTCAAATATCTATCAGTTTCGAAACATTGTCAAAAAGAGTAGTTCTACTTCATGAATTACTAGTGAAGGAGATATAGCGATTAATTATTTATAAAAAGATTATTATTCCACAAGTATCCAAGCAGATAAAATGAAATTATGCTTCTAAATCAATTATTTTTCAATAATGTCATTTTTACCTATTTTAGAAGCATTTTTCTTCGAAATTATCGATACAGCAAAATATATAAATATGATTGTCATAAACCTTTTCCTAGTTCTTTAACCAACGTGTTGCAATATTAGAAAAAGTCTTCTTAACAGTTTATATCAATAGCTTAATAGCAATTTCATGGTTACGACCTATTAAAAATTTTAAAAAGACATTAAAAGCATTCTTAAAGCAAGCCATTTTGTATATAAGCACTAAAAAACATCAATCTCTAATTAAATGATGTTAACTAATTGTCCTTACTTGCAAGAAAATTTTATGAATGTCAACAGAAAAGTAATTACGCTTCGTTTAGGATATACATGATGTTAAATTTAAAAAAATTAATTGCATTTTCTTTAATAACTCTCGACTACTTTGAGTTAAATTCATGAAATTTTGTACGCGGAGGTTTCTTCGGACGGGAAATTCAACTTTTATGCACAATTGGCAATCAAAGTAGTCGAGAGTTATTAAAGAAAATTTAATTATTATTTTTTTTTTAATTTAACATCCTGTATATCCTAAACGAAGCGTTTCCAGACTTAAGTTCATAGGAAATTTTTTGCTTAAAATTGGACGTAGAATAACATACTGAAGTATGTACATCTCCTCCTGAAACACCCTGTATAAAAAGAAACGAAAACATAATGGATTTGAGGTAAAAGTAAAGCGTTTTGCACCTGTCCAATCTGTGAACTATGCTCGATTCTAACGCCATATCCAAAAGAATTAATTTTCACAATTAAGCAAGCTGAACCATCAAGATTAATTAGCGTTTATTAAATTTGCGGTTCTTCTCACATTAAGTGGCATTACTTTCACTAAACACATGAGAAACTAGCCTAGGCTGGCTGCACAACGCGGCAGTTTGCTTTAAAGAAGATTGTGCGTTTACGAGGATATAAATTTATTAAGAATGACTAGGAATGCGGAAAAGTTTAAATCGTCATGTCAGGAACGTTTCCCTACATTGAAAATTCATTGTTGTTCATCATTTTTATATTATCTCATAAATTCAGACCATATTAAGGATCAGTATCAATTTCATTAGCGTAGCAAAAACAATAAACATTGATACATGATCATTAATCAGTATATTAAAAAGTGAAGGCCCCACAGCAGGCCCTTAGGGAACACCAGAGGCATCAGGCTTGATTGATTTGTTTGTCTCAGTGCTTCTAATATTAATTTCTAAGCACTTTTACGTGATTATTTTATGATAAATTTAAACTGGTATTTAATCAGTTTCACTGTAATTTATGTGATTACAGCATAGTTTGGCATGGACGGCAAATTTGAATTACACAAGGCAGATTCATATAGTAGTTAAGATTTATGTGTGATATCGAACTAACAATATACGTGCTTAACCAATTTTATCTCCCATCACGAAATTTCCAAACAATGGATGCAGACTAAGTAAAAAAATACTTTCTAGTGTCTTCCCAACAACGATTTTGATACTAAGAATCGTACCTACATACAATCAAATTGTGATTTAGATTTAGATTCTGGCTTTTTATATAGCAGTGTTTCGGTGTTTTGTTCTTGAGCCATTTATTTTACTAAAATACAAATATTTAACAATGTTCCTTAAATCTCATTGTCGCTTTAACAAAGACTATGAATTGGTCTCAGACTTATCACGATTCGATTGTTTGCTTTGCAACATGTCGACACAATCAAACGATAAAGTTGCATTTTTGTATAGGTGCGTCAAACGATCTTATCTAATTCATTCACAAACATTCTTTTTAAGCTGAATGGACACAAAAGCATCCGCGACTAAATATTATTGGGACCGCTTTCTGAGCCAGTGGGTTTTGTGAATAAATTATGGAAAATCATTGCTGCGGAATAAGAAATGTGTCACGCAATAACGGTATCAACTGGGTGGCCGAATATCGGAAGTCCTTCGAATTATGAATAAGTGAATAGTGAAAGCCTCTCATTGGTCTAAGAGATAATACAGGCAAGTACGGAGGCGTCAATATATATTTTATTTTTGTAGGAGCTTGCGTAAAAGTATGTAGATATCTTACGCCTAAGGCTTGCTACAGGCTGTGCGTAAATTCGCGATTCGTAATGCGCGATGAGCTAAGGAATTCGTGCATAGTGTGTAGGGTTTTTATGAATGAATTTTTACTATTTGGGGTGTAGTAATACAATAAATGTTTCCTATACGTTTGTGGTGATATTTTAAGGATATGCCGTCTTCCGCGTAATGTCTAAAATTTACCTTTCCGTTGATGAGTGCCTGAACTGTAATGACGTTGGCACTCCTGTGGCACTCGAGGACCTCGCCGGGCAGCCAATGCCCCACCCCAGGGTCAAACCAAATCAGATCTCCCGTGTTCCACTCCATGTCTCCCGCACTAACACCTACACCAACACTCGCACATATTCACTAGATATCTGAAACAAAAAAAAAAATACTTTAATCGGCACATCACACAGTTCTCTTTGGTTTAGAAAAAAATTGTAATACTTGTGACTTTTCTTAGGGTATTTAATGATGCTTATCTCTACATTACTAGTCCTTTTGATACTGACTTTATGCTGAAAAAATATTTTTCATAAAATAAATGAAATTCAAAAAATTTGCAAAATATATTTACTTGAAGTCGCGATATTCAAGCACTTAATTAAATACATTGTGTTCAAGAAATCATATTAACGAAAATCTGACAACATTGTGGTATATACCCTTTACAATTCCTAAATACTAAATTTCATGAAATTGTCTTCATCCATCAATCATCAATGTGTTGCTTTTGAAGCCTTCAAAATACTAAAATAAGAAATAAATATTTTAGTTTGATCATATATGAACCTTCAAAATTGGCCATTGTGTACAAAAAACCATAAACACGCATCATAGCTCACTTCAATCTTTTGAGGATGTTTCAGGTCCAGTTTGGACGCAGTGTTTACACAAAAAAGTAAATTCTTGGAGTAAAACCATGTCACTGACCAGAGATTTATATAAAAAGTTTTTATATTAATCTCTTTTATTAAAAACATCTATTATATAAAGTAAGAATTTGAAGACTGCCGAGTCTGTCTTCTATATAGCTTTCTATTGTGCAACTGTTTTTATTCATAATTTAACTCACGAATATTTCGACCATTAAGCTGGATCAACAGTTTTTACTATAACTGTTTAACATTAGATGCAGTCGTAACTTGAGAATTGAGTTTTAGAAGCATTTTCTTTCACATTTTTAAATAAGCAAGATATACTCTCATTTTTTAAATTAATTGTTCATATTGATCTCTATCTTCAATAAAATATGAGTTTGCCAAAAATAATAATAATTATACAGGGTGCCCCATAATTAGTGTGCAACACTTTTGCAGTAGATTTTGCGATCAAAAATAAGAACTTCTTTTTCTATAAGAGCCGAAAAATGCTTTCTAAGGGGGCTGTGACTCAGGGAACCATGTGTCTCAAAATATTTCCAAAACAAGTTATCGTAAAATTATGAATTTTGGTATGTAGGACACTCGTTAAATGTTTTAATAAACTACGTAAAAACAGTCAGTATAAGATTATATTTTGTTACACTACCAGCTTGTGTCAATTTAAATATTATACAATAAATGTTGTTTAGATGTTTGCATCAAAACTACGTCATTACATATGTCTCTAAACTATACCACATTCATTTTAACCAACATATTCATCTTTATGACAGTAAAAATAGTAATTGTTGACAACAGATAGTAACATTAGTTGTAGTTACGTTAATTATAAATTTACTGTTAACTACAATTCGAGCTATTTGTTTTACATAGATATATGTATATCTACAAATATTTGCAAAACCCAAGGAATATAGAGTGATGTTTCAAGAATAATTATGTAGTATTTTCAGCAAAAACAGTTAACATATTTTCTAATGCGAATGAAATACGTACATTGCAATACATTTATAGATGATGGATGGACAATACACTTTTACAGAAAAGCATGGATAATTCACATTTAGAGAATGGATTGACAAATTCCACTGAAAGAATCTTACTGCACATAAGTTATTTCTGCTCCTGACAAGGTTTTCTTAACTATTTAGAAATAAAAATGAGATTCACATAGTGTAATTATTATTGTATATTATAATATGGAACTGTATCCATGTTTATTTCTTTAATATTACAGTGTACTTATTACATTTACAGAATGATTTACATAACTTTACGCTGGTCAGTAATTGCCAACGTAAAGTTATGTGAAATTACAGACAAATTTTTATCAGCATACGAATCAAAACAAAAAATAACAAAGCCGAACCACCCTGTATGATTTATTGTTATTAACGACGCACGATCGGCAGGAATTTTGCTCAGGCAACATTAATAAACATCATTATCGAAACCGCACATTTCCATAAAACCTCAAGGTCACCCCGACATTCTTCCGCGCTCTCAAAAGACTATTTTATTCACGTTAGTCAGCGCCTTAAATTCCGAATTGTTATTACCCAAGCGCGTATAACTGTACAGGCCGCACGGCAACGCCCTATACATTTATGCAAATTTCATATTTCGTCCATAAACCGAAGCTGACAGCCGCAGCAGAGGCGTATGTGCTGTTATAAATCGCTAGCAACTAGTTTTTAGCAATAAACAAACAACAATAATAGGCCCACGGACTGCTCAATGGGACAGGATATATGTATTTCTGCGGGTACGGTTTTTTTTAAAATGGCATACGGTCGGACTCGATAAAAATGGGAACAAGCACAAGCTAAACAGGGCTTTATAACGTAAACATTTGCGCAATTTACGTTGTTTGGTTCTTCTATAAGCAAGAAAAATCAGAAGAAAAGATGTAAGACACGTAAAACCGTATACCTTTAAAATAAGAAAATAATCTAACTCTGATCTCAACTTGTTTTATGCATTTGTAACTTATGGCACTGTATTCACTTGAAAACGTTCTCTGCTACACGATATCTAATATTTTTTGTGTTTGTTTAAATAATAGTTATTTATTGTATGTGTTTTTTCACGTAAGAATGTTTAAACGCGAGAACGTAGTTCCAGGGAACAAAAAAGTGTTTGCCGAATTTAACGAATGAAGGAAAAAACGGAGAGTAATGACAATAAATGAAGAAGTGCTATCGTATTTTTAAAATTTGAAGTAAAAATATGCAATTTCATCTATATGCGGTCGAAGTATTCGATGTTGAAAGATACTATAAAGGTCTATAGAAATATAGATATTGGAAAATATAACAAGCTTACTGCTTATTTGAAGCGTTAATCGAGAGGATACAAAGCAAAAAAAGCTATAGTATTGGAAATAGCACATATTGAAGAATTTTTGACTAGGACTTCCGATAAAGAATATTTAATGTTACATGTTGTTAAGTATATACCTAGTCAACTTTGAATTATTTTAGGTTGCACTAACAATGGGGGTTTCTGGTGCTTGTCGATGCTGCGAATTGACAACCCTGTAAATTACTGACGTACAGGAGGACGACAGTTACCTACTTGTTTCAGTACCTGACACCAGGATGGGTATTTCAAGAAAATTTGCAATTATATAAGGATTTTGCGTAAATTCTGTTGAAATATCAGAAAATATATTTCACACATGACAGATTCATTTTAAGATATAATCAAAGATGTACTTTTTAGTCTGTTGGAATCAACACGTTGGCGAAGGTATCCTCAATAGTTGCCTCATTCCTGAATATCACAAATCCAGAAGCATATACTGGCCATTGTATGAAGCGCACTTCAACAACTTTATTGGTCAATAAAGGTGCTGATTTTACAATCATGCAATCATGAAAAGTGTGTCACTTTGCTAGAGGCTTTTCGCGTACTGAATATGGCGTATATGAAAACCGCGTTTGTTGATATTATTGCTAGGCATCCGTCACAACTGTCAATTAGGCTCCAACAAAAATGACATGATTTAAATTATTGAGACACTTTTCTAACAAATACTTTATAAGTGTTCTAAATACCGGGCGTGTAATATAATCTGATATTATCTTCACGCTACGGGTCTTAAATGCCCTCATAATGTCCTTGATATATAAATAACTATTAAAATTACACGAGGAATCAAAAAATAAACAGGGTGTTCTATTTGAAATAAGAAAGTTGATGGGCACTTGCCACTGTAACCGTGTATACCTATAGCGTGCTCAATAAAAGCTGGGACTCGTTATATTTGAAATATTAAAACACTCAAAATTTAATTTAAAAGTCTATAATCGATTTCTTATTTTGGTCGCTGGTTTAGATCAAAGGTTATTCTCAAAAAAGTAACAGAATTGGTCATGGTTTACAAAGTAATTCTTATGATTTCAAAATTATTATTGTGTTTTGAAGAATTATAAGAAAGAGTGACGAATTTGTAACAATTGCAACCTTCACTACTTTTAACTACTTGTACTTTTTAGGCGTAAACCACTGTTTACAGAAATCTATGGATCTCTAACAAGGAAAATGGCATGAAGCACATTTTTAAAGCTAAATGCCAACTCAAGTATACCGTGAAAATCTCAAGTAGAATTAGTAGTATCATCTTCAGCTGTACTTTTTTCAAGGAGGGATACTTTAATGAGTATATTCTGCTATTTCACCTGCAAAAGGACAATAATTCTCCATGACAATTCTTGTTCTCTACATACAAAATCTGTGGCGTTTATCAGACTTAAAATTGCGTAAACCCGTAGGCCCACAACTCGACTTTCTAATATTGAGAAATAAGAAAACATTAATGAAGTACGTAATTCACTAGTGCCAACTTACAAAACGCTAATTTTTACTAATAATTGCGTACACGCGTGCTTGGGCCTGGCCGGCCAGTCAAGAGGAGGTCGAGGTCACTGATTCATAGAACAACGACAAGAGGTTTTCTATACAAATATTTATCTTGTACGCTGAAATAACTCCATCATGCTCGTTATAGCTGAAAGCAATGGAAAGTTTCAAGCCACTGAAGATGTTCATGTCATTATTATAATTCACTATGTACTTATATTATTATAGTTCACTATACAGGGCGGTCTAATGAAAACGAAACAGAGCCATTTTCAGGAACTGCGTCAAGATTGTAGAAAAACGATCAGATTAAAAGCTTGGCATTATTTGCTTTTTTTATTCCACCACTTTCACCCCCCAAATGGCGGTGGGTTTAAATGGCATTGGGGGTTGAGTGATACTTAATTTGAAAGCTCTTCTCTTTACAACAGACTTTAAATTTTATAATTCCACCCAATACTTAAAGTCAGATTAAAAGCGTGGCATTATTTGCTTTTTTTATTCCACCACTTTCACCCCCCAAATGGCGGTGGGTTTAAATGGCATTGGGGGTTGAGTGATACTTAATTTGAAAGCTCTTCTCTTTACAACAGACTTTAAATTTTATAATTCCACCCAATACTTTTTTTTTAAAAATATGTTTAGTTGCACATTTATTGTTCATAAAGTAAAGCGAAATGATATCTAATCTACCCTTTCCGCAGTGGAATAAACCATAGTGTTTAATTTTCAAAAACACAATTAATTAAACTACCAACCAACGCTTTCAAGTAATACTAAAAAATAAATTTGGAATCCACTAATTTTACGTTCGTTGTGTGTAGTATTCATTTCTGTTTTTTGCAATTGTTTTTTTTACGAAAATGTTAACAAATCGACAAAAACCAACGTAACGCAAGAAATACTAAATTTATGCCATTGGTGTACTTAACTCGAATGAGTGACATTTTTTCCGTAACTAATTGTTTGTACATAAGTTTCAACTTTAAAATCAAAATTCTTATTAAGTATTGGGCGGAATTATAAAATTTAAAGTCTGTTGTAAAGAGAATTGTAAGAGCTTTCAAAATAAATATTACTCAACCCCCAATGCCATTTAAATATTTTGGGGTGATGCTTACCCTTGCTTGGGGGTGAAAGTGGCGGAGTCAAAAATACCGGCAAAATATGTCCCCCTTTAATCTAAAATCGACGGGTCTGAGCATTTTTCTGCAATCTTGACGCACTTCCTGAAAATGGCTCTGTTTCGTTTTCATCTGGCCACCCTGTATATATTTTCTTCAGAATATTGCTTAAATGTACAAGTACCATGTAACGACAGTCTGTAGACCTAACTCATTATATTTAATCATTTTAATTGTCAATTAGAAATATTTAATTACATATTCGACCGTATTACTTGCTAGTAGTTATTAATCTTCCTGTGTATAATAAAAAAAACTTTAAGTTTGTGTATAAACCTATAATAGTTATTTATCCAAGTGGGATATTGACAATATTACCGTACGCATGTAAAGTTTGTACGTCGTGTAATTATATAAGTGCGGCAACAATGTAGGATGCCACGTATTGCGTACAACGTTTTATCTACAACTGTCGGGGTTAATAATAATAATAATCATAATAATTAGTATTAGGTATACATGATGATTTTTATTCTAGTACGGCACACATTTTAACATAGGCGTTCACCCAGTATAATATAAAAAGATTTTTATATCCAGAAAATTCTTTGTAAGTACCTCAAGACGTGTATGCAAATGTATAAAACAGCCTTTTGTAGAATTATGTGCTGTAGTTAGAAGTCTTCACATTTGTTGTTATTTATATAAAACACCGACCTTGTGAATAAAGTGAATACATTATCAATGAATGTGTTTGTCGTTGAACGCTTGTGTTACTGAAAAAATAGCATTTTTATGCTTTTGCATATCTATGTATATAATTAACAGTTGAGTCATTTCGCGTGTCTATCAGCTTTAGTGATAATTTCACGACGACAATAATAAACTTAAACATTATGCATAGATATCGAAGTACAAACAGAAATAACATCACGCATTTTATTTAAAATGATTGGCAACGTAGTCCTTTTTTTGTTACTACAACACTAACTTATTAATCTGAACAAATAAAAGAATTGTGGTTCGAAGAAGTCTACAGCCTATTCTAATATCCCCCCCAATTTTATGAGAATCAACGGAAACACTTAAAGAACTTCGTTGCCCATGTTCGTATTACCAACACAATAGAACCGTAAAGGATGTAGATATACCCACAGGTCTAAAAAAGAATGGATAACAACCCATCTTCAAAGCAATAAAAGAATTAAATACATTGGCACACAGGCAGTTACGTTTGTTGGAAGTTGAAAACATTAGAAACTTTTGGTGAACCAAAACATGATCCTGATCATTTCACATCGAAATTCCTGTATTTCAAAACCAATATCAATATTCTTACGGTTTACTATATTTAAACTAATGGTGAATGGCACAGTTTCTGAAGGTTTTCGGTCTTTGTTGACGAATGGGAAATATGTAACATATTCTTGGGATGTGGAAAGTAATCCAATGCAACTTCCTTCGTCGAGTGATTCAGAGTCCAGCGTCGAAAAAATAGTCATTGGTATTCATGTCGAGGGAGAATTCCATGGCGGATGTACGAATTTGTTTGAATATAACTAACAGTTCTTGGCGAGGCAGGCTGAATTCGAAATAGTAGAAACTATTCCTATTTGATTCTGGAAAGTTGGGAATGCGTTCGACCCGAGAAAAGGACATTGCCCACGAGCAAAAAACACTCGCGAAGAAGAAAACTGTGCCATGGTTTAAATAATTTCTTCTTACAAAGAATAATGTTTTATATCGAACGGTTTCTAAACCAAATACATCTATTCTACAGAGTTTGCTACTTGCACATTATTTACAAAATTTCATAATATTTATATATCAATTGATTTTGAATTTGAATGCTGCTTTGTCCAATGATACTATGTAAAATATGTTTTCCCTTTCCAATACCTCTCTGAAGTTACATTTGAACATCTGGAGTTTTGACGAGAGTAAACCAATCCAAAAGGCTTCCAAAAGTATACTCACTCGCGGACAGAATGTTCATGCACTATTCTTTATACAATTTTAAGGTTCTGGTTCCAACTTTCATATGGATATTATGATGCTGATTAAAGAAATCACTATAAAAATGTAAGTCATAAGTTGCTGTTACATCTAGATATTTTTTTAAATATGTCTTTGTCTGCATCACAAATTATACAGCTTGAGTTCCCTTGAATCGCCAAACAGGTGTCAATTTAACGATTTGGATATTGAAAAAATGCAAATAAATCTCAGTGTTACTGGCTTAACCTCGTTGTAAACACCTTATCTCAAAATGATAATTATGTACCTACTCTGATAGCAAGGACAGTGTCCGAAGGAAAAAATGTGTGTACTAATCACTCTGCAAACATTATCTGACATTTAGGTATCTTAGGTACCTACTTTGCTTACTTGCACACGAATACATTCTTCTACAGAACTGTCAATAAATTTGGATGCAATCACACCTTTTTAGAACTGCAGTCTCTCTTCTATTTGTTGGCCTTTCTGTTTTTGTTATTTTATATTTAATGACGACAAGAAAATTAAGAATGTGTGTGTTTTATAGTAATAACGCACATGCAATAAACAATACGAACTGGTTTCTAGATCCACCTGTGGCAAATGGAAACAGATGCGCGTCATAATATGATTTAACCGATGATGGCACAGAATTAATAATTTTATATATACGTATAACACGATTCGATTTGTTAAACCTTCGCATTCCACCACGTTGTAACCTGTTTTTAATTTCGAATGAAACGTTAGCAAAATATTGTATACTCTCACTGTTCAGTGTGAAGGCATCACAATAATTAAATCGTCATGGCAATCTGCGATATACGTCTTTGCAATAGATTTGCCCCATTCTATTACCATTTTTTCACATTCGATAAGAATTATTAGTAACCAACGCGTACCTTTGCAAGAATGTGACTGTATTTCCGGAAAATCTCGCACGAATATCGATCCGGGGGAAAGTAGGTGAGCGCGATTTTCAATTCGAACAAAATCTCGATCGCTTTTGAACGGTCCGACGCGAGTTTTTCGGTCAACAGACCGACAGACGTGCGATTATGCCGGACTTCTCAAATCGCGACGTGACTGCAATTCTGATCGACTACCTACATATCACAGCCTAAAGTACCAATAAATAACACTGTTTAAATAAACTTGTAGGTCATGTTTGGTTAATGAGAGAGAAAATCGAGCCGTTGACTCTTGTCTGGGTCGAGATTTCGATACTTATTCGATTTCTTGGTCTGCAACGTACAATGTGCCTGTATTATGTATGCACGCACTTTCTACGTGAAATTAGGCACCTGTGGATAAAAATCTGACGCGGCCGGCATTTGTTTTATGCAGATTTTTTATTCCACGACATAAATCAATTGTTCTGTGAATCGCCTACTCGCATTCGATCGGATAAATTGTTAAATGACGTATAGAGCACTGAAATATAATGAAGAAACGTTGTTATACTTTTGAAAATACTATTTTTCAATTACAAAAACGCGTTTTTCTCATAATTACCATCGTGAAAGTGTCTCTAATTCAATTTGTCAAAGCGTCCTAACTGGAGCAATGCAACAGACTCGTTTCCGAGATTCCATATCGAATACATTTGTTTTGGTACTCAATTCGATTCTATTAGTCGCTTGGCTTGTAACGAAATAGACGTATTATTGATTTGATTGGCTTTAGATTAATTTTAAATAAAGATAGTCGCAAAATTATTTCCCGAAATGGAACTGGAAATATTCGTGACGTCATGATTTTGTTAAATATCTCAGAGGGCGCTGGTACGTCCGACTACCCTATAGCTTAAGAGAAATCGACACTGTATCATTGTATAATCGAAAACGCGAACTTTCAGCTCTCAGATGGTCGAGCACGCCGGTCTCTGAGCCAAAGAATCTTGCTTTCTTCTGTAGAAGATCGAGATTCCTTAAAGAGATCGCCTAGCAAGCGAGGGAGATCATTGACCATCACAGTAAACACTGTTTGTCCACGTGGTTGAAATATTCAAAACAACTTGGGTCTTACAAGATATTATAGTCAAAAAAATTCGTAAAATATGTTACTAAGACAAATACTTTTGATCATATCAGTAACAGCTTGTAGTAGTTAAAGGGATGAAGTTAATCTGTTCGTATTTCTAAACAACGTTGCCAGATTTAATTATTTTTCACAAGATCTGAATACTTCACAAGTAGCAGTTAAAATATAATATATACGTGACATAATTTAGAACAAGTAACAATAAACAACAATAAAATGATCTTATTTTGATGTTATAGAAATCGCGTGTTCATTTATGCAACAATCTTGCAATAAGTTTTTGCATTTTCTTTTTCACTCAGTGTTTCATGCTGGTCATTTCATTGCCATTGGGTACTTTGTAGACCATTTGCGCATTCCAAGAACTCCATCAGGTGTGAAGAAGTGTTCGTATGTAAGAGTAGTATACAAGGATGTACAGCTATCTGTTCCAAATAGCAATTAAAACACTTTCTTTGTTACGAGTTTAAATAATTGGAGTAATAATAATTATTTACTATTGCGGGTAGATGCGATACGTGCAGCTGTAGAAAGTGATGATACAAATTGCGAAATAAATATTTTCAGGGATGCGTGTGGAAATTCTTTTATCTCGCATTTTCCAGTGATTTTAACTTATTCTGCAGGTACCTATACATAATCCATAAAAGAAAAAGAATCTTGCTTCTTCTGTGTTATTCACTATATTTAAGCTACTCTTTATTATAGTTATTACTGGAGATACAAAATGTGTTATTTTTAATGGAAGGTCCTGTTTATTGTTGAATTTTTGAATTCTCTTTTCTAATTTCAAACAGTTATTAACATTGAAAATCGTATTTAAGCTATAATTCAATAATACACAGAGCGTTCTATTAAAAATATATATTATTGCTTCTGTGCTGCCATTAACTTATTAAAGAGGTTCAGTTATAGCCTTACAACCTGTATTCGAGACCTTATATCTCTAATAATTACGATAATAAAATTTGGCCTAAATATAATAAATAGCCTGTACAGCTTAAATTTGTATTTTGAATAGCAAATGAAATTAAGGAAAATTGAGAACATTCTGAATGTTCCATTTCCAATTAGTTTGTAATATTAGGAAGACAATATCTATAATTTGCGAAAAACGACACCTTTCTCAACTTCTTTTATTTTACAAAATTGAAGGTATTTGCTTGGCATCTGTAAATTCTGAACCAAGATTTTGAAGCAGCAACTAGATTATTTATAAGACCCACTCCCTTCGCTGACTTTCAGATGGATTTATTTTGTTTACTATTTAAAAAAATAGAAGTAGCTGAAAGGACACAGTTTTTCATTTAACTGCTGGAAATCATATTCTATAGGTACTTACTACATCAATTTGAGGACGTAGATTTAAAAAAAAACGCCTATAATTTTGTGTATCCTAGACCCTCAGAAAGGACGATTGTCAATTAGAAAATTCCTAGCCTACAGAAAATTCCGGCACTGAATGTTTTGCACTGCTTGGTATTTAACAGTGTAAAAATACCTTGCCAAGGCCAACTCAAACTTTTACAGCTTTAATTATTCTCAAGACAGAAAAATAAAAGTACAGATGTCCATGGCTTTTCTTTTCAATTGTCTTTTACATATTTAAGCAAACAAAAACACCTTAAGTACTTTAAATTACTCAGTTAGGTATTTAAAACAGCTCAAGTTGTTCTTCTCTCTACTAGCTGTCAAAATCTCTTTGACATATTGTAAAGAGCAAGAGGAATATGTTCGAAAAGTACAAGTAATAACATCATTTCTCTAAAAATAACTGCGGAGCAGGTAGAAAACCTCGAATATGAGTTTTGCGCCTTACCGCTCATCGAAGTCTCTACGATATCTCGAGAATGCTGCACGAACCAGCAGTAAATAACGAAAAATCCCGACAAATTCAAGCAAATTTTAAAAATATAAAAGTTCTCTTACATATGTAAGTGGTACTATCCGAATTTTGGCACTTGTGGCTTAGAATAATAACTCCATTTTGTATTTTTAGCACTGTTTAAAAAACACAAACACTTAACTCAGGTAACTCTACACTGAACTGGCGTGTCGACTTGAGAGGTGAGGTAAGGTGCGTCCCGTTAGGTCGGTATGCAGGGGGAGCTGCTCAACTGCACGTTTGTAAGATATTATAATTCCTTTTGAGAAGCCTCTGATGTGTTGAATTTATTTGCGAAAGCGTGGTTTTAGAAGATAGGTAGCTTTATTTAATATTCGTTCTCAAAAACCACAAAATTAAACCATTTTGTAATAATCATTACAATTATACACTGACACAAATTTGTCTGTAATTTCATGTAACTATACGTTGGCAAAGTTATGTAAAATTACAAAATAGTTTTGTAAATGAAATAAGTAAATCCTAATAATACATGGATAAAATTCCATGATTTAACTTTACAACTATTTTGCTAAATACCATCGTAAGTTTCGCCACTATAATTTGTATTGATTTATACATTGTAATTTTTAGGTTAGAATTGTAAAATATAGATGTAATTTTACTGAGTAGATAAATTAAATTTTCTTATATTTTATATAGGTATACCTACTACTAACTAACATTGAAAAATATGCATACAGCAAACTTTTTCAATAACTGATATTATTTTACATATATGAGTGTTAAAAAAAGTATATATATCAAAGAGTTCATAAATCAGTTCAAAAATTTTCATTTTGTTTATCCTGAATAGTGTAACAGAAGCCAATTTAAAAATGTATTATATTATTTTTGTAGCCATATTGGCAGATGAAGTTGAAAAGAGGGAAAAGTTTTTACTTTTAATGCCATGGGAAAAAGTCTCTGCTTGTTAAAATGTACAAAAGTACAGGGTTATTAGAAATACAGTAGATTTTAGATATTCTAAGAATTCAATAATAAATACACTATGCGAGTCACATTTTTATTTCTAAATATGTAGTAAAGAAGGCCTTGACACTAGCAGAAATAACTTCTGCGTAGGAAGATTTTTTTAGCGGAATTTGTCCATCCATCCTCCAAATGTGAATTATCCTTATCTGTAAAAGTGTATTGTTCACACATCATCTAAAAATGTATTGCAATGTCATTCGCATTAGAAAATATGTTGAATATTTTTACTGAAAATACTACATAATTATTCTTGAAACATCAGTATACATTCTTTGGTTTTTGCAAATATTTGTAGATATACGTATATATGTGTAAAAATAAATATTTTTAGTTCGAATTTTAGTTACGGCAAATTTATAATTAATATAATGTAAATTAGAATTTTCCAGTAAATATTATGAAAAAAGAGCATAACAAAACATGGAAAATTCCACCCATTTTTATCAGCGAAGGGATACTAATTACAGAAATATAGTTTTGCCTATACTTAATTCCCCTAACAACAAAACTTAAATTTGGAAATGTAAAAATACTAATTTGTAGATAATATTTCGGATTTGGCAAGCGGTTTCCTGCAATTTTAGGAGTTGCGATTACCACAGTAAGTTCTTCTGTGCAGTTGAGGAACGTCAGCTTCTGACTATAGACCAGGTCTTGATTATGACTGACTGACACGTTGTTACCACTGATCTCTACGTTAGTATTGTTGTACCCTCGAAGGATGTTTACTTTCTGTTCACCGAATTGCTATTAATTATTGCACATTAATCGTAGAGTTCCTAAGGATATAGGTAATGCACGTTTCTATCTATATAAACGGTGTGTGAATAATCGCGTAAATATGCTCTTCATCGATGACCGATGAAGGATATGAAGACGTATGTTTTTTTATTGGGAAATTAATTATATTTTATTTAGCTGTAGGTAATTTTTGTTATCTATATCTAAGTATTTACTGATAGGTATTTTTTTTTAAATAATCATTTGTGACGTTTGAAACAACTTATAACAAAATTATACGAATAGGGAACTAAAAATTTTAAAATTTTATATAAAATTGTGAGCTTACAATTTAAAATAATAACTATTTTCTAAAAGCACAAATATTCAAGCAAACAATGACATTAGTTTACTGTTATATATCATTATTTTGTTTGTTATATCTGGCACAGTTACATATTATTTCGCTTCTTATAAAAAAAATTATATTTAAATTTAACAAATAACACCTACTAGAGGAAAAATTATCGTTCTCTTGGGACCACAACATATACCAGTTTACTGAAATTCAACCAGTTCAACTTCAACTGTAGAATGCTGCATCGAAACCTTGTCTAAAGCAGGAACTTGTAATGTTTGATCCAGCTGCCACCAAGTGGCGTTAATAGACACTACGTATTGTGCATAACAAGGCACAGAGGGAGCTGGTTATATCGTTAGGGCGGTATTTATTTATATGCCGACTTTACATTAAAATATTGTTATTTAATTACATATCATGCTGAGAATCGTCCATAAGAATAACAACTTTAAAATTGGAAAATTAAAACTTCAAAAAGTTTCCTGTAAAAAGAGGTGTTGTAAGAGCGTTAACTTTAGATTTCTTAAATACATTTTATTTAGGTTCCCTGCTCTCCAACAGATGTCTCGACGGTCCAATTTAAATGAAAAACTACTAGTCAATTCCATTAAAATATAGATACACGTTTTTCATTGTGTATAGAATAGCTATTGAGACTAAGCATAAACCTTTTTAACATAATTTATTTTTTATATCAGTATTAATGCAGTAAACAATAGAAATTTTCCTAAAAATTATTCAAACTGTAACGTGTGACAACATTGCAATCCATTGTCTGTTATTCTTGATCTCAAACTATAGATCCAAATAGTTGTGCATCGTCCATACTTTCTTAGTGTCACGCCTGGGTTTTCTTTATTTGTATCTACTTTTTACTTTACATTTGTGAGTGTAAATAAACCAAAAATGGTACGTACCTACCTACATATTAGTAACCATAAGCTGTATGACTTTAATATAAGGTCAAGTTAGGCAAAATTTTATAGTTATGAGACTTTTGTATGGCTAATGGTTTCCACAAGTAACGGCATAATGATTTTGAACACTTATAATAATGATTATGTACAAATTTTATTCCGTGCGTGAGAAAAGCTGTAAGAAAATCATTCACGGTAAGTAAGTTTATGGGTATTGGGTGTCTACTTGTGTTTATTATGTAGAAATAGGTACCTGATATGGTATAAGTGTGCGACGTTGTTACATATATTGAAAAAAAACCTGTTTACTGTCATAATTGTTAATGTTTTGTTTGGCATAATTTATCGTACATCAAAATAAAGGCACTAATTTTGCAAACACATTGTACATGTATTACAATCGTTGGCAAAATTTATTAAACGTAATAGTTTCCGCTGAAAAAATATAACAAAATTGCAACAATTTAAGGGATGTTTAGTTGATTTTTGAAAATATTCTTAAAACAAACCAGAAAAAAATATATAAAAATTACCCAATTTTTTGAGAATATAATAAACTAATAATATATAGTAATATATAATATATGTACCTAATATAAAAAACCACTGAACAAGGAGTAATTTTTTTCTATAAGTATTCCTATAGGTACATTTGTGATACCAGAAAAAATTCCAAATATCCCAAAACACAGGATAATCTATTATAAATAAAAAAATAAGTTGTCATGCATATTTATTTAACGCGATATAATAGCTTTTTGAAATGTTATTAAAAAAATTTTAAAAATGTCTAACCTTATTATTTGCCATTTTTGTTTATTTAAATCAGTATCTAACAACTGAGATAACTCTAGTCAAAATAAAACTTAATAATATACTGAATATACACAACTTATTGAATTACCACTTGAACTTACACATACAATCTATTGCAACAATAATGGCACCCCCTAAAATAATTTTTTGAACTACTGAAAGTTCTTAGTAGAAATTTCATTCGATCTCAATTGGTAAGTGACATAACAAAGAACTAATGTTGAAAGTTGAAAACAGATTACATTTCGATTACATCAGCGGTTCGAAGTAAATCGTCAAATTTGTTTAAAAAGTGTCATTACTATTGAAATAGATAGTACAATGATTTTCAAAAAATTTTTAAAATTTACCCCCAAAAATATAAAAATTAATTAGTATAATTTAATGTTATAAGCTGACATCAGACTTGTAACCATATCTTTGGCACTGAAATAGAATACTCAGACACCTACATAATAGATACCAAAAAAATCAATTTCATGATGAATAATAAACAACAATGTCCCAAGTTATGGATTTTGCTTTAAATTATAAATATTAGATATTTATAATTTATATTATAATTCGGTCAATTAAAAAAAATTGCCTCTGCACACAACGACCCCCGTACAAAAGCTCATTTAAGTCCTTGCATTAAGGAACAGCCCTCTAATCCACATCCTGCGCCCCAGCAAATTACAGGAACAGCAGGAGAAACCTTAATGGGGCAATAACCAATATTTTAAAAAGTATTAATTGTATTTTAGCCCCAACATAATATACCAATTAAGTGGGAATTCTTATAAAATAATACGACATAATCGCCGGTTGGAGGAGTGGGGGTGAGATTCGTCTGGAGGGGGACAAAGGGGAAGTTTACGGCTTGTTAAGCTAGGCCGAGTGCGAGTAGAGACAAAGCGAAGCGTTGCTAAGATACAAAGGGGTTGGGTCGTGCCGGGTAACGCCCAGAAGTACCCCCTCCAGCACGGGTGGCGTAAGGGGAGCCGCGCTGGGATGATATCACTTAGTTTCCCCAGTGGCGCTACAAACGGATGAATTTAAAATGATTCGAAATAATTAAAATCGTGAAAATATTAATAATTGATGAGAGTAAGGTTGCGGGCGAGAATCGGTTAACTTTATTGCAAAAAAAAATAATTTCTCTTCCAAGAAAAGTCGTTTTTAAAACGGAATATGGGGTCATAAAAACAGTAACTATTTTGAAAATATTAGCTAAAACGGTTCTTAAAAGAATATACGTGTGAAGTATTTAGGGAAAAATACTTGATACACGTAGGTATACATACTAATACAAATTTTCCTTTTAAATTTTTTAGATATTTTATTCAGCCGATTTTTATTACATATTCACATTTTTATTTATATGTAATGATTATTATTATTACTGTAAATTTAAATTTAGGAAATATTTAAACCGCTGTTAATGTTATACTCGTATATTCATTGTGTTGATATTACATATTACAGTGTGTCCCTTTTTCGACTATTTTCATGGGCGGAATTAGTGGAGATAGCTGAAACTAACTGTGTTGACAGAATTTTCATAGCACTCTTCGTTATTAACTTACATTAGGAAAATTGGAAAATGAGTATGTATTTTTTAACTACTCTTGTAATACCTAAATATCCTTTGGAAATGTCAGACTATATATTTTTCTCTGGTAGGTAAGCAGGAAATACTTTTCAGGTTATAGACTAAAGTTATGTTTTATTTTAATCGAACATCCTATATATTTACCATACCTAATGTAATTCTACTTAAAATTCTCTGTCAAGTAATATATAACACTATGGTCATGGGTTATCTTTATATTTCGTCCTAGAAATACGAGGTAACTCTAAATTTATTCTACTTATAAGGTGTTTCAAAACATATGTCCGAAAATGAAGAGTGTAATTCTTTGAGTCATTCTAATAAAAAAAGTTCTTATCAACATGTTCTCGCAAACTCACGGTTTTTGAGATATAAGGTGTTTTTTCAGTTGTTTGACAATATCTTAACCGCTTGAGATACATAACTCAAATTTTGACATATGACAGTGGCAGAAATTTTAGAGTCGCGTGAGGTTTTTTTTTAATAATATTTACGAATCTTGGCAAATTGGCATTTTGAAACCAAATTTTAAAGCGCTAATGTTTTCTACACTGGCGTTTTATGATGGAAAGCATGAAAGAAACTGGCAACATAATCAGTGCTTATTTAATGTATAGTTAGCCAACCGGCCTTAGTTGTGGACAAGATCGGCTAGATGGCGGGACTATAATATGTGCAAAATCTCTTAAACGAGCCTTAAGCAAGTTAGTAAACTGAGTCAGTCTGACTTTGTTCTACCTATCTAGCGGTCACTGGTTACTTCATGCCGGACTGAAACTGCTGACGAGAGACTTTAGCTGTTTGCTATAAGTTTTTCAGGTGTAATGCTGCTCGAGGCATTAGCCCCCAGAGTAGTAGTTTCCTGGAATTCTGCGGTGGTATGAAAATTCTATTAACATATTCAGTTGTTTCTGGGAAGTTGCAAACACCGTTTTGAGTTATCGTCAGTAATTTCCAAGATATCCATAGAAAACCATCGAGAACTGGACATTTACTGACCTTTTTTTAGCTGTGTCTAGATGAAATAAATGTAAAGTGATTTTTTTATACAATAATTGGTTTTCCTAACTAAGAATTATAAAACAACCAACAGGGAGAAATGTACCTACGTATAGCCATTCCGCTCTTTTTGTTTACAAGTACGCAATTAGGCCATACAATTGATAATTCATGTTAGAGATTACGCCGACAACACGCGAATCATCGGATTACGGTGCAACGAGATACAAAAAGCGGACATACCGCAAAGGTTGTTCGCCAATTTACTCCTCTTTGCCTTCCCCGAAATTATTTTCGGGTTCAGATAAGCCGCGAGCCGTTATCTGGCGTACAACAATAATTGCACTCATTCTCACAATCAATCACACCCTGCCCTATCTCGAACAATATGTCGCTGGAAACGTAAAAACAATAAAGAGCGCAAACACGCCGCGGCCGGGCGATAATCCGCTAATTAAATGAACGTGTAACGGGGAGAATAAAGGCGCAAAAATCCGCCCTAATACAATATTAATTTCAAAACACCGTCTGCCCATAAGGCCGCGTGTAGCGAAGTGCTCCGTAATCATTGTACTCGTTTAGAGGCCGCTTTGTCGGTTCAAGTTGGCACTTTAACTCGACACAGAATGTGCATTACTGCTAAGCGCGGCCAGGGGCGCGCCGCCGCCAGTGTCCCGGCCTGGGGCCCAACAAAAATCAAACGGAAATCACGTAAACTTAGTTACTACTGCTAAAAATTACGACTCGTCAATTATTTAGGCTTACATTAGTCCAAATCAACTTAGCGACGTTGTACCGACGTCTATTAGACGTCGATATAAATAGGAATGTAGCTGTAATCACAGAGTTAATGAAAGCCTTTGCCCAACAGTAATTTAAATAAAAAAGATATCTATAAATCGACATACCAACGTTGTTGTGACGCCTGAAAGACGTCGTTTCATTCGATATAAATTATTTTAGTTGTTGCCCCTCAACATAGATAAAGTTGCACAAATCAATGTAACGATGTTATTGTGACATCTAATATACGTTAGTTAACATCTCCTTTAAAAAATCTACGTAACGACTACGTTGTCACGTGTGCTAGTACGTTAGTTCTTCTTTGTTACATTCTATACAGATAGTAATCCACCTAATACTCACACGACGTTCTGTGACCTCTACTAGACGTTAGTTTTTCATTTATTATTATATTCGATTCTGATAGAAACCCACTTAAAACTGCATGGATCTGTTGGGACGTCTGTTAGACGTTAATTCGTTATTGATCTAAATGTGACCAAATATATATAAAACTACATATCTATTAATTGTTCCAGTCAATGATTTAAATAGAGGTTAATGCTTAAATAGATAGAGCGACTTTGATGCGATGCCTGTTTGACGTTTGTTCTTTAGAAGTTATATTACATATTGTTATAAAACTGCAGTTTTATTAAAAATTGTTGCTCAACAATGACTTGAACAAATAAGTAGATATGGTCATTTCAATTACGTTTTATGACGTCTTTTATACATTAGTTCTTTATCAGCCATATTTGGTATAGCTACAAATTGAATCTTATGACGTAGCAACGATATCTGTTATATATCAGTCATAAATGTTAAATTACTATATATTTAGAAGTTGTAATTTAACAATATGACGTTGTTGCGACGTCTGATAAACGTTGGTCGTTTATTTACAATTTATAAATAAATTGATAAATTTACTTAATGGCGCCGTATTCCTGAATTACTGTTTCCTACAAATACAAATATTTTAGACATTTAAGAACTGAATAATATAGAGCTTAGCAAATAACAGGCGCGTTATCTCATGCCACCTGCGAATATACAAAGGTACCGAAATAAAACGAATATATAAAAAAGCAAATTTTTCGATACAGGGATCTTTCAGAGCACCTACGTATTTTTTAAATTTAACTGTAGATATAAATATTTTTATAAGATAAACTTACATAGTTATGCATATAAGAGTGTTTTGTGTATAGGTATGTGAAAATAATTGTTAAATTGTGGGGTTAGAATAGTAAAATAATGTGTGTGACAAACGCTTTTTAAAAGTTATTATTTTATTTAAGAATAATTTAAATAGTAAAACTGGATAGACAAAGCTTCAATAATTTAATTTTTCACAAAACTTTTGGTTCTATGTGTCTTATTTTTCGAGATCTTTGTACCTAAAAACACCACAAATTTGATCATTTTATAGCGCAAATACGGAGACCTTAATTTAATTGTTCCAGACAATGATTTAAATAGAAGTAAATGCTTAAATAGATTTAACGGGTTTTGTACGACGTCTGTTCGACGTTAGTCTTTTATCAGTTATATTAGATATAGCTATATGTTGTTTCCAACTATAGGTTTATTAAAAACTGTTACTGAACATTGACTTGAACAAATAATATTCTATGGTCATTTCGATGACGTTTCATGACGTCTTTCAGACATTCATTCTTTGTCAACCATATTTAGAAAAGCTATGAATTGATTTAAAGCAGACATTTTATTAGAAACTGTTACTAGATATTTAGAAGTTGTAATTTAACAGTTACAATGACATGACGTTGTTCCGACGTCTGACAAACGTTTGCTGTGTATTTACAATTTATATTTAATTTATTAATTTACTTAAGACAATGTCCTACCACTCTTCAATGGTGCAACGAGGTCATATAAAAGCTATGACGTTCTTACGATGTTTAATTAGATGTAGGTCGTTTATTGGTCCTTATTTGGTTAATATCAGACCGACTTGAGAAAAAGAAAACTTAACAAATGATGATGGGATACGAGAAACATTTGATGAAAGCGAATAAGTATACCAAGCTACTTCAAACAGAAACTGAGACTCAAATGGTAAGCGTAGACCTCATTTCGCGCCTTGCGACAGACTGCGAGTTCGCACCCCCGACACATCCCCACGAAATCATCCACATTATCTACTTTATTCATAAAGTACTCCCGCAGAATTACATCTCTCCTCCCAGACGAGTCAAAACGGTCCTGAAATCCCGAGCGATCCTTTACATATTGAACACGGTCGCGATCCTGATGTTACCGCTATCCCACCACGAAAACTAATTTAAATTAAATCCTAGTGAATTACCCGGAACCGGCACCCCAGTCGGTAGAGAGCGGCACGATAGCCTCCCGGAGTTCGCCAAAGGCGATAACGAAGATTGAGGATGCCGCTCGGTAGAAACAGCGGGCGAAACGGGTGACAATTTAAATGAAATCCCCGCAATTGCCATGGAAACAGAACGGCTTGCCTCCTGGTGGTGATGCTGGGGGACGGTGCCGAGCGTAGAGGGTTAAGGTAAAGGCCAATTAGTGTGGCGAAATAGATAGCGGACTCTTTAGAGAACATATACGTAGGCTTTGGAATCTTATATAATGAACAGAAAGTAGAGAAAAGTATACATTATTACAGAAATTGTTGACAATGACCCTCATTACTTAATATGCATGCTTCAGTTCTTCTTTGCATGGAATTGCGCACTCGTTCAAATATTCTCGGAGTATGTCGTATTCTATCGCATGCTGCAACTATTCTTTTTATTAATTCCTCTTCAGTGTTAATGGGACTTGTGTACACGAGCGTCTTAAGGCCCCACAAAAGAAATCTAAACTATTGAGGTCGAGGGACCTTGGTCATTCATGAGGCCCACCGCACCCAATCCAATGATTTGGATAAAATGTTTGTAAATAACTGCGTACTGTTATACTGAAATGTGCTGGTGCACCATGGTGCATGTACGACATTTGATTTCTTGTTCCTAAAGGAACATCCTCAAGCAAGAAAGGCAACTGTTGTTAAAGGAAATTCAGGTGAGATTGTCCGTCAAGTCGTCCCGGCAGGAAGAATAAAATAATCACCAATAATACCTCAATTTGATGGAAATATCTAAAGCGGTTTCAAAAATATTAATTATTTTCCTTTTTTTTCTCTAAAATTTTACCACCCCGTATTTTTGTAATGGAACATTTTTCGACCATAGTTTATAAAGCAAACTATCATTAATTTTCGATGTAGAATCGCCCCCTTAAATATTCGCATAACATTTAGGATCACCCTGTATATTTCTTAGAATAAAATGCCTGGTTAAGGAAACCCTGTACATATATATATGTGATTAACCGCGCCGCCATAGACCGTATCGCACGGAGGTAATTAAGTCCAGCGCGAGAATCGCTCGATCTATATGATAAACACTGTAATAACCGTCGTATAAGTAGTTGCAGATTGGTCCAATAGCGGACGTACGCTAACTAACAAGCATGTTAAGACCATCTACGGTCGTTACGGAATTACAAATTGTCGCGCTAACTTTCACAGGACGATACAGACGACGTAACAAGAGTAGATGTTTTGAAAACAAAAGGTGGTCTGGAAAACGTCAAAATAAGCAAATTGTATTAAGCAACCTTTGAAAGAAATAAATATACTTCAAAGAAGTAGAAAGTGTGACATTGCTGATACTGGAAACAAACCCATATACGACAATTCTACAAAAATTACTCAACATTACTTCCAGCATGCTTCTAAACGACGAGGAAAATTATCTCGTTTGCTTGTGTAGGTATTACAAAAACAAAAAACAATAGACACATGATCGTATAATTTTGCCATATTCATTGAATGTTCGTGTTGAAATCGTATGATCTTCCGCCGTCGAAAGCTACACCAATACGTTATCGCAACTTTTGAATGGTAGTCACATACTTTTGACGTCGCTCCATAAATAAAAATCATTCGCATTTAAATCAGGCGAATGAGGTGGTCATAGTATGGGCGCGTTGCGTTATATCCACTACCAATCCATTTTTCCGGGAATGAGCGATTAAAAAGATTCTACGCTTGGTTGGAACGCATCACGTATACAGGGTACAGTGAACTAGTTTGCAGTGCCGTGCGGAAGAGTATTTTTAAATCATTTTTGAACTGCTCTTTTTGATTTTATTTTTATAAAATTGTATTTGTAAAAGTACCCAGTGCATTCAAAAATTTTTTTAAAATAGGTTCTGTATTTGCAAGGTAGCTATGGTTAAAGCAAAAGCCACAGAGCGCGCCACTGCCGCATCTAAAGGAATCCTTCTAGTGGGATCGGCGCTATATCGGCTCCTTATAGAATTAGAAGATGAGTAACGGCCGGAGGTTTTTTAAAATTGCATTAGACTGTGCCTCACGTCCCAGCAGTTATTCCTCGTTTAGGGCATCCAGCGCTGGCCCTGATAACGCTGATTTACTCCGCCGACATATATATAGATAATGTAATGGAAAAATATGGCGGCGACGTGGAAATTTTCGGGACGGGCCCGAGGAGTTTTATTATTCATAAATTTCTGCGGGGCGGATTCTAATTGGGGGGTGGGGGATGCAGATGCAGTGTGCCGGAAATTTTCCGCCCGAGCGTCTTGAGAATTAAATGGCGCGGTGGATTGTTCCGAAAAAGGGTTAATTTTTCAGTAACTAGGTTAATTGGGTCGGGACTGGGACAGCTTGAAGTCGCCAAGTCTTCTCATTCGTAATTGATTACAGTTGCATTATATGTTTGGCAACAGGTAAGGACAGGACGGCCAACTCGATGTCCAGATTTGACCGTTATGGATTCCTAATTAGGATATTTCATTATTTCAAATAACAAAACGCCTTTTTCAAATAGATTCCCACCTAGCTGCGAAAGTTTTTTTCGTTGTCGAACATAATTTGTAATTTTTTCGAGAAACCGTAACTATTATAAACGTTTACAATTTATTTTGCGCTACACGTAAATTGAGGTTTAAGGTTGACAGTTTTTCGAGTAAAATTGCCCGATATTAATACAAACATCGAGTGCAATTCGGCAGGACAATTTAATGAATAATAAATTTAGAAACATATCAATGCAAACTTTATTAACGAAATACTAAAAATAAATACAATACATTGTTATTTGAGGGTCCAATTTAAACACCAAGTTATTGAAATTCATACGAAGAATACTGATGATGCTACGGGTGCCACAGCTAATCGTTTCTGTAGTAGATGTTGAAGTTTGTCTTTTTCTAAACGAATCGATTGAATAATGCTTGAATGATACTCTTTGTCAACTTGTAAGTATGGTTTTATTGATGATGAATTAGTGTGTCCTGTTATTTTTATTAGAGTTTGTTATTCAATTCCGCTTTTAATTAATTCGCTAACTACTGCCGCTAGGCTTAAGTGATTTGTAACTTTGACACGTTTGAAATCTATACCAATGCGTTGTGCCGAGTATTTAGCCCATTTGGAAACTTCATTAATAACAATTAGCACATTTTTATACCAACCTTTAGACCAGTTCTTCTTCCAAAAGCGATTTGATGTAAGAAATACTCCGTCCAATGTTATAGAAGTGCCTCGTTTTTCCATCAACAGTTTAAATAAGTGTACTGGGCAAATATCTTTCTCTAAAATATTAGGGGTAAACCATTTGCTGCCACGTAATGTATTCTCATCTTCTTGTCTCGTTTTCGAACATAGAGGATTATACTCGATTCGTCCAGTTTCTTTTCCACACCAAAATGTGATATAATTTATTTTGAAGTCCTTCCTGTTCATGTTCGTCATATAATCTGGCCATTGCAAATATTTCACATTTATTAAGAGCGGATGCATTGGATTTTATCGTTTCGGGTTGTGCTTGTAGAATTTTACGTTTAGCATTACGTGCAGCTCGTGATGAATAAAACTGTACGTCGGTAAAAGGGTTAAATACAATATTGAATTTTTTATAGTATATACTTTGTAGTGGTGGTGTTCCAAATTGTTTTAACTACCGCTTCTTTGTAGTCTTTTCCGTCACACTTTGGCATATTAAAAGCCCAATTTTGCAATATTACATTCAATTTCTCGATGGAAGTAAATATCTGGCTCAAATTTACATCCTTTCGCTTTGCAAAAAGTAGAAAATTGTCGCCAGAGTGATGATTGAGTCGCAACTGTATTAGCAGGCACGCAGGTATTAACAATTTGACTAATTTCGCTGTTCTTACTCACAGAATCGACTTATTGTTAGTGTTGAATAATTCAATAAGTTGACAAAAACGTCAAACTATTTATTTTAGCAACGGACACCGCAATAATTGACTGAAAAATGAATAAGTGAAAAAACCACTAGTGCATTTGTTGCAGTAAAAGATGCAGGTAGATTTTACGGCTGTCAAAGTGACAATTACACTATGGCATGTGGGATTTTCTATATATAAATTGAATTGTAATTTTAATTAAAAAAAAACGTGAGTAAGAAAAGAAGAGTGTTTTGGTATCTATATAAACTGTTTTGTATTATTAGGTTTGTTTTTGCTGCAGATGAAAACGGTTTGAAACTGTCACAAATATTCGACCAGTTAAGTTGAGAACGCATTACTATAGAATTTAACGCATTAAATAGTTGGACGGACATTTCTGATAGTTTCAAACCGTTTCCCACTGCTGCAAAAACAAAAATATTACAGATTCAAACGTAAAAACTGCTCGATGCGGATTCAACCAATAAATTCGTGGAGAATTTCAAATTCAGCACAAATATACGTCGGGTCCATCGGATGTATCGCAGCAGCGCCCGGAGCGGGTTAGTTATGTTGGTCACATTGGGGCCGTTGGGATTTCTGAACTCTGACAGTATTTTATATCATACGGCGGACCAATAGTTTACGGCAAATTTATATATCTATTTCGATGATCTATCGCCTAGCACGCCCCGCGAGAATTATCTCCATTACTCGGCCGGATTTATGGGGGCGCGCGCGGCCAAAACTGCAAAAAATTTTATTTATTAACCGGGCCGGCGCGAAATTAACATCGCTCCGGAAATGCGTTTAAATTGTAATCGCCCTCTGTCACAATAAAACGGTCGCCATTAGCTTTTTTGCGGCGTGAATTATCGCATCTGCGTGGAACGGGCGCAGGAACGACGGACACGGAGACGAAAGATTGAAAAAATATGATATTTAACGCGCCTCTCTTTGGTGTTTCTAAGAATTGTTTGTAGAGAGCGATCACGTAAAAATTGACCCCCCTCCCTCCTTTTTCTCCGTTATTATTCGATATACGAAAATAATTGCAAGAGTTAAAGTTGCAGGAATTTTTAAATAATTTTTAATATACAGGATGTATATACCTGCGTATTTTTGACGGCAAAATATGACGATTTAACCCTACTTACTTATACAGTGCGGTCATAAAGTAACGTATAAATTTGTTGTTACCTAAATAGATAATTTTATTAAAAATTCCCAAAACAGGTGGATTTTTCATTTAAATTTACTTTTTTTTAAATAATAATTTAATATGCAGCGTGATCTACATTCGAGTAATAACGTCATCACCATTTTCTTCCCCACTTTCGGATTACTGAGCTGGTTCCAAAAATGTATCAGAAATTACTTCAAATTGGTACAGGGTGGGCAACAATACTGAAATTACAAGTAATTTACATTATGTATTGTTATTTCAACTAAGTACTTTGATAAACTATTAAAAAACACCCCAAACACGTTTATTAGTGATCTTATGTCTCAGCCATGAATTGGCGGAAGACGACGTTGACCGAAGAACTGAATGATGCACCAAAATAATGGAAATAACAATTTCATTGCTAACGTTTTATTTGAACCGGCATGTTAATCGGCAAAACACTTGTTATTGGTCTTTTGCTTCCCAAAAATGAAATTCTCATAGAAACTTCTTAGATCAGATATACAGGGTGCTCATAAATTAAGAAAACAAGAAAATACTCAAGAGAAAAGTACCATTATTTATTATTGTACAGAACATTTTTATGAAACAAATCTGTGTATAACTTTAAATAGAGTCCCAATACAAATTTTAAAATCAAAATTTAAATTTTCTCTACCTCTACCTCTACCTCCCACCTCAACACATTTTTCCGCTAACTTAATAAATTGTTCGTGCGGCTCATTCAGTTCATGTATTCGTTGGCGTATGTGCTCTTTTAATACTTCCCTGTCATGTGGCAAACCATTTGATTATTGTTTTGTTTTAGGGCACCTTGGAGAAAAAAGGCAAGGGGTGTAAGGTTAGGATTGGGCCAAATGTTCCCGTGAGCAGGATAGCCGTCCTGCTGCCAAAACATTTTGGAAACATTTGATTTATCATTTTTAAATACTTGAGAGCCAGAAGTACGCAATAACCTGTTTTGGCAACAGGACTGCTGCCCTGCTCATTTTACAGCCTTGCTCAGACAATGGTAAAAGGTGGATTGGAAGATTTGGCCCATTATCCTGCTAGACCACCTGACCTTAGACCCTTTGACTTTTTTCCTAGAACAAAAGGTTTATTCAAATGATCTGCCACATGATATAAAAAAGCGCATAAAAGAAGAAATAAACTATTCGTAGTGTGTAGAGTAAAAGTCAAAATTGAAATTTTGATTTTAAAATTTGTATTAGGACTCTATATCGGGTTATAAACAGATTTATTTTATAAAAATGTTGCGTAAAATAATAAATAATGATATTTCTCTCTTGAGTATTTTCATGTTTTTTTAATTTATGAGCACCCTGTATATCTGATCTAAGACATTTCTATAATAGTCAAATTTTTTCGAAAAGCAGAACTTTTTATAAAGAGTGACATTTTTTGATAAAGTCAAAAACAAAAGACTTTCTCCTCTTGGCAACTCCATCCGTGGACACACTGTACATATGTTTAAAAAAATATTTACAACATTTATTCTACATCGTTTTTCGAATAATAATAAAAAAGGGAGAGAGGGGACAATTTTCGTGTGATCACCCTAATCAATTGAACGTCGTCTACAATCTTACAATCTAATTTCTTTATTTAAGAATTCCTTCACCCCTTTTCCAAGAAAAATAATTGCTGCAATTAATATTCCAATAAAAAGACTTGCAATGTACGAAAACATCGTTGCCAATTTAATGTTTTTCGTCCGTGTAAAGCGAACAGATAAAAATACGACGCACAGAACAACAAAATTAACGCCCTACACGAAACGACCAGGAGATTATTAATAATTCGAGAATTTTTACACGAATCTAATTAATTCCTGTACCCGAAAATCCCCTCGAAGGCGCCGCGTCGGAATCTAAAAACCGTGTCGCGCGTCATCCCTAACAAAAATGCTTTTAGTGCGCCATTCATTAACGGCCTGTCGTCATTTGCACCCCTAATTAATATAATTTATGGCCGTTCTGCCTTACCATTTTTCGATTCGAATTAATGCCGTCATTTTTTAGTCCGAATTAAAACGGATTATTTTGTTTCCGAGGCCGACTTGTAGCCGTAATTCATATTAGAGTGCATTTTGCAGCGCGCGACTGCAAAAGTGCATTTTGTTATATATATGCGCGCATTTGTCCGCGTTCCGGGCGATGAGGGATGAGGGATTGCACGGAGTAATGAGAAAAAATGGACAATTACAGCCGTGTTTTGCCTTGTTTATATATTATATTAATGTTAAATGATTAACAGCGGATATCGCTCCGGTCTAATGGGAACATATCACTGCGTTTCGTTTAAAATGTTTGCGGTTAAAATCGGCCTTTATTTTATGTAAAGCTTTTTATTGTTTTTTTCGCAAATAAAGTAAAAAAGACTACCAGTAGTCACTCTAAACTTCACAAAATTGTACATTATTGACTTTATAATGTATATGTAATGTCCGGAAACACCGCGCAGAAAATGTAGAAAGTGATACTACTCGAAAAGGAAGTGGAAGTAGAAGAAACTACAAAAAAGGAAATATACATAATTACAGAAGGTTTAAAGAATAACTAAAGTCAAGGGAAAAGTGGAATAACGGCAAAGAACATTAAGTACACAGGAAAGGATTTAAGACAAAGAATATATGAAATGATGCGAAAGATTTAGAGAAAAGAATGTATGCCTGAATATTGGAGAGACGCTATGATTATACCAATTTAAAAAAAGGGAGATGCAGAAGCTATATATAGGTGTATATCATTGCTAGATACAGGGTATATAATCATAGCATAAAACAGATAATAGAACCTATAGCAGAACTACAGATAGGGGAGTATGAAGCAGGTTTTAGAAAGGGGAAGTCAGCAACGGACCAAATCTTCATGGTAAAGAAAATCCTGACTACATGCTATGAATATGGGATCAAAACAATGGTCTTATTTGTGGACTTCAGGAAAGCATATGATTTGGTCAAAATTAATAAACTAAGTAACAGACAAGGAGACCCACTCTTAATACTTCTTTTTAATTGGGATCGGTCAGTGGTCGCGCGGTTTAAGGCGTCAGTACTTGAATCGAGATGACTGGATCGCTGTGGGTTCGACCCCTGTAGCCGGTAGACCGTATGTAATCTATATTCGTGGAGAGATTGGCACCCTCTCTGCGGGTATGGTAGGGTGGAAGAATGTTGACTTGGGTCAATGTGAGAGATTGATACCGGTTGGCATTTAACTACCCCCCTAATTAATGAGGTTTCCCTCATTCCTGCACTGAATGGTGGTTAGGGCCTACCAACGTAAGTCGTTCCTGGGCGCAAATGCGGCCTGCTTAATAATAATATGCCGCCCCCTCTCCCGCACAAGTCTTCGACTTCTGGGCTAATACTCGTGATTAGAATTAGGGGTAGAGATATTATTAATTTAGTACTAGAAAAGGTCCTAAGAGATAGTCAGTTGAACAGAGAAGAACACATATTGTTTAAAAGTCACCAAACAGTAAGTTATGCAGATGACGTGGGCATTATTGCTAGAGATAGTAGCGAATTAGAAGAAGTAACGAGAAAACTTGTGGAGGAAGCTCGTAAAGTGGGATTGCAGATAAATCAAGAGAAAGTAAGCTTTTGAGAATAGGAGAACAAAAGATACCAATTTCAAATTGAGAACACAGTATGGAGAGATGGAGTTGGAAGAAGTTCAAGAATATGTCTATTTGGGGGCGCTAATAACAGCTAACTGTGATGACAAGAAATTAATAGCAGAATAATAAAAGCAAACATAAATTCGACAGCAATCAACCACTTAATGAAATCAAAAAATTTGTCCAGAATAAAATTTAGAACAACAATTTTAAGACCGACGCCGCTGTATGGCAGTGAAACCTGGATTCTCAATAAGAAGTCAAGAGAAAACCTTTTAAGGTGGGAGAGGAAGATCTTAAGAAGAATTCTAGGGGGCAAGAAGACGGAGGAAGGCTATGTAAGGAGAAATAATGAGGAAATATATGCAATGTAGTAGACACCAACGATAAACGAAGTTGCAAAAGCCAGAAGAGTGCAGTGGTTAAGGCATCTACAACGTATGTAAGATGAAAGGACAGTTAAAAAAATTGTAGGGAGTAAACCAAACTACAAGAAAAAAGAGGGAGACCGAGGAAGCAATGGAAAGAGACAGTGGCAATAGATCTAAGGGGAAGAAATTCGAAAAAATAATGAGCCAAGTTCATGTGACATTTTCTCGAAAAGTCAATATTAACGGAACTACCTATATAACCTCAAAGTTAACTTGTTTTTTGGCTATAACATCTTTAATACTGGTTTTTTCAAATTTGGCACAATTGCTATTTTTTTTAGAGACGTAGTTTCAGGTAAAATACTCTTAAAATTGCAGCGTCTTAAAGGGCAGAAAGAGCACGCGCTAAGATATCTACTTTATTAAGTAGTGGAGAAAACCAGCAGTATAATGTGTGTTCGCCAATTGCTTTGAAGGCCTTTTCAAACCTTCTGCTTCGTTCATACAAAGTAAACGTCTCCTCTTGTTAGTAAATTATGAAAGTCAAAAATTTGTGCTGTTCAAATTGACTTAATATTTTTAATTTCTTTGTTCTATAAGAAATTCACTTCAAGAACTCTCAATTCTGGTACCATGCCCATCAAAATGTCAGACATTCTCCAGCACCTTAGCTATGCAACCATCGACACAATTTCATATCTTGTCAGGCTGTAGTAATGAAATGATCGCATCTCATCGCATAACGTGCAGTGTAAACGTACACTTATTCAAAGAGTAGTTCATTTGTCAATATTAACACTTAATAAAAATATTTAAAAAGAGTGTATGAGTTTGTTGGAAATTTTCAATCTACTTCTTAATTAAAGTTAAAAATTCCACCGATGAACTAGAGTCACGTGATTATTGTTCCATTATGGGCACCTCGCAGATCATTTTATGACTATTTAAAGATTCGAGATTTGCTCCGATTCGCTCCTGCGATATACGTTCGAGTCTGTTCAAATCGGTGTAATGCGGGCGTTCCCAAGAGTGCCGTAACCGAGCAAAAAGACCGCACGCTAGATCGCCCCCTGAACGCGTGTGCCAGCTACAGCGTTTTCACCCCCGTTTTACATTACAATTCATACTGAACCGTCGTATCTACATTTAAATGTGATGTTTAAACATGGCTTTTGTCTTGTCGCGACACTTCATTGAATTCCAATTCGGAGAGGATAATAAAATAGGAATTCGGCGAGAGTCTTCGCGAAAGATAATAATACGCCGCGCCCTCCACCACACATATCGCTATCATCGCTTAGCAAACAGCACAAGTCGGAAATAAAATACTATGGAATCATGCATTGTGTTATTCATGACATAATTGACGCACAATTTCAGTACATTTACCTGACAGTTTCTAATATACAGGGTGATTCAAAATTCAAAATAGTTTAGTTCTAGTAGTTTCAACCTTTACATAGCTGGGCTACTATTAACTTTTTTGTGATGCAAGTATTTACATACAAAAAATGGTTTACGTTTATAGCAACTCGCAGATTGTTTTAATTTATGATTCCCGGTAAATGTTTACCGTTTACCTTATCTTCATCTCCTCATTCCCATATTCTCATCCTTATCCTCATTCCCTCCTCATCATCCTCTTCGTCATTTTCATTCTCATTTCCTCCAGATGTATGCTCCATTGATTTCAATAATATTATAGATAATTTGTGGTATCATTCTTATCCTCATCTTCATTCCCATCCTCATCATCCTCCATCATCCCCTAGCTCCTTCAGATTATTATGTATTTATAGGCTCTATTGATTTCAGTAATATTGTAGATAATTCGTGGTATGTTTCTTTACTAATTATTGATAATTTTATTAGATTGAAATTAGATAGTGGAGCTCAAACTAATTTAATAAATAAGAAAACACAAGATTCTTGCTGTCGAGTCTTGTTTTGCAAGACCAAAGCAAGATCGAGAAAAGGCAAGAGGAGATGCCCACACTAGCAACAGTTACAAATTAGTTAAAATTTGCGTATAAAAACAATACTCTTTAAAAAGTTGGAATCTGCGAAAAAATATCAACTTGGAATTAAAAATGGAGGGAACGACGTTCATCATCAAACACGCAGTGGATTTCACGAGGCCATTTTTAGGCCCGGGCGTAACCATTTACGGGCACAATTTAATATTTGGACGATGATTATCTAAAATTGATATTAGAGCTGTGGTATCTAATTAAATACATGCACGAACGAAGTCCGCATCGATGAGTGCCGTAGATAATTATCTATATAATAGCCTGTAATGACTTTATTAACGTGGATCCTATTCAATAACATTGTATTGTATGGCGCAGCGCTGGCCGAAACAATAAACACATGCCCCATTGTGGGACGAGATGCTGTAAACAACCGACGATAAAGGCTATCTGCATGGGTGCCTAGATTACAAACGCGTATCAGTAATAATTCTGTTCGAATATGAAACGTCGGGCGGGGAAGATGAATGGGCCTACAAATTTATTAAGCGCTTGTTTCGTGCATAATGGTGTGCTGGTTTCAAGAAATTGGTGTTTCAGATTTAAAAGCGTACAATTCTCAACTCAATTTTGATTCCAAATGTATTCGTCCTTCATCGATATTCCAAATCGTTGGATTTAAATTTTTAATTATTCTAGTTGGATGTTCCTAAGTAAATTACTTATAATATGATTGTGTAATGCTACCAGTAATAAAACTTCTATAGTTTGCCAATTATTTTCCAAATGGGTTCAAACCGAACTGATTGAATTGGAAATTTTGGTTCACATTATTTTCAACTGAATTTATCAAAAACCCAAAACTATCCGGTAATATAGTGTGCACAGTGATACTCTTCTGGTGACCTTGGTGGCCAATTTTGGAAACCACTTCGGTCAATCCAGTGTTGTGGAAAGCGATTGTTCAAATGATTGATCACAACACGACTAAAATGGACAGGGGTACCATCATGCTGAAAGTACATGTTTTGCCTTAGAACCAATGGAACATCGTCCAGTAGATCTGTCAAATTATTTTCTAAAAATTCTATCTATCTAGCTCCAAGAAGACGACCGTCTAGCAAAACTGGGCCAAGCAAGTGATTATTAATCATACCACAACACACGTTAATGCTGAACCGATGCTGAGAGTTACTTTCGACCGTGGCGTACGGTTTTTCATCTCACTAACGATGTTCATTGTATCAGTTATTTACTCCATCATGAGTGAATTGAGCCTCATCAGTGAACAAAATGTATTTGTAAAGTGTATGGTTTGTGTTTATCCAATTGCAAAAATGCACCCGCAAATCATTATTACCGTCCAGATTCTGGACGCGCTGAATATGGAAATGTTTTAAACCATTTTTGTGAATGACTTCCCATGCCGTAGTTTGATTAATTTGGAGACGGTTTGCAATGCGCCAGGTACTTACATCCGAGCTATGTTCTACCATATTTAGAATTTCTTCTAGACCAGAACCAGCTTGTCCCTCAAATGTAATTATCACACTGGGAAACATTCCAGCTTCACGTGCATTGTTGAATACTGTTTGGAATACTATCTGGCACTCTTCTGTTCGGGAAGCGACGTCAATATTCAGCAACTGCACGATTAACTTTACCGTTGTAATACCCATAAATAAAAATATCAGCATATTCTCGATGACTAAATGTGGCAGGCATTAGGAAATTATGTGTGTGCACAATACCGACTAAACAAACGCACATGTAAAAATAACAGTTATAAAATAAACGCTTAAATTACAAAACTACCGAAGTACGGCATTCACTAAAATTCAATCAAGTTCCATGAATTTTCAATAATATTCTTAATGTATTCAAATTGAATTTATTGAATTAGAAATTCAATGGCTCCTGTTATTTTCAATTGAATTTACAGAATGACATCATGGGGGATCTGACAATAACCGAAACAAGTTCCAATAGGATTCTAAAAGTTCCAAATGGATTCTGGTAGGAGTCAAGCAGATTTCTATTTCTAATGATTGTCCAATAAAATTCAATTCAATACAGGACGTTTGAACGAGTGATACTGAAAAGCGCCATTTAACTCGAAAATGCTAAGAGATCTGGTTTTCGCCACTGTCATTTTCTCGAACAAAGAGAACAGCACTATGAAAGAACCACCAGTAACTCCATCAAAAAGATACCAATTAGAACCACCCTATACACCCTCCCATTAGAAGATCAATCCACTTGAGACTTCAATTAGCTTAGAGATGGTATAAAGAAAAAGGAAATGTTGTTGCTCTGGGAGATCTTTTTAATATAGACCTCGGAAGCCCATCGTTCTCGCAATACCGATTCAATTGATGATGAGATGGCAGTGCATGAAATACTGCCACGTGTTCCTGTTTCCAACTTTTACAAAGAGGTGTTTCACACTTCCTCATATAATAAAGGTATTTCCTTCGTATGTAGGTACTTTTTACTTATTCTTTGCTTTATTCAATTTCCAATAACTATATAGGACTGAGAACCATAAGTAGCATTTTTTTGTAGAAAACTCTCCACATATTATGTGCTACACCTCTATGTCAGCCGCTACCATATTTCCAGCCGCCAAATTAATTTCACGCACCGGTTGCCTTTCTCTGACGAACGACCCGAAAAAAAAATGAGTTTAATAACTGACATCGACCGTCTATTTACGTAACCATGCAAATATATAATTTCGAGGGCAATAATACACGCCCACAGTTCAATTTGAGGACTCTAACGAAATTATAACGAAACACGGTCCCCGACTGGCCCCAACGACGACAATAATGTGGCCGTTTAGGCATGCTGCGGGGCACCAACTTGTAATTTATTTACCGTGTAATTTTCTCAACCGATCATCGCAGTTGAGGCCTGCTAATAACTTAATAGAGTCGTTAGATGGGACGTCGAGCGTGCGGAGAAACCGATATCCGCGTCTAGCTCCTATAATAATACTTATATGCATGATACGGTCCACAGCATAATAATATGCTTTCCCCTCCTCCACACAAGTGTTTGACTTCTGAGCTGATTCTTCCAATGGACTTTTTTAGTAGTGATGTCGCATATGCCTAATAATAGGCAACCCCATGGTACGCATTGTCATGAAGAATTTCTCAAATTTGAAAGAGAAAAATCACAAACGCTTGTAATGAGTTAAACGGCAAAATATTAATAAACGCAGTCCACAAAGGCGTCAGGCGAATATTGGATATGATTGTGTTTTGAAATGGGAGGGTCATATAGAGAATAGATTTGTAATATGTAGGTATGTAGTCTTTGTCTCATTTTCAAAGTTTAGTTATTGTTATCATCACCTTTTGTTTTAACTGTATTAATAGTAGAGTTTAAACGCAAAGATATTCCTTCTAGAAAAGATTTTCGTTTGCACTTTATTGCTAAAATGTAAAACCTATTTTATATCATTCCTTATGCCTTTAGAAAGCAAAATCGCCTGGTCGTCAAAAAATCGTGGTGTGCAGGGGGTAGTTAGGGGTGGTTTTCCAAAAAATTGGAAAACATTTTTTTGCTTAATTTAGATCTACACAACATGTTTAATCATTTCTGAAAGTTTTGTCTTAAAATTCCAAGAGGAACTATTTTATTTTTAATTTTAAATTATCCGTGCAACACGCTCTTATATGGAGTTCCTTAATATAAAACGGCTCGCGCTGAAACATCGAAATTGCAATATCATTTACACCAAGATAAGTCAAGAATGGTATTTCTAATCAAAAAAACACCTTCTACGAACGTTGTAGACTAAAGATCAAGGATAAAAATGCTTTTTTATTTTTGAAAATCCGATAAATAGTTTCGTCAAAAAACTGTAAAATGTCAAAGCATGTAGTTACCACCGCGTTCTAACGCGGAGATGCGAGGATGGTTGAAATTCGCTTGGCCCGCCGTTTATCTGCATGATAATGCCGTCCTTATGCATGTTCAAGACTAGACGGTCGCTTTTCGTTTAAAACAGTGAAATATACACTATTATAGCGAGCGTTATGGTAATTTAAGACACTATAACAAAATAGTGTTTTTAGTGTACCTATGTATTTGAGCAGTTATTTGTAGATATCTTTTCAAATTTATTTAAATAAATTAATAGCAGTTAAATATTAATAAACAGTCATAACTAATATTATTTCAAAAAATTATTTCCTTAATTATAGTTACCAATTACAGCATTTAATTATGTTAAAATTTGCGTTAAAATAGTCCGAGGGTGCTTGTGGAGTCGATGTTCCGTGGTAAATTCTTCTATTTCTGTAAATAAACAAATAATAATTGGTAAATAAGAATATTCTTACAAAATTATTTTACAGCATTTAGTCAGACTCGGAATTTTCTTTACTATCAGATAACATATTCTGGGAAGCATTTGTGATTTTTAAGTCTTTCTTTACTTTATTTGCACATGTCTGCATGACCCAATGCAACAAATTTGTTTTTTCTTGCAGGAACATTGTGGCCCGTTGCAATCTATAAAATTGTTTCTTAAATTAATAATATACATACCTATAATAATAATTTCTATACCTTGTTTACAACTGCAAGTATTTAAAGCAGGGGTGTTCTCGGGTAATATTGATACTGCAGTTAAAAATTGGCACAGGTTTTCCGTTAACAATTTTCTACCCACAATCTGCCACATCTGGCAAGGATGGTCTGGGTACTGGTTAGCCATATTTTAGTTTGGTAGTATACACGAAAACAATGCTGTATTAAGCTAAAACCCCTCCAAGGTCGTTTAAGCAATGAATATTTTCGTTGTTTGTATAGAATCGCATTACAAACTTTACCATTTTATTAAAATCTTCTAAATTGTCACTTATGCCAACATTACTAAGTAAATAGTGATGTGAGAAAAAGACTTTCCAGCATGATTTGTTGGCCATTCCCACAAACTGACTGGTTGTATCACAACCTGTGAATGCATGAAACGCTGGTAGGCATTTTGTCATTGAACTGTTCATTTTCAATTCATGGATTGCTAAAAATTTTTCGGTTTATTTGGGTCCAACCTTCATCCAAATTTTCGGCGTAAGTATATCTTTGAAATGGGTCAATAGTAACAAAACATTTGTATCTTTACAATTACTTACTTACTATTTACTTAGTAATGTTGGCATAAGTGACAATTTAGAAGAAGATTTTAATAAAATGGTAGTTTGTAATGCGATTCTATACAAACAACGAAAATATTCATTGCATAAAAACCTTAGAGGGTTTTAGCTTCCTCAAACGGATTAGCAAATTACCTCCAAGTTTAGATAGCTTAAAACAGCATTGCCTTTGTGTATACTACCACACTAAAATATGGCTAAACAGACCATCCTTGCCAAATGTAACAGATTGTGGGAGAAAATTTTTGACGAAAAACCTGTGCCAATTTTAACTAGGGATGCACGATTCTGTAAAAAAGATCGATTTTCTGGATCGATTCAGATCGGATCGCTTAGGATCGATTCTTAAAAAATCGTAATGCAAAAGATCAGTTTCCGATAGTTCCAAACAATTCTACTACTCTATTTTCAAGGCTGCTGAACATAAATCTAAAATTAGTTTCGTGCGAAAAGTTGTTCAAAATTGTAGCCTCATCGTCATGAAATGAGGATGGTACAGGCGTTATATTGCAACTTCAACCTAATGTAATATATACATATAGGTAGAGGTTACAATTTTTTTTCGAAAACTAGACTCGAGCACACAGAACTAATTTTAGATTCGTGTTCAGCACCCTCGAAAATAGGGATTTTTTAATTAAGATTGGAGAGTTTGCACTATAACAAATATTTAACTGATCTCAATGGAAAATAATCTATTCACCAAATAATCGTTGTTCAGAAAATCGATTCAAAATATCGAAAATCGCATTTGAAAAGATCGATTATTTATAAAATCGATTTAAATCGGACATCCCTAATTTTAACTACAGTATCAATATTACCCGAGAACACCCGTGCTTTAAATACTTGCAGTTGTAAAAAAAGGTATAGAAGTTATTATTATAAGTATGTATATTATTAATTTAGGAAAACATTTTTATAGATTGCAACGGGCCACAATGTTCATGCAAGACAAAACGAATTTGTTGCATTGGGTCCTGCAAATGTATGGTTCAAATTACATGTGCAAATAAAGTAAGGAAAGACTTAAAAATCACAAATGCGTCCCAGAATATGTTATCTGATATTGAAAAAAATTCCGAGTCTGACTAAATGCTGCAAAATAATTTTGTAAGAATATTCTTATTTACCATTTATTATTTGTTTATTTACAGAAATAACAGATTTTACCACGGAACATCCACTCCACAAGCACCCTTGCAAATTTTAACATAATTAAATGCTGTACATTGGTAACTATAATTAATAAAATGATTTTTTGAAATAATATTTGTTATGATTGTTTATTAATATTTAACTGTTTTTAATTTATTTAATTACATTTGAAACGATATTAACAAATACCTACTCAAATACATAGGTTGTACACTAAAAACCACTATATTCTAATAATGTGTCTTATATTACCATAACGCTCGCTATAATATCACTGTATCTTTTACTGTTTTAAACGAAAAGCGACCGTCTAGGCTCCAAAATACATAAGGACGGCTTTGTCATGCAGATAAACGGCGTGCCAAGCGAATTTCAACCATCCTCGCATCTCCGCGTTAGAACGCGGTGGTAACTACATGCTTTGACATTTTACAGTTTTTTGACGAAACTATTTATCGGATTTTCAAAAATAAAAAAGCATTTTAATCCTTGATCTTTAGTCTACAACGTTCGTAGAAGGTGTTTTTTGATTAGAATTAGCATTCTTGACTTATCTTGGTGTAAATGATATTGCAATTTCGATGTTTCAGCGCGAGCCGTTTTATATTAAGGAACTCCATATAAGAGCGTGTTGCACGGATAATTTAAAATTAAAAATAAAATAGTTCCTCTTGGAATTTTAAGACAAAACATTCAGAAATGATTAAACATGTTTTGTATATCTAAATTAAAAAAAATTTTTACAATTTTTGGAAAACCACCCTAACTACCCCTGCACACCACGATTTTTGACGACCAGGCGATTTTGCTTTCTAAAGGCATAAGGAATAATATAAAATAGGTTTTACATTTTAGCAATAAAGTGCAAACGGAATGACACGATAGAATCATTTTTAAACTCTACTATAAAGAATTATCGAGTTTACTCGTTTTATATCTATAAAATTTATACAGGGTGCCCGGAAAGTCCGTCAGGAAACTCCGTGGCGTGATTCTACGGGTTAAAATAATAGCAGTTTGTAAGGATTTTTTTCGAATTGTCAATTGTTTGCAAGTTACAGTTTGTCAAAGTTCAATTTTTTAAATTTTCTTTCTAAATAATTTAGTTAATTCAAATTCGATTAATCTCTCCTTTGGTACACCCACTATGGCGGCGTATAATGAAACTCTTCTCTCAATGTTCCAATAGAGCTTGATGTACTTAGTGGGTGTACCAAAGGAGAGATTAATCGAATTTGAATTAATTAAGTTATTTAGAAAGAAAAATTTAAAAAATTGAACTTTGACAAACTGTAACTTGCAAACAATTGAGAATTCGAAAAAAAATCCTTACAAACTGCTATTATTTTAACCCGTAGAATCACGCCACGGAGTTTCCTGACGGACTTTCCGGACACCCTGTATATTTGATTTTATGGAACAATGTTGATTGTTGTAATACGTAACTAATAAAATAAAATAACATCTATTGTTACTAAACATTAGCAGCAATAGAATATCATTCAAGAAAAGTTTGGTTTCTGTGTTTACCAGTGTTTACTTTCCTAATTTCTCTCACTATATACACTATGTATACTGAAAATAAGTTAAACCACAACAAAAATTCGTAAACACTATGTTTTGGTGTTTTTACGGTACTGATAATTATTTTTGGGATTTCATACCCCCATATTTCGGCTGACTTTGAGATTTCGAAAAACTTACTGAAAGAATTTGCTTGGTTCTTTGTGGCCTGTGTCGTGTTAAAAGAAAAATCCCTACATAAGACTCACTCTATGTTAATTTCACATGAACTGATGTATCGAACCCTATCCAACGTAGTCCACTAGTTATAATAAATATTTTTAAACGAAAACTTAAACGGCATACGGATATAAAGCTGCCATACAGGAAAAGGTGTGTTTATTGCCTAAAAACTATGACCAAAAAGTAATTGGATGTAGGAAACAGACCATGAAAACGCCAATAACAATAATTATAACATAATAAAAGCCGAAATTGGGTTCTGTTATCTGCCACAGGGAAGTAGCTGGTTTATAGTATGTATTAGGTACAGTTAAAGTGTATCTTCGGTATTAGATGAGTCAATAAACAATCATAATTATACAGGGTGTTTTCAAAAGAAGTAGGACAAATGATACCGGTGTATCTACAGCTAAAAAGAAAACGCTTTGCATAAAAATGATCTTAGTAAAATGTTCACTCCTTAGATGATAGAGCCCTTAAATGTTTCAGCAACTGCAATCTTGAAACCAAAAAAGATATAATAGTCAAATTTTACACAAATTTTCCACTAATGCATGCGCAACTTCTCAACAATTTTTCGAAAATTTCTGCCTCTTGAAAGAGGTTGAAATGAACATTTCCTAACACAATTTTTCTACAATTTATTTGTTAGAGTAAAATTGAATATTAAAAAATATGTATCAGATAGCCTTGTTTATTGTAAAATTATATGCTCTCTTATGGTAATTTCTGTCATTACATGTTTTGCTACTTAAAAATTATATTTTTACGATATTTATAAGAACTATATATACTGACTTTAGTAATCAAGGATATGTTGACATTGTACAAGTATTTTTTTAATGTCGATAAAATTATGCTGCAGCAAGAAAAAAGGTCACAAAAGATCTAATAATAGAATTAGCATGACAGCAGCCGACTAAAATATATCTTAGTTACAATCGTGTGAGTTTTAATGTGAATGATAATGAATTTTATTAATAAACGGTTAATTGTAACGCAAAAAAGGAAGAGAGGTAAAAGTTTTAGAACTATCTGATACATATTTTTGAATACTAATTTTTTTCAAACAAATAAGTTGTATTAAAAAATAACTTAGGGAATGTTATTGCAACCCCTTCCAAGAAATTTTTGATAAATTATTGAAAAGCTGCACATGAATTAATAGAAAATTTGACCATTACACCTTGAAAATACAGCCGCCATTCCATATTATTTTGGAAACTTTGAAGGGTTGTTCTCTTAAGGAGTGAAGATTTTACTAAGACCAGTTTTATGCAAATAGATTGATCGGTATCATGTGTGCTACTTCTTTGGAAAAATAAAGTATACAGAAACCAAAAATTCAAGATTTCGTCGTTGAAATACAAATGCAACAAACTCGACAAAATGTTTTAAACATTTTGATTACAAAAAATTCTTATTACTTTTACGTTCATGGTCTTTTTTGTATTGAACACTGTTTTCGAAAAGTACAAAGCAAAATATCGTTCTAAGAACTTTCTAAAACACGTACCAATTCGCTAATTGTGTCCAAAAGGCACAATTTGCAACAGTTGCGCCAATACTACCGCAAAAATAACCGGCCCCGACCACCTAAGAAAGAACCATAGTAATTAAACCGTGTACCTAATACCTATAATCATTTTATATTCTAATAGCATCTAATATCCACGCCTTAGGCCGCTACTTGGCTTTAGTAAAAATTACAGAAACGAGAATACTTGCGGTTTCAAACACCGTTTCACGACCAACCACTAAGACATTTGTTCAATAGAGACGTCACAATTACCGAAATTCGGATATCTATAATACGTTCCACCAAAATTGTTGTCTAATGTGTATCTAAAAGGAGCCGTCTGCGTAATTGGCGCGCAGAATTTGAATAATTTTGGGTCATTAGTCTCATTCTGCGAATTAACTTAGAATTGGCGACCATTAGGCAAGCCTTTAATATTCGGCATGTTCTGGCCACAAGACGAATGCCAAATGGGGCAGTATTTATGGCCAACCATTTATTTGTATTAAGTCGAAGGGAAAATACGTATAATTTTTTAGATTCACTGTCAGTTATGGCTATATACCTACACTGAAAAATGTAGTGCAACCGATGGCGTGACAAGGAAAATTTGCGACCGAATCGTGGAAGAGTTGGAGGTCTAGGGCGTCTACGACGTATCGCAACAGTGTGGTTTATCATACACGAGGCACAATTATATCTGTACAGTATTGATTTGAATACAAGTAATTCTACACAATAAATGTGGAAACTTTTCGTTTTCATTTGGATCATTTTCGAACGCACCTTGTATAGAACAAATCAATTGTTTTAAGAGTGTTTTGTTCTTATTAGGTTAGTTTATTGTTAATTATTATTCTAGTTTAATTGTTAATTTAAAATTTAATTTAGTAATACAATTATTCCTATTGCATAGTAAGCATAATAGTAATTTATGGTTTTCACTTAAAACACGCCTAATTTTTTTATTCATACTTTTTTTTATTATACAAAATTATATGCAATAATAAAATTATGCAGTAACAGTCCATTTTTTTCTCTAATGGCGAGTATAACGCTAGCAATGAGTCTAGTGATATTAACATAATCTACTTATATCTGAGTTATATGATATATAATAAATTATATTTGATATTCCGATGAAATTTATTCGAGGAAATCAATGAAGGCGCGTCAAATCGACTTGGACCGCGCCGTCTGTTAGCTGTAATTTAAAATCATCGCATACGAGGTGTAGCCGCCCCCGGGGACGGCGCGGCCCGCCAGATGGGCCACCCCGGTCCCGCGGGGCCCGAAATTAATGAGAATTCTTGTTATTGCCGTCCCGACGACCGGCGGCACATCCCTGTTTTGATTCGGAGATCATCAGTCGAGATTCACGTTATTGGGGCTTAGTCGCGTTATTTCTGCGTACATATTTTAACGCCCGCCACGGGGATTAGGGGTCGTTGTGGGGGTGTTTATGGTCGGGTGACAATGGATTGTGACGCGCAATGCATCTGCAAGGATACGTTGAGCACAAACGGAAACCAGGAAATCCATTTGTTTAATACGGGGTGACCGATACTTAGAATAACGTTTATAGGGACGTAAAAACATCTTGTTTCTTTGGTTTAGTGTTTTATTCGTTTTTTCATACGCGTCAAATTCTCATCTCACGAAAAAAAAAACAGTGTTATCATCATCTTTTATTGTAAAATATACCTCTAAAAAAGGGCATGTGCTATGTGTACAAATCGCCGAGAAATAATAATTTTACGCCAGCAATACTAGTTACCGAGACAGGGCGAAGTGACACAACACACTTCGAGAAGAATACGAGCATTCGCCGCTCCCAAAGACATGATATAATCCTCCTAGGGCACCGGGCGCTGTTCGGATCGTGACCGTAACTCTGGCCGGCTCGGACAGGCGGCGGCTTTAAGCGGATCGGACTCTCGGAGAGCCGCTTGCCCCCTGCGCGGCTCCGCGGGGGTTCACACCTGCCCCCCGGATTATTTAATGTATTCACATTCCGGCGTTAATCATCCCAACACCTCTTTGCCGCGGTGCCGCCCGCCAGTGCGGCCCGGAAGGGGCAAAGGGATAGTTAGAGACATGCAAAGATATTTCACCCGAGTTCCCAAAGTGTGTCCACGATTTGACAAACTGCAATCGTATTTAAGGACGTCGTATTCTTGAAATAGTGTTTTTTTTACAAATACAATTAATTCTAGACATTTAAGGACTAATTAATATAAAGTTTAGCGAATAACAAGAATATAATCTCATTCCATCTGCGAATATTCAGACACCGAAGTAAAACGAATATATAACGGCTGAAAGCAGTCCAACCAACAAATTTTTAGGTACAGAAATCTTTCAAAATACGTATTTTTTAAATTTAGCTGTGTAAATATTGTTATAAACTTACATAGCATAGCAAAATAATGTGTCTTACAAATGCATTTTAAAAGTTATTATATTATTTACAGTGTGGATACCTAAGTGGTCCCAGCAGAATTTCGTCGTACGCCGCTGGCCGGAATGGATGTCTCGGTGATGTCTCTATTAAACGATTTGTAGTGTTGTGCGAGATAGCCGATTATTAACACGATGTGTTGTTAAAGGTGTATTGTGGTCCAATGATTAAATTATTATTATTTAACGCGTGGATTTCCAACTAATAACATGCCAAATCATGGCTGGCTGGGTGAAGTAATACTCTCGGTATCCGACAACACGGACGTCACATTAATTAAATCGTAGGAAATGAATTATCTTCTTGGATATTAACAGTTAATTCGGACTTAAACGATTACCTTAAAAGGACGGGTGCTATCGTTCGGCATTGTTGTCTGTATACGCAAAATTTTCAACTATCGATTATTGTTCTTGCAAAGGAAATTGGATTTCTAGGAGAGAAAAAAAACAAATTAGACGTCTACTAAAGAATAATTAATGGATGTGTCGGATCCTATTGCACTTTGACGCTTTTGTGAAAGAGAAACATACATTTAATTACATGTTGACACAGGAAGCCATTTAAGGTTATAACGTATTGGTTTATTTATATTACGAGTATTTTTAAAAATGGTTTGGGGCTTTATAGAGAGGAATTTTAGAAAAATGTTATTGTGTTATTATTATTATTATTGAAAACGCACTAATAACTTGTAAAAATGCTAATTAGAGGTTATGTTTTATATCCGACAATTCTCTATCTCTTCCTAGGTTCCTTGAGGTACTATGGAGTGTCTCAAGGGTATGTTTTAGGTCCATTACTATTATCTGAGTTGCTTTGTCACTTGAGCAACAGTCAAATCCTTGATAAACAAGATAACAAATGATGTTAAGACTGTATGGTTCCTCTCAAATGTACTATCCTTCGTATTGGAATGCAAAACTATTTTGGAGTCATATTTACTAGCAATCTAAGCTGGTAAGCAAAATTAAATCAATCTGTTATGTTATAAAAAAATATTTTGATTCATCCTCAGCAGAGTTCTTTAGCTTTGGTTGGCTTGGGTTTCAAAATATTTAAAAAAAATACTGCTTCAAGTTACTATATCAGGAAACAAAATCAGTTCATTAGAAATGTGTTATATAAAAAAAATAATACTCGGTAATCTTACAGACTGTCAAACCACACACAGAAAAAGCTGTATGGAAATATACGTTACGTTGCATTTTTAGGAAAGTATTTTAAAAATACAGAAATTTTGCAATGTAGAATAAAAACGATACTATAATAGTACAAAAAAAATCACACCGAAATTACAATTTACTATAAAATCACTTAGGAAATTTACAAATATTTAGTAAATATACCAAAGCCATCATAAAATTGTAAAACTACAAGATTTTGACTGGTAAAATAACGAGTAATAATATACCCCTTATTTTACAAGTAAAATGATAATTATTATCAGAGGGCGGCACTACTCTAGCCTCGATCAATATTAAGACCTCAGAAATACGTCGGATCTAATAAAAATAATCAATACCCATTATCTGTTAAATAGAAACATCACATCTCGCACGTTGATTTGCATTTAAAAGGAAACAATTTATATTTTAATCAACACCTCATCGAGACATAATAGAAACTAGATTGATTAACGAACTGACACATAGATCATTATATTAATAACGACTGGATACACTGCTAGATACAAATCGGCGACAAGTACGCAAAACCTGTACTGAAATCAGTTTCGCTAAGTTGCCCATTGTAATGAACTATTTGACCAGTATAAAACTATTTTAAGCGCCATTATAATACGAGTATAATGCAATAAAATACATATTGTTAATCTTATTCGGGAGATGATTTTTCCAAAATTTGCGACGCGGAGTGTATTTGGGCTGTTGGGCAGGTAGACCCTCATCATCCAGCCTCCGGCCACAACCAATCGTTGTAGAATTAGCACCCTTGTAATTAATACCGAGTTTCGGTTCCAGGAACAAGTCGAAACACGCCTAGATTTCAATCAACGTGTTTTGACGCTGTTATTATATACCTACTTAACAATTTGGGATAGCCATCGAAGCGGCCTGGGTCGTGGACCCAGTTTGCGAATTATTTATCGTTCGCATCGAGCAGGCCCTAGAGAGATTAGACTTTGTTTTGTTCCAAGTAGCATTTTTAGTGAATCGAAAGTAGCAGCGATGACACCGAAAACTTTAAAGTGTATCGTCAAAATCACTACCACCTGTTACGTGGAGGTGACTAAAACTTAAAACTATGCTAACATAAATTGGAGTTATTTTTGCAATATGGTGGCAGATTTAGTGATTATTACGTAATAGCCTCTAAATTGAAATTATGGTACCAGTTTTCGTTGCGTTAATGCTACTTGTGTTAACGCAGAGGAATTGAGAAAAACACTACCCGTTAAATTAACATTCAGTTATTTTCATTGAAACATCTAATTTAATATTTTTCACCTTTGCGGATTTTAATGCTAAAAATCCGTCAGTACGGATGATAACCACTAGGCGGATTAGGCGAACGACTACGCACAAATGGCATATTCCACGGAACAATAGGCGTAAAGGAAATTAGTAAACAGCACACTGTAAGCTTAAACTGGCACGTTACACGCAATATATATAATTACCATAATGACTTCCACAAAAGGCTCAGCTACGTCTCTCCATTACCGACACTTCTCGTTATTACATTATTAATTTAATTGAATTTTCGTGTTGGACAAATGAATCGTCTCTCGCCGTTTAACGAAGTGTCCACATAAATCTCCCGGTAATGGCGGAGAGCGGTCCCAGATAAAGACGCCAAGACTGTAACGTGTTATTATATTCATATTATTACGGAACCAACAAGAAAAAGGCGAAGGAGCAGATGCAGAGCAGGACTCGGTTAAATACGGAGGTCTTTAATACATCACGGAGCATCACCAAACTTAATAATACTAATGTATACCTGAAGTCAAAGAAATAGTGCACGTATTTCATTACTATGCGGATTTTAATAAAGCCTTAGTCGAATTCTAGTAAAGTCTGCAAAGCGGATTTTAAATATTCGACTTCGAATTATTTAGTTTGTTCTTCTATCAGAAAAATCGTGTTTTACTCAATATTACTAAACACAGTCAACTGGTACATATTCATAATTATTACTATCCATCCACAATTATTACTACCCGTCCCCAATTGCTACTATTCAACTACAACTACTACTATAAATCCACAATAATTACTACTATCCACAACCAACTACTTCTATTCATCCACAACTACTACTATCCATCTATAATTAAAATCTGCAATGCGGATTTTAAATATTCGGCATTATTCAGTTTGTTCTTCTAACCATCAGAAAATTCGTGTTTTATTCGATATTACTACATACAGTTAACTGCTACGCATTTATAATTACTACTACCTATCCATCCACAATTAATTGTTACTACCCATCCAGAATTATTGTTACTACTTATCCCCAGGTTATTACTACCCGTCCGCAATTGCCACTATTCAACTACAACTACTACTATAAATCCACAATAATGACTACTATCCATAAAACCAATTACCTACTAATATTCATCCACAACTACTACTATCCATTTACAATTACTAGTAAATTTTACAACTACTCATAATAAGCGGATTTTAATAATACTTTAAGCGGATATTATCATCCGCTAAGCGGATTTTAAGAACAAACCTGAAGCTTTATAAATCACCAAACAAATCGTACTTTAATAACGATTTACTCAGGACTGAACAAAATCAGTAGTGAGGTCACTTTCAAGCCCTGTCCTTTTACTTTGTTCTGTAGAGATTTTTTAACAAGACACACGTATTTTAACTAGAGAGATGAATTTTAAAGTTTATCGTTCTGAAAATCCAATGTACTTCAATTTTAGGAAACGAAAAGTAATGTAACTGCTGCACCGAACGCTCTCCCATGCCTCTTTGTTGTCTAAATTTTGCGGCACATCCCACCAGCGTTCCGCTCTGCATACATAAAGACTCGCCTTATAACCAGGTGATAATTGGAACCGCGTCCGAAGCGCACCTCAATTGTTGCCCGACCGACGTTTTAATTTAAAAAGCTACACTGCCCGAAATCCAAGAAGAAAAAAGGAAGGATGAGACCTGCGGTCGCGAAGCGAAATAATTTAATTTGAAATGGGGCCTGATTGAAACGTTTCTTCTTCTCACCTCCCATGATTTATTTGGCAGGACGAGCTGGGAGTCATATTCAGCCCGGATAGACAGGACAGGGTTAGCCACATTGACTTCTTCAAATCGTGTAGTTTAATGCAAAGTATAGTTGACAGAAACTAATGATAAATCAATTCAAACAAAAGTATGTAAGGAAACAATAAGTTATAGCTATTAATGATCCATATTTTAAGTTTATATTAAAAACTAGCGTTATTCCCTATCCTTTAACTTTATGAAATGCAAATTGAATCACCCTGTATACAGAAAAAATCTCTAATAAAAGTTTATTAAAAAAAAGAAGGCTTTTTAACAGTAAAAAAATATAATAAAATGAAGATAGAACTATAGTTGAGTTTAAATGATCATTAGTAAAAATCAGAAATAACAGTGGTCCTAGAACTGTGCCTTGAGGTTCTCCAGAATTAGCTTAGACATTAGGTATAATATTCATGATAACAATATAGCTTAGAGCTGATATCGATCTGATTTTTGGATAGCAAACAGAGAAAGTAGTACCTCACCTCGTATATACGACATTATTCAAATTTCAATGCTAGCGATTCCGAAGCGCGAACTGGCTGCTGTTCGCTTACGTACTATTCCGATTCAAATGCGCGCACGTAGCGCCACTTCCATCTATTCCAGCCGACGCAGCAGGCCGTCCGCGATCCCCAGCAATTCTGATTTTCTTATATTTACATCAAAAACGGGCGGACCTGTTTATCAGTTGTATCACGTTGCGTATTCATCGCATCCATCAGATGAAACGAGCTGAAAAACACTTCGGTTATTTAAATTTTTCCCCGGTCTACGTTAAACGGGAACCGGATTCGCTGAATTGCTGAAATTGGCCGGTAGGGCAGGATTCGTAAGTTCAGTTTTATTTACGTCTTTACGTGCAATAATCGTAACATTCGCAAGTTTAACTACAACGGTATCAATAACGACAGGAGACATATTAAAAACAAACGGTACATTACAAAATACAAGACAAAATGTCTTCATTATTTTTCAAATGTTCAATACTTAGTCCTATAGAACTAAAGAAGTTGGTTTAGATAGAAGCTTGCGGTAAATCCTAGATATGATATCATTAATAGCCTTGGAAATGTGTCTTAGGAATCTCAAAATGTAGGTTTAATATCATGGCATCATTTATGGTCTTAAATAAGTTCAGTAGTAGCTTTGACATTAGCACTAAAAAATCATAGTACTCGCACAAGGTTTAACACCAGAATAAGATTTATGACGATCATAAATAGAAGAGAATGTCAATCAGTTGGAAATCAAAATAGTTCTGTCAATTTAATTTTAAGCTAATGATGTAAGAAGAAGCAAAGAATTATAGTAGTTAGATGGTTCTATTTAGCAGAAATAATCAGGATAGGTTCTTGTAATTTCCTAGAAGGTGTTAGTAAAAGATATCACACTAAACTTTCGAAATTTAAGTATCCTGTATCGAACCAAGACTATTTAAGAAGAAACTGCACAAAGATCGCCCGTTTGCCGAATTATTTGGCGTACGTCCCGATCGATTCCGTAGGATAATCGTCGCCAAGGTGTCGAGGCCACGTGCTGGTAACCCGCCCTGTAGACGGCTGGAAAAAAAACTGTGACAAAGAGTAATGACGAGTGGGCACGGGAGCCGAGGCTCGAACTGCGCTCCAATTTCCTGCTAATTCAATGTCTTTCAATCCTGGAGATACGGAGTGATTGATTGCAAACGGCGCCGCCCACATCCAGCTACCCACCTCGCGCGCCGCGCCGCCCCCCGTTTTATGAAGGATCCCGTAATTATTTCACGCGGTTTTTTGCCAGCCCGGAGCATCGGCGGGTGACCTTCGGTGGTAGGGGATGTTCTTGTCGTTGCAGGATCGACATCGTGAATACAAACGTGAAGATAAGGTTCAAAATTTGATTTCCGCAACGCTAAACAGAAACCAGCTGTAAAGGTGACTTAATAGCTTGACCTACTCTGTGTATAGGGTATAACTTAACGTAAGAGTTAGCTTTGCATTAGCTTTAACTCGGTGAAACGAGAACAGCCGAATATGTCACCGTTTCATTTTATTGTATTTATTTTAGTTTATTTATATACGATAATGTGTGTGCGGCAAAACCTGAAATGCCAGAAATGCGATAAATATCGAAAACAAATCATATTTTGCCTGTATATTGCGTCCTCTAAATCTAAATTCTATATGTGGAAAGCACTGAGGTCCATAATTTGTCTAACAATCAAGTTTTACTGCAAAACGTATGAGGACTGTGAAAGAAAACATATCTATAAACAGTGGTATAATAATTCCATATTTATTTACATGAGACAAATTAAACATATTTAATACTCAATGGGGCCAATTTAAGGGAAAAAATCCATCTTGCGGTCCCCGCAATTGTGTTGCGCAACAACAAAATAAGCCATTTACACTGTCACTCACACTAAACCCCAGCAATAAATTATTTCAAAGGCGAATGCAATAAATACGGCCCGCGCGTATGATTTTAAAATACCCATTTCTATTCAAACGTCAATATATTGTGATATTCATTTTTCTGATATACAATCTTTCCATTTCTGCAGCGGACCGTCGAGGTCGTCGTGGGGGCGACACTGGGCCCGCGACGACGACTCCGCAGGCCCGCTGCCATCGGGAACAATAAAATAAACGAACAACGAATTACTGTGATTGTATTGTGACGTGTCAATTGACTCGCCGTTTCAGACGGTATTCTATGGGTTTATCCTTCGGCCGCGGCTTCAAAGCGCTCGACCCACGGCCGTTTCACACAGCACAACCGAGGAAAAGAGCCTACAACGCGCCCCTCGATTCGATAAGGTACGACAGATTTATTTTTGCATGGCTTCAGAACTTAGTAAACAAAAACATTGCAACGGTAAAGGTAGGTAAGTAATAATGAAACAAATTGTTTAACAATTCAATAACACCCTGTAGATCTATGTACATACATAGAATAGTTCGAGGTGCTGATTTAATTCTTCGATATACTCCTCTGAAGAGTCTACAAATGATTATAATAATTTAAAACTTCAAAAAGTGTAGTCTACAATACTTTTACACTACAATACAATGCAGTGTAGTGTAGTCTGCCATGTAGCGCAATATATTGTTTCTTAATATAATTGTACATAGTAAATAATAAAGTTTTCTACCACCTGATATTGACAGACCTTTTCCTCTATCAAATCCAGGAAACAGGAATTACATTACAATCGAGTACAAGTGCAGTGTAGTTTACACTGCAATGAATGCAATGAAATTGAACCAATACTGTTAAATACGATTCACCTTGTGATAAAAATTTCAGAATACTGAACTTTTGTTATTGGAGGAATTTGATTAAATAAAAAATTGTCACACTTCTTTAGACCGTAGAAGAAAAATTAACAAGTTTCATTATTAACATATTTAAAACTTCTTAAACGAAAATGTTCTTATTTACTGTACACTACACTGCATTATATTGGAATATAGTGCAGGAAATACACATTTTCCTAAAATGTAGTGTAGCTATAGTCTGCAATGTAGCGCATGTAGTATCGTACTACAATGCAATATAGTGAACAGTGAAATTTCCAATGACCTGATGTATATAAACGTATTCAAACTAATTTTCTTCGGGTATTGCATACACTACAACGTTTCATTTATTGTGTACTATAGTGTAGTGTAATAGCAATAATCTATGCTGTAAAGTCTATACATTTTATTAGACAGTTCACGAACATTTTTTTAACTTTAATTGTTAAGAATGATTTGAAACGAAGGATAATCGGTAAACATTACACCGCACTAAATACTGTCCCACATACTACAATGCAATGTTAAGCGCAGTGGCGTTTGCAATGTAGCGCACTGTAGTGCTTCTTCCTACTATACCGCAATGAAGCAAACGGTGAAGTAATCCATCGCGTAGTATTGAAGACCGACTTCGTCCCGACGTCATTTTCTCCAGTGTAAACCGCGACGCAAGGATCAGGCCGAGGGTCAGGGATAAAGGAATCTGTTCGGCTCCGGACGCCAGGGACAGTTTATTGAGGCTCAACCCGCAATAAAACAAACGCATCTGCACTCGCCCCCCACACTCCCTTCTCTATATAACCGAGCATTACGTGATGGGGGTGTAAAAAAGGAAATCTTGACGCCCGTCGTAGTTCAGTACGTCGATTGAGCGCTTGTGGTATATTTATTGAAGAAGAGCGAATATTTTTTTATAGCGGGCATGTGCCAAAGAAAAAATCAAACGTAAGAGTACGATACATTCGAATACGTAGATGACAAAATGTTACCTGAGAGTGTTGGTGACAATTATTATTATACAGTTCTAATTATAGAGAGTGATCTATAATGAATGGGTTGAATAGTAACTGTAAATTGTAGATGTCATTTCCGGGAAAACCGGAAGCCACATACATATTGATAACTTAAAAGGACGTTATTTCAAAAATAAAAATCGACCTGTTTTTCTCAAAGACATCCTACCAACCGTTAAGCAAGACTTTATCGCCGCACTCTATAAAGATGTGCAAAATTTAGTAAAACGATACCGACTTTCCATTGAAAAAGAAGGGTCATATTGAACTATTCTTGTAAATGTGTTTTTATATCTTTCATTTACAATCGTTTAAAAATATATTATATTTCATGAGTTATATGATGTGACACGATGTTGCATATTAACAATAAACATGTAGTATGTAGAAAACCGTAAAAGATCCTGTATAAATTATGTATGAAAAGTTCAGTTGACAATGGCGTAAAAATATACAGGGTGTTCCTAAAAAAAACAAAAGTTACGCCTACATTTTGGAAATGCGATATTCAAAACTGTTTTTTGATATATATTTAAAAAAATGTTAAGAAGTTCCTACAACTTTCATTCGTACAGTCACAGTCGTAGTCGCTTTTGATAAATCATGAAATAAACCCAGCGTCAATCGATTGTTTTCAAGATTGTTGAAGCTCAAAACCTGCTTTCTGAACACACCTTCCTTTTAAAAAACCATATTGAGATTCACTGAAACGTGCAGTGGTTTTAAAAAAGTTAAAAAGTTAAAGTAGTTGTTATTGTTACAATTTTTTTAAATATCTTTGAGAAAGCCGGTAATAAGCGATTGTGTGATAATTCTCCACGAAGAAGAGTGAATATTTAGTGCATTACAGTAACTACTTAATGACTTCATATAGTTCCGTCATATCTTCATATAATTAACTCACTTGGTTTTTAATTTATACAGGGTGTTTTTAAATGAAGTAGTAAAAATGAGACAACAAATTTTTAGGTGAAAATAAATCGATTTAACCTAATATACCTATATCCCAAGTCGCATAATAGAAAACTGTTCTGCCATTTAAAAGAAACCTGATGTGCCATAAGTGGCGCCCTCTACTAGTGACGTGAAAATTAGAAACAAATTTGAATTTTTCGCCAGCAAAAACCCCTGATTAACAAATTTTATGTAAATAATATATAAGGATTTGGATATTTTAAGAAGTTATCTATAAATATCGAAAATTAAATTTTTAGCTTTGACACTCTGTATCTCTTTTATTATGCGACTTGGAATATAGGTATGTTAGGTTAAATCTATTTATTTTCAACTAAGGAATCTGTGGCTTCATTTTTGCTACTTCATTTAAAAACACCCTGTATAAAAACTACTTGGGAGAAGACAGCTAGCAGTCGTAGAGATTTAAATAGATACATTTATCATCCTACGGGGTTTCACATCACCCTGTATGTGAAGGCGCGCCCGAAACATTTAAACCACGCTCCCTGCGGCCCAGATTACTTCCATCTCCTGGTGGTACGAGGCGCTCAAAAATTGTTTTTTAATGTCGGGTTTCTGCTCTTAAAATAATAATCAGGGGGCCTTTTTTAATTTCTGGGCCAAACAAAAAGCCGCCTGATTGAGCTGTCAGCCCGAGGGACAATGGCGCTTTAATCACCTAATTACACGTCTGGACTCTTTAGTGTGCCGTGTTGTGGCAACTCAATTGTTTTCCTCTGTTATACTGACGGCCCGGTTATTATTATTAAGGTACCGATTTAATTTCGTTTCCGAAAGGGCTCTCGACCGAAGGGCAGCCGATAGGAAACCACGAAAATATTAATAGCGGTTTTCCACAAAAAAAAAAAAGTAGATGCAGCGCACGCAAGAGGAAATATGCCCATGTCGTTTAATGGTGGTAATATCGGCTAACAGAGTGGCGGAAGAACGTATAAAGCAGTGCTCTGCGTATACGTTTCCTGAAGAGGCAAATTGAGAGAAGTTGATTTTTAGGCACAATCCTAATTTTGTTGACACCAACCACTTGTTAACACATTTTTCCCTGACGTACTTCACAAAAAATCTTGAAATTTACGTTTTCTTGGTTTTCGAAATCATATTGTTTGTGTCGAAGAAGAAATGCTTTTGCAAAAGTACCGTTTCGCGTTCTAGAAACAAAAGTTTTAGTTTTATATTGTTTTTGACGTCCTATATTTTAAAAATATATATATAAAAAAAACAGGTGCACAAGAAATATCCCCTTATATTCTGATATTTGATCACATTCTAAAATTTTTTAATACTCATTTTTAAAAGACCCCGTAGAATTTCATCTATGGAAACCACCCTATTTAGTAGCTAGATAAGAACCCCGCAATAATCTTATGGAAATTGGGTTTCTGTCAAATTGTCTGAATTTTTGATATGTTGTAGATTTTGTCATCCTGAACAAAAGTCTCCATGGGCACCAAGTGCCAAAATGAACATTTTGGCAGCTACGGAGCTACCAAAGCTCCCCTGACCCGTTGCAAAACTATTCATTTTCAATAATTTACAGATGTCAAAAGCATATTTTAATTATTCTAATATATAGGGTAATGTTTTTGAGGTCACTGGATTCAACCCTCATGCCAGATTGGCAAAATTGACAGTTGACAGCTGTCAATTGACTGTCAACTAGGAATATAAAAGTAAATTTCCTCTTTTCACATTGAGAGTTTGGGTTTTTGAGGTCGCTGAATTCAATTCTCATGTCAGATTGGACAAATTGACCGTTGACAGCTGTCAATTCACTGTCGACGAAAAATAGAAAAGTAAATATTCTGTGTTGACATTAGGAGTTTGAGCTTTTGAGGGAGCTGAATTCAATTCTAATATCAGATTGGAAAAATTGACAGCTGTCAATTTACTGTCACAGTAGCGAGTAACGGGTCAGGGGAGTTTTGGCAGCTCCGTACCTGCCAAAATGTTCATTTTGGCACTTTGTACCCATGAAGACTTTTGTTCAGGATGATAAAATCTACAACATATCAAAAATTCAGACAATTTGACAGAAACCCAATATCCATAAGATTATTGCGGGGTCCTTTTTTCTTGTTCGAAACTTGTTTTCCGTTCTATCCTCCATCAATTTTAATACCGCTAACAGTAGTTATCTCATTACTCATTCCCGCGATGCAACGAAACAAAACTAAAAACGTCCAGGCAACAAACTACCGCTTTGCATATAATGCAACCGCCAGTCTCTTTCGGCATTAGACAATTACCATTTCTATTACTTCGAAAACAGTTTCCGCCTTGTTGGTAATTTAGAATTTAATCTTGTGCTTCGGATTTTACGCCACACTTGAGTATAGTAGATTTTAACAGCTTGTAACAAAAGACACTTTTTTGTCTGTTAATAAATTATTAACCAAGCCGCCGATTTAGGTAACAAGAATCGTTGTTAGATTGATTTTGTACAATAAAATTAGTGTTTATATATATGTTTATCAACTGGTAAAGAAAGGTGCAAGTTGTAGGAACTTTAAAATAATTTTTAAAGCATAATATATCACAAAAACAATTGAATATCGAATTTCCGAGATGGAGACCTATGTTTTTCAACTGGCAGAAAATGGTGCAAGAATGGACGATGCAGGGACTTTTATTAAATGGAACATCCTGTATATTCATCGGAAAGACCGTGAACTGAGTTTTTCTAAATATATTGTTACGAAAGCTCACCTACCTTTTTAGTTGGTTAATTATGTTCCTGTTTTCGTTAGAATTTATAATTGAAGCTCACCTACCTCATTAGTTTGTAAATTACGTTTCTGTTTATGTTAGAATTTACAATTTTTGTGATGCCTTTATTTTGACGTTTTCCGGAATATTCCAGGCTATATTCTATTTGTTTCTCGACACGTTCTCGAAATCTCAGAAACTTCGAGAACTGTAATAACCTATATAAGCAGATCAGTCTCGGCCTCTGAGTCAGTTTGTATTCAGCAGCCAAACACAAGTGACAAACGTCAAAGTAAAGCGTTGACAGTTGCGAAATTGTTGAAGAATATTTCTTGTATTATCAAGAGTGATAATAAAGATTATTTGTCTACGTGACGTGTTTCAACGATAACCTAGTTTCGAGGTTACATTGGTGTCAGAAGTGTGACGTTCCACAAAGAAGACATTTGGAGTAGATAAGTGAATGCCGGTAACGAGATCGAGAGCAACAGAAATGGAGGAAACATTGAAACAGTTAATGGGAATGATGCAAGATATGAAGAAGAGTCAAGAAGATATGAAAAGAGTCAGGAAGATATGAAGAACAGCCAGGATGAAATGAAGACTAACCAAGACGAAATGATGAAAGATATGATGGAAGACTTGAAAAGAGAAATGAAAAGCAGTCAAGAGGAAATGAAGAACGGTCAAGAGGAAATGAGGAACAGGTTAGAAGAAATGAAAAATTATCAAGAAGGAAATAATAAAAAGTTAGAAGAAGTAATTAAGATCAATCTCAAAGAGTTTGAGGAAACCGTTGAAGAAGAAATTAATCTATTGAGAAATGAAGTGCAAGATAAAGTTCAGGTCGTAGAAGAAAGTGTTAGTAAATTACAGAGTGAAGTCGTCAAAGTCCAAGTCTTAGAAGAAAGCCTAATTAAGTTGGAGCATAAAGTTACAAATTTACAGTCACAATGGCCTGCGAAGGAGATTGTTAAGGCTGACAACAGTTGCATTTCCTCTGCAAGGATTAAAGCACCCACATTTGATGGAAAAGTGTCATGGAGCACTTACCTTAAACAATTTGAAGCAGCTGCCTTGGCAAATAATTGGTCAGAAGAAGAAAAGGCTACATCACTAATAGTTGCCCTACGAGGTGAAGCCATGGAGATATTACGAACTCTAGCCGAGGATCAACAAAAGACTATCAAATGCTGAAGAGTGCTTTAGAAATGAGGTATGGCGATGCTCATCTACAACACGTTTATCAAGCACAATTAAAAGGCCGAAGACAACGCTTCGAAGAAAATCTGCAGCAATTTGAGGCAGATATAGCACGTATGGTGAAGCTAGCCTACCCCACCGCACCGACGGAATTTCAAGAACAGTTAGCAATAAGTAGCTTCATTGATGGCCTGCGAGATTCTGAGATCGGTCAAGCGTTAAGGTTGGCCAGGCATAAAAATATATCTGAAGCTTTGGCCCAAGCGCTAGAAATTGAAGCCGCACGACAAGCTTCCCGAAGTAGTCAAGGCAGAATAAGGCAACTAAGATTTAGGAGAGAAGAACAGCGTGAAGCCGAAGAGGATGACGAAGGATTAATGAAGAGCTTAAGACAATTTCTAGACAATTATCACAAAGAAAAAGTCCGTACCGACTCTACTGTATATAGCAGGAGAAGATCCATCAAGTGTTGGAATTGTGGAGTTGAAGGGCATCTTAGGAATCGATGCCCTAAGAATACATCTAGTGAGGACCAGGAAAACGCCAACTAGTCAGCTTTGAGGGGCGAAAGCTGGCTAGGTGCTACCAAGCCCCACCAATTATTAAGATCAAGGTAACCCGTCTGAAAAATAATGGAACGAGTTTGGTATTACCAGGGCGTATATGCGGACGGGATTGTGAAATGGTCCTTGATACAGGCTCTAGTCACACCATAGTAAGACCGAACATCGTCGCTCACTGCAGAATACAAAAGCCAGACCGGAACTACATCTTGGAGACAGCAAATGGAGAAGTCATATCAGTGAAAGGCATCCATCTAGCTAGAATAACCCTTGGGACAACCACTTTCCAACACAACGTCTTAGTAGCAGATATAACTGATGATGTCATTCTTGGACTTGATGTCATGACTGAACATCATTTTGTGCTGGACCTTTCTCGAAGATCATTGAAGACCAAAGATGAAGAAATCATCATGCAGTTTCCCGAAATCAGAAACCTTCCTATTAGAACTGTGGAAGCGTCAGCAGACATAGAACTTCCAGCAGGTTCAGAAGTTGTAATTGAAGCTATTTGTAGCAGTCCTTCGGCAGTTGAAGAAACTGTAATTGTTGAACCAGAACAAGAGAACAGCCTGTATAGGAAGGGCATATTAACCGGAAAGACATTAACAGAAAGGAAAAACAATTTGGTATTGGTGAGAATGCTAAATCTAAAGGACTACCCACAACAGATCAAGAAAGGCGAACCTTTGGGAATTTGTCAAACAGTTGGATCGGTCTTCAGCAATATAGAACCATCAACAACATCTCGAAGTATTGAAAAACTACCTGAAGTTCTTCAGGGCCTTGTTAACCGATTCAAGTCCCCACTACAAGCCGATGAGGTCCAAAAATTGGAAGATTTGTTGAGGCGTTATCAAGATGTTTTCTCATTAACAGAAGATGATGTTGGAAGAACTAATCTTGTGCAACACCGAATAAATACCGGCGACACCACGCCAATTAAACAAGCTCCACGGCGGATTCCTTTAGCAAAGCAAGAAGAGGTATCCACGATGTTGAGAGACATGCAGCAACAGGGAGTCATTGAACCATCCCAGAGTCCATGGACCTCGCCGGTTGTTTTGGTAAAGAAGAAGGATGGCTCTACCAGATTTTGTGTAGATTATAGAAGACTAAACGATGTCACTAAGAAGGACAGTTATCCATTGCCAAGAATAGACGACACCCTGGATACACTGTCTGGATCTCAATGGTTTTCCACTAGACCTGAAGAGTGGCTATTGGCAAGTGCAGATTCATCCACATGATAAAGAGAAGACCGCCTTTTCCATTGGTACGGGTTTGTGGCACTTCAACGTTATGCCCTTTGGTCTCTGCAATGCACCAGCCACCTTTGAAAGACTTATGGAAACCATTCTACGAGGAATGACCTGGAAAACGTGTCTCGTTTATCTTGATGACATCATAATACTGGGAAAAGACTTTGAGGATCATTTGAAGAATGTCCAAGAAGTTTTCCAAAAGTTGAGGAAGCCCGGCTCAAGCTAAGTCCCAAGAAGTGCATGCTCTTTCAAAAGGAAGTCAAGTATTTAGGACACATTATTTCCTCTGACGGAGTGAAGACTGACCCAGAGAAAACTGAAACCGTCTGGAAATGGCCAGTACCGAAAGACAAACATGAATTAAGGAGTTTCCTTGGACTTTGCACTTACTATCGCAAGTTTGTGAAAAATTTCGCTGAGATTGCGAAACCTCTACATCGGCTCACAGAAAACAATCAGCCATTCATCTGGACGGAACAATGTCAACAAGCTTTTCAAAGATTAAAAGAAGCTTTGTGTTCTTCTCCGATTCTGTCATATCCCAAGCCTGGAAAGACATTCATCGTGGACACGGATGCTAGTAATACTGGAATTGGAGGAGTATTATCACAAATTGAAAATGGGCAAGAAAAAGTGATTTCCTACTTTAGCAAGGTCCTCTCTAAGCAAGAAATGAACTACTGCGTAACCAGAAGAGAGTTGCTTGCCATAGTTAAAACTGTGGAGCATTTTCATAAGTATCTCTATGGTCAGCCGTTCGTCTTGAGGACCGATCATGCTTCTTTGAAGTGGCTACTGCAGTTCAGAAATCCAGAAGGCCAAGTGGCAAGATGGCTTCAACGGTTGCAGGAGTATGACTTCAAAATTGAACACCGTAAAGGATCTAACCATCGTAATGCTGATGCTCTATCCAGAAGACCATGTCCTTCAAATTGTAAACATTGTGTGCGACAAGAAGTGAGGGAAGAAGATGAATTTATTTGCAGAAGAACTACCATCCAGTGTCCAGAGGATTGGGATATTAAAACCATTGCTAAAGAACAAAGTGAAGACCCGGATTTTGGACCAATTTTCCAATGGAAGATAAACAACATGGACAGACCCACCTGGCAGGACATTGCTGATAAGTCACCATCTCTAAAAAGTTACTGGGCGTTATGGAATTCTTTAGCCATCGAGAACGGCCTATTATAAAGAGTCTGGGAGAGCCCAGACGGCAAAGAAAAGATTTATCAAACAATACTGCCCCAGAAAAGAATTCCAGAGGTTCTTCAAGCACTGCACAGTGGAGTCGGTGGTGGGCACTTTGGAATAAACAAAACTCTGAATAAAGTTAGAGAACGATTCTACTGGCTTGGCAGTCGGTCCGATGTGGAAGAATGGTGCCGACGTTGTGATACCTGCGCCTCTAGTAAAGGACCCAGGACTCGAAGCCGAGGACAGATGAAGCAGTACAATGTTGGAGCTCCATTCGAGAGAATAGCTATTGACATAGCTGGACCATTTCCTCGAAGCAGCAGTGGGAATCGTTATATTTTAGTAGTGATGGACTACTTCAGTAAATGGCCAGAAATATATCCCTTACCTAATCAAGAAGCTGTTACCGTAGCCGAAGCTTTATTCGAAAATTGGATATGTCGTTATGGGGTGCCCAGAGAGATCCATTCCGACCAAGGACGAAATTTCGAGTCGGAAGTATTTCAGAACGTTTGTGAGCTGCTAGGCATTCACAAAACCAGAACTACACCTCTTCACCCGCAATCAGATGGAATGGTGGAAAGATTCAATCGCACCATCGAAAACTTCCTGAGAACGGCCGTCAACGAGAAACAGACCAACTGGGATACCTGTCTTCCTCCATTTTTACTGGCTTACCGAGCAGCAATTCATGAGACCACGGGTAAAACACCAGCCAACGTGATTTTCGGCACAGAATTGCGGCTACCCATAGATCTAATTATGAATCGACCGCAACACGAGGAAAACTTAGATGATTATCTCAGCCATCTGAAAGATCGAATAAAGATGGTACATGAAGAAGTACGAGAGAAGATAAAAATAGAAAGCGACAGAATGAAGACCAGATACGACTTGCGTGCCAACAGCAGCGGGTTTCAAGAGCTTGAGAAAGTGTGGCTGTATAACCCAAAGAAAGCAAGGGTAAATCTCCGAAGCTGCAGAAATCGTGGGAAGGCCCTTATACTGTCGTGTCACGATTGAATGACGTAGTTTACAGGATCCAGAGGAATCCCCAAGCCAAGATGAAGATTGTCCACATCGATCGTTTGACACCTTATCAAGAAGGCCATGCGGACAATGGAGTAACCTGATCGGGACGATCAGTTCTAAGAGGGGGGCAATGTTACGAAAGCTCACCTACCTTTTTAGTTGGTTAATTATGTTCCTGTTTTCGTTAGAATTTATAATTGAAGCTCACCTACCTCATTAGTTTGTAAATTACGTTTCTGTTTATGTTAGAATTTACAATTTTTGTGATGCCTTTATTTTGACGTTTTCCGGAATATTCCAGGCTATATTCTATTTGTTTCTCGACACGTTCTCGAAATCTCAGAAACTTCGAGAACTGTAAAAACCTATATAAGCAGATCATTCTCGGCCGCTGAGTCAGTTTGTATTCAGCAGCCAAACGCAAGTGACAAACGTCAAAGTAAAGCGTTGACAGTTGCGAAATTGTTGAAGAATATTTCTTGTATTATCAAGAGTGATAATAAAGATTATTTGTCTACGTGACGTGTTTCAACGATAACCTAGTTTCGAGGTTACAATATCATACAGAATCTTCTTATCTTTTGCGGTTTTCGAAATATTACATGTTTATTGTTAATGTAGGTACGACAGCACATCTTTTTAAAGATTTTAAATGAAACATATGAAATTAATCGTTTTTAGTTGTTACTAACTAGATTTAGTATAGTATAAGGATATGCAAAACTTTGTAAAAAGATACCAACTTTGCATTGAAAATGAAGGAGGTTATATTGGACCATTCTTATAAATTTATTTCTTATATTTAATTTAAAAGATGTTTCAAGTCTTATATAATATGATATGATGTTGCATATTAACAATAAACATGTAATATATCGAAATCCGTAAAACACAAGCAACCAGTATAATACATTTTCGAAAAGCTCTGGTTACGGTATTTCCAATGGCATAAAAGTATACAAGGTCCATTTAAAAAACAAAAGTTATGCTTGTATTTCGGAAATGTAATTCAATTGTTTTTGTGATATATGCTATAAAATCAAATTATCCATAGGTCATTTAATAAAGTCTGTTGTACACCGGACTCGCATAAGAAACCCCAATGAAAAAAAATCTAATGGATGGAGATCTGGTGATCGAGCAGGCCAAGCCTCTATCAGTCCAATATAATTATGAAATTAGAGTAAAATAACCTTACGCAATAATTTAGAATAAAAACGACTCGAAGCCTCTGCAGCGTTTTGTTGGCATTCATCGCAGATTAACATTACATGGACCAGTTAATTATTGCTATGTATCCGTACGATTTCCTATAAAATTCCGACTTTTTTTACAAAAAATAATTTATCTACAAGCGCCATATGAAAGGAAAACCTCACCTTCAGCGGCATCTTGCATACTCATCGAAACCCGTTGGCTTCCAAGCCACCGTGTTGAGGCCGCACCGCGACGGAAGGGACGGCCTAGATGTAATTATGAACAGGTATATAATAACATATCAATCAAGAGGTAATTACAGGCCGTTCGGGATAGTTTGTAAGTCGTCCTTTAATAGTTTATATCGTGGAATATCCAACCAGAGCTTTGTGAGCCTCGCTCGGAAAACCGGTAGAGATTCGGCATCTCGTATTTAGGCAACAAACTGATTAATAGATTTTTTATTGGCCGGATGGGTTGATTATTTTGTTATTGCCTGTCCGGGGGTTTATTAATAATAAAGGAATAATGAGGCGACTGGTTTTTTTCTCGCCTCAAAAGCGGGCGCCCCAACTATGCTGACGGCTCAATCTACCAGCCGCTAGTGATAGGGAATCTACTAGAAATTAACTCGCTCATCTCAAAATAAGAAGTACGCTGTTTTACAACGATTTTATCAAAATTGGGCTGCGTCGTGAAACAAATGACTGCGTATTTATCATCCAAATACTAATCGATAAATGTATAATTGCTGTTGTCTAAACACGACCTATTTTGATAAACATATTTGTGGATTAAATTGATTCCGGAAAATTTAACAAAGGTTAACACTTCTAAAAAACAGTTTACTCTCACAGCATATGACCTAGTAATTTTTTATATTTGTAGATTTATTATTAATTCTTTTCCTGTTAATAATGATAGATTTATCTGAAAAGATTAACATTTTTTGTGTTTGTGATATGTTTTTTATTGTCACAATTTTTTGTCTTTGACTTGTTTTAACCAATTGTATGGCTGTTTGAAATAATTATTATTTATTACTAGCAAAGTTTTATTTAAATCCTGAGTATCATAATAATAATGTTATTAATCTTGAATATTTGCTAATGTCAATGTTATGACGTAAAAGTGCCATTACCTTTACAACTTTCAATAGGTCAAGAAAAATATAATCACCTTTCAACAAGTGCTGACAATTGTATTCAAAACTTTGAAAATTAAATATTGTTCAAATTGTATTTTTTTTTAAATTAAATTACCTATATGTCTATAAAATATAAAAATTATATTTTGATTCAGTTTTTCAAAACAATCTCTATACTTTTGACGGTTTTTATAAGACTATAGACGAAATTACCGTGAAACTAAGCTTTCTAAAACACACAGGATAGGAGTTGAATTTGTGTGTAGAAACAGTAAATCAAGATATGGTTTGTAAAAGTCAATTAAGGAAGACTTGTAACAATGACTTAATAGTGTCGAAAATATGGATAAGGGTGTCCAGTTGGGGTAGCTATATCGTTTTCAGCGGTTTAAATAATATTTTATTAACACCTTTTTGAAATACATGCCATCGGTGAAATGATAGCAGTTGATCCAAGTGACTCATGTGCATGATGATGTCCTTGCAAGCATCATAGAGATGTAAATTCTTCAAGATGTAGAAAGATTCGTTTTTTACAAATAACGTCGGAGTGATACAGTTTGTACCGCAATTGATAACCATGCGGTCATGTCTACTATTTTATAGTTTTGTATTTTTCATCTATTTGCACTAAACTGTTAGCCAAATTGTTGTCTCAGAAGTTTACTTAGCGAATTCGAGATACGATTTTTTTATGAAACAGCCATATACGAGTATAAAATTTTCTAGCGACACATACAATACTTATTTTTGCAACTGAATATATTTCTCTTAACTGTCTCGCTAATCAGTCTCCAAGGCTATAAAATATAACAAATTGCGATTGTTTAAAAAAAGTCAGCAATTTGTTTGTGCCCGATATTAATTATTTGTTGTAGAATTGCGCAGTCAAGTTAATTATTAATATAAATCGTCGTTATCGGCCGAGCATTTTGTTATATTCAATAATTAAATCGTATTATTTTCCCGAGATAAGGAAATTAGTTTGAACCCGATCCCGATTGGTAATTAAATTATAATTTCCAGACAAACATCTAGCACATTAACATGATATTTATGACAGCAATATTTAATTAGAGACATGAATAATTATTATATATGGGAGCTGGAAACATCTGTTTACGTATCAGTCTCTAAAAATAAGCGGATCGTTCATTCATAACTCCGAGAATAACGTAGTGATAAGGCCGGCGGCCTTTTTTTCCTCCGATTTGAATAACAAATTGCATCATGCCCTTTGTTAATAATTAATTAACTCTTATCGCGCTTAATCAGGTTTTTATTTAGAATATTTATGTTTGTGAGATGCTGTATATGTAGTTATATTCATTTATACAGGGTGTTTCAGAAAGAGATATACATACTTCAGTATGTCATTCTAAGTTAAATTTTAAACAAATAATTTCCTGCAAACACGGAATTCCAGGAAACAACTACTCTGCGGGCTAATGCCCCGCCCAGCATTGAATTACACCTGGAAAACCTATAGCAACAGCTAGAGTCATTCGTCAGACGCCCACCAGATATATACCGGTTTCGAGCTTATTAGCTCTCATCAGTATGCCATAGGTGAGGTATCCGACGAATAATCCTAGCCGCTTCCGTGTTTGCAAAATATCGTTTCTCGCCGATCGCGATAAAGGTCGACAGCTTTCAATGGTGTCTACTGCATGTAGAACGCTTCGTGCCTGTGACATTTTCAGTCCGGCATGGAGTAGCGAACGGCCGATAGATGTAGTTAGTTCTACACCACGTACTCATGGTCCCTTCTGTCGGGTTAGACAGACGAAAGCAGCTAGGATTATTCGTCGGATACCTCACCTATGGCATACTGATGAGAGCTAATAAGCTCGAAACCGGTATATGGGCGTCTGACGAATGACTCTAGCTGTTGCTATAGGTTTTCCAGGTGTAATTCAATGCTGGTCGGGGCATTAGCCCGCAGAGTAGTTGTTTCCTGGAATTCCGTGTTTGCAAAATATCGTTTCTCGCCGATCGCGATAAAGGTCGACAGCTTTCAATGGTGTCTACTGCATGTAGAACGCTTCGTGCCTGTGACATTTTCAGTCCGGCATGAAGTAGCGAACGGCCGATAGATGTAGTTAGTTCTACACCACGTACTAAATAATTTCCTATGAACTTAGGTCTGGAAACGCTTCGTTTGTGATATACAGGATATCAATTTATTTCATTTCCTTTAATAACTCTCGACTACTTTTAATTAAATTCACGAAATTTTGTACGCGGAGGTTTCTTAGGATGGGAAATTTAAATTTTATGCACAATTGACTCAGTCTCCAAGAGGGCGCCAAGAGCGACCATTAGGATCCTTTTAAATCCCTTCAACTTTTTTGTGCCACGGTGTATGTCATTCACATATCTGCATAATCCCGATGTTAACACTTTCTCGAAGATATTTTTGAGAGATTTTATTGAAAAAAAAGTATATTCCCTTGGTAAGTAAAAATATTTCCTAAATAGGTAAAATGTAGTCAAATATTTTTCCATTTTTTTTTAATTTTAAATATATAGTACACAATAAAATTGTATTATGTTCTCAAAGATAAAAACTTTTCGTACATGATAGAGCGTTAAAGTACAATTACCTGTCGCCCAAGCGTAAATTGAAACTAAAGTGCTCGATTAGCGCCTGAGGGCGATAACGTAAGTTTATCAATCGATTGTATGTTTTAATGAAGAAAAAATCTGAACCAAGGTGTTCTCATATAATTTGAGTGGAAGTAATGTCATTTTTGCACCCTCTGCAGTTCCTAAAACATTATCTGGCAAAAACCATAGTTGTTTATGTCGACTTTCATTCTTTCTTAAGTACAGATTGCGCACGAGCACGAGCTGCTGCTAAAAAATGACGACTGCACAAAATGATACTATAAGTTTGCTTTTGCAGGAGTTGGAAAAGGTTTGTAACTGACAGAAATATTCGACCAGTTAAGTTGACAACGCGTTACCATTGAATTTAACGCAATAAATAGTTGGACGGGCATTTCTGATAGTTTCAAATCGTTTCCAACAGCTGCAAAAACAAACCTATTGTTAATACTAAGTTTCTAAGTGCATATATTTCTTCAATAAAATGTACATTTTTTAACATTTTATGGTCTATAAATGTCACTGTTACATAACCTAGTTACATAGACAACTGTTATTTTTACTACGAAATTTAGCGCTTTCTAAGATCAAATTTTCCAAATTACTATTACTACGATTATTATTTTTTGATAAAGAAAGTAGTACAACATTAGCTGACATTTCCTTGTGTTCCTTTGTCAAAGCGCCATTACCTATACAACGTAGGCGATCTGGTAGGTAAGTGTTTTGTGATCATTTTAAACATAATATTATCTGTAAGCTCCTTATTCATAATAATTGCAGTCCTACTCATACCAGCTATTACAGCCAATAAATTACTCTCTGAAAAAATAAACTAAACAATGAGACAACTCGACAACCGTCAACTGATCGGTGTTATCAATAAACTGTGACCTATGCGGCTCTCTTAAAGGAACAAAAGATTATTAAATAGGGTAATATTAATATATGTTTATGTAGTTTTTAATTGCGGTGACCCTACTTCCTCTGCCGAGACCTCCAGAACATCTGTTGTTTACTGGAAGACGTCTTGGGCAATTGACAATTTCATACAGCACATTCGATACATACGATAGAACCTTCATTAATTACAGTCCGATGAATATAAAACTAGACTAATCATCAAACAGTAAATAAATTTACTCTTCGCCGAAAGTTCTTATAAATGATGATCCTTTCTTATAACATTACATTTATCCGTAATACGGTTCCAGAAATGTTCTCGGGATTCATTTGGCAAAGAATAAACAAAATCCTTCGGATGTCGCCCCTACGCGATACTGGTAAACAAACAAAATAATGCCGTGTATCGAGGCGCGACTGAAATATAGAGAATCGACGAGGATCTTTCGAGAAATGGATCTAGAGATGCTAGAAAATACCTGGAATATTCGTTTGGTCTATAAAAGAAGAATAAACGGCCAAGTTAGTCAGTCTTGAATTACAGTCTTGAATTAGAGAGTTGTTATTTGGATATTTTGAAGAGATCAATTAGAATTTAGATAGTGATTAATTAAATAGTGTTTAGTTGAGTTGTAATTAGTATTCGGTAGTGTACGGAGTGTTAATAAATATCAGTAAAAATTAACTGTTTGTGTTTCTGCTAAAAGAAAGAGGCGGGTTAGGAAACCCGTGACAATAGTTTTATTATTAACTGTTAAATTTTAAAGACAAAGCCTACTACTTACTCTTTGATTTCTTATAATTAACACTATAAAAATCTTGTTCTTATTAATCCACTTTTTCTTGAAAACGTTACAGTTTTTTAAAATTTAACAAGAGTAGAAAAGTATTTTAAATTAAATTTTGCGCGGGATATTATCATTCTTTTTAAATTCCACCAATGGAAAAAGAATGGTATATTTTTAAGGGTGACTCCCCTCCAATGAACACCTGAAAGTGTTTCAATTTACTTTAACTCATAGTCGAAGAAGACCAATAATAAACCTAAATCATATACCAAATTTGGTTAAAGTAATTCAGATATTAATTTTTTTCGTAATATTTGGCCCCATATTGAAAAATTCCAACTCCGCAACCCCATTAATGCACCTGCTCTGTGTCGGTTCTTATGCGGAACACCCTGTATAAATTTTATTGTGTTACTGACTACGATAAAGAATCTGAAATGACAGCTAATTTTAATTTGCCGATGAAAACAATTTCTGTGGCGCAGTTAATATCGTTATAATTTTATGTTAGACCGTAACAGGCGAAATAAAACACATTTTAGGCGAAAGATAACCCGGGATCTGCTCGTACGTGTAACAAGGACGGATAGCTCGGGATCCTGAGCGATAAAATAAGCTCCCGAAATTCCCTTATAGAAGACATAACTTATAATTTCCAGCCAGTAAAACTGACACGCGTTATATTGTTTGCAAAATGATGGCTCTTCTTTGGATGTATGGGATCAAGAGGGCTTTGGGAAGGCATAAACTTGGAGAATCTGTATCGCGCCTTTTCATGTATAAATCATCCGTTATTTATTGGTAATAATTTCACGGCCCGAGCACGTCCGGTTTTTATTTTTGGATGCCCTTTTTCACTTTTTCGCCCACGGAGGCATTTTCAGTCGGAAAAATAATGGAAACATTAATCGCGACTGTATTTCATCTAAATACCTTAGACAATGGAAACGTATTTATTCCTTTTCTCTTCCACAATACAAGGTGTAATTAAAATAGCTCTATGATAGCTATGTTTGTTAGCACTACGATAATTGTGTTTGAGATGCCATTGTGTATATTAAAACTAGTCGCCATAGTGTTATGCTAGGATCATAAATATCGTTATGATAGCTATGTTCATTAACATTACCCTAACTGTATTTGTGATGATCACAAATAGTGCTATGATAGCTTCGTTCGTTAGCACTAATTCAACTGTTTTGTGACTTTTATTGTGCTAGCGCTATGATAACTATGTTCGTTAACACTACTCTTAACTGTGTTTGTATGTATTTAAACTAGTCGCCGTAGTTTTATGCTAAGATCACAAATAGCGTTATGATAGATATGTTTGTTACCCTAAATCCTAACTGTGTTTGTGATGCTCATTATGTATTACAACTAGTCGCCACAATAACAGCTATGTTCGTTAGAACTATGCTCAGTTTGCAACACTCATTGTGTGTATTAAAATTAGTTGTCATAGTTTTATACTAAAATCACGAATAGTGCTATGATAGCTATGTTCGTTAGCACTAAGCTAACTGTATTTGTGATGCTCATTGTGTATTACTATTAATCGCCATAGTTTTATGCTAAGATTACAAATAGCGCTGTAACAGCAATGTTCGCTAGCACTATGCTGTGTTTGCAACGCTCATTGTGTATATTAAAATTAGTTGCCATAGTTTTATGCTAAGATCATCAATAGTGCTATGATAGCTATGTTCGTTAGCACTTAGCTAACTGTGTTGGTGATGCTCATTGTGTACTACATACAATTGATCGTCATAGTTTTATGCTAAGATCACAAATAGCACTATGATAGCTATGTTCGTTAACACTGCTTTAACTATGTTAACGACACCATTGCGGATTTTACAACTAGTCGCCATAGTTTTATGCTAAAATCACAAATAATGCTGTGTTAGCACTAAGCTAGCTGTGCTATGTATTACAACTGGTCGCCATAGTTTGCTAAGATTACAAATAGCGCTATGATAGCTATGCTCGTTAGCACTATACTGTGTTTGCAATGCTCATTCTGTGTATTAAAATTAGTGACTATAATTTTATGCTAAGATCATAAATAGTACTATAATAGCTATGATTGTGATGCTCATTGTGAATTACAATTAGTATCTATAGTTTTATACTAAGATCACAAATAGCCCTATGGCTATGTTCGTTAGCACTACTCTAACTATGATTACGACGCCATTGCGTGGATTACAACTAGTCGCTATAGTTTTATGCTGAGATCACAAATAAAGCTATGAAAGCTATATTCGTTAGCACACTAGCAGCTAGTACTTTTGTGTGAGTATTAAACTATGTTTTAGATTAAGCATGCACACATTAAAATTGGTCAGGTTAAAAAGACTATATTGACCAACTTGTAACTTTGTGGTGTTTTATAAATATCTTGAAATCTACACACATATCTAAATAGCATATCTCCGAACATAGCTACCACAAAGCTCTTTGTTGGCCTTTACACAATTTTCTCCTTGTCATTCTACAAAAATTTACTAATTATATAGGTTATGGTTATTAGATGAGATATGACGTTCGAAATAAGAAAAAACTTTCCAGATCTTCGTAAGTAAGCCAGTTGTAGATATTATGTAATACAAATGGGCTATTTTCCGTATAAACATGAATTAACAATGAGGTTACATAAACCGAGAGTCTTCCGCTAATAAAAAGCGATCTCCACCGCAGTAAATTCGCAAATGAAAAGCCCGTAAAAAGGGACGACCGTCGGGCATTACGCATACGACTGTAATCGAGGCCTTAATCGTTCTCAAGCCTGGGTGGGCCTCTCTTTACGGATTAACAACACTATTAGCCTAATCCGACGAGGCAGAGGGCTGCCGACACGTGTAGGTCACGTGTCTGGTGTCAGGTCACTCGGCCTGGAGACACCTCCTGATAGATGGATAACTTGATTTATGGAGATTCTTTGATGGGATTATCCGTGGAGGGATGCAGTCTGTTTGTGCCGCTAAGTGGTTTCATTGTGCTGATTTTTCGCCGGAGGATTAGTTTTAGTGCCGGTGGATTGATGGAGAGGGGTTTTGATTACCAGTTAGTAAGGGGGACTGTATCACGTTTAAGTTTTTTAAGGTGATTCTCAAGTCACTACTTTTGGTGTAAATTAACTAGTAAAGTACAGGGTGTCTCAAATTCGAGAGTATGGGCCCTACAGATGGTGCTCTCTTTGTCAAAATGAATACTTTCAACGAATTCTTAATGAAACACTCTGTACATTAAATATTAAGGCATACTAAAAAATAAAAATGTTAGTCTATTATGTTTATTAGTATTATTTCTTATATCTTCGTTCAGCAATGACGGGAAACCTAGTCAATTTTTTTTATTTTTCCAGTATTTAGACCGTGGTTTGCCACACATGCTCCGTATTTTACACACCTATTTAGCCATCGCTGCTCTACGTGGACGGGGTCTTTTTTGTGGCAAAAAGCACACCGTTAATAATCTAAATTCTATCGCCGTATCGACACCGTAAATTAGATTTGGGTTTTTATCATTCGGTAGTTGATTATCGCCGAGTGAAGAAATCTGTCAGGTTGAGCAGGTGTTAATTTTGTTCCTGTCAGGACGATTATCCACGGTCTCATTGAGGGTCTGTTGTGACGGCTTTATATTTATTGAATCCTTTCAAAAATGCCCGTGTACGTTTTTGATATGTTAATTTCACCACAACGGATAGATGTACCTTACATCGCATCGAGTTTGGTATTTTTAGTCGGCGTTTTCTCTTGTCTAGACCATAGTTCGTATTCCGAGGCTGTGAGAAAAAATTACAAAGCGTGATAAATAATGACAACTAAATATTTCATCGACAGGGAGTTATCAAAGTAGTTGTTTAAAAAAATGTTTCGTATGTTTGTTTATGAGTAATATGTTTATTTTAAGCAAAATATTTTTTTATTTGGGTAATAAAGTAGATGATTTCATTGTAATTTCTAAATTTAATGTATTATTCCAGATATAAAATTAGCAATCCAGAAATAAACATAAGTCAGCAAAGAAAATCAATTCAATTCAAAATTATATCTGAAAGATGTATACATAGACATATTTTGTCTCTACTTATATACAGATAACAATTAGAAAAACATATGATGCAGACATCTATATGACGCACAAAACTTATTGGCATCTTTTATAATAGTTACAGTGAGACAGTTTTAGATAGAGTTTTATTCACGCAAGAATGTTTAAATTTTCTTATTGTCTAGTGTATAAAACTCGACAAAAACGCGAAGATGTAAACATTTTAGAGAATGTGCGCATTTTGGAGAATGCGCATATTTTAGATAATGTGCACATTGTCCAAAATGTGCACATGGACAAAATATCTTAGTTGTCCGAACCGTAAAATAACTCTAAAGTATTATTCTAGTTATACTTAACTCATCTAGAATTTTAATATCCATTATAACCACTACATCATGTAGGTGTAGATATATAAAATGGTAAGAAACTTTAGAACAAATATTTTTGATGTGTACTGTGAAATAATCTTACAACGTTGTAACAAAATTACTCAAAATGAAAAGAAAACTACAGCACTAATTAGGGCAGATCTTGCAGTAGGTAGGGTAAGAAATAACTTATTTAAAAAAAATGAATATTGGCTTGTTCTCCGACAGGAGCTTATTTGGTTTTGCGCCAGCGTCATATTCGGGAATTCGGAGGTAGCGCCGCGGCGCAAATGACGCGGAATGGGAGCGGGGGCGGCCGCCGCCCTCGGCCCCCCGAGGAGCCGGTAACGAGGAGCGAGAGGAGATCTAGTAGCCTGTGAAACTGCCGGGACGGCCGCGGAATACAAATCGGCGCCGTTAGGCGACAGCCAACCGCTGTATCGCGTCGCGTTCGGCAGGTTTTATTATTGAGACGGTTCGTACCTACTTTGTATCTCCACGGGAAGGCCGTGCTGAGTTGGCGGGAAGCGTTTTCCGGCGGCGGATTTGCATTTTACTGGCCGGGCCACGAAATTTCCGCCGTCGTAAAAAAATAAAATAAAATAAATGCCCGACGATTCCTGCGGGGAATAGGGGGGATGCACGTGTAGAAGAATATTTCCGGGAATTGCGGAGAACCTGGCAAAGGCGAAATATGAAATAGAATAAATCGAACTAGTTTCAACTTTAGGTATACAGGGCGATACAAAAAACCAGGTCAAGCTCAGTGACGGCCCGTGACTTTTTAAAATAATAAGTAAAGCCCGCACTTGGTTCGCAGATGACGTCATTATCAGGGGCGCACTTAGGACGTTAAGTTAATGTTTGTAGAAACCGAGGTGCAAAAATATATACCTACAAAAACACTACATAACTTTTCACTGGAGTAGTAGTATTGGAATAAAATTGAATGACCAGCGCCTGCTGTAAATATGCAGGTGTTAGGCTGTTCAATTTCGAAAACGTGTGTTTAACGTCCACAGAAGTCACTGGGGCATATTTAAAGTATATATCATTATTCATGGATGACACATTTAGGGCGGGTTCAGAAAAATGTACTTCTTTGCCATCAAAAAGATCTACTATACAGCATGAAGTCGAGAAATCCTGGAAAAATGTACAAATTTTTTCTTCACACGGTCAGCACTAGATCCTTATAACTGGGAAATAAACTGTCGCAAATAAAAGACATTATTTACTGCGTTATTTATTGAATATCCTGATGTTGTCACAGTTGCTTCAAGAGGGCGAATAACTGAAGGTATCTGTGAATAATTAAAATGTATGTATGCTAAATCTTCACGAATTCTAGGATCGTTAAATATACGTTGAGGATACAAAATGGAAGTAGCAACATTGAGGTGCGAAATTTTCTTCCAAATATATCCCAATATATCGTATCACCAAAATTATTCACAACACTACCTACTTAAGTTCAATTCAACGCATACCCAAAACGACAAGCATTCTAATACAGCCTCCCAGCCATCCCCTTCGCTGCAATTCCGTCTCCCCCAACCCCTCGCCGGCAAAAACTCAAAAATAAAGTAGCTACAAATTACGTCGCATCGCCCCCCAATCCCCATTAAATAGACGTCGCAACAAAAACCCAATTATACAAGTTATCCGACCAATTACTGGAAGGACCCCTGTTTACATTTCCATGGAGCGCGTCTTACAGCGTGCCAGATCTGAAACAAGCCACGATTCCCATCTCGAGACGCTCCAGTGGCGTGCGGTACGAGAAAATGGGAACATTTCATAATAACTGTCCATACGAAATGACACTCAACTTCTTCACTGAAATGATAATAACAATATCTTTACCCCTCATTCTAATCACGGGGATTGGCCCAGAAGTCGGAGATTTGTGCGGAAGAGGGGCAACATATTATTATTTAGCAGGCCGAATTTGCGTCCAGGAACGACTTAACGTTAGTAGGCTCTAACCACCATTCTGTGCAGGAATGAAGGAAACCTGGAAAACCTTATTAATTAGGGCGTAGTCAAATGTCGACCGGTATCAATCTTTCACATTGGCCCAAGCTTACACTCTACCATACCGGCAGAGAGGGTACCAATCCTGTCCATATAGCGTATATAGCTGATATACGGTCTACCGGCTGCGGGGCTTGAACCCACACCGATCTAGTCACATCGATTCAAGTACAGACGCCTAAAACCGTGCTACCACTGACCGACCAAAATATAACTTTAATTTTTCTTCTCGTCTTTAAAATGGATGTAAATCTAATCAAAAAGTTTTTTTTTGAGTTACAAACATTTAAAGTGTGGTATTAGGATAGCAGCAAAGACGTGAAGTGCAAATGCTTTTATTTTAACAGAATTTTATCACAACGCTTACCTTTATACGTATTTTATTTTTCCAGATTCTGGTACATCGTCATATTTTGACCAGAAATACGGCTACATTAAGAAATTGTATCTGCTCCTACCAAGTAAGTTATTGTCATATTGTTTTTAAGCAGAAAAGTGATAGCTGCTACTACCAACGCGACTTCCCTAAGTTAAAAAAGTGAGTTCGATTCATCGTATTCTTCCCGATTGATTGGTTATAACAAACACCTGCTTGATAATGCATAAGGAAGCATGGAGTTTATCAGTTTTAATACCTAATCTAATGGTGATATATTTCTAAACGCACAGGAATTTCGAAACAGAAGAAGGGACACTTTTTTTGGTAAACTGTATGTAGATAATGAAAATAACAGGTTTTTTTAAATAGTCATTGGCGTAGAAGTTATGTTTAAGAAAGGGGTTGAGTACCCCCCCACTCTGCCACTGTGCAAGTTTTTGATGATTCTTATCGCTTGTTTTATTCCCCTTAATTAATAGGCATTATCCCCCAAATATGATAACAATTCCTTTATAAGTTATAATGAAAATTCGATAACAAAAAATTATATTCAACACCCTGTATCTCGGAAACGAAGCCTTCTACGACATATGTTTTTTCTTCTTAAAAAACATGTGTTCTATCTTCTGTTAAAGTTTGTCTACAAAACACTGACTCACCCTGTATGCCTTATTTAAAAGGCATCCAAAATGTAGACCTATTTTTAAAATCAAAATTGATTGTCTAGGTCCACTGTCACTTGACTGCAAAAGCTCCTATTCTGTTTCGCCTATTTCGTCTGTCATTTATTACTTATTAAGTAACACTGACCATTTCTATACTTTATAAAGTCTCCCAATCGACCACTGTCGTTGATCGACCATGTTGATAGCTAAATGTAAGCTCCAAGCGGAACTGTAGTCGACCGAGAGTAACCACCACTGTTACCAAATTTTTAATAAAGTTCCATGTTTTAAGAATTAGCAAAATTGCAAAACGAGAAATTTGAGAGGAGCAAGCCTTTTTTTCTATTGCCATTTTCATCTTCATGACAAATACACACCTTCACATTGCTATGCACCTCCTACTCTACATACAGAGTGAAATTTTAGATTTCACAGCATTTTCCTTGTCCTCGATTCTTCGTAACGCGTTTCGGACGGACAGAGATCTTAGAAACGGCGTCTTGATTTGTAAAGGCACAAGACAAGTTCCGAACCCTTTGGCCGGCCCTCACCGCGACGCCCCTGAGCCGCGCCGCGCTGCGACTCAATTTATTTTTGATGCGGCATATAATTTTTCCGGTCGGCGCGCCCTGAATCGAGATTCCCAAGGGGGGCCATTCAATTTGGATCGTATAAATAATAACTGGTTGTGACGCACTCCGCAATACTTACATTATCATAATGACGTGTGCCGAATCGGAATTTCCCTTCGGTCGCGGAGATTTCTCGACGTTCGGAAAAAATATTTTCAAAAAAAAAGAGACGTTACCACGTCAAACATCACTCTCGTGTATATGAGGATGTATCACGTTGTATTTCAGTGTCTCAAACAATAATTCGAGAATTTTTATGACTTTTGGTCGATAAAAGGCTTTGCTTTTCGGATATACAAGATGTTCTTTAATTCATTTAACTGCTAATGTTTTACAGGGTGGTTCTTCGTTAACACAAGCAGTTTCAACGTTAGTTCTTTATGACGAAACGGCAATTTTAAGCAAGCGTTTTTTAATATTTTCAAAACCAGTGTGAATATTAGTGCCAAATTTGGCACACACTTTTGTAGTTATTAAATATAATACTTATACAAGGGGTTGCTAATGAATTCGTACACCAAATATAGTACGATTTTACTAATCTTGTCTTAGTCCAAAAATTGATAACAAAGATACAAGATGTCAAAGTTGAAAAAAAAGTTTTTCTTTAATATCTTTCGACTTCTTTGAGCTAATTTCATGAAATTTCGTATCCGTTTTTTTCGCAAAAGCAAAATTACAATTATTTTGTGTAAATAAAGCATTTGTTTCCATTAAAAAGCATTGCTTCCTTTTCCATGATACACTTCTGGGGTTGATTTAATTGTCTATGATAAAACAATATTTATTGTATATTTAAAAAAAAAAATCCAATGAAACAACTGCTCGTTTAGGACAACTTATTGCTCGGGAATTTTAGGAAGCAACTGCGGGCTAATGCCCCGACCAGCATTGGATTGAACCTGAAAAATCTAGAGCAAATAGTCAACATATGCCGGTTTCCAGCTTATTAGCGCTCATCAGTCCGCCACAGGTGACTGATGACTAACCCGGGCTGTTCATGTCTCTCAAACCCGATATTCCTGAGTACGCGAAATATGGCACAGCTACATCTAGCGCCCACATATGGACAACCTAATAAAATTTCATTTAAAAATTTTACAAAAATAAATAAAATATGTAATTATATAAAAATTATGAAAAATTTTGGGAATAATCTGCATTTACAAACTAAATAACCATTATCGCTATATACATAGGTATATATCGGTGTGGGTTCGAGCCCCGCAGCCGGTAGACCGTATATCAGCTATTTTCGTGGAGAGGATTGGCACCCTCTCTGCGGATATGGTAGGGTGGAATAATGTTAGCTTGGGTCAATGTGAGAGATTGATACCGGTCGACATTTGACTACCCTCCTAATTAATGAGGTTTTCCAGGTTTCCCTCCTTCCTGCACTGAATGGTGATTAGGGCCTACCAACGTAAGTCGTTCCTGGGCGCAAATGCGGCCTGCTTAATAATAATATGTCGCCTCCTCTCCCGCACAGGTCTCCAACTTCTGGGCTAATAACCGTGATTAGAATGAGGGGTATAGCAGATATTATTATTTCTGAGACAAAAAAAATTCATATTTCTTATCAAAGACAGCCATGAAAAAGTTGATTGCACAATTATGCGGGAACAATAATATTTTGGGAATTCCGAGTTTTTCTATAGATTTCAATTATCATTTTCCAAAGCCAACTAAAGCTTTCTCAAGGAGGCAATAAATTAACGGAGAACCGATTAAGACCAGACAATCTTGATGAGGCAAATTGGTACGCCGGGCGCCATTTCGCGCCTTCGCTTAAAACAAAACGACCCCCTTAGAACGCTAAATGAAAAACAAACGGATTTAATTACTCCGCGAGCGCTTTACAATCGCCGCAACAGAAAAAGCCCGTGTAGGAGCCTAATTAGCCGCCATCCGTCAGGCGAGCCGCCGCCGCCGCCCCGCATAACTGAAATAAACGGTTTCATCCCCCCATAAAAAAACTTCATAAAACGCGCTCAACAGACACGTCTCGGGAGACATCTAGCGGCGCGGCAGTTACCATGGCGATACGCGGAGACATTCGCTTGTTTTAATCAAGGCTGTCATGGCAACCGAGATCCCGCCATTGGACAATTCATTTTGTAATTACGTTGACGACACCCTAGGCGGCCATTTTGAAATGAACACAGGCGCCCAGATGGAAAGACGGGGCCCTTTTTACCGGAAGCGGCGCAAGACGTAGGTGACCGGATGTACACGGGCTCCGGGAAGCGGGTAACTAATACAATTAACGAGAGACAAGTGAAACTCTGCTATCGTAACTCGTCCGTGGGACGCAGAGCCGGCTCCAGGACTCTCATCCCTCGCCGGTAGTTTTAGGTGCAACGCACACGTTGTAAAATGAACAAAAACACTGAAAGTACACCAACTTGTTCCATAACTCTTCCTTATAACACGGGAATGGGCCTATTCTTGTAAAATTCGTCTAAATACAATCTAAAGGCAGTCACACACTTTCAGATAAATCTCAAAGTTTATCTTATGTAAAATATAGGTACAATGAACAAAAAATCACTTTGTTTTGTACGTTATTACTGAAGCAAAATCATAGATTTTGGTAATAATATTGTTATACATAATCATATTCTAATGTACTATCGTTTGAAATATTAATGACACTCACTAAAATGAATTTTGCGATTTCGTTTGAACTTCTGACGTATTCATATTGAAATCTGCTTTAAATTTTTAACATTAGTTATTAGTTGTTTCATTTACCAATAGAGATTTAATGAAATTTCGATTCAGAAACTGTTTTAAGAGAGTGTCATTATTATTGCAAAGGATTGTACCTATTATAAATTGTAGACAAAGTGTAAAAAATACGAAAATGATCATTTATTTTCTATACACTTTCGTTACTGAAAACATTTTAATAAAAGCAAATTAGTGTTAGAACCCTGGCAGTTGGAAGGATAAAATGAGAAGAAGAAGAGAAGAGATGAGGGGATTTTTAGGTGGAAACGCGTCCTAAAAATAATAGCAATAGAAAAGATCTATATTATGAAGTCGTATTTGAGATTTTAATATTAGATACTAAATCCACAAATATCAATAATTTAAAAAAAAATTTGTTGTAACAAAATGATTTGTAAATACAAAAAATAAAATTGTGATTATTTTTATAATAGAATGTAAAAAATAAATGAGGAAATGATAAATTAAACTTCAATTTATTTTATATATTTCAATGAGTTGAAGATGCATGATCTTTTATACCTAATTAAATTAAGTTCAATTTCTTTTGTGTGGTTATAGTTAATAGTTATAGTGGTATAATTATAGTGCACATCCCTAGCATTAGCCGGGATTCTTTTACCTGCCCTAGTTGTTCTCGGGCTTGGCTCTGTGGGACAGACCCGCCATCAGTATCTCTGAACCCGCCCATATATTGATTTTGGCTCCTATTGTTGATATCACGACTACTACTGTCGGAACCGTTACTCGGATAATGGGGGTCTTCCGAGACGTCCCCCAGCCGTCTCTGTAACTGGTCGCATCCCATCCTTCTAAACGTTTCGCCGCTCTTGACTGTCGGTACCTTCAGTGTCCAATAATAAATGTTTATATGTTCTAATAACATTTTTATCAAGTCAGGCTACATTTCTATAACCATTTTATTGATTATAGCTTCGTTGTCAGATAAATTATGGTAAGCTAACAGAAGACATTGCGATCTACACTCTTAAGCCGTGTACACACTTGTAACAGAACTTCGATGCGTAACTGTGTCTCAGACAGAGTCAAAATAGGTCATGTTGTTTCCATGTTGTGTGTGGTTCGATGAACTGTGTCTATGTATACACAAAACATGCAATAACACAAACAAATGTACAAGCATTTTAGCAAAAACGATTTGATACTGGGATTACTGGGTAATATGACAGTTGATTAAAGAGGTTAAATGAGTACGTTACGTGACAGGAGTAAAGTAGGCTATGCTATATTGTAGCTTACATATTTAGGTTTTCCTTATTTTGACATCTAAGCATGAGCTTATCTATTGTACTATTAAGAAAGCAGTAATAAGGATAGTGCTTCACTTTAGTTATGCATGATTAAGGTAACGTCCAACTGTCCCTATTATTTGACAGTTCAGGTCGTTCGCTCGTCACCGATCATATTCGTTATTTGACAAAAGGATATAAGAGGATCTCATCTGACAAATTATTAACCAAAAACTTCATTTTGTGGACAATATTAAAAGAAAGGCCAATAATCATTCTTGTCTTCCATTTCATTGGTTGCTGCAGTTGAAGCTGTCAAAAACCTTAGGTTTTTTTCCAAATACTTATATTCTCAACACTTATTATTATGTAAAATATGAGTACTATTAATTATTAAGTATTTTTATAGGTATTTTTTCTATTCCTATAAACCTAGCTTAAGCGTTTGTATATTTTACCTACATCAGTCCCTAAATTATCCTAAAAAAGTTATTTTTCCAACTTTCGCTTCATTATATTACCCCTGCTCTCCAAACCAGCACTCGGTGATCGATTATCGAGGGTCCCCACCCCCGTCCTCCCCCTGGATGCGGTCCTGGGCGGCGGCGCGAGCAGCGATGTTCACTTGTCTCCGTCTCCCTCCACGGCACAGCGCTCGCTGATGAAATGCCTCGATGCTCCCAGGTTGATTAAAACAGATTGAATGTTTCAACTTTATGCGGTAACTTTATTATAGTTTCATTAGGCACTTCCAAGTTCGCCGCTCTTTTGTCTATATACGTCCGCCCTCTCCGAAACTTTCTTTATTGCCCGCCCCGGAAGTTTTCTATTTGCAGTATGCCGCGCTTGTTAATTATTTCGTCGTTTGTGAACTCGTTCACGGCTTAACAATATCCTCCCACTTATAAGGGCGCGATTGAAGATTCTCACCAAAGAGGAAAAGTAAAAGTACAACCGAGAAATTAGATCAAGAACAAGTCTAGCTTCATTCGTCTATAGTAGTATCAATCCATTGGAAATTAAGTACCACATGGCACCGTCCTAGGCCCCAACCATTATAGTTTATTGAAGAGCCACCAGATTAGGAAATAAAAACGTGATACTAAAAGCAAGAAGGAAGACAAATTGAAAGAGCAATTTGTAATCAACATACTGAATTTACAACTTGGTAAAAATTGATGAAAAGCATAAAACAGTAAAATAGTATACATAGATATAGTCATTTTTAATGCAAGATTTTCTCTGTATACAATTACCGATATGAACTGCAACGCCTAGATCGTATTACGATGACAGAGGATTGTTATCATCTGAAGAAGATGGATCCTCCGATATCTTTATATCTCTGTGACGTCACCGTTGCAAAATCTTGACTGCGGTCAAATCTTTGCCATTATTTTAAAAAAAGCTCCAGGAGAATATTTAAGCTATTTTACGATATCTTGTGTATGTAGAATTATATAAATTTTGCTGAAAATTAAGAGTCCCTTTGTAGCTTGAACACGATAATCACCGAAAACGCTACAGCCATTCCAACTGTACACCTTTATCGACATGCCAACAGCAGTATACCGAGTGATTGTTACAAATTTTCTCTTTTTTGCCTTTAAAAACCATAAATGATTAGCCGCTTCTACACACTTTATCCCCTACCATATGTGCCTTGGAAAACTTAGGATTTAACCAGTAAGTTCCTAAAATCACTATATTCTTACATCATAATCACTTTTGAAATTTGTTGCTTAACGATTTCTCATTGGGTTGACCTAAATTGCAGCTTGTGTCAAAAGAAATAACTTTGACTGAAACAGACCTTCCACAAGGATCTGCACTGGGGCTGCTAAACCATTACTAATTGTCTTGGTTTTACTATTTTCTTGAAGTATAAATTTGAATAAAGTCAGTATTTAATAATCCATTTACGATGAGCTACTATCATCTACATCGCCTTCAAAACTATTTTTTTATCTTTAATCACTCCCTTCTTCTTTTAGATGTTATATATCTACAAATGAACGTTATCTACAGAACCAATACATTGTCAAAAAATATATTTTCGTAAAATTTTTCCGAATCTTCGGCGTCCACTGCATCTGATACGATCTGATCCCACGCGAATCCCCATCGCAAGCGAATATTTCTCACACGCCGCGACGGATTTGACGATGCACCGGCGTCGAGTGGGCGCATCCCCGTAATCCTCGCCATATCTGCGCCACCGTGCCCGATACGATCGAATAAATCACCCGGTATTAACATACATTAAGCGATTATGGGACGGACCGTGCGAAATGCTTTATTACCGGCTGCTACCTCCTCGAATTAGCCACGGCGATGGGGCTTATCGGGTGCGCTATGAGGTCTTTGCAGTCATAACTAAAGCCTCCGAGGTCTTTAGGATATTGTTAACAAATATTCCAGCAAAGGAGAACCAAAAGCGTCAGCTAAAGTGAATTCACACGTTGAAATTGCATTTCGATATGTCGGAAGTGCCACAGGGACCACGCTTGGGACCCTTTACGTTTACCGCATACATTAATGATATCTATAAATCCTTGAAGTTAGTTAATGCTAGTAGAACCTTTTTCTTGGGAGAATATGCTTTTCTACATGATTGAATCATGATGGATTTAGGTTTTGAATAAAAAAGACTGAATTTCATGACGATTTTAGTAATAAGATATTTTTAAACTATTTTTTAAATTATCATAATTATTTTGAAAGAGGTAAATACATAATAGATTTAATCGATATTTTATACAATAACCATCCCTAGCCTTTTACTATCTAGACCGCTAGACTAGCAGACCTCAAGCCAACAAAATATTGTCTTGCTGAATACTAGATATCAGGTTCGAATCGTTCAGTTTCTTCCCTTCTTTAGCTTAGTGGAATTAATGATAATATGGCCTGTGGATCAACATTTTCGACTCGGCATCTACAAATTCGCTCATCCAAATTAAAATTTAACCTCAACATCATTAATTTATCAGAGTTAATTACTGAAAAAAGGACCAGAACCCGCGGTTAAATTAACAGGTCCTACAAATTACCGTTTTTATCCAGAGGAGCTTCGTTACATTGAGAGAGCAAGCGGAGTTGTCAGATCTTAAATACTAAAGACTGTTATACAGCTTCTGTAACTGAAATGTATACAGTACTGAATGAATATGAATATACATATAAGTATTTACATATAGAAAATGCAAGTGGATCAGCAAAGGTATGATACCTTCGGGTCCGAGTCGTGTAATTTCACGAATGTAATAAAAAATGCCGTCATCTCACGTGTACTACGAGTATATACAATTTTATTGAGAACTGTAAAATAAATTATCTACAGCTTAACTTAACAGCTTCAAATTGAGAAAAATCCAAAATCATATCTAAGTTTTGAATCAAAATCAAGAAGCAAAGGCATTGTTATGGTAACCTGTCACAGTTCCTGTTGATTCTTAGTAAAAATAACCGTTAAGCAATGATCTTTTATTTAATATTTCACTTGTGGGGTAATATGTTACATTACCCCACTAGCGGTGTAATGACCTTCATTATTCAACTGAAACAGTGCCAAATAAATGCTGTAATGACGATCTTAAGCAGTTGTAGATAAAATAATTTATAAAACGTTCAGATTTGGTGATCTAGGTGGCAATGGTCACATCCTTCGTAACCGCCGATTTGGCAACAGCGTAGCCGAATAAGAGCAAGGCCAACGATCACATTACCCAAAGTGTTCCGTGCGGTGGAGCAAAAACCCGCTGCCGGCGGCGTCAGACATAAAGGCCGGTCGCGGGGTTGCTAAGGGACGCTTCTATTCAATGCGATGTTCATTTATTTCTGCCCCCGGCCGCCGCCGCGTTTTGCGCCGAAATGCATCCGCGCCATCTGATAGCGCGCCCCGTAATGATTTCGCGATTTTATCGGTACGGGATACTGAATTTTAAAGTAATTTCTTTTTATTTCGGGGGCCATTTATCTTGTCGCGGAGCGACATCTGTCATACGCCGCGGTGCATCACGGAGCGGTTATCTGGCCATGTAAATAAAGCGGGAGGCTGGGGGGTCGATACGCGGGCGAAATGCGATTTTCGAGTGGATAGGATCCGTCAGACACGGCCAGGCAATTATTTAGATTTAAGTTACTGATTGGGATACGCTATTTTATTATACAGGGTGTTTCTAAGGCGTATCCACGGGCGTATACTGTGGCCAAAGATAAGGGTCTTTTGTTATATATAATAGAATCATTTTAGAAAGTCGAAGTGAAACTCGACATATACCTCTGAGTCCTTGCCACTTGTTTGTAATATACCTAAGTCATGCTCAGGTACGCCCCTTAAGGAATCACTAACGTTACGGGAATTACGAAATTACCTGCGCTAGAGAAGGATGGCAGATAAGATGTATTTCGTGTCAAAACAGACGGTTGAACAAAGCCGAACTTGGAATAGTTGGAATGTGCTGATCATCAAATCAATAGGGTTCATATCGGGTGATCTGGGTGCCCAAGGTTGACCTGGGCACTGTGTAAAAATGCACGATAAACTAATTATAAATTCACTGCAACTTGACTGGAAGAGCTCCGATTATGTTTCGCTTATTTCATCCATTATTTGTTACTTACATGTAAAACTGGCCGTTTCTATACTTAATAACGTCTAGCAATCGACTACTGTCAACGATCGACCATATCGAGGGTTACGTGTGAGCTCCGCGCAGGACCGTAACCGACCGAGAGTAACTACCACTGTTACGAAATTCGTAATAAAGTGCCATGTTTCTCATTTGTATGCAAGAATCTCGAAAGAATCATGCAAGAGTCGTGCAAAATTGCGAGACAAGAAATACGCGAGATTCTCGCAAGACAATACAACACATGATATTGCAAGATCGATCAAGAACACGACTTTAAGAAAACCCTTATCTTGTTTTGCAGGACAAGACAAGATTTTTTGCCATTTCTTATCTAAGCAGTTGCTTCATGTCTGTAAGCAGTTTGCAGCAACTGAAAACCTTCCTTAAACTTCACCAGAACTTCGTAATGTTGCCAAAGTCGTCCCTAGATCCGACAAATCGTGCGCGAGTGGGCCAGTATGCCGCGTTACCCGATCTCCCATTATTCATTCCGAAGTCACTTCACAAATTAAAAAACAAAAAGGCGAGATAAAAATCCAATTATAAAATACTATCGGGCTCATCTTGTTCTCTCCCCTGCGACCCGCCGCGCGCCGCTTCGCCTTCCGCATAGCGATCCTCCCAGCCAGATACCTAATTAAAGGGTCGTAATTTTTACACGTCCGAACGCTTAAAATACACTTTTACGACGCGATGCTCGCCGCAGAAGTTGCGGCGACCCTAATCACTGTAATTATTGTTACATTACGATGTTAACTGCGCCAAAACACGGGGCTCGGTGCTCTAGAACATCCTCTCCGCGCGTATGTACCAAAATAATAAATTTCCGACACGCAGCAATTACAGGCTGATACCGGCCTTATTATGGTGGCAAATATGTAGCGGGAATCATGATAAACATTAAAACATTACCCTTATCTCCGCTCATCCCTGCATAAACTATCTCAGAAAGGAGTACATAGTACGGAGAATGAGAAATTAGAAGCCAAAATTAATGAGCTCTTATTAGAAGTGGACTTAATTTTTGCTTTAGTATTGATCTTAATCTTGATTTTATTAATACTGTAACCTAAATTGATTCTAAGTTGTGATCTTGAAGACCAATCAATCAAACTTTTCCTTCAAAATAAATTGATTACTTGAGGTTTCAAATAAGACAAATGAGACGTGTTTCTGATTGTGAATTATGTTCATGAAGATACAATTTAAAACACTATGTCTATTTAACTCAAAAATCAATTAGATATTCGTATTTATCTCAAAAAAAAAGTTTGTTTCCCAAAATTTTTGTACAAATCACATCATTAAAGAAGCTAGGCTTAAAGTATGGTCCATTATTTACTGAACACTATGTATATAATTCAGTCTAATTTATCTATAGATTTAATATATTATCTTGTCTTGTTCAAAGCAGAACGCTTAACGCCTTCAAATGAGTCGGTTTTTCTGAAAAAGGCCTTTCTTATTGATTCGTGATCATAAGCCAACCTCTTCATATATACCTCCAAAATAGAATAACCTATATAACATGATCTTTCTGGAAGAGACATCCACATTGATTCCAATTTGATCAGAAAGATGAGTTTAATAGCAAAATCAACTTAACCAACATCATCTTTTCCGCCAAAATAGATTGTTTGATGACTTACTAAAGATGATATTCCTGAACTTCTTGCTGAGGTTATGATCATGAAGATGTAGTCGAGAAGATTGGATAACATCTTCAAAAAGAAAAGGCCAGAAAAAAACTGTATCCTGAACGCTATTCACATCGCCTATATCTAAATAAAAATAATAGCTCTAGCCCTCATTCTGATTACGAGGATTAGCCCAGAAGTCGGAAAATTGTGCGCGACAGGGGGCGGCATACGATGGTAGGCCCTAACAACCATTCAGTGCAGGAATGAAGGAAAGCTGGAAAACCTCATTAATTAGTAGGATGCTCAAACGTCGACCAGTATCAATATCTCACATTGACCCAAACCAACATTCTTCCTCCCTACCATAACCGCAGAGAGGGTGCCATCAATCCTCTCCGCAAGTATAGCTGATCTACGATTTACCTCCAGAGGCCTGGTCACATCGATTCAAGTACTGACACCTTAAACCGCTCTACCACTGACGAAACACATGTTTCATAAATTTACAGTGTCCTCCAAGAACAAAATCAGCAAAACTATTATAAATGCCTACTGTTTCTTCCATTTTATTGATTTTTATGTCTCTATCTTCACTTACAATGTCATATATAAGACACCTGCACGACCTTTACCGTACTTATAATTTTTCATCCGTTAAAACGACTACTGTTTTTCATCAAAATCATCACTGTGTACCAGAATCCGTCTGTCGTGATTGATCTCTGTCTCTTTCCTAGCAAAAAAGAAGCAACTGCTTTCCGGCATCTACGGTGGGAAGTTAAAAATAATCACCCAGCAATATTGCATCCATTCCGACGATAATAAGATCGGAGATAGCACAAGAACATAACACCGCAATTCATTACAATTTTCGGGCTTCCCCCTCGTCCGGGTATTCCCGGAGGACGGCGAGACAACAAATCAAGCCCTGTTGCGGCAGACGGACAGCAATAATAATCCGGAGATCGCCGTATCAGATCAAAGCGCATATGTGGCGGATTATTTGGTCTTTTCGGGGTTCTCCCTCCCCCCTCGGAACTTCATTTACTAGACGCGATGGCTTTGGATGCGTTTGAGGCAGAAGTCGACGATAATTAGAGAATTTGTACAAGAGGGGGCTGCGTACTACAACTTTCTTAACGTTTATTTTATCCTCATTCTCATCCTCATCATCCTTATCCCTAATCATGTTCATTAAAATGAAGAGAGCAGGCGCACATGTTTCTTGACAGGGATTTTCAAATTTTGAGATTTGATATCCATACTTTCCTTTAAGTTTTCGGTTTCCATGGTTTGCTGTCCGGTATACTATACTGGCGGAGAAAGATGAAAATTTAATTCTGGATTTTTCTTACACCATGAAGTGCATCCATGAACTAAACAATAATAGTTCAATAATTTCTTATTTTTGTCCATAACTTCTGAAGGTTTTCTAAAAAATTATGTAATGTTTAAGCAATAATCACTCATCATAAGATACTCTTGCTGTGGACACACAAAACTCCATGAACTGATCAACTCAACGCATACAATCGATAACTACATTATCCTGCCGAAAATGTGCTATTGTCCAGTAAAACCATCCATCAAACCACCCCCACGCAGTAGCTACTGCTCCGAAATCACACAAACCGTTGTTTACATCTCTTGATTTACCGAAACGCGACCGAACCAACGACATGCGGTCTGGTGATTTGTAACCCATCGAACCCTCTGAGATCCGTCGACCCTCCGGAGTGTCCTTGGGCCACCTGCTAGTTGCCACTATCAGCACCCCCGAGACCTCGGCCGCTAATTAGAAATCTGTTACTGCAGATCCGCTAAGCGTCCCGGTTACTGGATTGGCCGGTAGCATATTGATTATGTTTTGTTTTTTAGCTGCCTCTCTAAAGGCCAACTCTCATAAATAATAATAGTACCGAATCCATCGTCCAAAGATATTCTAAACCGGTTCACTGTCGATTTCGTAAAGCCATTTAAGAATGGATAACCGGTATCTACTGAAAACAAAATATTTTTAACACTCTAGTGCGACAACGGCATATATTCGGAGAGTTTTTTTTAATTCAAACTTTAAACTCTGACTTTGAACTTTGAATTCAGACATCAAGTTCTTCGAAAAGTTAAGGGTTTAGGAAATAAAAAATCAAAAGTTCATAAATTTTCAAACAACGACAAATGAACAATATTTTTCGAAAATAAAACTAGGGATAAAAGAGAACAAAGGGTGAACTAATTATAGTTGGGCATTTTTTATTAAAAACAAACAAAAAATCCTATGAAACATCTACCTACTTTATTCACAAATTATAATTTGATTATCCTCAAACCTCCAAGATATCTCAATCATTCAGTCCCATTTCATAACCTCGCAAAAACGTACTGAAGAAAGACTCCACCACAACAGGCATTCATCATGGTTCTTTTATGTTGTTTCGAAACGTAGCAATTCAATAAATTAGTGTTTACCGATTTCACACAGTCAAATTGGACTTCCTACTATTAACGAAATTGAGTAATTACAATAATTTTCGTCCGAGGCTAATTGGGAACCTGAAATATCGACAGGGGTCCCGAATTATTTGGAAGGCTTGCTGCGTGCCAAAATTAGGAGCCAAATTCACACGACCAGCCTTCATAAATGTGAGCCGGGCGATCTGCGTTAGGAAAATAATTACCTACAAAATTAATTAACGCGGCGATTATCATTTAATTAATTGCGTGAGAAACAGAAGGTGTATCTGTAGCCATTAGAGTCACAAGAAATAGAAATGTTATGATGCCATCAGTGTAAGAATTTTAGTTATGTCTTAAAAAACAACGATGTGGTAAAACTAAATGGAAATTTCAATCCATTCCATTTTGTTATGCTCTTTTTACATGATACTTACTGGTTTAATAAATAACAAATCATAAAGTTACATTACATAATATTAAGGAATGATCAAGTATATGTGTTTTTAAGTACTTAATAAAATTAGGAAATTTCAGGAATAGTGTGATAATACAATGTATTACTTTGGAACTATTTACTTTTGCTCAAATTATTCAAATTTTACACAGAATTTTTCTTGTGATAGTGCGTTTACACGTTTCATCAGAAGATAATATTTAACTACAAAGTTGCTTATATATATATATTTATTAGTTTCAGGTTTAAAAAAAATAAACCAAGAAATTATAGCTGTCTGAATTAAAATGATTGTGACTCATATTGTTTGTAAAGAACAGCAACAATGATAAATTCCAAAAAAGACCATGATCTGCAATTTATTGATAATATGTTTGAAAACAAATCTCCATACCTATCCAATAGCAGTCAATCATTTTAGTAGAGATACAAGACTTATTTCACATTCCGATTAGAAATGATATCACAACTAAATGAGTGATTTTCAGGTTGTTACCCACGGTACGCCACTGACTTTTCCCGTTTCGAAATTGTTTTAGAAATCCGCCATCAATTCTGAATGAAATTGGTCTCTTGGAGTTTTTTCGCACAGTTAACCTTTTTGGAGGAAAAAAATAAAACATGAAAAAAGTCAGTGGCGTACCATTTTTTTGCATTAAAAAAGATAGTGGCATTCTCGCACTAACGTCACTGGTTCAAGTAGAAATATTCGCGTCCTAAACCCTTCATACATGTCATCATCCGATATTCTTCACTTGTTAAATTAGAGCGTGAATTATTCTCTACTATTAAGAACACAAAATCACTAATAAATTAATTACATTCATATTTGAATTGGCGGAAAGATATACTCGAAATTTTGCCCGCCCAGGATAGCGCTGGAGATGGAACAGGTGGATCCGTCAATTCGTCACAGCCAATAGAAAGCTGGGGCGCATGCGTACTTACTGCAGCAGAAGCTGTGTAATCGGGTATGCTCTCAGAGATATGCGGCACACAATTTTATAGGAAAAATATACGGGATGCATTTATGTTTCTTTATGTCGACTGCTATACATTTCCGTCGTTGAATATAGAACTCGACATTGCTTAGACATGTACAAGTGAGCCTAAGGCTCAAAAATGAAGAGACGCGTTGCCCAACGATACGAGTCGCCGCTGGGGCGTCTGTGACCGGCCAGAGACAACGGAACGAGGAGAAAAACATCTGTTAGCCGGCACATTACGAGCAACCATCGAAATTCAATAAGAAGATCAAGGAATTCTCGAGAGGCAGTGCTTTGTGTCGAACGGCCGAGCCGGGGCCCTGGATGTGACAATTAAATATAAATTTACGGCCGGCTTTACATAAATATCATCGCTACCGCCGGCTACATTAACTTGTCATTTCGTCGGACCGATCCGGGCTGAATATAAAATTAACTGTTAAAATATTTATCCTTGTCGAGTTAAGATTCCTCGGGCTCGGACCGGGAGTTATTAATGCGGACGGAATTTAATTTTGTCGCCTCGTAATGTCGTCTTTAGCGGCTACCGGCCCCGAGTGGATGATCGCCTTATTTATTGTACGGAGATCCGTCACGGGGGTAATTGTTTGGCGTTGCTTTAATTGAAAGCGAGGCTGTTCTTGCGCGGACTAATTGCGCGATTTTTCAAACTGGTTAGCGTTGGATTGGTTCTTTTATACGCACATTGTAGCTGTTTAATCGTTAGGTTTCCACTCAGCGAGGTACGCCACTGAAACTGATCGTTTAGAACATCGTTGCTTTCTTCATAATCTTCCAAAAAGAAACATGATCTCTATGAAAAGAAATAGAACATATTTTCGACACGTAACGTGAAAAATCAAGTTGGTCTAATAGACGTAATATAATTATAGAAGTATCTACATTATAAAAATCTCGAGTAACGTCACGCCTGCGTTGCCACATGACGGCTATATGTTTGTATTTTCTTATAACTGATTTTAACAATAATATTTTCACAGAATTTGCCGCGCTCGCACCCAATTCGACGACTGTGGTATCGCAAAACGTCCCGATGCTGGTGAAGAAACAAAATAATGCCGTGTATCGAGGCGCGCCTGAAAAATTGAGAATTGACGAGAATCGTTCGGGAAATAGATCTAGAGCTGCTAGAAAATACCTGGAATATTCGATGGGCCTATAAAAGAAGAATAAACGGCCGAGTCAGTCAGTCTTGAATAAGAGTTTTCATTTGGATGGTTCAGATTCAGAGCGATTTAGATAGTGATGGTGGTGAATTAAATACTGTTTAGTTGAGTTGTAATTAGTATTCAGTAGTGTACATAGTGTGCAATAAATATCAGTAAATATTAACTGTTTGTTTTTCTGGTAAAAGAGAAAGTCGGGTTAGGAAACCCATGAAAGTATTAACTTAGCCATCTGGTTAAGTACAAGTTTTGCACTTTCCGAGATTAACTTTTGCTTATTTATTGAATAAAGCATCCCAAAATTTATAATCAAAACGGCACCGAATTTTATCAAATACAAATGTTAGAACACTAAATACAAAACAACCTGAAATACGCACATACAAAGTTAGAAGGCCACTTCTTCGATAAGAATAATTTCAGGACAATGGGGTATTACAGTTCATTTAAATTAAACATTGTTAATTTTATTATTCGACATTTAGGCATCTGCTATAACGAACGAGTGCATAATTTTGCACAATAAAGTCTTAATTTCACCAAAATAATTAGCTTAAAAATACCTGAAATTTTGGGCGCGCCTTCCCCATTACGTCACGGGGTGACTATTTGCGTATGAGTTTCTACACGTTAGCCGCGTCAGCGATCGATTAATGGGATAGATAGATCGATAGTTCGTTTGCGCTTGTGCTGCTCGCTGCTCGACGCTAACGTCATTTTGCATTCTGTTGTTTGAGGGTTAGTTTGTGTTTATATGTGTATTTTGTGATTTTTGTAGTGAATATTAATTTTCTCATATTAAAACAATAGTGTATAGTTGTTTTATTGCACTCAGTTGAATTAAAAAGTAATAAAATGGAGCAAGATTTTGAGAAGGCTTATTCCAATAATTTGCCAAGTGTTGATAGTGAAATGGTGGCTAATTTTTTTTGCTAACGCTGATTTTTGAGTGCCGAAATGAAGAATATTAAAACAGTAAGGTGAGTTACTGTATATTAATATATACCTAAGATGGGTGAAATTGGAAAAATGATAGGTTAGGTTATGTTTCATTATGAGACTTTTATCTATTGCATTTAGTTATTTTTCTATTTCCTAGATCTGGAGATAATGCAGTTGGTTATGTCCAGCTTAAAAGGGATGGGAATATATGCATCATAAGGGGAAGAGTAACGCCTGAGCATAAAGTTCACAAGAAAGCATACAGTGTGGAAATTGTTTTAGATGAGGAGTCTCAATTTGTCATATCTTGTGAATGTAAAGACTGTACAGCTTCTGCAGGTTAGTTCTTTCAATAATTATTTTTCATAAATTACAAAAGTATTTTGAGGAGAATTAAACACAATTTTATTTCTTTTATCTGTATGTGCTTATGTAGATCTACAAAGATAAAATTAATGATAATAGTTGTCTAATTAAGTCTGTTATTGCAGGTGGATGCAAACATGGGGTAGCGTTTTGCTATGGCTGCATCGTAGAAGTGAGGAACCATCGGTTACATCGGTAGATTGTTACTGGAAGAAGTCAGCGCTCTCAAATGTAGGCTCTCACAAAATGGATTTACAATCTATTTTGGGAAAGCCAATACCTTCTCTTCCTAATAAAAAAGATGGATATTTAAGAAAACTTATGTCCGAGGCATCAAATGCTGCTACTGGAGGAGTATTTTCTTTACGCAAGAGCCACCGCTTTGAAAAATTATCGCTTTATATGTTATCATTAGATTTTAAGAATGAAAAAGCAGATGAAGTTTTCAGTTGTGAAGATTTCATTAACTACATTACTCTACATATGAGACAAGATTTATGTTACGAGGCAGAAAGAGCGACTGTTACACAAAGTTCCAGCAAGGACTGGTATGAACTACGATTTGGCAGAATTACGGCTTCTAAGGTTTACGAAGCAGCAAAGTGCAAAACAACGTCAGGCTCACTTGTTGAAACAATAATGGGTGCATCAAAACCATTTGAAACTGAAGCTACAAAGAGGAAAGTTCTTGAAGATTCAGTTTTAGCCGCAGTTTCAAAAGAGAAAAAATAAAAATTACAAAGTGTGCTTATATTTGAACAACAAATTTCCTATTTTGGAGCCTCACCTGATGGCCTCAGTGATGAATTTTGTGTTGAAATAAAATGTCCTTTTTCCGGCAAATCTGTTAAAAATTATATTTCAAATGGAGAAATACAACCTAAATATTTTTATCAACTGCAGCTGCAAATGCTTTTTGCAGAAAAGAAGAAGGGACTCTTTTGTGTTGCAGATCCTACATTTGAAACAACACAATCTGTAAATATTTTTGAACTTAAATATGAACATGAGAAGTTACAAGAAATACTGGACAACGCAATGAACTTCTGGAAATCTGTAGTGTTTCCTGTTTTTAATAGTATGTAATTTTAAAATAAAGATGTATTACAAAGGTATCTATTTTGTCATTATTTTTAATCAATATTTCACCCCAGTAATTAAAAATATACATTTTCTTGTATTGACCATTTTAAATATTTTTCTCTGCAGTTGTAACGGATAAAAGTAAAAACCCCAAGACTTGTTTCATATGCAACTTTTTATTACTACATTACCATTTAAAAATTAATTTCAGTCAGCTTGATATATTCTAAACAAAAATGTCTCTTGTAATTTTTTCATATATGATTTCTCAGTAAAAAATGCATTACATAACATGATTGGCATAAAAAATTTAATCGACCTGTAATTTACCTAGTAAATGACTATAATGTTGATTTTGTAATAGCATATTGATTGTTATAATTAATGCAACTTAATTTTATTATATATGTGAAAAATAAATTAAAAAAACTATTAGAAGTAGAATTATTAGTTACCACCTTCATAAATTACATGAGTAATATTTATACATTATACAAATTAATTAATAATAATTTTACAAAAGAATTACGAGGCATTTTTTGTTTAGAATGAGTGAGGCTATCTATAATATTTTTTTAGATGGTAAAGCAGTAAGAAAAAAGTTACGTATAAAAAGTCGTTGGTACAGCTTTTTCTACTTCTTACAACCATAGGGGAAAGTGAACAGATACTAAGTGTCTTCTCGATAGCAGAAAACGTCTACATAATTTCATTGCCATACCTTTTTGGTGTTTCCCAAAAAAAATTAAAAGTGCTTTTTTGGAACCTTGAAAGAGTTGTAACTTCACAGGGGATGTTCAAATGAGAAATTTTTTGCACTTATTTACTTACACTGTATATATATATTTTAATTAAAGTAATCATGTAGCTCATAAGAATTTGTAGTAATAGTTTTGTTTTGAAAGAAGTTACATGTAATAGGTAAAACAATTTTTATTGAATTATTAAAATTATATTTTTATGTACATAGAAATTCATATTACAATAAATTACTATAAAAATGGCTAACTACAAAAATTAATATTCAATATAAATATGAAAAATTATTTAATTAAGGGTTCTTGTAAATTTATGAGACCACAGGAAATTATCACAATGTGGTTAACTAAAGGAAGCATGTTTGTGTTCAACACTGAATGTGCATGTAGCATTTCAAATTCTCTGATCCTACGAATAACTCTCTCAATATGAATTCGAAGTGCTGATATCCTTTTAGCTTCTCTTACTTCTTCACGTGTAGATTTCTTAGAATTACTAACACTTGGTGGTCTCACTAATTTACAATGTTTTTACTTAAAAATGTATCTATTTCTTTAAATCCACGATCAGCCATTACATGGACATTATCTGGTAAATATTGCAAATATTCAGATTCCTTGATAATATTTTTATCAGATATTCGCCCACCATATGCACCAGAAATAAAATTTATAAAACCATTGGGTGTACACGATATTAAAAATTTAAGAGTATTACATTTTTATATTCTGACCAAGTCAAACTTTGTCTTAAAGGATTTGATGGTTTTTCTAATTCTACTTCAAAACAATCTATGATGGAATTAACATTACTGTATCTGTACCTAAAAGGTATAGGAAGTATGCTTTTAACAACATTAATTTCTGGCCAGAATATAAAATTTTGTAAAACACCACTAATTTTGGGACAGACTTCACAAATACTGTGGAAATATTTGAAATGCTACATTCAAAATCATCAGATAATCTGGAATGTGAGTCTCCTGTCTAATTTTCTTTATAGTTATAAGAACGTCCACATAGTTGACGTCAACCCATTCCGTTAACAGCTTTACTAAACAGTATACCTGTTTAGGCAACCCTAAATAAAAACGACTTCTCTTTTCAATGAGGATAATGGTTGATTTTCGACGAACTTCACTGCACACTTGTTCTGATTCTTCACTTTCCGAAGTTGATGATGAGGATGGTAACGAATATTCAGTGGTAGTGCTCTGTGAAATTGTTTCTGATGAGGATTCTTTGGCAGATATTAATTTGATTTCTTTTACACTGGCCACTGGCATTACAGTTAAAGTTCCACGGGTTTTCATTTCGATAGGTTCGGTATTTGTTTTGATAGAATGACACGGTTTTCTTATATTTGTTTGAATGCCTACATTTTTACAGCTTTGGTTCACCTTTAAAGTTTCACTTATATTAAGTTTATATTGTTCTTCAGATAACACAGGTATATTTTCTTTTGTGTTAACCTTCTGATTACTTAACCTAATTTTTTTAGAAGTTGATGCTCCCTCGTCATGTATGTCCGTAAAACTTCTTTTTCTAGCTTCATTTAGTTGACTGCCTAGATCATGTTTGGGGGAATAAGTTATATATTTATGTGGCACAACATCTGATTTTAAGATTAAGTTTGCAGTTCCCATCATGGAATAGTATAACCAGTTTGTACTATCTACAGAAAGCTGAAAATTAAGATTATTTTATTTATTAGTTATTTGCAACATTAAATACCACTTACATTGAAATGGTCTTCACAAATGCGATATTTTGTATCCAATGGAATGCCATTCACACCAATAGCGGTGGCCCAACGTTTTCTTCTCTCTGCATTTTTTGGAATAGATAGAAATAATTTTTCTGAATGATTTTCACTGCTATTATTGCAAGATGGTACAACACACAGTTTGAATACCATATTTTTACATAATAAGTACAGTTAATACTGACAATATTTCCACAATCACAATGTAAAACAAAAGTAAATAATATTTACGGTTATGTTTCAATGTATTTGACGTCAGATAAGAGGATGAGGATCGTTGCCAGATGTCTTATTATTTCTCTAAAACATGGACTTATGGCAATAAATTATGTAATTATCTCTGTACGAACTATATATTTTAATTTTAAAATACAATACATTTATAAATATGATTCATATTTACATAAATAAATATAATTTCGAAGGATGAATACTCTTATTAGTTATTACATTTTATGACATTTTAGATTTTGGCGTAGCTTTGACAATAAAGCTGTCATACTTATAAAGTAAGATGGAGCACTTTTATCCTTTTTTTATTATTCACCCGGTGACGACAGCAGAGCGGCAAATTTAAAAAGCTCTTTTCTGATACTCTGACTTTGTTAAAATAGGGAAAATTAATTTAGCGAAAAATATGTTCTCAACATTCTTCCTACGGTGTATCAAATTTCGTTTTGTTTTTTAAATTTAGTGGAATAGTCCATTGCAAATATCCCGAAACAAGGTCTGGAGCACATCTGGAGGCGAACTATTACCATTACGAACAGTATGTAGACGTTATCGCCACCTTTTCTCTTTATTGGGTCGGTTGACGGTTCAGGTGGATTGATCTCTTAATGGGGCCAAAGTGCGGTGGCTTTTTAAGGCTACCCTTCCCAAATTCCAGAATCCAGAATCGGAAATAGTAGGTAGACAAAGTGTACAGATTTATTCTAAATTTGGGATTGTGATTGTACTGCTGGTTGCATATTTACAAACTTATCTCGACTTCATCGAGATACAAACGTACAATATATTGCAATAATAATGACACTCCATCAAAACAATTTTTGATAATATTTTAGTTAGATCTCTATTGAAAAGTCATTACAAATACGTCAGCAGTTTAAAACAATTCACCAAATTATTTTTAGAGAGTGTCATTACTATGGCACTAGTAGTCAAACTTATTTGTGATATTAACGAAAATTTGGCAACGTTGCACCCAGGCAGTCAACGGGTTGGTTTCTGAGCTGTATGAATCGGTCAGTGACAGTCCGAAAAGAGGTTTAAAGCATTTAAAATGCATTTAAAAATGTGGCGTAGATTGGTGTAGGGTGATAAAGCGCGACGAAAGGAAGCATTGCAACATTTTGTTTGTTTGTGAAGACTATTTTAATGTTTTAAATACAGGTAGGTTGAAGTTCATTGAAAAAAATTAAAATGTAAAGTTGTAAAGCATAAATTAAATTTTTCTATTAAGCTAATAGAATATATACAGGGCGTTTAGAAAATCAATGCTAACTTTACACTTTTTCTCATTTATTGTTAAAACAAGTGGTTTAATGTGAAATGTGAACATAATTTTATAAATAGAGCCATCTATTGGAACCTACCCAACAGCATTGTCGCCGTAGTTGCCACGAGCAGATCTATACTGTAAACAAAGGAATAAATTACATTTAACGATACCGTATGTTCATCACGTCACCACTAATAATTATGGCATTACCTGTTCCCTTCAACAGCACCGCAACCTGCACCTGTATCCACGGAAACAAACCGCGCTGAGCGGCGTATAACGTCACACCAACGATATCGCGTTTTCGGCCACGTGGTTCTGTTTACATTCTATAGCAATTTATTAATGTTAATATTTTAATTATTATGTGCCTACATTTCAAACCAATATAAAATCAATGTAACTTTCTCAGTTTCCTGTGTCTTCTGATACAACTACAACTCATAATGTGGGATCTGATTCGCACGCGACGCACATCTGTCCACAGCCATTAACTGCTACAAAAAAGCGTCTACAAATTATCATATCCAATACTATAAACAAACGGCGGCGTTCGCCGCATTAGCCACGCTTCAGGGCCTAACATATGCGCCCCAAATTTGAATAGCAAAGCGCTCGGTTTTCGCGTATTGTAAATATGTAATTTCGCGCCGATTTCCGATGATAAGATCGAGGGTGGCTGCGGTCTATTCATGAAGTCGCAGCATCGCGCCCCCCGCTCCCCAGGGACCATCGATGTCATCTTCCTGGTGCCCTTTTATTGCGGCGAAATGAGGTTTATTCGGAGCTTAGGCCGGACAATGTTATCTCGATCTGTTTTGGGTTGATTATTATTGAAACATTATGCCGGATCTCCCGTAACACTTTAGCTGACTCGGTGCAGCTTTATCGCCGCCATAAATCGTGTCGGAACTGTGGCAATGAGTTGGTTTAATGCGGGATTAGATGAGGGGGGGTAGGGGGAAGGGGGGGACTCGTAAATCGCGACCGAAAGACGCAAAGTTCTAGTTCAACGGAGGTACATCTTTCATTGCAATAGTTTATGTTTTCTACACTGATAAAAATGAGGTAACTATCACTTTTATCAGTGTAGAAAATATTACAATGAAAAAAGTGTACACATTGTTCACAGCGTGTAGTCGATTTACGGTAAATAAAATACCAAATTCATACTGTACTACACGAAGCTCTCGGTAAATATAGTAAAATGGCATCTTTTATGCCAAATTACATTTTTTTTTATTATAAATACGCAACGATGCACTTCATGCGCACTAAAATGCGGTTGTTCTCCGAAAAACTACATATTCACAAGTGCATTGATGTGTGTTTACATAATGTATTGCAAATTTGCAGACAAGATGTAATAGGTACCGTCCTATAAAATTGTTTGCACCATATCACGTGGTAACGCGAGAGTGAGATGAGGAGTTACATTTACGTATACAGTGTGTCCCACTTTTCATAGAGCCACCTTGATATCTCGCTCATCTGATGTCCAAATACTTTGAAACTTTGGTGGTGAATATACACCTATGAAGTGAGTCTTTAGACGTAGCCATATTTGATTATAGTCAGAGGCGTCCGATTCTAAGATGGAGAAAGGGGGTCGATTTTTCAAAAAAAGTATTAGCGATTATTAGTAGAAAAAAAATTAGTAAGATATTCTTAATCAGCACCTTTAGAAACCCCGTACAAGATTACATCGTTGTGGATTCAAAGGTGTTTCAGATATGGGCCGCCGAAAAACAATTTTTTTCAACTTAAAATAATTTGTATCTGTAAAACGGGCTCTCAAATGAAAAAAATTATTCTGTATTCTTTATTATTTGTTCAGAATTATGTATTTTATTGGTATGAAATGATTTCACAACAAAATTAACGTTCCAAATTAAATGCTAAGTGGTGTTCTTACGTTTCTTGCAAAAGATGATGCCTAATATCATATACAGGGTTAACTATGACTTAGTACAAATATTTTAAGAGGGGATAGGGAAAAATAAGAATTAACGGAATCACCCTTCAAAAAAATTCCAAACTTATTTATAAAGCCAAAAAAAATTTTTTTCGATATTATTTTAAATCCTTATTTAACGCCGCCAATGCTTGTTGGTTGCATACTCTACAAGCATGCAACAGTCGCTCATTAGTCATTAGTCAGTGTCACTGTCATGTCATAATTGAATTCCTGTGTTTACGTTGTAATTTTGTGTTCTTCTGCAGTTTTTAGTGCCTTATTTTAATTTTTAAACGTTTCATAGTTATTAAATAAAGATATTTGTGTTGGGTGCAGATAATTTCCTACAATATAGTTCGCCGGTTTGGTTTTCTAGGTTATGGGACAAGACTCCCGCGGTTACATTAAAACGTCATTATTCCTTTCGTTCGATTTTGTTATAATAAATAGGAATCTAATCTATCTAATTGTACCTACGGGAAGTGTTTCTTATCGGTAGTGAGTGGCTGTAATGAGCGAATATGTAGTTCTACCAGTTTATAACGAAATAATGGAAAGCGAATGCAAAATACTGGAGCTAAGTGGATTAACTGTTACCTATCTATCAGGTATTATTACTATTAAGAATGTTAATTTTTGTTTCTACATTTAGAAATGCTGCAAAAAACGACGATGGTAGTAGATATTGTTGACAGCTGTAAGTTTTATCTATGGGTCTAAGCCATCTCAGTCGATTCTTATCATAGGCGCCGACTTTCCGTAGGAAATAAGGGTTTTGCCCCATTTTTTAAATATCGAGCTAAAATTCTGGAATATTTTTTTTATTGACTTTTAGGCCTCCGTAAGTCATAGTTAACCCTGTATACGAATGCAAAGCTACTATTTTTAACGGGTTGACAGTACAATGAAATTGGAAAAATAAATATATTTAAATCTTACATGAAAATAACACAGTAAACCCAGGGTAATAAAACAAAAAAAATGGAAATTTACAAATGAATTTTACATATATAAATTATAAACAGTATTTTACAAATCAACTAGTAATTTTCTATTACAGTTGAAACATTACATGTTGATGTGTTATTTCACACTATTGACCTAGACAATAAATAATCAACAATCCACAGTAGTAATGTTACAAATAATTGTTATCAGAGGAAAAAAATTGTAGCGAATTATGCCACGGTTTGAAAATGAAAGTGTTTCACAAGGAAATAGTTAGGTATTTGTCTAACTAGCAATAAAGTACAAGATTTAATGCCGAAAATGAAATTTAAAACTTAGGTACGCTAAATACACAACTTTTTCGGTGATATAGGCACATATATGATTTGTGCATAACAAAAATTTTGTTTATTGAAGTCGCCATTACTACAAAATCGTAATCAGATAATTTCCGTAAATTTATCACGTTAATTATGAACGGAAAAAAGCGATGGAGTCAGCGGAAGCATTTAGCTTAGAATTTCTGCCAGTAAACTCATTACTACAGTGCCTTCATAAATGATTACAAGCCACGTGACCAGGACTGTGATTCTCGAAGAACAACTCGTATGCAAATAGATGTCTTGTCTCTCTCAATTGCCGTAGCGAGGAAAAGGATATTCGCATATGAATTGCTCTGCGATTGATTCGAGAATCTCGACCCTGATCACGTGGCTTGTAATCACTTATGAAGGCACTGTACTAGGTATACGAAAAAAATATAAAGTATTTGATTTGTTGGTAGAAAAAAAAATCTAAGGTATTAGAACCCGTTGTTTTGTATATTTTGGAGAAAAATCTAAAACTATGAAGTCGTAAACCCTATGGTCGGTTTTCTATGTTAAAATCAACATCGGCTGTTTTTATTTTCATTTCTGTGTCATTCTTTAAGTTTTCTATTCACTTTTTCTCCTTTTATTTTTTCTATTCACAATTTCTTGGCATTTTAGGTATTATTTTCCGTTAATTTAATCCGAAAGAGTAGATAAAAATGTCAAATTGGATGAGACTATCCCCATCGAAATAATTCGAAGGGACTGTACCTGGAAACCACCAGGCAATTTCGAGAAATCATTAAGTGGACTCATTGTGTGCCGGGATTAATTTACTTTTCGCCATAAGGGGCGGAGGGGGAGCAGAGTGGCGGATATGAAATCCTATACCGACCCAAAGTGTCATAATAGCGCACAGGATATGGCACTCCGAGACCATCAGTCAATTTCCTGATATCCGAGAGAGGAATAAACATTTTGCGCAGGAATATCGAATTTTCGACATTATTAACACGTGTGGGCGATGCACGACCGCTGGGATATGTTTCTAATTCAATAGGAGCAATAAAAGGACGTCCAAAGAAGAAGAGAATACGTTTCATCCGTTTCTTTTCTAAGCGATTTTCTTTCGTTACGAAGAAGATAATATGAATGACCAAAGATCTGGATAGTGAATACAAAATTTAGTGAAAATCAATAAATGAAATAGAAAACACGAGAGAACATGTACGGAATAATAAACAGTAGTCAGAAACCATGCGCTGGCATCGAATAATTAAAATGACAATTACATTTGTAAATAAAACAGCCCACATGCCACACTTTAGTTGTCACTTTGACAACGGCAAAAGTTACCTTCAACTGTTACAACGACAAATGCACTCGTGGTTTTTTCACTTATTCATTTTTTTAGTCAATTACCGCGGTGTCTGCTGCAAAAATAAATAGTTTGACATTTTTGTCAACAACTTATTGAATTAAACACAACGAGTCGATTCTACGAACAACGAAATTAGTCAAATTGTTAATATCTGTATCATCAATCTGGCGAAAATTTTCTACTTTTTGTGATGCGAAAGGATATACATTTGAGCCAGATTCATCGAGGAATTGAATGCAATATTGGCTTTTAATATGTGAAAATGTGACGGAAAAGACTGCAAAGAAGCGGTAATTAAAACAATTTGGAACACCACCGCTAAATTTTACAAAGTAAATATTATAAAGGATTCAATACTGTATATAACCCTTTCACCGACGTACAGTTTAATTCATCACGAGCTGCACTTAATGTGTAGCGTAAAATCCTACAAGAACAACCTAAAAAGAGAAAATGCAGTGCAGCAGCTTTTAATAAAAGTGAAATATTTGCAATGGCCAATGGATTGTATGACGAAAATGAACCGGAAGGGCTTCAAAAAAGTTATATCACATTTTGGAGTGGAGGAGAAGCAACTTATTGCAAAACCACTTATTTCGTATCTAAAATTGAAAATAATGGAAAAGAAATTGGACATATAAGTACTCCTCTATTTTCGAAAACGAGGCAAGACGGTGACAATAAATTATGTGACAGTAACGCCTAATATTTTAGAGGAAGATATTTGCCCAGTATGCTTATTTAAATAGTTGATGGAAAAAAGAGGCACTTTTATAACATTGAACAGAGTATTTCTCACACCAAATCTCCTTTGGAAGAAGAAAAGTTCTAAATGTTGGTATAAAAATGTGCCAATTGGAATTAGTGAAATTTTCAAATGGACTAAATGCTCAGCACAACATATTGGTATATATTATTATGTTAAACGTGTCAAAATTACAAATCACTCAAATAGAGCGGCAGCAGTTGACGAATTAAGTAAAAGCGAAATTGAAGGACAAGCTCTAATAAAAATAACAGGACACAGCAATTCATCATCAATAAAACCATCGTTACAAGTTGAGAAAGAGTATCATTCGAGCATTATTCAATCGATTCGTTTGGAAAAAGAACAAACTTCAACATCTACTACAGAAACGATTACCTGTGGCACCCGTAGCGACATTAGTATTCCTCGTATAAATTTCAATAACTGCTTGTTTCATAATTGTACGCTCAAATAAAAATGTATTTATCTGTAGTGTTGTGTTGTGTCTAAACTGTTTTCTTTAGAAATTTGAATTGCTAGACAACAGTTTCTCATGAAACAACACAAATTTAACCGGTAAAATACAAACCTCTTGTGCAATTACATGGTTATAGTCGAGTGGCCTAACAACTAAAACTGATGCTAGAGCACCTAATACCATGATTTAAATTTAACATTCTCTTAGATCGTTTACAGTAGCCAAATAACAACATTCAAAATGAGGCCTTAACGCGCACCTCATAACTGACGCTTGCCGTTACCAATTCTGGTACACTTTATGGAAGCCAATCCGCCCCTAAGTCTGTTAAAATCGCGAAAGACGGAACAGTGGCCGCCTTCGCCCGATTTATCTGGCTTTTTCGGTGGAATCAAGAGTGCCGCGATGGAGTCAGGAGCGTAGCCTGACAAGACGATAAAAATATAACATATTAGCTAACAACGTGTCCTCTCTCAGCGCCGGGGAGGGAATCATTTACAAGAGCAGAGGACGGGGATCTCGCTGACAGGTCACTTTAGACCGTGATTGATGCGCCGTGTATCGCCCGGAATATTTGTGTGCGCCCGGAGTCGGGACCACCTCGCCCATAGTGATCGATATACCAAAATGTATCGGCTATGCAGATGGTCCTAAAGCTTGTCCCAAGACTTAAGGGTGTGCATACCATCGCCAAAACAAGATCTATTCAAAATTTCATTTCGTCTACATCAGAGGTATTTGCCAAATATACCGGATATTCATTTAGTGTGTAATTTGTGAATACAGGACATAGGATAGAAGATCTCAAAAAATCTTGTTGATGGGTCTAACCATTACCATTGTCCAGATTCACGGCATTTTACTGATTTTAGCAATTTTTTTTAACTTGCCATAAAAAGCTAACCACTCTATAATCTCTACAATCAATTGAAATTAGGTAGGGGTATTTACTTACTTCACTGAATACACTAAAGTCATAAACGAAACAGAAATGCAAGTTTTGTGGCATATATTTTTTTAAAATTTGTTTATTTGCAAAAACAACATCCTGTATATAAGAATAGGATTTTGAAAAATCTGTTGAGGCATTTGAGTAGAGCAGAAATAGCAAAGTTTATGGTGAATTTGCTAAAAGTAGTTGCACATTTATGTCTGTGAGAGATTTTTTCAAGTAAAAACTAGTAAACCTACTTTCATCATCAAATTCACAATTAACTCTTATTTTATACGTAAAACTATCTTCTATTTAGGGAAAAAATTAACGACAAATTTCCAAACAAGTGCATAGGTCGGGGTGGGCCTATTGAGTAGCCTTCATGGCCTCCAGACATCAACCTTGTTCGTTATTATGTTGTGAGGCCATTTAAAATTTAAGGTAAATAATGAATACATTTATATAAAATTTTTAATAATGTAATACATACTATGCAGCTCTATTTTTAACCACACTATTTAAGGCTCTGTGTTAATGACAATATTGGTATTCTTTAAACCTACTAATAAGTGACGTCATCAAATTATGCAACCCAACATACAGTGCATAATTTGCTGTGGCGGCAAATTTGATTTAAATTTTATTATCTATCACTAAACATTAAACATTATTCAAAATTACATTAGTATGATAAAAAATAAAGCCTAAATGTATTCTATAGCATTTTTAAAAAGGTAACAAAACACAATTAAGTCCTAAGCACTTTCAAAACCAGAACTACAGATGAACGATAATAGCTAGATATATGGATATCTGGCGCAGAATTACCCATGTACCTAGGCAATTTATAAAATTCGAAAAATAAAACGCTTTCGCCGAACCCCATGGCACTATAAAATACCTGCGTAACCTAATTAACTATAAATCAAGGAAAACACACCACCCATCAATCCATCAAAAAATAATAAAACATCCAAATTCAACTACACCGAAAGCGCATCAAAACCGAAACAATAAATAACGGGGGCATATTGACATCACCCCATTGCTCAATAATGATATTCAGCGGGCTGGGCGGGTCGAAACGTCGCGGGCGTCGCCTCTCTCCGCCAATCCGAAGGACCGGAATTATGAGCGGACGCTCGAAACGCCTTCGCCAGCGCTCATGCCTTGGAGAGTTTAGTAAACCCATAGCGAGCTCTGATGCAACACACATCAGTGCAAACTCCAATTGTTACACACATGTGCAGCTGGCCGCGTTTAGTGCAGTGACGAACTGTGAAACTCAATCGAAAAGGATCTTCCGGCTACCATCAGATCTGCTAGAAAACTCAGTACCTTCCCTGAAGCGCTCTGGAAGAAACGGAATGATCGCTACTGCCAACTTCACCGGAAAAATCTTGAGTTGAGCAATTCGGAGAAGACAGGAGTAGCAACGCAGTGAAGGAAGACAAAATCATCAAACATTACGCGCCACAAAATGATGTGTATGTGCTAAACCGTGCGGATGAGTGACGTTTCCGAGTCCTAAGGGACAGAACAACAAAGTGGGTGACAAAATGGTACTGGACTCGGGGGTGCTACCCCCTCCGCTCCAGCTGTACGCTGCGGCGGCGGCCCATCTGGCCCCCAGGCCGCCCTGGGCCCCCTTACTGCAGTTTCCCGGGGCGGCCCAGCTGCTGGGAATGCACGGCGCCTTTTCCCCCTTGAACAGGCCCAGGTACCCCCACGGGCTGGGTCCCGGGATGAGAGCACCTCCAGGACCTCCGTCGGAGGATAGCGGAAGCGAAACTCACGGTAAAGGTAGGTTAGGTCTAAGTTAGGCTTAAGAAATCCGGCGGAAACGGTTAAAATTGATTCAAGAGGTATAGTACCTTGCTTTTGGTAGAATACCTACATCTCACTTCATGTATTAAGTATGGATACAGTTGATCAAAATAAGCAGTACCAAATTTGTCTAACGTATATGACACAATAGAATTAAAAAAAAAATAAACACCAAAGAGTGTAGACTAACAATAAAGAAGAGATTGATTTTAAGAATCAACAAGCTCATAAAATCAACTGACTCTAAAGACAATAATATAAACTAAAATTAAAATCAACTTCAGTAACTTATCCGACTGTGATCCGCCGGCAACTAGTAGGTATCTTTTCTTCCCTTTACATCTAAAAGATCTACCAATGTCATATCTTTTGAAATCCTTATACAATAGGTCTTATTTATATAAAATAGGCATCTACTCATCAAATTTTCATAGATTACTTGCAATCTGACGACCAACCTAATTTTATCCAATATTTTTGTTAAAATCCTTGGAAGGAATAATGTAAATACCTCAATACTTAAATCAAACGGAAAGCAAATCCGCAATTGATGGAGACAAATATTTTTTATTAATATGAACAACTATACCTACTGTTTTTCGTGTGTCAAAATGGGTTGTTGACCAATTTCTACTAATTGAACAACATATGAATCTATTCATATTTTGGATTATAAATATTGCTGAACAAGACCTTAAAGACGCCGTATTATTGAAAAAGTGTTTCCTACAAATACAAGTAATTTTAGACATTTATGAACTGAAGAATATATAATTTAACAAATAGCAAGAATGTTAGCTCATGCGACCTGCGAATAGTCAAAAGTACTGAAGTATAACGAATATAGACTGAAAGCGGTCTAATCAACAAATTTTTAGGTACAGAAATCTTAATTCAAGTGCGTATGTAAATATTGTTTAACATAAACTTACATAGTTCTGCATATAAGATTGTTCACTTTTGTTTATAAGTATGTGAGAATAATTGGTAAAATGTGGGGTTAAAGTAGCAAAATAATGTGTTATACAAATGTATTTTAAAAGTTAGTATATTATTTGAGAAGAATTTAAATAGTAAAAGTGGATAAACAAAGCATCAATAATTTTAGTTTTGATATAATTGTTGCTCTACGAGTTTTATTTTTCGAGATTTCCGCACCTAAAAGACACCATAAATTTGAGAAATACGGCGACCTTAAGATCATCAAAAATCAAATATGCGGCGGTGATTGTATGGATATACACAATACATAGTTATTTTGCAACATAAACATAAAGAAGAAATCTCGAAATATTAAAAATAAAAATCATAAAATAACAATAATTGACAAATATGAAAAATACGCAAAATATTAAGAAAAAGAGGACATAAAATTTACGTTACTCTTAGAATGAACAAGAGCGATATAAATAAATAAGCTTTGGAAAAGATTATTAAGTACATATATGTATATTTAATTGCTTCTTTAAAACAGTCTTAAAAGGCAACTTCTCCAGAGCTACCAAGTTCATTAACAGATATATTTAAAAGAAATTAAATATTAATTCGTCACCTGGTCCCGTACGGCAGACAAAAAAACCACTTAAAAGATTATTCTGTGGTGTGACATTAATATAATTTACGGGCATACAGTCATTAATATGAAATAATTAATATAACAGCCGTCGGACCGCGATTAATGAGAGAAAATAAATTAAGTAATTGTGCCCCCCGGTGGACTGTACTCTTTCAGTTGTTACTAAGCAGATTTACTATACATCTGGCATAATATTAACAAAACATGTCAATTTTTTAGTGCAACATATACTTATTTGGTATTAACAAGCAGAGACGGTTACCAAAAATCCGATGGTGTTAAAGTTGGCTTTTAGCTGGCTAGTTAATTCGAAAATTATTTAAAATCGCTAATTCAACTGGTTGTACTTAGAAAAAATATAACCGTAATTGTTGTTTTACGATGATAACACAGTGCAACAACCAAAATGGGAATGGGATGAGACCAATTGCAAATGAAAGTTGACATTATCCATAACAAAACCTTGAAGGTTTTTTTTTAGTTCAGTGCGAGATTTTTTTTACACGCATTTGAAGTTGTTGATTTTGGAACGCTGTCTAACAAGGAAAGATCATTGAAAATTTGATAAAATAATGCTTTTTTATTTTTATTATCCTGGAAAGTTGTGGTATCTTACTGTTTTTGGAGTCGAGGAATTTCTTTTTACCTAAAACTGACGCTAGATGGCGCTGTCATAGAAATGGTGCTATTTCTTGTAAATTTTCAATAAAAAAACGGTGTATTTACTGCTTCACTGCTTTAGACATAATATTTGAGCCCTTAAAGAATTTCTACAAAAAACAAGACAATAAGGCAATAAAACTCAGTAACGCACAAATTCAAAACAAGACCATAAAGATACACAAGCGCACAATTATATTACCTGACAATCTATATATACTGACAACAACGTACCAAGACAATTTAGTAAGAAAACAACCACTGAAGATGGCGCATAGCCGGAATGAATGTTTGCAGCATTTGAAATATTATTGTTTGTTGTAAGTTTGTGGAAAATATAATAGACAAAAAAATTTGGTGCCAAAATATGAGAGTATCAAACAATTGTATTTACAGTATTTTATCAAATTTTCAATGATCTTTCCTTGTTAAACAGCGTTCGAAAATCAACAACTTCAAATGCGTGTAAAAAAAATCTCGCACTGAACTAAAAAAAAACCTTCAAGGTTTTGTTATGGATAATGTCAACTTTCATTTGCAATAATTGGTCTCATCCCATTCCCATTCGGAAAGTTCGATTTTGTATCACTGTGTAATTAAACAAATAAGAAAAAACTGAACGCGTAGGTTGTACTAATAGCTATATAATTATAACACTTGTTTTCCTTAAATTGATAATTAACTTATATACAGCAAACATTATTAGACTTTTCACATCTATGGATAAATGTGTATGATTAACGTTACGTACATTGCACGTTTTGAAAAATTTCTTAAAATTACTTTTTTTACATTTTTGTATTTTTTTACTATTGTTTGTGTACAGCAGTTTGCGTATAGGTACAATTTATTGCAAAAATAATAAAACTCCATCAAAACAGTTTTTGAACTATTGAAAATTCTGACTAGAAATTTCATACTATAATACAAGTAGATCACGAAAACGTCAGCAATTGTATTTTTTTACCATTCTTTGACATACACAATTGCAAAATTTTAGATTAATAATAATTTTTCTACAAACGTAAGTAAAATAATGATTTTTAACGCATATTGTCAGTGCCTAGAATGCCATTTTAAGGTACTGGTAGGTACTGAAAGTAAATGGTGCGTTTACTTTTAACACTGGTGAGAAAATAAAAATCAATTAAGTAATATTAAATCAAATAAATATTTATTTACTTAATTAAATGCACAGTTAGAGAATCTACAATTAGACTAAGTAATTCCATGGTCAATCTCATTAGAAGCTGTAGTAGTACCTAATTATGTTTGTGAAACTTGTACCAAGTTAGAGAGCAATGTTATCCGCTCAAGTTTTGGACAAAATTTGGCCCGTGATGCTCTTCTTGTTTTGACTCTGCTACTGTACTGGATTTCTATCCACCGTGTCTCTTAATTGTAGCAAGATTAGCACCAGAGTCTACCAACAAACTATCTGAAGATCGTCTAGTATAAGCAATGATGTATGATGATGAGAATCAGGCAAATTTTGAAATTCAGCAATATTGGCAGGCATCTTACCAAATGTGTTGATTCCAATGACTTGAATGACTAGTGTTCGCTGGAAGAAGGGCAATGCACTTTTTATAATAGTTCAAATAACGAAAGTTCGTTGCACATTAGTTTTGTATCTGGTATATGCACAACTAGTAAAGTTCTCAAATCTTATATATTATTGAATGTCAAGTAGTACAGTTCTTCGCGAATATATGCTCCAAATACACCGACAATTACGGCAATCTTCTGCATGAGATATGTTTCATCCTGCGCTTCTGTGCGAAATTTGTCGATTTATCCCTGGTAAATAATTTTAACTTTTGCTTGTAGATTTGCTTATGTCTTGATACTTTATGTTCACCATCGCCTTCAATATGAAGTAATTTGACCGAAACATTGACGATTTCCATATTTTCGAGTTTTCTCCAAAGTATACCAAAAGCACTTTTTCTTTGAACTTGGCACTAACATTTTTCATATCACACCACCTCAACAAACGATTGTACTGTTGCTTTGACTTACTAGGCAATAATTAGAAAGTGGTCTCATTTGCACCTTATTCGATTTCCGCCAGGAGAATTTCATTTTCTTGATCACTTTCCTTAGTTTCCTTGACACAAGATTGGAAGTGACTTTTCAACAAACGATCGAACTTTCATTACCTTAGCAACAATAAACTTCATGGACAAAATGGATTGGATTTCAAAATGCTATTTTATAAATTTAATAACGTAAGAAATGCGTTTATTTGTATTTTTAACGGTGTTTGTAGAAAGAATAGTGTATGTGCTAGAAGTGCTTTTATTTTGTCACAAAGAAATAGGACACTCCGCTTTCGACTTCGTGTCTCAAACTTCCCTTTCTCACAAAATAAAATGTCACTCTTAGCACTTATATCATAAGTGCTACATACAACAGTCATTCCTTCTATTACCGCTCATTTAGATGAAACTATTGATATCATGTGAGACAATTTTTTGACATAACGTATCAGATGAAAGAAGTAGGTATGTTTAATCCATATGGTCTTTATATAAGAATCTATTTAACCATCCGAATGGAAAAATCTCCAATAAATCAGTACCACCGTCTCTGTTCAATGGTCTACTCCGATATCGGACCGATCTGCACGGACCGCAAATACTTAGCTCGCAGCCAGACAACTAATAATGGAATTATTTGCTGCCCTTCACGAGAAATATTAGTGGCCCCACGGCACAGGCCGAGGTGTGAAATCGATTCGAGATACCGGGCGTTTATTTATTAACGACGCAATAAAAACATGCAAAGCCGCGAACTATTAGATTAAAGAGGGAAGGCATCGTACGTGGGGAAAAAGAGACTTTAATTCGACGATTTGTCAAGCAGGGTTTTTTTTAACAAAAACGTCAATAAATGAGGGGGATAAGACTGACTAAATTGAGAGAAATGAATTATTCAAGTTTTGCAATAGCATAGTTTGTGATTAAATGATCTATGAAAATCCAAGAAATTAAAGTTAAATAAAATTGAAAGACGACAGAGTATGTGAATTTTTATTATGTATATCTATAATGATTAAAACAAGTCGTATTATTTTGACAGTTGAACAAAGAATATATTCTCTACATAGAGTATTCCATTTAAAGCTGCATCATTCTCGAAATGTTTTCCATACGGCTCTGTATTTGATGATGGTAAGAGAATTTTTCCTCACAAGGGAAACTTATGAAAAAGAAATATATCCATTTATCTTTAACAATTTAAATTTAGTAAGCATAGAGTTGTAAATTGAAGTATATCATAATGTTAAAATGACATATATTGTATTTACGACATTCACCTCTTGTTTTCAGCTCTCAAAGAGTCGTACAACTTTTATAAAAAGCATTTTTCCTTAAAATAAAAATGTCTGGAAGATAATTTTCATGGCCAATGCGATCTATAGTTGACGCACAACATTTATTAAAGTTAGTGTTAACCTACATATATAATCACGTTGACGCAACGTAAACGTCGTACCCTCGCTCTCAGGCTTCATCGTCTTGTCGGCGTAGCTTTAACCCAAAGAAATCCGCGCGAATATCTCCCTTACACACTTAATCTTGAGCAGTTAAATTGTATCAAACGGGGAGATGCTTGAAAAATCACGACCGGATAAGTACGTAATATAAATGCGCGAACAAACCCATTACAAACGAACACATTAAAGCGACACACGGACGACAAACTAGTCCGCAATTACGGCCGCTTTCGCATGTTAAACATGGAGAGGTCCGAGTCAGCATTTCTGAAATAAACGCTCAACCGCCTGCATATAGACGCAACTTGCTTACAATTTTCCAAATATGCCCAAAGTATTTTATTTTTTCTTGTCTAGCAGCCTAGTGCCTGTTTACCTTGTTATTGTTTAGCTGACTGGCTATACTCGTATACAGAAGCTGACTAGCTATATATAGTAGCTGAGTGGCTGTATATAGTAGTTAGACTTACATGGTATCAACTAATAGTTATTTATGTATCTAGATAAATCTAAAATAGTTTCCGCGTATAGGAATTCGAAGTTGAAGTGTAGTGCAACGCGAGCGTGAAACGGGACATTTGCAACCGAATCATGGAAGAGATGGAGGTCCAGGGCGGTCCACGGTCATACACGAGGCTCAATTATATCCGTACCGTGTACAGCGTGTCCAAGCATTAATACCAAAAGATTGGACGAGGAGAACCGATACCATGGCTGTCACGATCTCCTGATTTTAAGTCACTAGGTCTTCTTTTTGTAGGGATATTTAAAAAATTAAATGTACCGCACCGATTTCCAATAGTGTCCACCTATTGGAAATTTAAAAAACTTATGAGTTCAAAACGGACAAAAAGCTGAAACGGTCAGGTGATTTCCGGGTTGGTTGCCACGTCGTCGGTTTAGAACTCTTGACGTTTCGAGAGACATATCGCTCTCTTCTTCAGAAGTTACTCTGAAACTAAACCGACGACGTGGCAACCAGCCCGGAAATCACCTGACCATTAACGACAGCCACGGAAGCCTACAAGCTAAAAAAAAGCTGAAACATTTGTGTTACTTTGTAGAAACTGGGCAAGACGAGTCCAAAATGTTGTTGTTGTAACATAAGGTATGTCAAACTATTTTTTTAATTAAAACCACAAATTAATTCTATTACTAATTAATAACAACAGCAGTTGAATTTGCTGTATAAAATATTATTTATTTCTTTACTTGGGAATTTCTATCAATTTTTTGTCCGGTCGCCGATTGCATGCTTTGCTTTGGTTTTACAGTGGATCAGTTTCCAGCGCTGTACCCTAGCGTTAACCGGAATTCTTTGACCTGTCCTGGTTGTTCTCGGGCTGGGCTCTGTGGAGACAGACTCGCTATCGATATCTCTGGGTCCGCCCATATATTGGTTTCGGTTTCTACTGTTGGTATTACGACTACTAGGAGAGTTCTTAAGAGCAGATTGTTAACGTTAAAATAAAGCGATTGAGCCCAACATGCCTTATTCAATTGTTGCTCCTTTTCATTCTAAAGGGTGTCAAAGTTGAAAAAATGTATTCGGTTTTTTACTATATTTTAAGAACGTATGACCGATTGTTTTAAAAAAAAGGAACTATTGATCCTTCAATTCTAAATAGAAAAGGTACCTGTTACAAATCGATAAACTTAACCGTTTTCGAGAAACAGACGATTTAAGTTTTTGAGATTCGGCGGGAATTAAATTAGTGACTCACCCTGTATTGGAAATAATTGTCATTCTTTGAAGTTCTCTGAGAGATAATTTCCTTCTAAAAAGCTCTGTACATCAAGGCTGCAAGATCGAAACGACTCAAAGTGACATCACATAAAACGGTGTACTTTGTAGCACCTACTTGAAGTCAAACCTCTTTCTAAAAAGTTATCTCCTTCAGTTACCGCCGAGAATAATTTGTATACACCTCGTAGGGGACCGTGCTAATCTGTTTTTGTTGGCTAAACCCGTAAAAACGCTCTATTACTCCGCACAGGCTCCCTTTAACCGAATAAAATTCATGAACTTAACGCAACGAGGGTGTCCCGGCTTAACGCAGCAGCCCCCACGTCGACTTTCAACGAGTATCAAAGTATATTAGGTCGGGATTATGGTTAATCTAATATTTCCGAGGAACAATGCCGCCCCCGCGCGGCGGCCCTGAGTGGCGCGATCCTCGCCGAGATTGTTATGGGGGCTTATCGCCGCAACTTCTTGTTTCGGGGAAGCTCTCGCCGGCGGACGGCGCTGGAATAGAAATTAAGCTGGTTTTCTGACGGCGGGCGCTGCTCCCTTCGTTACGCGCGTCGCCTTTAATTTTATTTATGAGTTGCGGATTTGGCGCGGACGCGACGGGGGCGCTATAATTGCCCCGATAAATGGAACGGTATTCTTGTTTACGCCGGGACCAGATTTATCGGGATCGTGCGAATTATGGTACGACGCCTGGCGACAAACGACGTCGTCGGCGGCGCAAATCCGAGTCGTACATAAAGAATCTTAAACAGGAACGATGGAGGTTAGGAATGCAGTATTAGACGTTGGCCAATGATTGTGAGCTAGTGTGAGCTGGAATTGTAGGCGAGGACGAGCGATGGAAATGTGGAGTCGAGTCTCACTTACCTCTATTCTGCAAACTTTGGGTCGGTTACATTGTGGAGTGACTCGTTCCATTATTTCGTATTTTACACGTCAATAAGGGAATATGAGTGCCGTAATTTTAAGAGTTTACGAGATGTGGCAATTAAGTTCCGGGAATTTAGTTATAACTCGGATACTGGCAACACTGCATCGTTCGCCAACGTTTTTCTAAAGAGGGGAGACCTTCCTTTTAGTTTCAGTCCAAGGTTGAAGTAAATAGCACATTTGGTTTGTGTTTTATTTGTATTTTTTAGAAGTAACTTTTTTAGTGGCGTCGTGAAAATGAGTGATTCAAATTACAAGCAACGTGTTGTGAAATCTGGTGAAAAACCCTCGGAAATCCTTCGAAAATTGCAGGTGGTGTATGGAGACGAGTGCATGTCGAAAAAGCGCGTGTTTGAATGGGCAAAACGGTTCAAGGTGGGGCGTGAATCGGTAGAAGACGATCCACGTGAAGGAGCTTCGTTACTTCTCGTACTGACGTGAATGTTGACCGTGCGTGCACTGATCACGTCTGACCGGCGCCTAAGCATTCGTGCGTTGTCTGATGAGTTAAACGTCAACAAAGAAACCGTTCACAAGATGTTACACGAAAATTTAAATATGCGAAAGGTTTGCCAAAGATGGTGCCAAAAGTTCTCATCCGTGAACAGAAAGACATGCGAGAATCGATCTGCGAGGATTTGCTGTCCCGCATTCGGAACGACGGTAGAGACTGGATGAGTCGGGTAGTCACTGGAGATGAGACCTGGATATTTGAGTATGACTCCGAGACCCGTAAACAAAGTCAGCAGTGGGTGGAAAAGGGTGACGAACGACTAACGAAAGCGAAGATGTCCACGTTACGACTGAAGGCAATGTTGATCGTTTTTTTCGATATCCATGGCATCATTCTTCGTGAATATGTTCCTGCCGGCCAGACAGTGACTGAACAGTTCTATGTTGGCGTCCTGGAATAGCAGCGGACCCGAGTTCTCCTTGTGCGACACGAGAATGGCTGGATCTTGCACCTCGACAACGCGTCAGCCCATTCCTCGTTCATTGTGCAAGAGTTTTTGGCAAGACAAGGCAGGCATTCCAATGTTGCTGCACCCACCCTATAGTCTCGATATTGCCACCTGCAATTTTTTTGTATTCCCCAAGATGAACTCGGACCTCAAGGGAACTCACCATGGTGGCATAGAGGAGGTTAAAGAAGCTGTAACCGTGGTGCTGAACGGGTTAACTGCGGAGGATTACCAAGGGTGCTTCCAATCGTGGGAGGAACGTTGGAATCGTTGTGTAGAATTAGAGAGAGACTATTGTGAGGATTGATAATAAAATTTTGGCGAAATTGTTGTTTTTTCATTGACAAATTCCCCGAACATAATTGCCACACCTCGTATATATATGACTAAAAACAATAACAAAACTCTTATGAAAAAAAAATGTCTAAAACAAATAGTGATGGAGCAGTGATAATGTATTTACAAACGGTTTTGTTAAGCTAGATACACATATTGACAGTCAAATGCATACAAGAAATCTATTATCACAGGTGCTGTACTGATTATTTTTATATGTCGTTACATGACTTAACATTTGTATATATTTGCGAAGATTTCAAAGCAAATTATTTAATACTAAAAAATACGATAACATAAATAAGTGTTTTTACTCACCACAAGTTCACTACCACTATGACGAAAGTTGAAACAAACAAAAAATGCATAAATAATTATAAATATATGCCTTGATAGTAGCTGCAACGCGATAATCGCCATATTTTATAAAAAGCACTAATTCATTGCCATGGGCTAAAACAAATAAAACTCGATGGGTATATTCAGAGCAGATATAGATAGGCTCTGGCTCGATTTCAACAGAAACACTTAACATATTTGATATAAGATACCGGCCGAAATTTTTTTTCTTTCACGTATATAATTATGGAAATAATATTTTATGTTCGTTTTGCAAGGACCGGATTTTTATCTGAATGTTAACCCATAAAAATGGCAATAAAGATCGAAAATTTACATAAAACCGACGTTTGGAATTGATTGCAAACAAAGGTATGATTAATTTTTTAAATAACGGCATGAAATATTTATAAAATTTGCATCAATAGGTACTTACAGCAACACAAATGTTTTTAATCAATCAATCAATTTCTATTTGTTTTAAGTATTATATTTATTTGCAATATAAATAAGTAGACGTTTATTATTAATTGCTATTAATTTATGTCAACTGTAGCTACCGAAGGAAAGTAATAGCCCTAATAATGAACCTTGAGGCACATGAGTATTCATGTAGACATAAGATACGCTTATATTTCTAAGAAATTATAACTGTTATCAAGTTGTAACAGTTATTTTTTTTAAATTGAGTTAGAAGTTAAAATATAATGTACGATTTACTGCTTTGTGAAGCAAAAATGTCGGTAGATATTTAAATACTGCCAAAAATAATGAATGAACTCCAAAGAGAACAAAATATTATTTCTACTTGTATTATTTATATCGGAAACAAATAACTGCCTAAACTACATATGAAATAAAAAATATATAAAAATTATTTATATAAGTAGGGGATAAGCAGAACCCCAGTATCGATCCTCGAGGTACACCCGTTCCATGATGCATTACTGGCAATAAAAGCAAAACTTGTGAGACTTATTTACCAACATCTCAGCAGGATTCATGAAGGGAAAGAATAATTAACTAGTCGGTTACCTTATGTAGGATCTCGTTCCGTATTTGTAAACATTCCCGGTTAATTGGTAAACGATTAATAAATCACGAGATTACAGAATACGACTTTAATTAATTGATTTTGCACTTGACGCACAAATACGAGACGATAATTAGAAAATGTGGGTACGAAATCGCTTGACAACCATAAATTAAGGGTTTAAGAGCTGGATTATTGACACATCGAACGGGTTAATTACGCTCGTTCTTTGTCTCTTCTCATCTCCGACATTTTTATCAGCTTAATTAAATATTCACTACACGATTTTCACAAGAATGTTTCTCAGATTTCAGCTTTGGGAGGGATAATCGTTTGAGGTCTCTAATGAGTTCAAAATTCGGTATTGCTATATATTTTTATTATATACCCTACATTCACGACCTAGGACTGCGAAAATCATTGAATTAATTACCATTCAAATTAATTCCAATCGCTGATATCAATGGTCAAAGAAATCTCAACTAAACTCCAAATTAAAACTCCCTCAATCTGATCTCTATAATGTTCACACGTTAAACATTGAAAATGTCTCGAATTTTCTATTCAATTCCATCAGGAGGACGCAATTTGACTCGTTGCATTTCAATCGTGACAATATGTCATATACAAGGTGTTGCAAAATATTGTTCAGAGAATTCTAGAGCAGATTCTACATTCAAAGATACGAAGCACTTACGTATCTAGGTGTATAGATTTTTTTTTGTAGTTTTAAATGTAGAATCTGCTGTAAAATTCTCTGGACATTTTGCAACACTCTGGTTTGCATTATTCGCAAAATACAAAACATTTACACAATTATAATATATCAATAAATACAAATGCATTAAGATGTCAGTTCTTTCACAATAGAGTATCAGATGGTCAACAGATTCATTAAGTATCAAGTTCGACAAACGTTAAGACAATAATTAAAAATATATTAAGTAGCATTCTTAAGTGGGTAAAAGACAATTAAAACACGTATACAATAAATAACTATTAACAATGCTACAAGGGTTATTATTAACGGAAATGAAGTTAAATGTGATAAAACCGTCCGATTATAAGATGATTGTGGATAAAAACTATTTTAAAATTGCTATAGACTAAAACCCGCGATTGTTATCGAGCAAACTGTGTTGATATAAATTTAACGACTCCGTCCATAAATAAATATCGCCCGATCTGTCACTTTTTTGGATCGCCATGTGCGCGTACGGAAAGCGAGAAAAAAGTCTATCATTACCGTAATTAGTTATTACAGCATTTAATTAACTCGGCTTGATACATAATTACGCCTGGTTGAAATAAATGCGCAATTTATCATTTCGTGTTGACTCTGCGAGCTGTCCAACGGCGCCTCGTTCCGTCCAAATTTATCGATTTTGATTCATTTCATCGTTTGGCGAGATTCCAAGAAAAGTGACGCTACAGCCGAGGAAAGCGAACGATTTGATCTAAAAACGTAAGTAAATTAATTAAAAAAATATTAGAGGACCTTACAGACTGCGTTGTCGGCCCATTTGGAGACACGACAGGAACGGACGAAATTTAAAGTATGTGAGAGCTAATGTTAATATTAATAGAGGTACAAGGAGTTGCAGTAAATTCAGTAAAATGTTTTTTATGGAACCTTTCAATACTTTCTGTGTCGTGACACACATTATTTACAAATTGCAACAACGACTTTAAAAAACTAATTAAAATGCGCATCTTTAGAACTAAACAAGCATTACTATAATTAATTTTGGGCATGATTACCATTTCGTTCAATAACTAGGTTTATTCTTTCACAAACAGACTGTCTAATTTTACAAAATTGAAACTCAACTTTTAAAGCAGATCATTGCATTTAGAATTTTTACCATAATTCAGTTCGAGTTTTAAGAGAATCATCATAAACCATTGATTTAATGCGTTCCCAGAACCTACTGCGATATTCCGTTGATTATTTTACCTAGATTGTCTTAACAGTCTGCACAACCAGATGTGTGTCTATGTTTGCGTATCAGTGTGTACCAGAACGATAGGCGGTGGCACTAAAAGTAGTATCGACACGTGGTCGAGTGAAGTAACTTAGGTATATTATGAAGGTTTTGGTTAGGGTACAACTCTAAATATCTATGCGGCTCCAAGTCTATTAAAAGTATCTTTCCGAGAATATAACAAAAGTTATTGCCAGATATATTCAATACAAAATTAATTGCAGTAATATTGTTGTAATTCTAAGTCTGTTTGGCTGTTATAGCAATTTTTTACATCAGAAATACATCAAGTGGCGCCCCTATAGGACAACTCAAGAGTGATAAGTTAAATTTACCACCCCAAAAAATTTGAAGCTCTAACATGATCTTACACGTAGTGTATCTCAAAAACGGGTAACCTTATGATACGACTTATTCTTCCATATTCTATTAGCTCTAGCAATATTCCCATGTCTTTTTTAAACACCCAGTATGTATTGCAGTCTGATGCGATGTCTACAATTTTATTATATTTTTTTCATATTTTATAATAGACATTTTATTATGTGAAAAGCTACCTGCTCACTGATTAAGGATCTTTATAATTTCTTCAAAGAAATTCATTTGAAAATAAAGTAATTCAGAATCTACAGCTATTTTAATTATAAATACAATATAAATTTGATAGCAATCACTGGAATGATTTTGCCGAGATAACAACAAGATTCAATAACAAGAACTTGTTATAGTGACAGATCTTTTTAACATAACAATAAACAACATTGCTACGTTCAAACGGAATCGACTAGATTCTGCGATCTGACGATTTTAAATCAGACACGAATACAACTTATGCCTAAAACCCGCACTACAATCGCAGATCTCAGGTCCGGACTTGGCAACGACCTTAATATTTACATATAGATTATTTATATTAAAACAAATTTAATCTTATTCGTGCCAGCTAATCGACAGAAACATCCCATTTACTTACCTGCAGGAGCTCAATTCTCAAGTTTAGTGGAACAGATTCCCTCAGAAAGTGACGTAAATTCTCATGAGAAAAAGCAAATCTGTATTCTTGACCATTCTCATTGTAGTTATCTCCCATAAAAAATTGGGGAATTATTTCAGATGGTTTTTGCTAAAGGAATATAAAGCTTCAAGAATTGTAAATATACACATAGATGATAACATACGCAGGATTTGTGGAATGAATTCCCATTTGAATTTATTTCACTGCATTCGAGAATCTAGGACCAGGAGTGTTGTTTTTATTTAGACATGTTTAGACCTACAGCAGACTCCTACTCGTAAAACACAACAGTTGCAATGGGACCGTACGTTGGGATAAGTAGTTTATTTATTTTATTTATATATACAGTTAAGGAAACCCAACAGAATTCTTACAAAAATTCCAATAATAGGGCTACACATAAAAACTGTGTGTAGGCACTGCTCATACATAAATTGAGAATTTTATAAACTAAATTAATTCTAGCACTAGATTAAACTAGACAGCAAAAAAGAAACTAGAAATAAGTTTAAAAAAATAACTACATAAAAACTGATATGGCATCATTTCTCACTTGATTTAAGGATCTATAAAATAAAGCCACAGCATAAAGCTATGTCATTCAAATATTCATTGTATATTTTTTGCATTAAATAAATTGGAGAATTAAGTAAATAATTTGTAGAACCGAACTTCAAGTGAAATAGATTAGTTGATCTAGTTAACCGCTGTTTAATGTTATAGTAAAAATTTTCTATGATAGAGTTGCAATCAATATTGTGATTAAATAATTTATAAATAAAAAGTACATAATTAATCAGTCTACGAGATGATAGTTTTAGTAAATTATAATGTCTCAATCTGATGTCATACGATTCAAAATGAAGATATCTATTAAATCTATAATTTAAAATATTAACAAACTTAATCTGAACTATCTCTATACGATCAATATATTTATTATAAGTAGGATTCCAAACTATACTAGCATATTCAAGAACACTTCGACCAAGGGAATTATAGATATGTAACGATCCTAGAATTCACGAAGATTTAGCATACATATATTTAAATTATTCGCGGATACCTTCAGTTATTCGCCGTCTTGAAGAAGACGTGACAACACCAGGATATTGAAACGTTTTCGAAACCAAAATGGATTATTAGCGACAAAGTCACAGCTTAACATAGTAAGATGTTGACATTAACTTTTTGTGGATATATGTTTGCACCTCGGTTTCTAAAAACATTAACTTAGCGTCCTAAGTGCACCCCTGATAATGACGTCACTGCGAACCAAGTGCGGGCTGTACATGCCTTGCTACCCTGTTACGAGAAAGACGAGATTTGTCTTTGTCACTCCCAATCCGACACAATCGAAACAAACGCCATTAGTTCTGGCAGGATGAATGGACTTTTGCTGCAAATCCTGTCCCTCGCCCCCCTCCGTCCTGTAATTAAAACGGTCCTGCAGGCGGAAATTGTGATTTCGACAACGATTTTCTGTCGACAGCCGGCCGATCCAGGCGAATTATCAATTCCAGCGATTATAATTGAAACGACAGCAGTTCACGTACGCGGTGTGTGTGCAGTCGCGCTATAGCGCCGTCACACGATATATAAATGGAGGACGGTGACATTATCATTTGAAATAATTAACGCCGAGCGCGGTCCACCGCTTCCAAGGACGACCGGGTCGCACAGGATTAACGAAGACGATTCAATCAATATGGAATAATTGTACATGGCTAATAATAGTAGTAATACGCCACCTCTTCTCCCACACAATTGTGCAAGAATCCTTGACTAGAATAAGGGATGATGTCATCACAACCATAAAACCGTGTACTGTATATCAGTTATTTATGTAAAAATTCACATTTTATGTGATTTCTGTTGCACATGCGCAGAGACACATCAACCTAACCTCTAACTTAAAACGTTTTAGTAGTGTTGTTAACGTGTAGTAAACAAACGGCTCATTAATAAAGACTTTTTGTGGGACATTCGTAAGACAGTAAGTATGAAATGATATTTTGTTACGTGTGCACTTATAGCTTGCGTCAATTTAAATATGATGATGATTTAAATATCATAGAAACTCAAACGGTACGTTGTTTAGATGTTTGCATCAAAACTACGCCATTACATGTGTCTCTAAACCATACAACATTCATTTCAAACAACATACTTATATTTGTGGCAGTAAAAATAGTAATTGCTTTAAACAGATATTAACATTAGTTGTAGCTACGTTAATTATAAATTTACTGTAACTAAACCTAGCTAAACATATTTAATTTCAAACAGTTAAACGTATATCTACAAATATTTGCAAATACCAAGGAATATATACTGGTGCTTCAAGAATTATGTAGTATTTTCAGCGAAAATATTCAACATATTTTCTAATGCGACATACATTTTTAGATGATGGATGAACAATACACTTTTACAGAGAAGAATGAATAATTCACATTTAGAGGAAGGGTGGACAAATTCCACTAGAAGAATCTTCCTACACAAAAGTTACTTATACTTCTGACAAGGCTATTTAGAAATAAAAATGTGACTCGCATAGTGTATTTATTATTGATTTATAATAATAAAATCTATTGTATTTCTAATAACTTGTTAGTAACACCATATTGTAATGACTAGCTTAAACCTGTAGTTTTGTACATTTCAACAAGCAGAGACGTTTTTCCATGAAATTAAAAGTAAAAACTTTTCCCTCTTTTCAACTTCATCTGTCAATACATTCTCCACTTGGCACCAAAAATAAAATAATATATTTTTAAATTGGCTTCTGTTGCACTATTCAGGTTAAACAAAATGTAAATATTTAAACTGATTGATGAACACTGGTATATACATTTTTTTAACATGTGCATGTTATTCAATTTTTTACACATTGATATTCACTCATATAATATGTGGAATAATATCAGTTATTGAAAAAGTTTTCGCTGTGCATATTTTTCAATATTACTTATAAAGGTAAATATATATAAAATATAAGAAAATATAAGAAAATTACATATCTATATTTTAAAATTCCAACCTAAAAATTACAATGTAATTCAATACAAATTATAGTGACGGAAATTTATGATGGAATTTAGCATAAGTTGTAAAATCAGATATACTGGCGTCAAGAATTCAGACGTCTTCGTCACGGCTGACGTTACACATTTGTTTTTATTGTCAACGTAGTTTTCGGTATTTGGTCGCGTTAAAAACAATAATTTTTTGCAATTTAGTGCAATATATAATGCAAACTTTTAGTGCAGTTTTATTACTATCAGTTGCAGTTTCTTAAATATTTTGATGAAAATATAATGAATAATTCATTTGTTCGTATGACGTCAGTCGTCTGAATTCTTGTCGCGAGTATAACATAATGTGGAATTTTATCCTTGTTTATTTCTGTAATATTACAGTGTAATTCATTTATAAAATCGGCCAGTGATCGCGCGGTTTAAGGCGTCAGTACTTGAATCGAGGTGACTAGATAGCAGTGGGTTCGACCCCCGCAGCCGGTAGACCGTATATAAGCTATATTCGTGGAGGATTGGCACTCTTTCTGCGGGTATGGTAGGGTGGAAGAATGTTGGCTTGGGTCAATGTGATAGATTGATACCGGTGGACGTTTGACTACCTCCCTAATTAATGAGGTTTTCCAGGTACCCTAATTCCTGCACTGAATGGTGGTTAGGGCTTACCAACGTAAGTCGTTCCTGGGCGCAAATCCTCGTGATTAGAATGAGGGGTAGAGATATTATTATTATTAATGTAATGTAATTCTACATAAATTTACGCTGGTCACAAATTGTAACGTAAAGTTGTTGTTAAATTACAGACAAATTTTTATCACTGTAGCCTGAAATCCTATTTTAGTATTAACGGTTTTGCGATAATGTTTACATTAGTTTTTCCATTAATGCCAAAAATGGCTTACTTGTAGGTATAGCAACTTGAATTTGATGGATAATTATTGCTTCCGAACGCTGATAAGATCCTCGGGCATTTAAGTTGCGACTTACGCCCGCGGACCACAGCTCGTAGCTGTACTTTAACGCTCGGTTCGTGTATAAAATATTTTGTACGGACGTAAATGTATGTTGATGATGAAAATGTTATCTGCAAGACGTAATCCTTTAACTGATCCGACGCCAGTTTTTTTTGCTCTGCCATTTCGCTGTAACGATAACGAATTTAGTGCTGGCTTTACGCCTCTGCCACGTCAGCTGGTGTTTGTTACACATTTAAATAGAAAATGGGTAGTTGCACGCGATACCCTGTTCCATCTTAGTCGGTTACAAGCCGGTATAATAGTTTAGAAATATTTACATACAGCCTTACATAGGCCGAGTGTGTTATAATGAGCCGCTTCGAGGGGGACGTTTTCCTAACACGGTGTTCATTAAAAAAACGACACCGCTTTTGATATTATACTTACCTACCACCAAACCAATTTAATATGATAAGATTGTTGAAAATTGCTGGAAGTTGTTATTTAAATTAGCTTTGAAATACAATAAAAATTACATAAATAAATCCTGAATAATATAAAATATACAACAAATTAAACATTTGTCACGCAAAACTAATATTTTGAATCCAAAAAAATTGCCAAAGTACTCAAATTTGGATAAATGTTTCATTCAGACTCAGTTGCGTCAGTATACAAGTTGTGTGAAATTCTTTTCTAATTCACCCTTAAAATAAAATAAGAAACTGCAACAATCGGCATCGTTTGTGTTTTTATAGATGTCAAAAGAGAAAATCTAGCAAAATTTGATCCTGAACTTTATTGTTGCTTAATAACAATACTAGCCAAGTAAAACGGTTTCGTACTGGACACTCTCTGGAGACAGTAAAAACCGTTGTCTTGGATGTACTGTGATCTATTTTATTTGTTATTCAATATTTTTCGGAATCAGGCTCATTTGAGAATGGTACAATTCCCGGAAGAACTTTGAGTGTTACAACGCCTGAGTTGGAGGAAGCTATTCTACAAGAAATTGAAGAAGATCCAATACTAGTTCTAGAAAAATCGCTACAAATCTTGTGAATCATAAATTAGTTATAGCAGTATCACATACAAAGGATTCAAGCCTTACCGCCGCAAATCCCTGCTCGCTTACAATTTTGCCACTGGATTTTGCAAAAAAAATGAACAAAATGTTGACTTTACCGCTGGCACATCGACGAGATGCTATAATGAACTTCCACAATAAAGTCGTTTGGTCTGATGAAAACCCTAATGCCACAATGAAATATCTATTTTAACATCAGTTTTATTTGAATGGATGGGTGGATATTATTGGAAATGTTCTTGTTCTTCATTAGAACTCTTACAGACGTTTTACCTGAACTACTTGACGTTCCCTATACGCTAAGACAAAAAATGTGGTTTGTGCCCCTAACGTTTTAGTATAACTGCTCGTGAATTTTTAAATGAGCGATTCGTTAATAACGTGATTGAACGAGGCACTCAAGAACCAGGTTAGCATCGGCCACCAGATCACCCGATATGAATCCTATTGATTTTTCTGTTTGGGAACATCTCAAGACATTAGTTTACAAGATTTATATTAGCCTTGTTCGCGGTAGCGATTCTGAACTAGTTCAGGATTAATTTATGGATGAGCGCAAGCGCAGTGTGAATTTCACCGTCCAAAATGCAAACTGAGCTTGCTCTCATCTGTAAATTAATCCTGAACTAGTTCAGAATCGCTACCGCGAACAAGGCTATTGAATCTTAGGAGCACTTACGTCGACAAATTATATATGGTTGTGACATAATAAGAGCCACTCCTGAATTTTTTTCACGTGTTCGAGCTGCAATTTCAAGAAGACCTGTATTTTGGCTGAAAGTGGCCATTTCCAATATTTGCTATAATAAATCATAGTAAAGTAATTCCATCTGTAATTAACTATTTTATTATTTTAAGTATCGTAAAAATGCAATTGATCAATTAAATCAATTTTGTTGTTAATCAGTTTGGAATCAGGGTTCCCTCTTTTAAATTTATGTTAAATTCCCTGACTTCAGGTTTTCCCTGACCAAAGCTCATCAAATATTTTTGTATTAATTGTTTTTACTATCAGCCATTTATAGGATGAATTTATCCTTTTGTTCTTAGAGCACAACAAGCTTTTAGCTTCAGCTCTACTTATTTGTTAATAATAATAATAAATAATAATAATAAAATTTCAAGTCGATGAAAGTAAATATGTAGCTTAGCAAAAACAGTTTTAAAATATTTATTTCGTAACAAAATAACTATTTTTTGGCGTGAATACATATTATTTGGATTTCGAAATCTTTCTATTCTAATCTTTCTATTGTAAAATAGATATAAATCCGAAGTAAATTAAAAAAAATATTTGTCAATTTCAACTAATTTTAAATTTCCCTGACTGTTGTAAATATATTTAAAATTTCCCTGACTTTTAAGCCATATTTTTAAATTCTCTGACAATTCCCTGACTTTCTTGCGCTTATAACGAATTCCCTGACTTTTCCAAGTTTTCAAGGTTTTCCAGGTGAGAGGAAACCCTGGGAATACAAAAAAGTGTAATGAAACAAAACGTGAGGATCATAAAATGGCGCACATGATGACCTATTTTATGTGTAATATTATACAGGGTGATATATATTTTTTGGCAAATAATGAACGATGAAACCCACACCTACGGCACTGGTAAGTTTCTAAAGCTGGTAATTTTTTGCATCATACCTACTGTCATACTAAATATGCACACCGAATTTGGTTAAATTAGCTCAATCGGTTTAGAAATTAAAAACCGGTTTTTTTTAACTCCTAAGACCCCGCATTTATAACCTTTATTTGTTACCACAGAATACCTCCCTGAATTTCTAACCTCTACTTAAGAAAACCCTGGGGGTCAGTGCAAGAACTTTGTCACCAGACCTCGTATACTATTATTTTTGATGTGATGACAAAAAAATGTAACAGTATCGTGACTTTTTCTAACACTGATCTTGTATACCGTTTCTGACCAGCTCTCCGGCGTTGCTCTACACCATTACCACTGTTACGAAGAGACTTTTCGCCCCAAATCGGATTATCAACACGTTTAATCATCTGTTTACCCCAGTGACGAGGGCGCCACCACCGCCGGAATCACAACACTCCATCAATAACAAATAGAACAAGCCATTTAACCGCAGAATACAAACAGCCCGGCCGACCCTCGCGAGAGCTGGGCCCCCGATGTTTTCAGAAATCCCCAGTTACATTTTTATTTCTCGATGATTTATATTGGTATTAGGCCACTCCACGTTAACCTCCTGATTTGTTCTATACAATAATAATAGAGTCTGGCTGGTAAATGGGACTCAGGGGGGTGATAGCTCAACGGGGGGCGCAACCCTTACCCAATTTACCGCTACATTATAGCGGCGCGTTGGTTAAAACCAACCCCGCGGGTGCATGTCATTAGCACTCCGAGGATTTCGCCAAATGAACAGATATTAGTTCTGCGTTCTGCCTACGCTGCTCCGATCTGCTCCAGGAGTTAATCGATCTGTTTAATTAAATACCCGATTTATTTTTTCCACGGCAAAGTTCTGTAACGGGTCGCGTTTTTGTGGAAACCGAGCGGTATTGGGAAAGGGTCCCACAGGGATCGACTTTGGGACCGTTATTTTTAACATTTATGAACTGAGTATCACTAATTCGAACGGTATCTCGTAACAGTATTTTTGCAAGTTCGGAAGCAAGACTTTTTTGAGAGTTTGATTTAAACAATCGTTTGAAAAGCTGATTTGAAAAAGACTACAATATATAGAGAGTCTA